>OY735221.1:8155221-8207721 GCA_963457665.1 Thysanoteuthis rhombus
ACCAAATAGGTCTCCTTCATAAAGCAATGTTGTGCAAGTCAGTTACTTTCAAATCCATATTAATGCAATCAATTGAAATATTTCGCATTATACGTGCAATATTAATTTTTCATTATTGCTATTTACAATTAATTCAAATCATGTGTAATATAATTACAATCGGAACATCAGCACTTCAACTACAGACCTATTACAGGGAATGAGATTTTACTCGAACCCAACTACTTACAGAAGGCATGGATTGGAAAAAAATGGGGAAACAAGCCTTACATTGCATTTGAATGCTCAGCTTTCATAGGAGTGTTCTATAAACCAAGCTTGCTCTGATTTAACCAGCATAATCATCAGGGTACATAAAGGGTTGATTAGTACATAAAACTCACATCATCATCTCTGATCGTTCACATGTTCATGTTTGGTCACCAGGGGCCATTTTTTACGTGTTTTTATGCGTGTCAACAGTATGATAACAATGACTATTCGAATACTACTATCCATTATATATATATATATATATATATATATATATATATATATATATATATATATATATATATATATATATATAAATATTTATGTGTGTGTGTGTGTGTGTGTGTGTGTGTGTGTGTGTGTACTGCCATAGCAATAGAGCATTCCAGTGGATGTAGAATTTCTGTGTAAATAGATACATTACTTAGATTCAACTTCACTGACCGTCCAGAACCGAAGTCCAGGTGTAAAATATCGGCGTCCAGGTCTATTTCAATTCTGCCTTGCCGTGCTAGATGGGATAGTAATTGAAAGTCTATAGCCACAATGAAGAGACGTAATGCATCGAAACAGCTGTCTGTGGATGACACGATAATAAACATATATATATATATATATATATATATATATATATATATATATATATATATATACATATATATGTATATATATATATATATATATATATATATATATATATATATATATATATATATATATATATACATACATACATATATATATATATATATATATATATATATATATATATATATATATATATATATATATATATATATATATACATATACTATTATGATAAACCCAAGGGTAATGTATATGGAATAATTAGTATGCTGCACATGTTTCAGGGGGGTTCCAATCTTTTTTAGCACATGCATTCTTATAACTGGTTATAAGGCCAAGTTTTCATTGCAAACAGATCTAACTCTAGATGTTTGGGGTTTGAAAAGTAAGCTAAAAATCTATAAGAGTCCAGATACCTGCTCACTATGTGTAAATAACCATCCGGTTGTTTGATTGAATGTATATATATATGTGTGTGTGTGTGTGTGTGTGTGTGTGTGTGTGTGTGTGTGTGTGTGTGTGTTTGTTTGTATCTGAAATTTTATGAACGAGACAAACCCAGGGGTAATATACATGAATAAGCTACTCGTTAATTAGTTAATTGATTAATTGACCAATTAGATAATTAGTATGCTATGCATGTTTCGGGGGGAGTTCCAATCATTTGCTGCATATGCGTCCTTAAAGCTGTTATAAGACGCTGGGTTTACATAGCAAACAAATGTTCAACTAAATGTTTGGCTTTGAAAAGAAAGCTGAGAGTCGATAAAAGTCCATTTGACTGTTTTCCGTATGTGAACAACATATTGTTTCGTTGAATATATATATATATATATATATATATATATATATATATATATATATATATATTTATATAAATATAAATATAAATATATATATATATATATATATATATATATATATATATATATATATATATATGTATGTGTGTGTGTGTGTGTATGTACTTATGTATGTGTATAGGTGTGAGAGAGTCTCTGCGTGTATGCGTGCTTGATTTTTTATAAGTATTGTTCCTATATATATATATAAGTATAGGCATATGGATACACGTTCAATCAATTACCGTAAAGATGACAAAGGATTCAACTTCCCGAGTTTGTATCTTGGTAACTTTACCTTTTATACATCCCTAAATAGCTGCACTCTATGGGCTGTAAATTTCCGTACGAAGATTACCTGGACCAATGATCAACACAAAGTAAGTGACAGCTTCTTTATCCAGGCTGCAATTCTAAATACAAGGATAAGTTTCGGGGAAAAAAAAAACAAACTGTGTGTTTTTTCCAAGATATGCGTATTGGAAGAGATGAGAGAAAGTGCATCCATGTTCTTGTGTTAACAATTTTTAATATCAGTATTAGTTAGTGTCCGTGACAGGAAAGCTGAAAAGAGGATCCAAATTGATGCTTTCATCACATGATCCTCTAGCATGTAGTGCACTTATGTTACTATGCAGATATAGTCAACACTTTTACCCATTCAGCAAGGTTGGGAGAGGTGAATTGGAACTTGGGTACAATATATCGTCGATCATAAGCACCAACAAATTTATGCATACATATATACACACATATGTATATATATATATATATATATATATATATATATATATATATATATATATATGTATATATATATATATATATATTGAGAGAGAGAGAGAGAGACAGTCAGAGAGAGAGAGGGGGAAGAGGGAGTGAGAGAGAGAGATGCATCTAATTATATGCGGTGTCTGCGTATTTTGGTTTATATGCAATCTTTTGTACCCATAAAAGCATACACACACACATACAAACACATACAAACACACACACACACACGCACGCACACTCACACACACACTCACACACGCACACACACACGCGTATACATATATATATATATATATATATATATATGGATAGAGAACATAACAATATTTAATATTAGAAATATTGTGTTATAATAAGCTGGAAAAATCCAGTATGTGGAAATATATATCTATATATGATATGTATTTATGTAATGTTAGTGATTCTCCACAAAACAGATTTTTTTTTTAAAGCTTTGCCAATACTTCGGATGACAAGAGGCTCCAAGCACACTAGTCTAAGTGTATATGAATTACCTATTGTAAAACAGGCAATTTATGTTTAATTTATACCCGTCTGGTGAGAGAAAAATCACAATAACGTATTCTTTGATTAAATCTAAATCAATGTTTTTACATCTGTATTTAATGGTAAGAATAATTCAGACAAAAAATGGATTTGGCGGTTGGGATTTTAAAGTTTCAAATTTAGAAGCCGTTGCTATGTTGGCTTAGTCCACAGGGTAAAAGCTACTGCTGCACACCTTATCTTCTTTCTCCCCCCACTCTCTCTTTCCCCCTCTCTCTCTATCTCTCTCTTTGTCTCTGTCTTTTCCACCCCCACCCCCACCCCTCTCTCTCTCTCTCTCTCTCTCTCTCTCTCTCTCTCTCTCTCTCTCTCTCTCTCTCTCTCTCTCTCTTCTCCCATTGTGTGCGAATCTTGGTCGCCTGTAGTTGAGTCTGTATCGTTCAATAGTCATTAGAAACAGTCAACAGGAGCTGTCACCAAAAATTTCAACATTACTTTTCTCCAGTTCTCAAGATGGTCCTGCTAGCTTGCTGGCTGTCTATGTGTATATTACACGTAAAAGCTGTAACAATGGAGTTAAAGGTCTAAAAATTCTCAACATTTACCACTTTTTATGTCTCATAAGAAATCATACCAGATTTCAATTCCCAATCAAATTAGATCAGAGTGATGGATCACATTTTATCGATATAGATCCCTAGTCTTTTATGCAGCAGCCTTCATGTGTTGTTGTTTTTTTAGAAATACAGATTTTTCAGTTATCATCACCCAACAGAATGCAAGAAAAGTAACTTGATCAACCAAACACAAAAAAAGGTGTTGATAGTTTGACGGATTCTATTGAGGTACTAACTAGACTTGTATGCTTAAGGATTATACCTGTAGCCTGGCATTATATCCACGTTGTCAGCTGTCATGTTTCGAGAATTGCATTCTTTTTGCTATTCAATGCTGCCGAACTAAATTTAGGATCTACAGTGTTTCTCTCTGTATCGGTAAGTTTATATAGAGTCATAAATACACCTTATTAATCATATTTGAATAGATTGATAGAAAGATATACTTAGTCCACCAATAGTAACCATCACTCAACTAACGTATTTTGGCATTTTTTCATGTTAGAAGATGAACAATGAAAAAAATGGGGGGGGGGTCATTGAAAAAAAACCTGTAATCTTTCTTAAAGCAAACCAAATGTAAATGCTGCTGGATATAAACTTAGCAGCAAATCCAGGGTAAACTTTTATAGTAAATTGAAAATTTCCTCTCTAAAAACATATTTCAAGCCCATTGAGGCCATTGTTCATATATAATACACACAATGCGTGCACATATACATAACTACATAAATAAATAGCGATTCAGAACCTCCTCAAAACTGGAGAAACCCATGTTGATTATGCTGACTGTTTTGCTTATTGTTTTCTACTTGAAAAAAAAATTAAATAGATAGATAGATAGATAAAAAGATAGATGTATATCATTAAATAAAGTTGTAATCTAGTTTAATTTGTCATGTTTTTAAAGAACGTAAAATATTTAGTATTTCGATTATTATCATCATGTTCACTTTTAACACTATTAATTGATTAATTAAACCAATTAATCTTTCTTTTCAATTTATTCTATTTCATGTCTTCTAATTAATTCTAACATGCTTCATTTCAATGCTTCAAGGCACTGAATCCATATATGTACGTGGTATAAGGGGGAGTCGGGCTGTTACTCATTGAGGAAGGCTTCGTTTTAATTAAAGAAGCAAATTATTGAAGTTCAATTAGTTCTGGCTCACACGAGACACATCAAACAGTCCACCCAGGGTGTCTACCCGCAGCTTGCCATGCAAATACAGAAATTTTGATCACGATTGCAAGAAATAGTTTTTCAAATAATGATATTTTTATTGAGAAAACTCGGAAAAATACTAGTGCTGATGTGGCTGAAAGATTCTTAGAAATGGCCACAAATTGTAGTTAATGAAGGCATCCATACATATAATTAATGGTCATTTGTAAATTTCTTACTTCGTGCTAAGAGATTCAACCGACGTGATGAATTAAAATTTTATCAATACTCAGAGGAAATAATAAAAATGCTGAATTCGAAGGACAATAGTTTATTATAGAATATCAGAAAGTTATAATGAGCATATTTGTAGATCTTTTCTTCTGTTTGTTGCAGTTGAAATTTAGCATCTTGTTTATTTCTTCTCTCAACTTTAGGGTTCCACAGATTATGAATGAAGTCAAAAAATACAACACCGAAGATGCAAGGTTCGAAGCGAGGGACAGTGAACGAAAGGGTTGCCTTGGGTGGCCAAAAATTGTGGGATTTTTCCTCCCCAGATGAAAGTAACAACTACTGGTGCGCTTCCCGAGCTACTCTCTTGAAAAGGCCCCATGATCGAGATGCAGTTGACATACGCTGCGTGCCTCTGGTAATTAAGCCATGAAATTTAAATAAAATGCTATTCACGGTGACAAGCACCACTCGGGGACAATTGTTTCATCTGTAAACGTCTGTGCATGTCAGCAAAAGCGCTTATCATCCTCTAAAAAAACCTGTCTTCATTGATACAGGTTCAAAAACAATACAAATTGTTCCCTCCCCTCAAAGATACCACTTGATTTTGTGGTCAGCAAAAACGTTTATCATTCTCTAAGGACTTATCAAAGCACACTAACATTTTCCAATATATTGAAGGCTTTTCTCCAGGCTCATGCAAATGTACATCTCTATTAACCACGTATATGAAATACAATGTAAATAGGAAGTTATTCTCCAAGATCACTAAAAATGTTAAAGTCGCCTACCTCACGTTGTCCTTGCTGAGAACTTCATGGTCTTTAACAGGAAATAAAATCTAGTACTTATCTTTATTTGCAAAGCCAAGATTTTGTTACAGGTTACAAAGTAATGGTTGCAATGTCCATGCTGAACTCCAAGTGATCAGATGGAAGGTCATACTTTTTTCAAGATACTGCAAACCTCATACTGGTCCTATTACCAAAAATATCATGGGGGCATTGAAAAATAGGAGGTAACCCGCTCCTGATAATTATAATTTTCAGTTCTTCGAAACTCAGGCAAGAATTTGCTCCAAGAAAAGGAGATGAAAATTACTTATTTTATTGTTTCAGGTCAAACTCAAAGCTATTCTAGAAATATGCAACTGGAAATATCCTTTACAGATTGAATATGATTATTCAAAGTAAAGCGGAATATATTATTGATTAAGTGTTTATTTGATCATAAATATATTTCTGGTTCCAAATAAGTTGAAACATTAGCAGTACTTCCGTGATTAGCAAATATCGTTGCTAGTGCAAACACTCTTTATTTCAAGCTCTTTTATGCAGTGAAGCTGATTAAATGACTCAAGCAGACAAACATATATGAATATATATATATATATATATATATATATATATATATATATATATATATATATATATATACATATATATATATATATATATACATATATATATATTCCTGATTGCATCGGCCACGACGCCACTCAAAACGCACGAGTGAAATAATTCGTTGAGACTGTGTTTATTTTACACTTGAGTCTATTCGCGTATTGCCTTGAATCAGAATAGACGTCCAAGTATGCATGAGAAAAGAGGATCAATATTTTTTTTTATGTTGAAAGAAACAAAAGTCTATTAGATATAGTTAAAGAGGAGGTATTGCAAGTCGGATATTGTCTCAGCTTGCATGTCCAAACGTGTGCTCACGCATAGAGATGACTATGGGAACAAATCTTTATGGGTGATTCACAAAAAAAACGTTTTGCACCGGGCAATAAAAATCCGTTTATATCTTTTTCGTTCAAAGTTAATGCTATACAACACGAACGTCTAGATATAAATATGACTAACAGGGATATCCGGTGTTGCCCAGGGTGAAAATTCACGAATATAACATCACAAGAAAGAATAAGTATATATTATAATGATATCATAATAATAGATAGGACGGATATGTGTTTCTCCTACCTCCCAACTCAGTCCAGGGGTGGAGGCACAAACAATAGCAGGAGAGAGATGAAGGGGGGGGGGATTTTATCCAGCTGTGGGCATAAGTTGGCTGCTGCTGTTACTGATGATATATTGCTAGATACCCTCTCCAATTAAATACTGAAAATCACCATTATAATTACCAATCTTTTAACGATGTGGATCGTAATGTATGTTGGTTGTTCGACATTCTTGGAACATGACCAGCCCATTGCTATTGTAGTTTTCCAATGGAATCGATTATATTCCTGTTTTCCTCTGATATACTATGCTGTCATGTGCTGTCTCCAAGTGATCTTGAGCTTGATTTTTTCCCGTGTACGATGCATGGTTCTCAGCTCGAGAGTCAATCTTTCCATGTTACAGCTATATGGGTGATCGTTTTGAGGATGCATTGGTTGTAATGGTATACAAATACAGTTAATATAATGAAAATTTCTTATTGGGGACATGGAAAAAACTCAATATAGACACCCATTCATAATTTTCCATCCACACACATGCGTAATATTCAGCGTTCTTCATGGCAGTCATGCCTTATTAATTATCATCTGTCTAACGTTATAACAAGGCGAGCTCGATCGCCAGATTGTTTTATAATCAAAACCACGAGTGATTGCTTTACGATTCGCATTAGTTATCTCAAGCACACTTCCCTCGAACGAGCGAAGCGGTATTTGGTCAAACAGATTTCGGGGCCTGAAGTTCCCTTGCTTTTCCGATTGGACACGAGGTTTCAAGAATGTCAACACTTTTGAAACGAGCTCACCATAGCAACAGGCATGCTTGCCGATATTGGGGAAAGTCTTGCCTGCTAAGTAAATATTTTACCTCGTTTATAACCAGGCGATAAACACAGTTTGAGTATCACACGGTTTTATTGCTCTAACTGCTATCGTTTGCAGTTGGTCAAACGTTTTCTACTATACATCTGCCCACCATTTTATGAAGCTGTAACAACCGATATATCAATGTGCATTTGGCAATGGTCTGTTCATATAATATGCCATATGTATTTCTATGTTATTTGTCTGTAACGTGGGTCAAAGGAAGATGGCTATTAATTGCTTACTACAGTGTAGTTTCCCTTATTCCTTCATTTACCAACTAATTGAATGTGTAGAAGTGCAGGATCATTCAGTTTGTCCATTAACAAGAGAGGAGCAAAACAAAATCGTGATTTATAATTATTCAAAGTATGATTCAATCACAAAATTTATAAACACTGGCGTCATTTCAAACAGCATCAATAAACAAGTCGATTTTATTATTTGAAACATTTCTGCATGCTTGCGACACAGCAAACGGAACGAAGGGGAGTGACGAATGCAAACACACCAACACAAAACAAGCTATTAAGTAAGTTGACCCGTGTGAGCATGTGTGTGTATGTTTGTCGTATGCTAGCCTGATCTGCTTTGAGCTGCTGTTACAACTTCAACAAAAGAAAAGGTCACGTAAACAATCAGGTCAAAAATAAACATATAACAATCAAAATGAAAAACGCAAAAAAAGGAGAAAGTAGACCACTACCTCTACCCAGGACATCGGATATCCATGAAATCCTCAACGGAAAAAGGAATTAGGTGAATCATCACATAAGATGTCAAGTTTTTGGTTGAGCAAGCTCAACTGTCGATGGCAAAAAGTCCCTGTCGTCTTATACAGAAGGATATACAACTAATTCATTCTTTCCATAGTCGCTTGTGGACCTGAAACATAGTACCAAATCGAACTGAGAATCATACGATGTGCACATGAGAGAATCATACTCAACCTCAGATGGGCAGACCATAAAAAGCTTGATATATCGGGGGAAAACAAAAGAGTTCGGAATATTGAAAAATCCATAAGAAAGAAAAACCGAAATTTCAATGCACTGGTCATCTCGCAAGAATGGCTGACAACTGATGAACATCACTACTCATAAGATAGATCCCTTGATATTACATGCGAAACTAAGGCCGGCAGAATACATGATGGAGAGACGGAATTGACAAGTTCAAAAAATATTGGCACTCTAACACCCACGATGGAAAGATCTGGCGAATCCTAGGGGAGGTCCATGACGAACGACAAATGAGAAAAGAATGATGATCAGCTAAAGCCAAAAGTATTTACAAGTAATATTAACAGTGTTTCATGATTGCAAGCCTTCCAAGATTTGCACAGGATGCATCACTTCAGGAGAAGTACAGAAATACATACAACTGGTTAGAATGCAAGTACATTACTAATGATTTTGGTTCAAAGTAAAAGCTTTAGTAATAAAGATAGAAGCGGAACTAAAATTATACGACAGGTGTTTGAGAAACGGTTCTAAGATAAAGAAATCAGTACCCATCCCTTTCTTATCGATTACAGTCAGGCTTGGTAAATGGTTTTTTGCGGTGTATCATAGTTTGTGTTATTAAACGTAGTGTAGAGATCAGTCTCCTCTTAGTGCAATTGACTGGATCGCTATGGGTGGCCTTCCGTATGATAACTTGGAAATTGCAAGTAGTCACCCATCTTTATACTGATCAGACTCGACTTGGCTCAAATTGATTCGAAAACCAACGTGCCCCGTGCATTTTGGGCTGTAACATGGAGTAGAAAAGGTGTGAATGATATCAGTTCTGTCAATCCTTCCATGAGAATAAACTGTTGCTAAATCCCCTGGATTCCTGTAATAAGGCTGACGCCCCGCTTCAGACATCGGCTCTTCCCTCTCTCCCGTACATAACAGATACAAAATTAATGCATATAAGAGACTGGAGCTTTGCTGTCTGTTACGAAAAAGTAAGTAATAAATATCAAACAATAATATTAGAGGCATACATTTTATATTTTCAAACTTTATCAGGAATAGGCAAATAGGGTTAGCACTGTTTTTCCTATTGATTTTCCACTAATGCCCTTGGGAGTGGCACATGACTGCTCGTACCGTTGGAAAATATGTAGACAGAAACTCTTTCTCCGGGTGTGTACCAGGTTTTTTTTTCGGAAGAAATTATGGGAGGTGAGCACTTGCACAATCTATTTCTCGCTTGGCTTATAATAACAGTAAGGTGATATTCAACCAATTGTTGGCGTTGACACAAGGCACTCATCTTATTGATAGCCGTCTGTTTATACGGTACCGTATGGGTTAATTATTCATACAAAGAATTTTGCGTTTTTCTGTGGGAAACTTGGTAGCTTCATATCAATGACACATTAGTTCCTGCACTATTCAATAGATTTTTTGAGTCCAGCCCTCTATTGTGTTCCACGTTTGGTTTGATCAGGTGATACATTGCCAATGACCAGCGATGTAATCATATATTGATTTCTCTAATCATTTTGGTCAGGAATACTCAACTTAATATGATCAGTACTTAGTCTACAGGACACAACTGCAATATAACTGAGATATTGAATATTCATAATGTGTTTGGAAGGTAGAGCTTTATTGAAATTTTCCAGGTTGGTACTTGTATAGTGAATTTGCAAAATCTTCAGGCTTTCTAGTCTCGTTGCTGCCTTAGAAACAGGTACCTACATGATTCAAGTTTCTTCAAATGCCTCTCTCTCTCTCTCTCTCTCTCTCTCTCTCTCTCTCTCTCTCTTTCTCTCTTTCTCTTTCTCTTGGCAAATAACTTCGATTAACCTTGTTAATACATACAACTCTGGAGATTTCTTCGGAAACAATATATTCGTCTTTAAGATCTCCCAAATCGCTGTTCATCTTCTGAATAAAATCACTGTTCTTGCAGTAATAAATAGTGTCCTAAACAGCAAAATATAAAGATGACGAATGTTTTTTTGTTGTTGTTTTTAGAATTATGTTTTATAGATTATCAAACGGTTGGATCATCAAAAGTGCAAATGTGTGTACATTGGTGATTCGACGCTCGGATCGAATAGACAGAAGGACCTTTAGTGATCTCTAGAGGTAGTTTTCTGTTCTGATCATCGTTTTTCAAGCATTTTCGGAACAGTCATCTTCGATTTTGTCAATTCCAGCAGATTCAGCTACACTGTACTGTAAATTTATGTACAAAGGTAACTTGACCTCAAGATGAACGTACTGTAGAACATAATGACCTTTGTTGACCATTAAAAGTCAATTCAGGGTCAGATCAGTTTTTGGTGTTAGACGTCTACACCTTATTAGTAATTTTAGTAATTTTATTTGTTTCTATATATTGAATCGCATTCGCCCTGCAATATCAAAATTTCTATGTATTTGTGTATTTTACAGAATAGTAAAAAGCAATGAGCCATGTTTTGATAAGAACCAGAAGGACTATACTTTTATATAGAGATACACTCTCAAAATACATGATCATTCATTGAAAAAAATATATCAAAATAGTTCTGAGACCCCAAACAATTATCTGTTAGCACTCTATATGATTTGCAATCCTTATTAAAGAATGTCTGTATTGAAATTTACCATGGGAACTTTCAATATCGATTACTTTTTCTTCAACGAGTGATGCCAGCTACCCCAGCTATTAATGTTATATGCTGGAGAGCCTTGAAAATCAAACTATCATTGGTTAATGCACTGATATCAATTCCCCAAAGCACCGATTACTATAAGCCAGACAAATTCACACTTTGGAAATCCAACTGAGAAGAGACCACACATTTAAAAAAATGATAAATATCACCTATCAGTTTAGAAGGAGAAAAGTATAGTTTCTTTCAACATTTTAAAGTGCCTAAGAATGGAATCAGTGTGTTCATTTCGCCGTTATGTTTTCATTTCACTGTTATGCTTTCTGAAAATAAAAACATGAATTCGTCTTTCCCTCAAAAAAAGCGGAGTGACGCAACTTAGGGTGCTTGTGGCTTCTATTTCACATAACACGAATGGGCCGTGTGAAAGGTAATGTGATATATAAAAAAACAAGTACGGACGGCTGGAGTCATAGCCAACGTGAGCACACTTTTTTTTTCCTTCTTTAAGAGGAAAGATACTTCATACTTTAAATAACCTATAACTCCATCCCTTACTAAACGCTATTTTAGGATTTGGGGGATAATTAGAGCTTACTTTCCGAATCTTTTAATTCGATAAATGATTTCCCAAGGGTTTTCCAGAAGAATCCATACTTCCTGCTCGTTTAATTGTATGCAACTATAAATGCCTAAGTTTCAATTAATTTTCGCCGTTTATCCTTACATTTCTCAGAGTCTTATGATGTTCCACTGGGATTTTGAAAGCTTACAAGCAACCATGAGTGAGCTGTGAAAGTCTTAGTGTGTGTGTGTGTGCGCGCGTGTGTGTGTGTGTGTGCTAACCCGAACAATGAATCTCAAGTTGGTATACACACACACAGACACACACACACACACACACATATATATATATATATATATATATATATATATATATATATATATATATATATATATATATATATATATATATATATAGTTGCTACCGGAGGAATCAGTTAAACATTCAAATATATGAACGTAGAGAACAAATGAGGTATTATAAAGATTCCATAAAAAGGAAAAGGAGGAATTTGTTCTTGCACACGATTTCACTTTTAGCTTTCAGATACTCCCAACCAGGGACACACTTTGGCTCACAATCCTTTATTGAGTCTGATAAAACTCTCAAGCATACATGAACTTCTAAATCCTTCAAAACATTATTTTCTTAAGACCGTGGATTCGTGTACCAACTCACAGCGTCATTCTTATCCTTAGCTAAGATAATGGAATCATTCCACTTGGAGGATATTTCCTCAGCTATTTTTCTATTTATTTGACTACAAATGAACAAATCGAAGAAATGCTATGAAATAATTTATGTTCAATAGTTTAACACTTAGTTTCATGAAAAATGTCTGAAAATATCGCATTAAACTATCTATACTATCGACATTTTTTGCAAGGTAAAGTAGTCGAGATAATCATGGAATCATCTGGGAATTTGATTTTCGAAGACAAATGCCAGCACTTGTCTAAATACGCAAATAAGTTTACTGCTAAAATAGACCTTAAGGAAATGATTTACTTTTTCCCGATTGACGCTAATTTAAAGAAAAACATAACATCACCAAGTGAGCTTTCAATAGTTATAATTAGAAAGACTATAATGCTGCACGAAAAATGATGTTTAACCTCAAGTGGAACACAATATTTTATATCCCCAGTTAGCTGTGTCTGAATCTGAACAAAAATTGAAGAATGACTGAGGAGAACACAGAAGTAGACCCTAAAAGAGATCAAGGGATGAAAATGAAGAATCCAGAGCATCATGACTTCGCAATATAAACTACGCAGCAAAACATCTTTTTTTAATTGGTAAAGACAACAATCAATATTAGTGACACATACGGTAAAAAATGGCTGAAAGAAATAAATATACACACAGGACAAAACGAGAATCAGTAGTGACACCAAAACAGTGAAAAAAAAAAGCTTACAACAGGCAAAAACAAAGCCAATCTTGGCTTGAAAGTGATATTCCGTGATTAATCATCGATCAGCATTGGCAAAGATTATTATGCTGCATTTTCTGGTGTCTTCAAAACGAAACATGCTAAAATGACTGCCCGTGAATGCAAGCAAATTTCCTAACTTATCAATAGTTAGGGGGTTCCACATTAGTGAGGGACCAGTGCAGATGGCAACTATCTTTCCAACAGTCAATGCACCAATAAATATTGAAATTTGGACACATTTATCATTTCCAGGAAGAATTTTTGTGTTGATGAAGTCATTTTCAATACAATGATGTATCTTGCCTTGGAGCAAAGCGTGTTGAAGCATTTTCCTTTTTTAGAAAGGCTCAATAGTTATAAGTATTCTTATATGGCCATAAGTATATGAACAAGCAAACAATGTATATCTCAATCTGATTGGAAATTTATCGTGGAACGTTTTAGAAATCGTTTATTACAAGGCATCATCTTGTAAATTTGATTTGTCAACCATTGTTAAGGAGAGTTGGAAGCAGTTTGATGAGGAATATTGTCTTTCATTCGTGAAGTCCGTGCCTCAAGGAACACAAGGCCATCACGAAAGCCCAAGGGGGGCCAACAAACTTGTTGATGATTTCATAATGTTTTTTCTCATCATCGGATGATTCGATATTTTGTCTTCAAATCAAATATAATAATCTAATTTGTGTGAGTTATATTTGATGAAACAAGAATATCAAGCTATTAAGCGACAATTGTTTTGGCTCGTATACGTCATTTGATTACTTGCTGTGGAGTGAAAAAATGTAAGACAAAAAAATTGTGAGCAGATAACATTCCAGGAAAGCGGAGGCGATTCCAACCTCAGTTTTATTGTGGAGTATTGATCAGGTTTCTTGAGAAAATACCGCAACAATGGCACGGCACATCAACGATTTTCTCCGCCGAACAGAAAGTAAGAGTTACCTCAAAAAATAGAACATTGCTTCCATCTCTCACATGAACAAAATTTTGAAAAAATTGAATCTCTAATAGATCTGGAAGACTTATATAAAAAATGTTCAATATTCAGCAAACTTTATCAAATCTTATGTCTGTGACTCTAAGAACAGTACAAATTTTGCTACCGATCACTTGGTAATTAAAAAAAGGATCCGTCAATATAAACTCACAAAATAGGACAAGTATTGGTGTTTTGAATCTCACCTGACGTGAAGGGATCTCGGCCGCCGGAGCCGACTATACTATATTAATCTGAGGACCAATTTACCTAGTTTTTGAGTTTGCAGCACTTGATATTTGAAAATGATGGCATTGCCAAAATCTATTATCAACCTGATGGGGTCATCAGGTGTCAATTTCACGTATCCAATTATCATTCTGGGGTTAAAGTAGCTTTCTAGCCATGTCTGCAATTCGTAAGGTGCAACCTTTGAGGAATCAGTAATATTAGTTACAATCGGAGAAACAAACATTCGTTGCCTATATACTAATAAAAGTTTTTCTATGTATGCATGTATGTGCGTGGGCGTGTTTGTTGTTGTCTTTGAGACAGAGAGATCGGCTGGAGATTACAAAGATTAGTGCAGTCCTGGTCGATGTTAAATGAGCTAGAACAACATCTAAGTAACACAGGACTGATGATGATGATGATGATGATGATGATGATGATGATGATGATGATGATGATGACGATGACGATGCACGTTTGTGTGTCCTTCTCTGTCAGTATATATATATATATATATATATATATATATATATATATATATATTGCCATCCTGGAATATTCTCCTCGATGAATCGGTCTTGAAAAGGCATTGAAAACACCAAACAAGCAAAAAATATTGTTAGCCATTTCAAGGCCTTGTAAAACTGGTCGGGTGTGGCCGAAACAGCTGAAAATAGCGATAAATATTGCTTTTTGAAGCTGTCAAAACAATATACGCGCAGAATTTAGCGCAAAAGCGCTGCATTGACAACACTGTATACATACAGAGATAGGAAGAGGAAGAAAAAGAAGGAGAGAGTATATTCCCATGTGGCTGTCCAAAGGGACATCAATTCGACAATGTCTGTCACCATCGGATATTTAAGCAAATCGACTTGAACCATTCAAGAGATGTCTTGACATTCATATTGACAAGCTGCTAATGTCCAAGGGGATGTAATCTAGACATTGATTAACGGGGTCACCAATACTACTCGCTTAATCCATATCACATTGAAAACAAACAAATACGATAAGGTGACAGCAGGTAATTATTATTAATGATTTCCCTTATATTCCAAAAATTAAGACACCTTATTAGTCAATCATAATATATGTTTGATTACAAGAATAAAAAAATATACAATCCATATTCAAACAATAGTTAATTTCAAAAACATTTGATCAAATATTTGAAAAAGCTCCATTGAACCTCTATAATAAATATTTGCATTTTTGTATACAAATAACTGCCAACATCCTGGACGTAATTTGATCCTTTCGTACAGCCCTTGAAGAGCATAGCGGAAGTTTTAATATAGGACCAGTTTTGGTTCAGTTGACACCATGCAGTTAGGTTCTCGGTTCTCGTATTAGTCAGACTTGTATCTGCTTCTCACGTATGCATTATCAATTTTGAGATGTTGGTTTTTATTTGAAAACTGAAAAAATTTAAAAGTCTTACAATTTTCTTTTATGGGTTTGCAAAGAAGGAAACAATCTATCATTATGAATACGTCACCTTTATTACAATTCCAAAGTCCGAAAAATTCGAATTTCCAAAATGTGCCTAGTTTCAAGTTTTTTCGTTGTTTTTTACCAGTACTTATAACCTGAATATTTCACCTCATGATTGGCTGATTGGTTGAACTTTAGGATTAAGTGACTGTTTTCGTGGAGAAGTAATTAGCAAGTTGGTTTTGCTATTCGCTAATGTCAGATCAGCTCAAGTTATTGCGTCCAAATATCGTTGCTTTGATTAACTTTCTTCTAGCTCTTATTGTTTTTTATTCATTTATATATTTGACCGCTAATTTTATTATTTCTATCTTTGATGATTCTCTTTTTTCTTTTGCTTGATTTCTGCTATGTGACGAATTTCCAAGTATATATCCATTCTTTAACCATTTTCGTTAATAATAATTCATGCTTTTCCCTCTTTTATCTTTTCCAGCATGTAGCTTTCAATTGATCTGATATTTTTTTCATTATTCATTCAGCTTTTTTCTCCCTATATAATATTGAATAGATACATCTTTGACCGTTGAATTCTCTTTTTTCTCATTTGTAAACCATTTCCCTCTTTCTCATTCATGCTTTTACTCTCGATTTCTTCCTCTCCCCCTACAATACTTACCGTTTATTTATCAAATTTCAATTGTTATTCGTCTGCATAATTTCAATGCTTCTATAACGATCAAATTTAGTATTTTTCCTCTCTTGAAGTATTTGTCTTTATTCACATTCCATCTTCATTCCTTTTGTTCTCCTCGTGCTCCCTCAGGTTCTGCTACATTGGGAACACCACACCCCCTGTAAGAAGTTTAGTAATAGTATTTTTTTAATACATAGTGATTATTAAAAATGTCGTCGTCATTCTATGGAATAACAGTATATTGTATACTTTGGCTAATGTCAAATGTATTTGAAAATAGACGTATACCGATACAAAGTTGGGAACCTATAAGCCATTAGAGATGGCGTATAATTCTTTCCTCTTTTATATTTGTATGTGTTCGTTTGTATGTTTCGGGTCATACCCTTTTTCTCAACAGGTTTCTGGAAATATTTCTAGATATGTTTTTCATAACCATTTTGGGGGCCTCATTCTGACAAGTTCAAGAATAACTCGCACATTTTCCATGAGAGACTTAAAATGTTCTCATTTCGAAGAACGCCAGTGCTGTCATTATAAAATTAATTCTGACTGTCTTTATTCTTCCATGAATATTTTTTATATGACTTCAAATTTTGGCGCTACGGTTGTTCATTTATTGACTTTGATAACAAGCTTTTCTTAATCCCTCTATTCTTTGTGATTGTTGGATCAGTATTATACTAAAGTCATGTCAAATTTTCCATTTGTTTTCTTTCTCAAACTGTTATCTTACCTTCTCATTCGTGCATTTCATCCACTTTTCACTTGTTTTTGTCTTAGCAGTAATTAGTTTTTATCATTTTAGTTTTTTCGTAATTATCTATTTAGATTACGTGAATTACCGAACGTTAACGTTCCTACAACTGTCAAATGTTTTATCTTTTCCATTCCTTATCGTTTGTCTTTATTCTTGTTTGTGCATTTTACTTCAATAATATTAGATATACGGGGAAGATCTCGCGCATAACAAAACTAATATCTGCAAATTTATGGGATAAACAGTTATAAAAGACTGTATCATGAATATTGTATAAAATAACTGTGTACTGCATACTCAAGGTAATGTGCTAGTTGCATGAAAAAAACATACACAAATTCAGTTGAACAACTATATCCATCCTAAGTGTCGAAAAGTGGAAGCACCGTAGACAACATAGGTGCCAAAAAGTTCTATCTTGTGTGTGCCTGTTTTCGTGATGATGTGTTTACCGCTGCTGGTCGTACCCTTTGGTCTACAAACTTTAAACTTGTCATTCCTACACGACGAGACGCCATCTGAAAATATTCAATTTAATTTTCCTTCATGTCATATTCATTCATCGATTAAAATTTTCCACAAGATTCAAGAAACATCGTCACGGTCTTTCATTTATTAACTCTGATGGATAATTGTTTTTCAACTTTTCAACTTTTCAATTTTTAAACCATTATCTTTCCCTCTTATTCATGCACTTTCCCCTATTTTCTTTCCTTTTTCTATCTCAATATTATCTTTCATTTCTTTAATTTTCCGTGGTTATCTATTTAAATTACGTAAATTAAGTAATGATCACGTTTCTTTAAGTGACACATTTTCTATTTTTTTCAATTTTTAAAAGATTTGTCTTTATTCACATTTGTGAATATTTCATCTTTCCCTTTTTCTTTTTTCTCATTATTTACTATACGGTGAAGTTATCACTTTGGCATAATTAAACAATTGCATTAAATCCAGATGAAAGCAATTCAGCCATCTTTGATCATAATTCCCACTGTTGGTGTCCAAAATAACGTCTCCTCTGTGTCTTCCCATGTTAATTCCAGCCAATACACCAGGCGCCTAATTTGCATACCAGATCACGTAAACCTATTGAATTACTCCCAATTACCGTTGCACCTAATTGAATTTTTCTCGCATCAAAGAGTCAAAATTTGTTTCAGAATTTTTGTTTGTCTTGTTAAATTGGAGTAATACTCCGCTTACTGGAAATGCGCTCAGTGCTCAATTGCAATACAGCTCGTTTTCCTGAAGAGTTCGTTTCGAATTATTTCCGGAATAATTTTAGTAATGGTAAATTTCTGGAGTGAATAATGGAAAGGTGACACAGGCGTTCTAATGGTGTGTTCACTTATTTTTTTTTTATTGCACGACTATAGTCGGGAATTGGTTCGCAGCAACAGCACATGGAGATTCAAGTAGGTTATTTTAAAAATTAATTAGTGAGCCATTAAAATATTTATAGTCTTCACTAATTTGTTTTTCAAAAGCAGTATTTTCACGTAATTTCATCAAGTTTCAGGGCTCCAAGATGGTGAGCACACAACCGTTTTCAAAAATTTTAAAGACAAGTGAAAACAAGCCCAGAGCATCATCGTTATAACATCCCGTTTAAATTCGACCTGCTCTAATGGTCAATTCGTTCAAATGACATTTTTAAATCCTCGACATGACGTGATAACGGGAATCTACAAAAGTTTAATTTGCTTTGGAGAAGTTATACAGCGATGGTTCACGGGCTCGTGGACAATTGCCTGGGAGGAATCCGTTGTAAAAATATTATTTCATTACCTTCTTCGTAGTTTGCGTGAAAAAGGGATAATGTTCACAGCTGTCTGTTATCATCAACATCTGTCTTTCATCACCGATCAGTGGATATAGACACTCCCCAAGATATGCCAGACCTCTCTATCATGGATGTAGCGGAGCGAATACACTCTAAAGTTGTGTAATTTTTTTTCAACTTATTGTATTCTGCTGGCTTCTGTTTCGTATGTGTTCTCAGAGGATCCATGCTGTGAGTCAATTGGTTACCTGCCATTCCTGCAACATAACCAGTCCATCGCCATTTGAGCTTTTTAATAGAATCTATGTTGTTTTGGACTCCTGTTTCCTCTGTCTTGTGATCTCTGTATTTGAAGTTGAGCATGATTATTTCATTTGCACGTTGCATGGTTCTCAGTTTGAGGATCGGTCTCTTGGTCAGCTTCCATGTTTCAGCTCCATACCTGTCTATCGGGACGATGCATCGGCTGTATCCACATATTTCAAGTACTAATGAATATCTAATATAATAAACAGTAATTCCTAATTCAATACTGTTAATGTTGCTTCTTGGACAATGTGACCTGAAGCAAGAACACATTGAGTGGAATCAAAATACTATAGAATCTATGATACAAATAAGAGTACCGAATACTATTTCTATTCCAAGTGAATTCTGTTACAGCTAATAGTCTTAAACTTTGAGCTTCAGCTTCTGTTTTTTCTTTATCTACAAAACTGCACATTTTTCTTACAGTTGTTGGTTGCAACAGAGCTCTCTTCCAATAACTACAGCTCTTTGCGCATCATTGTGAGATCCTTATTTACATTCTTGTTTCATAAATATCATGGGTTTCTCGTGACAAAACGCGGTTGCAATGCATTGAGCACGTCTAGTCGTTATTGATTCATGGATAAAGAAAGAAATACATATTTGCAAAGGAACACCTCTTATCACCACACGATTTAAAAGCATACAATAAAACCGTATGGCGCGCTAGTAGTAGCATTAGTTGAACGCTTTTGTGCTGCATCGTTTATGGTGATGATTTTTATGTGATTTGTGGAATATACACTGACAGGGTTATTTATTGATGGCTCGACACTAGGGAGCCTGCGTCGATTCTATTAGGTTATTTGTTTCTGATCATTCCAGCATCCCCTTTTAAAGTTTCCAGTCAAGTCACTGCTCAACTTGAATTGTTATAGTGAATGACCGTATCAAAAGTCTTCAGCAAATTTGTGACGTTTTATTCATTGTTTATACATAAGAAGGGATTTTTAAAAAAGCACAGGTGATTCAACTACAACCCTATGATTGTTCTTTCTAGTCGTATGAATCTATTTCACATGGACTGATCCATGGGGTTATAACAGGAATCAGTCATGACATTTAACCGTATAATAATATATTGAAGTATACAAATTCATATACATGGCTTTGATAAGGAAAAGTGTACACTTGATAAATCTGCATTTTACAGTTTTACTAACTGCCAACCATAACCTTCAGCATTGTTTTCTCTAGTTTTCAATTTGATCTGGTCGGCTAACTGGCTATGCACGCAAGAATCACTCGTACGAGCAGTGCCAATTGAGTTACAATGCTGAAAATTCAAACATATTCTCCTATATCTGAAATAAATTGTCCCTCCTCTTTTTGTGGGGGTTGATGAGTCAATTTGCTGTCTATGTTTATCTTAAATCGGTCCTTTAATTTAAGTCAGGGTTCTGTTCATGCTTGTTCTTGAAATTCATCCTTTTAGCGTCCATTGCTGGACATAGTCCTCCTTCAGGATTCGCCAGACCTTTGTATCGTGGGTGTTTCTGTGCCAGTACTTTTTGAACATATGTAGTTCGTCATGCCATATCATTTTATCGGCCCTGGTTTTGCATGTGAACTTAGGGGATCACGTTGTGAGTCGTGATGTCCAATGGTTGTCTCTCATTCTTGCAACAAGAACAATCATTGCCATTTAAATTTTCTTATGGATGTTTCGATATCTCAGATTCTTGTGTTTCCTTTCATAAATTGGTCTATCTTGTGATCTCTTTTATGCAATCGTGCACGATGTATGCTTCTCCGTTTAGGGGGCAGTCTTTTAGTCAAGTCCCATGCTTCAACTCTATGGTAACTATCAGAGGTATGCATTGTTTGTTTGTTTTTTACTTTTGGGGACTAAAAGTTTTTTCTGGTTCTCAGAGTTAGAGCCTACCCTGCAAAAACCTTATAAATCCAAAGTGATTTTCAGCTTGATTTCTTTTTTTCATAGAGAGCTGCTGTCTTAGGTAGATGTAGCGGTCATCTTTTCCAGTTCTGTGTCTTCGTATTTGATTGCTTTAGTGATCACTGCCTGACACAAATTAATTGATCACGCCCTTCCAAATTTTTAGTTGATCATGTCCGACAACACAACGCTAAAAGACATTGGCTGCACGTTGATATCTATTGAGTGACCAGCCAGGACGATCACCTTTACGTTTTTTTCTGCAGTGTAACGGAGCAACGTTAACTGAGGATCTACTACACTGTTTCATTCTTGAGATACGTTATATTAGAGTAGTTGATAATCTATTCTGGTACAAGGTTACAAATGCAGTGCACTAACAGAGAATCAAACTCACTGCAGGTACAATGGTCCCTGATACTATCTTGCTAATCATCACCCTATGATCATGAGATTTCATTCATTGATAACAACTAGAAACAAGGCTTGAATTATAACAAGGGGCAAGTGAAATGGATCAAAATCATAAATAATGATTTGCATAGGCCTTTGAAGTCGGCTTGAACTCAACTGTTTTGAAAAAGAAAGCATTCGATATCCTGAATATCTGCAGATTCCAAATTCTGTCTACTGCAATCATCCCACGACTAAGCTTATCCTTACCTAACAAAAGCTCTCAATTGTTTGGCCATCCAGATGGCTCAAAATCACTGTAGTAATAATGTTTTTTTCTAGGCTTTTTTACACTTGACCCAAGATGGGGCGTCCAGAAAGACGTATTTAATCATAATTCTCCGAGTAACTGGGACAAATATTTTTTTTTTGTACAGAAAACTCTAAGACAGTTGTTCTTTTGCTTCATGGCTCACCTCTAAAGTTCAAAATTCACTTGAAAAAGATTCTTAAACTAAAGATGATTCATCGAATTCTTTGTAAAAACGTACCGACATAAAAATTTCGAGGCACTTAATGACATTTCTACGGTCAGTTCATTGTGTCAGTTTAGTAATAACTTAGTTTCCCCAACACTTGTATATTTGGCAAACTAAATGATCTGAGCATTAAGGGGTTCAGGGTGTCTACTAAAATGATCAATTATTAGTACAGCATAGAAAAGGGTTTGTTCTATCATATAATAAAGAATCAATCAATTGGGATTTAAAAGAAAACCATTTTTAACTTAGGAACACTTTCCACTCTTAAACATAAATTTGATAAGCACCACCACTAAATACAATTTTCCGCCTTGAACTGAGCCCGCTCTCCGTTCAGAATCACTCCTCGAAGAGAATTAACCATAACCTTGATTGTTGCAGTGAGTGCAAATTCAAGCACAATAGCCCAGAAAATGAACAATCAACGTCTCTAAACTAGGACGGGGTAGGCCGTAGCTTTGGGTCAATTCCCGGAGTCTTTGTTTCAGAGGAAGAGATGGCAAGAAGCACAACATCTGTCGTGACAGATGATTGATGTTGAAGGAATTTGATAAATAAGGTCTCTAGGGGTGGCATTGATGAGATCAATCGAGGTAATGTTCACCACAAAGGTCGGACTGGGGCGACTCGTTAGTTCGGCAAGTAGGAAAGATAGACACAATGCCAGAACAAAGTCAAACGGAGTTTATGCTGCCTTGTCTGCTACATCGAAATGCTGCCTAAATACGCTGGCTGCTAGCGACAAGTCAATGAATATTTCAGAACATGGCTGTAGATACCAATGAGTGGCAGAAATATTCGAGTAAATAACGTTGGCATGGTGCACAGGGAATTAGAAGTGTAGCCAGAGAGGTCGAGGGGGCAGCTGCTCCAGGATGCAACTATGATGGGGCTTAAAATCCCATCTGACCTATAATGATTTTTTATTAATAATTCATGCACTCTTTGTCGCTTGCAGCCGGGCCAGACGGATGGTTCCGCAGCGTAATCAAGTGGGTAAAGCATTTCACTTTATCTAGCATAGTGTAGAGATCGGTTTCTAGCATAATGCTACGTTGCTTGTCTTTACAGTAAGTTGATGAAACTGAAGATTCAGTGAAAACTTAGTATTTTGTGAAATCCCTGAATTTTTCAGTAATATCATCAAATCCATAATTAAACAATCAGTGTATCAATGTTAAACAATCTTGCTGTAATGATATTTATACCCGCTGGGTGCTCTACTGCTGATGCCTTGTGTCCAACTACGATTCATATACACAATAAATACTGGGGTAGAATATGTTTGGTATTCGCTAAGCTTAGCTTTGTTCAACAGTAAGCCATGCGCCTCTAAGGAACATAGCCTGGGTATGACAGTTCAACCATTCGTGGACATGTCATAGCTGTAACATTCTACCAAATTTAGCCAAGCTTCGTAGATAATTATCGATTAAAATATTGTAAAAAAAATGAAACGGGGTGTCTGTTGTCAAAGATTGTTCAGATTGCTAGTCACGAACATCGATACTCGAGTAATTAATTCGATTTTGATAGATACTGGACTGTGAACCATAACCTAAAGATTTTATTGTACTCAATCTGTTCAATAGTGGATGTGATATACAAATTTGTTAACGTAGAGAGTTTGTTATTAATGGGATTATTGAAAGGTGAGCGGGAATGAAGCGAACAAAGAAGTTGATTGTTTAAAAACAGCTAATTGGGTTCATTGGAAGCAGTTGTCATAAGTTAGGAAAGTGCTTAATTGGTTCTGCTGTGGATCCTGAAAGGTAACAAAGTCGAATGTATAGAAATTAAGGGTTAATAAGGAGAGGAAAAAGGAATCACTCTATTCAATTGTTATAAGTGTTCGTAACATTTGAAAATGTATATCTACCATAAGCACATTCAATTTATACTCCAGAAGAACGACGTAGGACGGATCGGCCGAGTCGTCACTTGAACAACACAAACAGCAAAAAAGAGTTCAATAAACTGAAAATCTCTTTGAACAATTTTCTGTTCATTTTTTTTTTCTGTCTAGTAAGCATCGGATATTTTTTGCTATTCGATCCGTCAATGGGTGTAAAAGCATTGTGATTCAATTGTTGAAAGAGAGAGTGGCGGATGATATATTTTGCAAGGAAATTCGTTGTCCCAAGTCTTTTTTTTTTTTCAGATATTAATCAGATATTGATGTAAGGAAATCGGTGCATGGTGATGAAGCGAAGGAAACAAATCGTGTTTGATGGAGCAGCTGGCGAGATAAATTGCTCGAAACGCATCTCACAGAAATTGATCGGTTCAAACAAAATAAAACAGAGAAAGAAATGATGGATTCAAAATATAAGCACATGCAAGCTAAAACTTCTTTTTTTCCATTTTCACGTACCTTGCCTATTAATTGTTTACTGAATTTTTATTCATTGAGGCAAAAGGCTGAACATTGCTTGAAATAGGTATACGCATTCATGGTCTGTCGGTCTGTCCATCTGTCTTTTCACATGATATCTCCAAGAGTTTTCAATAGATCATGATAAAATCTAGTCAAAGCGTATGCAAGGAACAGCTGGAGGGATAAATAAATCATGGGATTGATCTAAGAAAGCCGGTTTGATTTGGAGATATTTACTTAATTTGCTGGATTAATTGATAATGTTGTTAAAATGGGTTAATCCCTATTTCAAGGGAGGTTAGTCAATATTTGTGAATTCTGTATCATCTCCTATGTTTGAAATTTTGATTTCATTCAGATTTTCAGTTAGTTGACGTGGTTACAGAGGTATGCATTTAGGAGGGTTAACTAGTATACCTCATATTCTGACTGTATATACCTTCCCTGATGTCTGTAAAATAGCTGGATGTTGATGATAACAGTCTGCATCAAAGGACAATAAAACGTGTCAAGCGTTTTTGAGCTGATACAGATTCACGCTCATTTACTTCGCTCTAGCAACCAAAAACATAATCCTGTCACATCCTCTTCCCTTATTTAGCAAACACTGCTTGCAATGAAAACCATTTGCTGAAAGATGGATAAACTAAATGAAAAATGCTAAATGTAAGAAATAATCAACTTTGAATATTTACTTTCTGTGATCATGAAATGCCAGTTCTGGTTCATTCATGCGAATATGAAGAGCTTATTTTAGGTAGAGACAAAGTATGACAATATATATCAGACTATTTAACACAAAGAGGATTAGTTAAAACGCATGTTCTCTGTCTATTTTGAGCAGAAATATAACAGAAAAACGTGATTCACTAATAAAGAATCGAGTAAATACGGGGAATCATGAAGAGAAAAGTTTGTCTGCTGCATGGCCAAATTCCACTGTTCCCTCTGCTCCAACCAAAGATGATTATTGCAACTCTTCTATTGTAAATCTTATAGAGAGGAAAATCATGAAAACTTTTTTTCTTAGTGATAAAATCAACTTACATATTAAAACAAAATATGTCCTTGGATATTACTAACATAAGTCTCAATGGTAATGTAAAAAATATCGTTTGGTTTGTTATCGTCAGCAGTGGTTATGATTTGAAATTACAGCGAGGAAACGTTGATTTGATGAAGAAGTTAGGTTCAATGTGAGAAAACAGACACACAGAGGAGAATTCACTCCCAAGAATCAGTCTTATTCTTGTGGCTACCGTCAAAATTTTTTTTTAAAGTCAACTTATTAGTTATTTGTTATTTGTGAGTCCATCAGGTTATATGCCCTTCATCGTTCTTTTATTGTCTGTCGTTGAACATAGCTCCTCCCAAAGATTTGCCTAACCTCTCTATCATTGGTGACACTGACCTATTGCACAGATATACACATATACACACACATATACAAACACATACACACACGCACAAATATATATATAATTTTGATATAAAAGTATATATATAATTTTGATATAAAAGTAAAGTAGTTGAAACTTTCAGATCCAATGTTTTCTTATAAAATCAAAGGCTCTAAATATCTAAATAGGTATTTTTATTCTATATATATATATATATATATATATATATATATATATATATATATATATATATATACATATATATGCGTATGTGTGCATGTGTGTGTGGCTACAGTACTAAATTCAGCCTAGTAAACGCAGACTACTTTCAGGAACTAATATATATATATATATATATATATATATATATATATATATATATGTCTATATGTATGTATATATATATATATATATATATATATGTATTTATATATATATATATTTATATATATATACATATATATGTATATATATATGTGTGTGTGTGTGTGTGTATATGTATGTGTTGGTGTGTGTGTGTGTGTATTTAAAGAGCATAAGAGAGGACGTACCTAGAAAATTATATAGAACCCTCTTAGAGTTTGTTTTGGAAATGATGAAAATTTATAAAGGTACACAAGACACTATAATTAGATGAGAAAAAAAAACAGGAAGCTGGGGCAAACGTGTTGCTTCAAAATATATTCTGTTGGATAAATTATATTCAGAGAATATTAACTTATATAGTCGGACACCACGACACTATACATCTATAAACTTTTATCAATGTCCCGTAGGTTCAACAATGAAAACGATTCAGTTTTAGCAGTGATTAATAATCTCATTGAATAATCCATTAATGGAATGTTCTTTTAATCCAAAGTTGTTTGCATTTTCACTTCAAAGGAGGTGTAAGCAAATTAATCTTTGATTTATTCTTTGTTCCGCAGAGGGATGAAAAAAAAATTGGTTAATAAATTGCATAATATCTTAATCTGTTTATTTCAATTGATGGCCTTGATTGCACATAACGTACGGTTTAACTGCAGCAGTCTTTTTGAAATGTGATGGAAATCTGTTGAAGATACATAAAAAGGCGAAAGTATAATTAATTTAAGAAAAAAACATACTCAATTCAAAGAGAATACTATCTTGGTCAGAACAGATTGCTGAGGTTTCGATGTTAGGAGTTCTGTTTGTATGAGTGTTTCATTATTAACCCTTTCAACACTTAGTTCCCCGAGCTTTCATATGACCTTCAGCCCCAGATACACTGTACCAATGCCCCTGAAGGGTGAATCTCGAATTAGTTTTTTTTTTAACTCTATTTCATCGACTACTGAAATGTTTTCGTCTAATTCATCTCAATCATTTTAGGCTTACGGTTTGAAAGGGTTATTATGATCACCTTTAGTTGTTGGGTGGAGGATTGCTAATTTAGGAGATGCCGATTTTAGAACCGTTGTTGGACTTATATATTGATAATGAAATCAACCGGTCCAAATTTAAAAGCACATTGGCCGGGAATAGTTACGATTCCAGAAAATCTATTGGACAATAAATGTTATCTGGGTACTTCCACTTTTACTGGTTCTTCGGCAAAATGAAAGATAGTGACCTCCAACTGGTATTGACTAAAAGGGATCACGAGCTTAACTTTTTTTTCCTTTTAGATTTAATTCCTACGAATTCTCGTTCTATGTTGAATCAAAGTGTATTTTTCTGTTTCAAAATTTCGCAAAGGGTGAAAATTAACTACTTTCTCGCCTGTTAGACTGGATGTCAAGCAAGTTCGTGCAGAAAGTCTTATTATATTTTGGTCCCAATGTGAACTCAATCTGAACTCAGCATTTAATGAACCATCCTATTTTTCAAACATGAGATTCATAAAGCCTTCAATGTCCAAAAATTTAAATATAATTTGAATAATGGAGACTCGACAACAGATAAGAGATTTATAATGGGATAGATAAGGAGGTTTTACAAAATATAAGAGAGATAGGTAAACAGATGGAAATTGGATCATTATCATCTTTGTAGGGGGGGGGGCGAACGCAAATCAGACATTAATATTTTTCAAATTGATCTTCATTTTAAGATATTTCATTGAACCCATTGATTACCTACGTTGCATTTTGTTACGTTGGTTGTACATAAGCTGAAGTAGTTTCTATTTTAAGTTATAAAAACTACTTCAGCATATGTACAACCAACATATATATATATATATATATATATATATATATATATATATATATATATATATATGGTGTACTTTCGAGAGTGAGACAGACTCGGGAGTAAAGTGTTGGGAGGTAAGGTTTATTAATCCTTAGATGTAAATTGTCCAGACATGTTTCGGGATTCTTCCCATCTTCAGTGGTGCATGCTGTGTGAGTATGTGTTAAAAGTTCCCATGTGGAACCATAGTCCACTATTAGGACGTATGCATATATATATGTGTGTGTGTGTGTGTGTGTGTGAGAGAGAGAGAGAGAGAGAGAGAGATGCCAAATCAGTGAAATGGCCTAAATGGCGAAAAGTACTTTGTAAAAAAATGCCCAATTTCACTCTGATCCCATTTTATTCTGACTGTGAGGAATATAGGTTTTAGATCTTTGTTGGGTTGAATAAATTTTGAATTGAGATTAACAAAAATGCAAAATAAGCAATTTTGCCGATTTAAACATCTATATATGAGTCTGTGTGTATAGAGAAAAACTATATTTATGATGGAACAATAAGGTTATAGATTGTATTATATTACATGGAAACACTTAGTCGCAGTGATCCCCTCTCATAACTTGGTTATTATATCGCTTGGCCAAGACAACACGGAACGTGGATCTGAATGTTAGGGAATCATTTCAAATGGGAGTTTTTAAGTGATATAAGGGAATATAGGATATTCTGTAGTATCATATATATATATATATAACTATTTCCTAATGCATAACTGTTGCTTCAAGAGGAAGAAATAGAGAAGATGTAGACCAAAGAATAAACAAAATGAGAATCTGGAGTTTAACTGTTATTTGTGCCGTTTAGCTCAATGATAAGAACGTCGTTACATTGAAGCAGCTAACCTATCAGTCTCAGGTTCGATCACTGCAGCAGGCTCTTTTTTTAATTGTTTATTCTATTTATGGTATCTAAGATAAGTGATATATTAATCATGTAATGGCGGGAGATATTTTTAAATATGAGTTTGTTTATGATGAAACGCCATTTTTGACAATTCAGTCAGATCATAAATGAGCATCATCAGTCTCTTAACGCCCGTCGGTGGATGTAGACCTCCCAAAGATTCGAAACACTTCTCTACCGTTGGCGTTGCAGAACCAGTACTTTCTGAATTTGTCTAGCTAGTCTCTCAATCTAATGATGTGCCGGCCTTTGTTGCATATTTGATCTCTGGGAATCATATCGTGACTCGAGATGTCAATTGATTGTTTACCATGTATGCAACGTGTCAAACTCATTGCCTTTGTGTTTTTTAGAGAATTCTGTGGTGTATTGGACTCCTGTCTTCTCCCAGATATGTTGTGCTGTTTTGTTGTGTCTCCATGTGAGGTTGGGCTTAATTTTTCCAAGTGCACATTGCATGGTACTAAGTTTGCGGGTCAGTCTCTTGGTTAGGTTCCATGTTTCAGCTCCATAAGTGGGAGGTTGCATTGGTTGTATACCCATCCTCTCAGATTTTTCAGGATCTTATTGTCTTTTAAGATTGAGTTAGCTCTTTCAAAGGCTTGCCAACACACACACACACGCACACACACACACACACGCACACACACACACACACACACATATATATATATATATATATATATATATATATATATATATATATATATATATATATATATATTTTCATTTGAATTCTGTGATTGTGTTCTTGATTATTGGCAAAGAGTCCAATCGGTACCTTACTAAGATTCTCGAAAGAGTGATTGATGAATGATTTATGATTTGTCATATGAATAATACATAGTCGATATAGAACTAACATACGGTTGCTTTCGTTCTTTCAGACGATGGACACGATGCTTTGCACTTAATATGAATTATAGCCAGTTATACGTCATTTCATATCGGGTTATCAGTAATTAATAACATTGGACATTCGTCTGGAAAAAGGTACTGATGAACACACGTGTGCAATAGGTATTCAGTGGGGTAACCCATGATCCTATGTTCGTAACCATCAACCAAAACTGTCACAAATGCAGTCAAAATAGGTTTCTTCAGTTTTCAAGGTCCTCTTGCCGGCTGGGTATGTATGACGGTATCATGTGTAAATTATGAACCAAAGGGGCTGGAAGGCTTGAAATCTAAACATTTAATCCTTATCAAATGTAGAAAAATCTCTCATTGAGTTATTGTTTCTTGAATATATCCACTTGCAATATTGGATTCTACTTTGCACCAGCTGGTTTTTTGAAGGAGCAAACTCACCATTGATACTAAAAAAGGTGGGGAAAGTAACTTATTCACCGATCATACTTTTTTCATTTTTTAGATTGATCACGCCGAAGCAGCATGCTGCCGAAGGTTTCACTTAGTAGTTGATCTGCAAGAATTAAAACATTGATAACGATTTATAGACGATGATCAACTAACAATTTAAGCAATATAAGTCTTGTAATGCTACGAATACATTAATACACACCTACACACACATATATTAGGGATGTGAAATAACCAATGAGATTTGACTGCAACAATCTGAAGAAATGCCCCCAATATATATATATATATATATATATATATATATATATATATATATATATATATATATATATATATATATATATATATATATATATATATATATATATATATATATATATATATATATATATATGTAATTAATTCTGAGCGTTGCTGACAAATCTCATTGGCTAATTCACTTCCCTATTATGCTAATACAATAAGTCTGAAGTCTTTCTGTCTGGTCTTCAAGTACTTGAACACATTGAGACTCAAAAAAACTTAAAATTTGTATATTTATTTATTTTTCTAAATAAATTATCCAATAGAATAACATTAAGCTCCTACGAGAATATCAGATTGTCTGTTGCAAAAGAAAGGATAGAGACAGACCAAACAGATACTGGGTTTTCAAAAGAACTTACTGAATTTTGCAAACTGATCATTCCTCTGTAAGTTTTAGAATGTGGAGTAACCCAAAAAAGTGGTCTGCCTTACAATCTTGTACCCCTTATCCCTAACTCTCAATCGGTCTCCCCAACCTCTGTCAGCCACTAATCTTTTGATAATATTTATAGACAACTGAGTTTCTTTAGTTTCAGTTAAAGTTGTCCTCTTTTTTTTATTCAATTACGAAAATAACAAACTTTTATTTCATATCCAGTTAATATATATACAGTAATACACATATTTGTATGAATTTTCAATACTGAAATATTCCTGACATCTTCAGTCAAGTTTTCCATTGAATATAATCATAGCTTTTTTGCTTTTCATCTATTTATCGAAATGTTTTTTCCACAAAACTGCATACACTTGTCTCTTTTCTTACATATCGTTATATTTTAAAAACTGCATGTTCAGAGCCTCTGAAATTTGAAGCATAACAGAACTTGAATTTGAAACACTTCAGTCATCAATTATCTAAATAAATCTGCTTCATGTTCATTGGTGATGATCCATACCTACATATCTCCGTTATATATATATATATATATATATATATATATATATATATATATATATATATATATATATATATATATATATATATATATATATATATATATATATACATATATATATATATATATATATATATATATATATATATATATATATATATATATATGCCTGAGTGTTCATATATGTATGTGTACGGTAAGAAAAATAATTCATCATACTGACAGTTTCCATCTTGCAGTATGATGTTGCATGACATTATTTACCTAGAAAAATGTCTTTTTCAATATTATATCATTTAAAATTACTAATTCGACAAAATTGAAAGGTCAAACAGATTAGTATATTTGACCTGAATTTTACGATTTTATTTTCCACTTATCAATATATACATGATTATGAATTGCATTATATTATATTGAAACTCTTATTTGTTAATATATCTCCTGGCCAAGACAATGTATATAGAATAAACAATTGAAGACAATCCAGTTTGCTATCGGTATTGAACCTGCTACTGATAAGCTTGTAGCTTTAATATATACCGGTGTTCTTGCCATTCATCTAAACAGCTGACGGTAGTGCAAATAACAGTCTCATCGCCTCTTTCCCATTCCCTCTAATTCTCAGTCCATATTTGCTCAATTTGTTCAATTCTTTCAATGCAACAGTTATGAATTAAATACGGAATAATTATAAATTGCGTTTTGTCTCACTGAAACGATTTCCTGTAAATATAGTTAATATATGATTTAGACTGAACAATGAAAATAGAATAAACTTTCCTCATTGTTCTGTGATAATCTTTGATGCCTATCTATTCATCCAACTCTGTATTACATGCTTGTAAATGTCCTATGCGTCGAATCGTTGGTCAAATAGCAAAAAAAAAAAGAAAAAATCTCCCCCTAATGCCGAAATCTAAATATCTAAAAGCTAAACTAAAAAAAAAAGAAAAATCTCTAAATGTGCACCAATTCCGTATATTCCAAAGAACCCTAAATCCCCTCCCCCAAAATTAACCATAAATCTACAAGGAAAAAAAAGAAAGAACCCTCCCCCAAATGCCGAAATCTAAATATCTAAAAGCTAAACTAAAAAAAAAAGAAAAATCTCTAAATGTGCACCAATTCCGTATATTCCAAAGAACCCTAAATCCCCTCCCCCAAAATTAACCATAAATCTACAAGGAAAAAAAAAGAAAGAACCCTCCCCCAAATGCCGAAATCTAAATATCTAAAAGCTAAACTGACCCCATACTCTCCCCCCCCCCCACTACCTCAACCTAACTTTGACTTGCCATAAAAAGCAAACGAATGTAGGGTTGGATATAACGAGGCCGTATCTATTGCCAGTAGTAAATTCTTGCTGGGAGACGGGCACGAATTATTTAGCAAGGAACGATGGAAAAATTGAAACTTTTTCAACTGCTAAAATGAAGTCCCCAGACTAACTAAAATTACCGCAAATCTAGATGAGTACATAATTTTCTTGATTTATTATTCATTTCCTCATTGTTCTGTGATAATCTTTGATGCCTGCCTATTCATCCAACTCTGTATTACATGCTTGTAAATGTCCTATGCGTCGAATCGTTGGTCAAATAGCAAAAAAAAAGAAAAAATCTCCCCCTAATGCCGAAATCTAAATATCTAATAGCTAAACTGAAAAAAAAAAAGAAAAAATCTCTAAATGTGCACCAATTCCGTATATTCCAAAGAACCTTAAATCCCCTCCCCCAAAATTAACCATAAATCTACAAGGAAAAAAAAAAGAAAGAACCCTCCCCCAAATGCCGAAATCTAAATATCTAAAAGCTAAACTGACCCCATACTCTCCCCCCCCCCACTACCTCAACCTAACTTTGACTTGCCATAAAAAGCAAACGAATGTAGGGTTGGATATAACGAGGCCGTATCTATTGCCAGTAGTAAATTCTTGCTGGGAGACGGGCACGAATCATTTAGCAAGGAACGATGGAAAAATTGAAACTTTTTCAACTGCTAAAATGAAGTCCCCAGACTAACGATGCTGTTGCAACCTTTTTTATAAACTTAACCCTCTGTGGACTTTATCTAAGTTAAAAACTTAATATATAAGGGAGAGGTATCTTCCAAGTCGTCCCCACCGGAATCTGCATCCAACCTTTTTTTTTTTTATAACCTCGGTGCTCCGAACATCCACTCTTGTTTTCACAAGAACAGTTTGGATGTGTATCAAGAGCCGGTGGAGCTCTTTTGCCACTGACCCGCAGTGGACAATCCACTAGACCCCCTGCCAACACGTCTTGGGCCAGCGTGGCAGGGCATGGCCCATTACTCCCCATGATTTGCACACCAAATATTATATCGGCCGTTCCTGCTGGGACCTAGGTACCAAAAGGCCCAGCCATATCACTTGCTTTGGGTGGGGGTGATATGCTCCAAGGGCGACTACCCAAAAACTACACCAAGAGTACGTCAGTTCCTGCTGGGTCATCGGCCCCAAAAGACTCAGCCACATCACTTACTTTGGGTAGGGGTGATGTGCTCCGAAAGCGACTACCCAAATCCTTCACCAAGGGACCCTCTGTCCCTACTGAGTCACCGCTCAAACAACGACCATTTCAACAGAACTTTAAGACCGTCAACAAGAAGACAAATTTATACATAGGCACATACAACGTCAGAACACTGTCAACTGACATGCACCTAACTGATCTAGAAAGTGAAATCAGAAATGTCAAATGGGACATCATAGGCATTAGTGAGGTAAGAAGACCTGGAGAAGAACTAATCGAACTGAGAAGCAAGCATCTTCTTTACAGCTACGGTAAAGAGAAAGTAAAACAAAGTGGAGTTGGCTTTCTCATCAATAAGAACCTGAAAGACAATGTAACTGGCTTCAAAGCCGTCTCCGACCGGGTAGCTAGCGTCACCATACAACTTTCAAAACGATACAAACTAAATATAATCCAAGTCTACGCTCCCACTTCGCAATCAACCCAACAAGAAATAGACAACTTCTATGATGACTTGAACTCCCTACTCCAAGGCACCAGAAAACACTTCAATGTTATCATGGGAGACTTCAACGCACAAGTAGGACAGGGAAATGAAAATTGCGTCGGCAAATTTGGATACAAAATACGCAACGAGAGAGGAGAAGATCTTGTAAACTTTGCGACGGCTAATGGATTCAAAATCATGAACACCTTCTTCAAGAAGGGACCCAGTAGGAAATGGACTTGGAGGAGCCCCAATCACGAAACAAGAAACGAAATAGATTACATCCTAACGGACAAGAACGATATCGTCAAGGACATCCAAGTCCTAAATCAAGTCAATGTAGGCAGCGACCACAGAATGGTACGATGTAAAGTACAAATAAACACCAATAAAGAACGCAGGAAAATGTTCCATACAAAACCGCAGCCTCTAAACATACCAAAAGAGCACGTTCAATCTTTCAAGCTCGAATTGAAAAACAGATTCAGAATTCTTACTGAACAAGACAGCACCAACATCAACGAACTAAGCAGCAAAATGACAACGTCAATAATTGAAGTAGCCTCTACATTCAAGCCAATGGGCAAACAACCCATTAGCAAAATCTCGGATGAGACTAAAAATCTCATGGAAAAACGCAGAAACCTCAAGCCACCGACAACAACGAGGGAGAAAATTGAAGAGGCTGAACTAAACAAATTAATCAAGAAGAAACGAAGAGAAGACAGAAGGAGATACACGACGGCAATCATTGAATCAACTCTTGAAAAAGGTCGGGGCTTCAAAGCTATAAACAAACTCCTCAACTCGGGACGAAGGCAAATAACTAGCATACTCGAGGAAAATGGAAACCTAACAACAGACAGAGACAGGATTGTCGAACGCGCCAAAGAATTCTACCAAAAACTTTATTCGTCCAAATTAGGACTGCAAAACAATGAGCAAGATACGCAAGACACGGACAAACAACTAGAGGACTTCCCAAAAGTAACCCCGTGCGAGGTGAAGGAAGCCATTAAACAGACAAAGAAAGGAACTGCCCCTGGACCAGACAACATCACCATCGACCTACTCCGAAAAGCAGGTAAAACCATCAATAGGAAACTGGCCGTCCTCTTCAACCTGTGTCTAAAACACAGTAAAGTCCCAGACGATTGGAATACTGCTATCATAATGCTTTTATATAAAAAAGGAAACCCGAAAGACCTCAACAACTATAGGCCTATAAGCCTACTCAACTGTGTATATAAACTTTTCACAAAGATCATCACCAACCGAATCACAAAAACACTCGATGAAAACCAGCCACGTGAACAGGCTGGCTTTAGAAGAAGCTACTCGACCATGGACCACCTGCACTCGATAAATCAACTGAAAGAAAAAGCAGCAGAGTATAGACTACCACTCGCCGTAGCATTTATCGACTTCAAAAAGGCGTTCGACTCAGTAGAAATCCCTAAGGTCATGGAGGCCATCAGTCGCCAAGGTGTAGATCCAGTATATGTTGAAGTGTTGAAACATATATACAATCACGGCAGCTCATTTATCAGGCTACATAAAGACTCGGACCCCTTCCAGCTCCAGAAAGGAGTAAGACAAGGCGATACCAGCTCACCTAAACTCTTCACAGCCTGCCTCGAGATGATCTTCAGAAGGCTAGACTGGGAGAGTAAAGGAATTAAAATAGACGGCGAGTATCTGAGCAACCTCAGATTCGCAGACGACATAGCCCTTTTCGCAGAGAACCTACATGACCTCCAACTAATGATAGATGAACTAAATGAGGAGAGCAAGAAAGTCGGCCTACACATGAACTTCAGCAAGACGAAGATCATGTGCAACAACCACATTGGAGATAAGAACACTAAGATCGAAATCGAGGACACAGAACTCGAGAAAGTAGACCACTACATCTACCTAGGGCAACGAATCTCCATGAGACCCTCAAAAGAAGAAGAAATCAAGCGAAGAATCACACTAGGATGGCAAGCCTTTGGCAGAGCTAGCTCAACCTTCAAAAATAATAAGATCCCATTAATCCTAAAGAGAAGGGTGTATAACCAATGCATCCTCCCCATAGTCACTTATGGAGCTGAAACATGGAACTTAACCAAGAAACAGACCCGTAAGCTGAGAACCATGCAACGTGCACATGAAAGAATAATGCTGGGCCTCACATGGAGAGACCACAAAACAGCACAACACATCCGGGAAAAGACAAGAGTTAGAGACATCATAGAATCCATAAAAAATCTCAAATGGCGGTGGGCTGGCCACGTTGCATGAATGGCAGACAATCGATGGACATCACGACTCACAACATGGATTCCCCGAGACCATATGCGCAACCGAGGCCGGCAAAATATTAGATGGAGAGATGAACTAGATAAGTTCAGGAAGTACTGGCTCCGTGACGCCCATGATAGAGAAGTGTGGCAAATCCTGGGGAAGGTCTATGTCCAACAACGGACGCTAAAAGACTGATGATGATGATGATGATGATGATGATTGCAGAGATAGAACCTGCGACCGACAGGTTAACCACTAAAATGTGGCTTTGCTCTCACCATTTTGCTTAATAGCAGTTGATAATGCAAAGGCCCAAATAACTCATTCATTCTGTTTATATCTGGATGTATCCATTTCATCGTTGAACGAACTATCCAATTCGTCAGGGGGTTTTATTCCTGCAGTGACGATATTTTTTGTTTATTTTCATTATGTTGCCGAGGCTGAGTGATACATTAACGATGTAATGATAGGATACTAATTCAAATAAATGTCTTTGTATAATATAACGGAGTTTATAATCATTCTTTTCGGTCATGTACATCCATATCTTAATATATACATATTCAAACACACACACGCACACACACACACACACACACACATATATATATATATATATATATATATATATATATATATATAGTAGCTGCTGAAACAAAGCATTTCACTTACCATTGAGCTCAACAGCTGCCGATGATGCAAACTGTCTCAGCCCCCAATTCCTTATTTTGCTTTATTTACTGTCATTATGTTCTTTATTCGTTCCTTCCAACAAGACAGCAATCCATTATCGTTCTGTTCGATCACCTATCTATATCTATATTTATATAGTATAGAAATCCAGACAGCTTTGAACATTTAATGTTGAAAAGATTTTTCAAAAGATTTTGGGTGTCACGTCAGCCACTTATTTCCCAATATCTTTTAAGTCAATCAATGCAATTTTCTTCAGTGATCTTTCTTCCACTCCTTTGCATACACATTGTTATTAAGATACAATGCATTAATTGTGTCTACTCGGAATCATCAGTTGTATACCATGTAACTATTTCAGGGATTCAAAAAACAGTTATATGAAGATGGTGTTGATCAAATACAACCCCCTTCCCTATTGCATAGTTTATGACAAACAAGTAAATAATCATTCTATATATATATATATATATATATATATATATATATATATATATATATATATATATATATTACAACCAACATTATTTGCTAATCATATATATGCAGGTCGATGTATGTATGTATAAATAATGTAAGGAGAGGTCATTCTTGAACGACATAAAATCATGAATATATTGATAGATATACAAATTATTAATTGAAACGATACATTCTCTAATAGTGTTATATATCTATCTATAAATTGCCCGCAAACATTCCTGTTGGATTTGATTGCAGATTTTGTCAAACTTTACATGACAAATTGGTCATTATGCATCTGAAAACGTCGTTTCTTCTCACCATCACTTTATGAATTTTCTACAATGCTCCATCCACTCTAACGGCAGTTGAAATATTTAACAAACAGCTCCTTTCGGTCAGTGCACGGCCGTTTTTCTATTGGTCAGCATTACGGAAACACATGTTGGGTTTTCTTACGATATCAGAGCTGTGTTTGGATTCCTGGTAAGCAAAAACCTTTTTCACATAATGACAGCTGGCTTTGTCCAGCTAGATTACACACTTGTCTACTGCTCCGTATTTGCTGAATCCATGGTAGCTAGCGCCTCTGTAAACACCCGATCGTGAGACCCAAGTGTTATGTAAAACCTAGTGACTTTGTGTTCTCATTTCTCAGATATTGGATTGTTTTCTGCGGACTATTGATAACACAGTTGTTCGTGCGTGGCATTACCTTTTTTTTTGTTTGTCCATGGTCACACATCATAATTGTTAGATATACGGTTATGAAAGTAATATATCATTCGAAACTCTATTTGAATACCGCACGTAATTACACAGAAAATGTGTCACTTGACCAGAACCAGCGTAAACAGAAAAAACAAATTGAAGAAAATTGGACGGAAATCGACCCTGCGACTGATCAGGTAGCAACTCTAACGTAATAATGCTCGTACTATTGAGTTAATCAACCCGTTGAAAGCCGGGGCCCAAATAATCACTTCTTCCCTCCATTTTCAGGTTGCTTATTCACTGTCAATATCTGCATCATATATTCTCAACGTGGACTGTTATATATATAATGGTGTCTGAAATCTGACAGTATAGTTATGAAAGCATTATATTATATGAAACTGTAATTGAAATCACCACAAGTCAAAACTCAGGAATTTCTGTTTCTCGGCGGAGTTAGAGTAATTACAATGAACAATCAAGGAACAAACATTATTCGTGTAATGACTGGAAGTCATTTCCAAAGAGTCCAAAATAACATTATGTATTCATGATTATTCAGTCGGATTATATATATATATATATATATATATATATATATATATATATATATATATATATATATACATATATATATAATATATTATTGATATGTATTTTTCTCAATATATAAAGATATAGATATATATATATATTTCAATTGATATGTATATTTCTCAATATATATAGATATTTTTATTAATATGTATATTTCTCAATATATATATATGATAGGCAAAGTGAAATATCGGGAATGTGATATCCAAAATGACTTTTTCAAAGCAATTCAATTTTACAGAAAAAAAAATTCTCTGTTTAATTAGAAGCCATTATGATTTTCCACCCTGGCCCATACCCAGGATCGAACATCAAACTCTTGTTTTAGCAGGATTATACATTTGTGACTATTTCAGATGCGAGACATATTGTGAATACAACATAGGACAAATGTGGTTATTTGAACCGTTATTTCTGCCAGACAGATCATTTATTATTTATTATTACATCCATAATTGTTATTAGTTTTGTAACCTAATTATTTTATCAACTTTGAGCACATCTCTACTTCCATATCTATTTTCAGTTGTCTTTGTACAATTATCTTCGGTAGAAGGAGTGGTCTACTTTCTCAAACTCAGCTTTTTCGATTTTGAATCTCCATGAAAACTCCAAAGAATGAAATTCAGGAAAGAATCTCTAAAGAATAGCAAGATATCGGTATAGTAGGCTCAAGCTTCAAGAACAACAAAAAGTCATTGGTTACCTCGAAAAAAGTCTCTGACCACTAAATCATCCCAATAGTCACTTATGGAGCAGAAACATAGAACATAAGCTCGGAACTGATCCTCAAATTGAGAACCATGCTGCGTACACATGAGAGAATCTTGCCCAAAATCACACGGAGAAATCACATGACATTGTATCAGAGAAGTTGGGGGTCTCATAGAATCCTTTAGAAAAAACCCAAATGGCAATGGGTTGGTCATATTGCAAGATTGTCGGAGAACCACTTAACATCAGGACTCACGACACGGTTCCCAAGAAATTATATGCAAAATCATGGTCGATAGAATATAAGATGGTGAGACTGACTATAAGAATTCAGAACGTATTAGCCCTGTAAATTCCCTAATAGACAGGTCTATCAAATCTTGTGTATGGTTTATCCAACGAAAGACTCTAAAAAGATGTTGATGATGATGCTGATGATGATGATCAGCATCATCATCATCATCATCGGAAAAAATAAGTGAGCTCTGGTTGGAAATAGAATATGTTATTTATAATTATCACTTCTCGATTAAGTATTTCACCATGATATCCCAATCGATTTCTGCTACTTTTTACCTTTCAATTTAATTTGAGCTGCCTTTATATAATGAACAAATGACCCTAATTGATACCCGTATAGAGACAACTATAAATGTACTTGAGAGTAAGGTGAGTCGTTTTTCCTAATTGGTTATATCATTTAATGACAATTAAAATAATCAGCATTGATTTTAGAATTATTTTTTGGACGGAAAAATCCATCATCATCGGTCTTTCAACCCCTGCTTATGGACACAGACCTTCCTCAGGATTTGTTACACCTCTCTATCATGGGCGTTGTGGATCCAGTAATTTCTGAATTTGTCTAGCTCGTCTTTCCATCAAATATTCTGCTGGCCTCGGTTGCGCATGTGATCTCGGGGGATCCATGTCGTGAGTCACGATGTCCATCAGTTGTCCACCATTCTTGCAACATGGCCAGCCCACCGTCATTTACAGTTCAATTAATCACAGTTTTTATAGTAAATGTTAGTCAAGTCATCCCGAGAACAGTCTGTTAGAACCTTCTCCATATTGTTTTTAATGACTTGAAGAACTAAATGTTGCATATATAACATGGAGGCGATGTTTAAATGATCCAAAATTTTAAAGTGATTTATGCATTCCCAAACGCCTCCCAAGTTTTCATTCTTTTCCATTCATTCTTGCAACTAACTTTCTTCTGGCCTCATTTTTTGCTTATTACCTCTGAAAACGATGTTTGAAAGAGAAATGTTTGCCCATCTGTCCCTTCGTTTGTTAATCTTCCGACTATCTTACTGTCTCTTTACACGATATCTCCAAGAGTTCTCAATGAATTATGATTACATCTTCTCAGGAAGTAGGACATGGGCTCTGGTAGGGGTTATAACATTTCTGGGTGGAGATATTGTTATTCTGATTGGAAAGAAGTTAGCACCAAACAGCTGATTAAAAGCTAAATTTCAATTTCAATTGAAGTAACTCAATATTTGTGGATTCTGACTTTTATTTTTCAAATATCTCATTTTCATTAATTGATATTTAATGTTTAGCATCGGTGCTCTCTTTCTTTTGTTTTTTTTGTTTTGTAAAGGCATCTTTCTTCTTCTGTTCCTACGACATGTTAATTTCTGTTCGTTTTTTTTCTTGTTTTATTTTTTTTTCTTTGTAATTCTTCCGTTGGACTGACAGAGATCTCGATACTTCAAAATAAAAAAAGAGAAAGAACAACGACACATCGTTTTCTTCACTATGATTCGCCAAAAGTCTGTCCGTCAAAGTTAGCAAGACTCAGGAGGCTCACAACGTATCCTCCTGAGATTCCTGCCTTTACAAATGAGACCCTGCAGCAGGTTTTTAGCACATTGACCTCTGAATATTCAAACATTGTTTACATTTTAGCCAGGAAGGCAAGTCGACAGACAATGCAAATTTATCCCTAACTGACCCCTTATTTAGCGTCCAAGTTTATGCTTACATAAAAAAATTATCATTTTACTATAATTCATCAAATGTTTGTCAGGCTGTGAAGAAACGTGGGTGACTTGGAGGCGGGGTAACGGCTACTGCTATGGACAATTTTGGGAGTTCACCAATAGGACCCCAGATTAAGGTTCCTATAAGTCTGATCTTACACTATCTATGCTGAAGCTTACAGCAAAAACTGCACAACATAATCCCGCATTTTCACATATTTAATTATTCTGACACCAATATACTGCGCTCATTTGGATATGTATCTACTATAATTACTCTGATTCAACAAATGTTTGTCTGCAGGTTCGTGTTTGCATAATTCAAGAACAGCTAGACTTTTGGCCATCCAAATTTTTGCTGCAACCAATAGGATACTGGGGCTTTGCTTTTATCGCTCATTGTCAATGAAAATTTGAGGAGAAAATTGCTATATTGATCACCAGTTTGAGTCCAGCAGCATTCAAGCTTCTTTTTTTTTTTTTTCAAATACAGATTTTTTATCGACCACTTCCCGACAAAAGGCGAGAGAAGTGATTTATTCCTTTATCACCCCGATCTCCAATACCTGATTGATCACCCTTAGCACGGTACGCTACCAAAACATTGCTCACTTGGCAGTGTCAGTTTAGTGAATAAAGAGACTTGTTAATGTGTATTTATTGAGAAACTGAAATGAATGAAAGTGTTTCACGAAATATGTTTGGATATTTATTAATGTCAATGGTTTAAAAGAAAATAAATGTCGGTTTCCTCATGGATTTTATGATCAGTCATACGCTTTCAAGATCTGCAAAATATTTATAAGTGTCTATATTGACATCTCGATGAAAAAACCTTTAGTTTGATTTCAAAAGCTTTTAAGTTTTGTACCATAAAATAAAATATTATGCCATATCTTTGTAATTTGGTGTTGGACTCATTTAAATGTTAAAAGAAATCCGGGGGAAAAATAGACAACATTAATCTGCAACTCTACATAACTTCAGATGATTATTGACAAGAAAAAATTTCAGTCAGACACTCTATAAATAAAATCACTTAGACTGTTTTATTGGTGAAAACTTGCTAAGAGCAAAAACTGATTTTTTTATATAAATGATAAAATACTTGAAAGTACAACACACTCAGAGAACTTCAACATTTCAGCTCCATCGAAAAAATCCTTGATCCGCTCCTGAATTTATCCACTTTTCCCTTGACCCCTCCTTTCCCAAGTTTGATTGAAATTGATTTAGAATTTTCTGGGTTATTATAAGGACATACATGAGCGAACAAATAAATTCATTAAAGATAGAAAAAAAATCTCAATCTGAATCGCATCCCTGGATCCGCTCCAAAATCTAACCAGTTCTCACTAATTCCATTATAAACCCTATAAAAAAAAATCTTGATGAAATTCATTGAGGACCTTAGGTGATATAGTATGGATAGACAGACGAACAGGACGGAGAGACCTACTAGATATTGCATATACAGCTACAAATTCGTTGGCAGAGAGATTATATTTTCTAAAGGTTGATTAATAAGAAAGTCACTTCCCAGGGGTTTCTTTGATGGCATATTTTTAATCACATGTAATATCAGTTAACAAAGGGATTAAAGAAATATACATACTACTGTCTTGACCAAACGTTCACATCTTACTAATGAACATTAATTTTATTGTTTTTCTCTTTGAAACTGTATACCCTTGAGTCTGTTTATTCCCTGCAGAGGTGATAAGTGATCCGTTCATGGTCGCAGATTTTATTTTCTCAAGATCACAAACAAAAACATTTCGAATGCCCCCTGTGGCACATGTGCTATAGGTTCGCCACCCTTGATCGATACAATAATAAAAGTCTGAATAAATTTAACAATACGTGTCGTCTAAGTAGCTAATACAGTGATTTTCTTGGCAGAGTTATAGAATTGAAATACCCACCTTGTATGGCGTGCATGAAGATCAAATATTAAAAAAACATTTCGTTCCTTTTTTTTCTCTCTAATCAGTCACATTATTCAGTGTGTTTTAAAATACAGGAAAAGAAATAGACACATCAATATAAATCATATATCAACCGCCTGTAGGGCAAGTATTGGGAACAGCCGTCAGTTAAAATATCAGTTTCAATGCCTAGACATTTGCAAATTCATATTGGTGTCTGGTGGTAATTACTGAGGATTGACTTACTGAAAAATCTCAGAATATTTTGCAATGCTGTAATTAGGACACACTTAATTTCGAACTCTCTCTCTCTCTCTCTCTCTCTCTCTCTCTCTCTCTCTCTCTCTCTCTCTCTCTCTCTGTAGAGCGCGCATATTTTTAAATAAAAGGAATATCTGTCAATTTTTGCCATCGCTCTTTCGGATTATGACACGTTCCCCTGGGGGACTCTTCTTTCCATTTTTCGGGAGTGTCAAGAAGTTATTTTATCTGAAAACAGCTTTGCTTACAAGATAGGAAACGTTTCTTCGTTAGGCCGGACCTTCGATGTGATTGTTCGGTAGCTCCAACCACATCAAATTAAGTTCTACACGAGTCTGATTTTTACAATCTACGCCATGCTGCCGTACGTTTCTATTTTTGTTCTCTTGTTTCGATTATTGTTTGGCTATCTTTATCAATTTTGTCACAATCCTTTCAATATGGCAAGATAGACAAAGAAATAAAACAAGTACTATCAGAACAAAGTCAAACACAGACTCTCGCCTTTTTATAAAATTTGAGAAAGTAAGTCAGATTTCTATTTTTCTCTCTACGGGTTTCTTTACTGTCTTTTTTGGTTTATTTTTGGACATTCTCAAGTGGATATTGTCACATCTTTCTGTGTTACAGAAAAGCAATAGTTGAAAAAAAAACACAGAAAAGACCCTGAAAAATATGGATGTACATCTATAAAAAATAAAATAAGGTTTTGCTTATTTACGAAATTTAAGAAGTTGAGTCAGACTTCTGCCAAATTGGCGTGTACGGTCCTCAAGATCATCCGTGTTGTGATTAGTCACCCACATTAGTGACTGGAGTTTGTTGATAATTAAGGGCCGAGACAGACGGACACCAAGCCGGAACCAAAAAGCCACCCGTACTTTGGTGCTTCCAAAGGGAGGGTGGTTGTTCTAGACGGAAGTAACAACTAGACTGAAAGGTGAAGAAAAGAGGATATTACCAAGTCAGAAAGAAAATTGAAAAGAAATAATGTTTTTCCAATCGCAGACAGTCGTGACGATAAATAGATTAGCAATGTTAGCAATATTAAAGCAACAGCCGTTAAAAAGCCATTAAATTGTAACTGTAAAAGAGTTTGATGAATAGGAAGTGTGGGACTAATGAAGTAGCGCAGTTGTTCTCAAACTGTGCGCCGGAGATACAGCACACGACTCCTCTGCGCGCTGCCAACGTTTTGGCCAAAATTCTTTGCCATTGGATCACCTATCATGTTATTCTAAATCTGAATCTGGTGAGATCTTTAAATTTTTGGTAGCAGATGACAAAGGAAGAGTTTGTGTATCAGTAAGATATCCTGTTAATTGATTTTCAGGATGTGTCCATCGAATTCATTTCATATTTATAGTACTTGGACTTACATTGCACACCATCAGTACTCTTTTAAAGCTTATGTCTATACCAAAGCAGGATATTTATCAATTAGTGAGACATTTGTCCTTTCAATATTTATGGATTAACATATTCAGTGGAGTGAAAGGTTGGTAGTAAGTCAAAAGGTGTGCCTGGTACAAGAAAGTCAATTTACCCAGCACGGTCTTCAATATTATTTTTCGAAATACAATATATTCATTGTCTTCTTCTGTTTCAAATGAAATTTTAAAAATTGCTAATTTTTTACACATTATTCCATATCACAAATATTTTGTTAAATACTTTGCAAAAAAAAAGGGATTTTATAATATCATTGGACTTTCTTAGCTGAACCATCGTCAATTCATATGAAAATTAATTCCATTACTGTATAGAAGCAAATATTGTAACGTATCACGCGTTCAGGCAAAATGAGGATTATCGTTATGTGTTTAGATCTGAATGGGTCCGTTATTGGTAAGGCAGCTTGCACTGTCAAAATGGCCAACGCAGTCGCTCACCGGATTCCCTTTCACTTATTTCAAAACCACTCTGTTTACTAACCATTGTTGGATGAGATTATGGAATATTCGATGAGCCACCATTTTAATTTAGATAAAAGGATTGCTACTCAAATGTCAAGTTTTTTTTTCCTGTTGTATTGAGAGGTTTAGCTCTGTAAGGAGAGATTTGCTTTGGACAAAATATCACCCATTATCTTTGCAATGAAGAACAAACTCAGTTTCTCTTATTTAGGGGACAGTATGGAACTCGTACGTGAACCTGTAGTGTGTCGGGTCATTTTACAAAACCTTCAACCATAATCAACAGTTTTAATGCCTACATATTTCCATATCTATAAGAAGTATCTGTTGGTAATTACTGAGGATTGACTACTAGCAAGTCTTCTAAAATGTCCAGCACCCTCCACAGTATTTTTCCCAACTCGAGCCCTGCTGCAAGTCGGATGCATCGATTTTGGTACATTCCCCTACTAACTCATCCATCCACTCAATTTATATATTTATGTATTTATTTATATAACTATATATCTATATATCTGTTAACTGCCTGTAAAGAGACTACGTTGGTCATTTTTCTTGTAATCATTGTATTTTTCTTTGAGTTGTAAAATAAAAAAGGATGAAGAAGACACCTCGATATAAAGATAAGTGAAATGAGACATTTCTTTTTTTTATGAAATTTGAGAGAGTAATTCAGACTTTATTCGTTCTAATTGACAGTTTGTTTCCGTCAAAGTGCTTTTTAGACGGATGACGTACTCCTTGTGTTTTTCTTATGTTCACCAAACCTTTTTGCTGATCCATTGAACAGCTTTTTTCTGAAGCACAATCTGAATACAAAGAAGGGGTCCTTCCTTATTTGTAATGTCAGGTGATGATCAGGATTTTTTTTCTATCTCCCTCATATATATATATATATATATATATATATATATATATATATATATATATATATATATATATATTGTACTTTATACGTGGTATTCTTTCCGGGAAGATATTTTCAATATTAAAAGACTAGTTCTGTTTATCTCTCTGTGATATTCAAGTAGCCAAACCAATACATTCAGTTGCGAGGTATTTAGGATTGAATTGAAATTACTCTAAAATTTCCCATCTTAATGAATGCAAAAAACAAAAACAAACGCCTGATTAGTATTAGTATGATAAAAATGATGTGCCAGAGCTTGTCTTCATCTGTATGAATATCATAATGACCGATTTGCCAAGAGGGATGATTATCAATTGTTAACTTTCCTTTTTCGTAAGTTTTGCAAACGTGTGAAAATTCCAGATTCATTCTGGTCACTTGAGAATCGATTAATTCAATCTGAATGTGTGACCAAATGGATCTCAGGCTTCTTTAGTACATAATACCATTATTATTTCAGGCACAGTTTGCGCTTACGGGTCACTAATTTAAGTCTAAGAGTCAATGAGATGTGTTACCGACGAAGTAAGGGTTTAATGAACGACAAAGAAGGAGACACCAGCAAACATGACCTGAAGAGGCAACAAAGGCAATCCTCACTGGACAAGTTTAATTAGAAAAAACAGGAACGAAATAAATGGATGGGAAAATTTGATAAGATGTTGTTGGTAGCGGCGAAAAACCATATAACGAGATTTGTCCAATGCTGCAAATCAGTTGTTGGAAAATTCAGTCTGGAAAAGTCCATAAATTCGAAAAAAACATTCAAAAGATTGAATTTTCCTCTGAAGGAATTTCATTTCATTTTATAAATATTACTATTTTAGTAAAACTTGATATGATGGCTTTTTGTTAATCTCTACTTTTCATAATTTCAATTTTCTTATCATTATTTCTGTAATGATATACACTCACTTTCTATCTTGTTTATTCTTGAAATGATATTGTGGTCATGTTTTTGGAATAATCTTTTATGATGGAATTTCCTAGACCGATTCCTCCTTGAATCGTTAAAATCATATCCACCTTCAGGAACTTCCTCGTTGTATGCGCACCTCTCCCTGCACCATGTTCCTGCGTTCGTTTAATCCTGTTCTGCTTTTTGCCTGTTGACTTTTAATCTTGTGTTGACGAATAATGTATCAACAGTTCTCAATAAAATGACGGAAGCATACTCTATTTGACCCTACGGTGTGATGACACTGCCAACAAGCTGATGAGACAGGGATTCTTTCTATTATGTATTCTTTGATAGCATTTAGAGGCGTTTCTGTTGTTTGTTAGTGGCCAATCGTAGCATGAGAAAAGGGAGGATAGATGTACAGATTAGCGAATTCGAAAGAGATATACAAGTGGCTTCTTTATGACGAAGGATTACCTAGTTTTCCCCCGTATTTCCCTAGTTATCGTTACCGTTTCTTTATTATTCATTCTCGAACTCTTTTACATCTTTCCATTATTTTCTTTTTGTTGGGGCACTCTATTCAGGTCCGCCTCTTTCTTTTCTATTACTTTATTTTCTCGATTCCAATCCTTTTTTCTTGTTCTTGGAATCAATTTCTGTAGTTGATATTTAATTAAACTTAGCACAGTTCAAGAACACACGATTGAGGCAATTGTACGAGATTGAACTGCTAACGTAGTAATTAATTGTAAGGTTAAAAACATGATTAACTGCTCAGCTTATCATTCGATAAGGTTACCTCAATACATCACTTTACTACATGTTTTTTGAGATGTATTGAGTAAAAGGTTCACTGAAGTTGTAAAAATCTTGCCAATGGCGACGTGAGGTCCAACTGCTGGCCCCTGCAAATATTTTTGTAGATTATTTTTTCAATTTATTCTAACTTACAATGCAACAAGTCTCTAATTGCCTCTCGGTTTAGCGTTTCTAACTTTCATAAGTTACCTCGATCGTATATTGATTTTATAGACTTCCAAGACTTCAATTTAAGCATGTCATGTTTTAGTGTCCAACATTTACAATTTCAATGAGAATGAATGTTTTAACTCGCATTTACTGGCATTATTTTGTCGTAAAATTAACTTCCTTTGTGCTTGTTTTTAGATGTAGAGGGCCTCAGATGAATTGAAACCGGTGGTGCCAAGCAGACTATTTCAATAATTGCCACAGAACATGAACTCATTTAAGGATGTTCACTGAGCTTTTCACGACACATGGTCCCGAGTTTAGGATGCCCAGTGAAGTTTTAATTAACTAAAATAGTAGATTTTTTGAGACAGACATTTTAACCATTACTTCAAGACAGCAATATTGATATTTACAAGCTTCCCCTACGGTAAGAGAAGCAAATACCCTTTTGGCTGAAAGAGGGATAAGACGAAAAGATATGTGTGTGTTTGCGTGTGTGTGTGGGTGTGTGTATGTGTGTGTGTGTGTTCATGATTATTTGCTTGTTATTATACATACGTGGGTACGTCGATAAATCTGCTGCACAATGATGAAAAGAAGGTTCACATTTTCGAAATGAATATTCATTTTTTTACCAACTCTCGCGCTGGCCATACATTCAATGCAAAGATGAATATCATTTAAATAGAACAGACATTATACAGGGTAAAAAATTCGCATAAAAAAAAAATGCTTGTAAATACCGATCAGGCTATGGATTTATTGATCGTCCTTGGTATAGGTGGGCGCATGTGTAGATATGTATGTAAGTGTGAGTCAGGAAGAAAGTTGGAGGGAGACACTCGAGAAGGTAATATCGTACTTATGTCAGACAAATTTATGCTTATGAACAATTCAATATATCTAACTATTTCAACATATTCATCTAATATCTATTCGGTAATTTTCTCCTAAACACATTTCTTTGTTTGCAAATGTAGTATTGAGAACTCTTTACTCTGTTTTGCTGGGAACGTACGTCTCTCTCTCTCTCTATATATATATATATATATTTTACGAATGCAGGCCGTAATAATGCAGCTTGGAGGCTGAACTTTTGAACATTTTGCATGAGTATTGAAATTTTTTTGTTGCATGGAAGGGGACGTGGAAATGTCCCCTTGAATCGTTTTTTTAATGGGATCTTGGTTTGAAAGTGTTGATTGCGTCCCTTATTTTGTGTTTGAAAGAATTCTTGGCTGTCATTTGAAAGTTCAGACATTTTCAGTGGACACAGTTCAACAAAGAGCAAGAGGACTGACTTATCTATTGATCACCCTTTTTTTAAGGATTTTTTTTTAAATTGATCGACCCAAACACGGCATGATGCTAAAAAACATTGGTCAAGTGTTAGTTTCTCTCATGACTAACTAGGCTTGTTTTTTTTTTCTTTTGGTACTTCCTTCGAGATATATCGTATATTTATTTTACGGATTCTGCTCTAATTTTTCTGATGCAGTTTTATTACCTGATTTGTTAACATAAATGCCTACAGTGATTTCAATGGTGCATATTTTATATCCTGCTCAATAATTACCTCATACTGTGTATCTCCGATCCATTTTTTTTCATTTATCCTATAATCTTAATACCAATAGATTAATCCCTCCGTCAAAAAATAACGGGAGTATTTGAATAGTTTTCACAATTGGATTGTACTAAGGAAATATCGTTACATACAATAAGTTGTTTTGCATTTTTCTTTCTAACATCCAACTAAAATAGTGCTGGGTTCATTTTATGGATTTGTAGAAATCTGAAAAAGGGAGACTATTCTATGATAAAAATTTAGAGTCATCCCCCTTGATACTGATACAGACGGAATGGTAAACATACTCATGGCATATTATGTAATCTGGTTATCTTCAATAATACACTAAACTGATGTAAACAGATCCTTATTGTCAGCCAAACAACAAATTTTTGAATATCGTTACTGGACAGATTCAGGAAATACTCGCTCAGCGACGCCCATGATGGAGAATTGTGGCGAATCCTAGGGAAGGTCTATGCCCAACAACGGGCGTTAAAAGGATGATGATGATGATGATGATGATTCATCTTCTTCTTCTTCTTCTTCTTCTTCTTCTTCTTCTTCTTCTTCTTCTTCTTCTTAATGTTTTCTTTATTCATTGTATTTTAACACGACCCAATATCAATTAATTTTATAGTGTGAAATATATTTGTTCTTCCGTGGGGAATATATTTTTCTTGTTTCTTTTCTCTTTCGTAAGATCATTGAGTTTCATGCTTATCTACTACTACTACTATATACGTTTCATGTGAACAGGCCACATGAATGGAGCTAAATGGATGAATATTTTAATATCTACTACATATTCGGTATAGAAACAAAACTTTTCATTATCCTTTTTGAATCCCCCCTACACTGGGTTTTAGTCAGGGGTAAATTTCATATGTAGGTTTGTGCAAAATTCATCCATTTATTTGCGCCGAATATATTACGTAATATTACTTTTCAGTGATCACTGCCCAACAAAATGCCAGAGAAGAAACTTACTCATTCATCATCCCTTTTACTAATTTTTAATTGATCACCCCTCCTGCACGGCTGAAAAACGTTGATCACGTGACTGTTTCTATCAACTGAACAATCAGACCCGTTTCGGGCTTTATCTTCTCTCATTGCTTCCTTCATCTTTTTGGTTGAGGTGTTTCGTTTCTTTTAAAAAATCTTTTTCATTCCTTTTTTCTCTCAAGTTTATTGTTTTATAGCGTTTTCCCCAGTTTTCAATCCTCATCTGTTTTTGTTTTTCAAACATTCACTTCCGTTTCGTTTTTCATTTCTTTCCTGAATGTTTGGCTTTTCAAATCATTTTTCTTTTTCTTCATTCGTTATATGTTTGTTTCCATTCTCTTTTACGTTTAATTCAGCTTTCATTCCTTTTTTCTTTTTACATTTTCTATTATTCATTGCCTTTTTTCTTCATTTGCACCTTTCTTTTGTTGCATCTCTTCAACCATTGTTTGCACTTTTTTCTTTCTCTTCCTTTTCATTCAGATTTTTTTTAACCTTGACCGAATCCGAATTCGATCTGTGTCGTTTTTTTTTTTTTGCCTTTTTTTATTTGCATAATATACACCAGAATCCATCTTAACAAAGGATAAACAACAATAACCTGAAACTGACAAAAAAGAAATAAAAAGAAAATTACAAAAGCTTTCTCCTCGAAAAAACCCGACCGTGTCGAAGAATTTTTTTTTTGGAAGG
>OY735221.1:8212721-8215221 GCA_963457665.1 Thysanoteuthis rhombus
AAGGAATGCAAGCAACATTCCTAGATTTGAATATTGAAATCGAGGATGGAATGTTTATCTACAAATAGTTTGATGAACAATACAGTTTCCCGTTCTGTATAGTAAGAATGCCTTTCAAAATGAGTATTCAAGCGTATTTATTTTTTGGAACAATATCGTCAAAATATTTGAGAATTGCAAAAAAAAACTTCAAGACTTATTGATTCATACCAAAAAGCGTTTCATTAGTTGTATGAATAGTCAGTCAGGGTTGTGAAATTAGTAAGATCCATAGACAATTTACTAAAACTTCGATTTAATCCCCTAGCAGCTTAACGATAACAAAATAATAACGAAAATGAACCAATCTGTTAACAAAAGTAGAGAAATTGAATAAAAAAATAGTGAATATTGGGATAAATAAAAGTGCATTAATATTAAGGGAATAAGGCAACCAAAACAGATGAATCCATGTTTTGTCAGTGTGAAAGATCGTTGTATTGGTTGGATCCAAGAAAATCGGGAAATATTTAGCTCTGGTCCATTAGTCAATCTGAGAGGTGGTTTGGCGCGTTGGGTGATTCAACATAGAATGCCATGTAACAAAATTGTTAAAGTACATTACTGGAATCGCCCATCGTGGTGTAACAACCGCCAGGAAGTAGTTTTGTTCCAACCAAGGATATAGGAATACTTTATCTGATAATTCTTTTCAATTGATTGAAGCTTTATATCATAAGACATTGGAAAATGAACTTTAGTGTTAGTGGTAGATAATTATCAAATTCTTCTGTAGAATATGTTGGTAAAGAATCGACTTGAAGTAGTTTTTTCGATATAATAAGTATTCATTAAGATGATATCGTAAGTTGGTTTGCATGCAGTCTGAAATCAAAACGTACACAATAGATTTGATATTCGCACGAACGAACATCAATAGAAATGGCGCAAAGAGTGAGTCGTGTCTGTTGTTATATTTACTGATCCTTCATCGTTGAGAATGTTTTGGTAACATACGCCAGGAAGCATTGTTTCAAATAATAATCATAAAGTATAGAATGATATGAATAAACGGATGTAGAACCATAAGTTCGACGAATTGTCAACCATCCTTATGTCTATATTTGTGATTTCCAATTCTGAAGGGCATGTGAACGAATGAAACGTTGTGTTACAAGTTGTGGTAGTAGTGACAGGAGGAAGAGGAGAGTGAGGATGATCAAAACAAAAATCGGTTTATCAAAAGAAAAAAACTTATAGTTGGCCAGAATCAAATGAGTGTTAATTTTTATCCCTCGTTTGCTCTCAAGTCATAGTGTATGGCTATGATATGTTTAGTAAGCGAGTGATAACCATGTATAAACTGTTTAATAATTAAGAAAATTGGAAAATATTAACCACTTCGACGACAGTTGTAGCTTTTGATAACGAATGATACTTGGCAATACAATGAGAAAGAATGGATTGATACTTCATCTATTGATCAAATTAGATTTTTCCCCAATGTTGCCACACATTCTCCTTTTCCTCTTGTTGGTATTTACCTGAAAGGAAACAACCGACCAACCGACTGAAAAGCGTCTAATAATTACTTATGGACATATCAAACAATGGACAAATTCTTTAACCCTAAGAACATAGTCCGTATCAACTGATCTATCCATCTTATTATTAATATAGACAACCCCTACTGGATTCATTCTCCACTTTGACTCACATTTTACATACATACATACATACATACATACAAATTCTCTCTCTGTTTTATATATATATATATATATATATATATATATATATATATATATATATATATATATATATATATATATACTTACATAAATTGTTATCTGTATCTATGTGCGTGTGTTTGGATAAATTGGTACATATGTGTATTTGGTGTTTTGAGATATGTTTCCCCTATTCGTATATATACTAGTTGAATATATATTATATATATCCTGAGTCTGAATGTATCTACATATAAGTAATCTGTTATTCAAGTTAGTTGGATCAAAAAGTTTTTGAATATTCATATAAGCTTTTTGTCCAGCCACACTGAGTTATGATGTTTATCAAACTTAGACGTTTTAACTAACGGCACTTTTATCTCTTTTTCTTATGACCCTAAACGCAAAAGTATCGTTTTTGTTCAGTGTTTTATCAATCGTCTCAGTGCTTAAGAATGTCAGAACACTGGACCATTAATGAAAAAGTCCACACGCAATATACAACGAAATCCATGGTTTGTTATTGGGATACAGGTTGATGCACCTAAAATGATTCATTTTTTAACTATATATCACTATCCAGAATAATCCTTGATATCAGTGTGAGCCAAAGATTACTGACTTATAGCCTTGTTGAATCAGCTTATGCATTGAAGAAAAATTGAAGACGCCAACCAAAGCTGTCAACATAGGCTTTCATCAGTTTTTAAATTACTTTAGCTGGCTATTTATGTATGCATGAATCGTGAACGCAGCAAAAATAGAGCTATAGGACAGGAAATCTGAATATT
>OY735221.1:8220221-8225221 GCA_963457665.1 Thysanoteuthis rhombus
AGGTCAACTTTAGAAATATATGAAGAATATCAAGATTTCAATTGAACATTCTTCTCTGTCTTGACACAAGCTTCGGTTATAGCTTGGATTTATGGGAATATTTTATAGAGAAGATGGGACATCGTTCAAAATGAACCGGTATTTCAATATCAGGAAAATGAATCAGTAAGTCTTCAATGTTAACGGAATATTTTGATGCATTTCTTAATAAATATCAAAGAATCCTTATAAATGTTACAAGGTTTAGCGTCATTTCTTGAGTGTCGTCTGGAATCACTTTTTCCATATTTGTCTATCTATTCTGGATACAAAAATTACAACGACTCCAGGACGTAAGTAGCGACAGAAATCGGTAAAGGAGACAGGTTTTAAGTGTCCTGCATCTCTTCACTGACTTTCTCGTTTTTACCTTGGTTTGTTTTAAGCATATTGAAAATAATGCTGGTTTGAAATTTGACCATAGTATCTCTTCATTGGTAACTTGGACAGTATTTTATCAATTCAATTATTTGCTACTTACTTTATGTATCAAAACAAGCAATAAACCTTATGATCATTATTGATAACACATTAGCATGCTTATATAATGGGTCTATTTTGTGTTGATTTTGTTCACGAGAATTCACTTTGGATTGCATCCTTGGCGTAGAATCTGAGAAGCGTGTACTTGTATGTCATCCGAGAAATAAATACCGAGATGATTTTAAGATTTACTTTTTTTTGTCTGTACTTGACTATTTTTTTCTTTTCATCTCATTTTCCCGACATTCTGTCGAAACATTCAGTTCGTTTCTCAGTCGAGGACCATCAAGTATGCTACATGAATCTGAAATAAACAAGTAGCGTCAGAGACGTGATGAAAACTTGCATCTCGTATCCTAAAGGGCTCTCCATTGACTGCACTTTACCGATTTGGCCATGAAGACCCATTAGTTGGAAGAATCCATCTCACTCACCCAATTCTCTAAACGCTATGTTTGTGTTTGTTGGCTCTGCAGTGATAGTAGTTCCAGTCGAGGGAGAAGTTTTAAATTGTCAAAGTTCCTTGGATGAAGCTTTTATGTTATTAGTTTCGACTGTTTTTCCTTTCCTCTAATTATTGCTGCTGTTTCAGTCGTCTAATTATTGTTAAAATTAATATTGAAAACATTTTTGCTGAAATTTTACAACAAATGCTTTACTAGGCTCCGGAATTGCGACTTACCTCACTCACCCTAACTTTGCCAACGAGAGTAGATGACAAAGCAATCAAAGCAATTACGTCCATGCTTCGACGCCATAACTGCTTATAATGCTCTGGTGATACAGACTTTTATATCATCATCCATTAAGTATTTCAAATGGCAGTGGGCTTGCCATGTTGCAAGAGTGGTGGACAATCGATGGACATCACGACTCACGACTTGGATCCCCTGAGATCACATGTGCAACCGAGGCCAGCAGAATATAAGATGGAGAGACGTACTAGACAAATTCAGGAAGTACTGGCTGCGCAACGCCCGTGATAGAGAAATGTGGCGAATCTTGGGGAGGGTCTACGTCCAACAACGGACACTAAAGGACTGATGATGATGATGATGATGATGATGATGATGATGAAGATGATGATGATGGTTGTTTCCCATGCTGGCCTGGGCGTCAGTCGTAATTAAAAAATAGAGTTGTGTCGAACCTAACACTGCTGGCTGTTCTTTGGTGTGCGCAAACCGCTGTAGGGACTGACGTTTATTTTAACTAAATTTCTCTTCCACTGTTATTGTCTCTACGTAGTTTTGAACTATCCTTCAGACCCAGTCTGAAAGCGCTTTACAGACCAGGTCACGAAAGTCAAATAGCAGACGCTATTCAAATTTAGTCGTGCGGCTAAATTCGGCATTATCTGATTAAAAGATAATAACGATGATAATAATGATATCGGACTTTCTGCTCCAAATTAATTTCACTTGCCACAAAGATGTACTTGGCATATTTTTAGCCTACTTTGCGGTAGCATATTTCACCGAGTGCAGATATTGGTGTTCCCGTCAAGGTAATAAGCCAAGATTGCGAATGAACATTTTCTAGATATGCAGACTAGAATTGCCTGGAGTTGGGCGGGAAACAATCGTTTTTTTTTTTTCCTATTTTATCAAATTTGCATTCGGGAATTGATTCAGGAAATATTTTAAAAATGAACATCTTCCTTCGATTTTTAAAGCTGAATTTCCTCTTGGATGTCTGTTCGTTTTTCCTACTTTTTCAGTCGGGTTATTTTATATCTCGTCAATATTGCTTACTTACAAGAAGAATAAAATTGTGTTTGATAAGATAAGCCAACTGTTCTGTAAATGTATGAATAGATAAATTGATAAATTCCCATTGAGTGAATAATTTCCGATTTTACAAACATTTGATGACACTTTGAATTAGATTCTAAATTAACAATCATACATATATATTTATTTTTTGTGTTAAATTGTGCGATCTGGAAATATATTTCTATGTATTTTACCTGATACAGTTAGTGTGAAAAGTTTACTGATATAATTGAATGTTATGAAAATTCAATACAAGTAGAGATAGATCTTGTTATTACCAGAGGTTTTATTGTCTTTAATAGGAATGGTTTCAACTCCAAAAGTTTGACAAATTTCCAGATTTTGGTTTAGAATACGATTTCGTCAGCAGAATATTGGGAATAGATATAGTGCAAACTCTTCAGCATTGAAACGATGGGTTACGTTATTGAACTATGGAGACGAGTAATAAAGCTTCATAGAGAATTACACTTATTCTCAATGAGGTAGAAATGTCGACATTACTAACCAGTGGTACACATACAACAATGCCCTCTCAAAGATATGAGGATATGAATTCTATATTTATGTACACATTTATCCCACGAGTGGTCAATGCTTATGTACAGTCAATATATCAGTGTTTTATGGAAAATTAGATCATTACAGATTCCCATAAAACTCTATTTCACAAACAGATATACACACACACACAAACATATAAATAGATAAATAAATAAAAATACAAATGTATATATATATATATATATATATATATATATATATATATATATTTGAATTATAAATTTTTCCATAAAACATTGTTATACGCGCGCGCACACACACACACACACATATATATATAAATGGAAATTCACTGGACACTTTCAAGATTACCCTGTCTTTGTCGGAGGAGAAAGAAAAGGACGTAAGCAAAGGTGTTCAATGTAGAACAGGCCGTCAGGTGCACCACTCAAACTGTAAGAGTTCATTTTTGTACAATCTGGAAAGTGTTACGTGCAGGCACAGGAAATGATTTTCGAGGGCAAGAATATGAGCCCTCATGAATGCACAACTGCTATTCATCCTTCCCTTCATTCTTTCCCTAGCATTCTCTGTCTTCGTGTCTCTTTCAAAAATTCCTCTTTTCTTGCGCTGTTTGTATCAAAAGAGGAGCACTGGCTCAACCAATAATGTTGATATGAAATGCATCAACAAGATGCAGGGAGGGCTTTATCCCTAAAATTCTGTTTACGGACAATTCCTGTTGAATATATTGGTTCTGGTGCGATCACTGGTGTTAACAACGTTGATCCAAGTTGCTACTTAGATTGGTTACCGCTTGCTAGTACCAGATGCCGTAAGCGAGAATTATCAAATGATCGATGCCATTCAAGATTCTGGTCAGCCCCAAGTCTATTTCACATCTTGCAAAACATGACAAGAGAAACTTGTGATATGTTAAGAACGGACATCGACGGCTGATGCTGTCACCAGGAAAGTAAGAGACGGTCATTTACTCTCTAGCATCGATCAAAAGCTAACATCCATAGTTTTAAAGTACAGAAGACTGTACGGACATAAATTATTAGGTTGTATTTTTGACGCACTGACATTAGCGGTGTTGGGTCTCATTCGAGTTAAGTCATCAGAATTATGCAGTACTGCCCTGTGGTTATTTCCTGACCAGTGTGCAAAATGACGATATAAAAACATTACAGAACACGTTTCTTTGGGGTGTTTTTCTGGCTGAAACTTCCATTATTAGTAAGAATTGATACATCAGGTACATCACGTACATTCAATGCTAGGCTCAGGGCTTAGGGTTGAAGTTTTGGATTCAGGTTATGGTCAAGTTTTTTGCTTATGTGATCAGAACTAATGAATTGGACTGAGTATTTCCCATCTTTCTCGGTGAGTACTAACAGAGGAGATCCCTGCCAGAGATTGACAATGTAATGATTCATTTTCGATAGGAATCATATTCTGCATGTGTTTATCTTGTGACCGTATATCAGCTATACTTGATTCCCGTTATTTTGGTCGTTAGTTAAAATGCAGTACGTCACAGGGGTAACACCCAATTTGTCTCTAAATTATTATCACCATGTGCGATACTTACTTGATGATAATTTGGGAGGTCGCGAGTCCGACAAACATTGCTGTATCAGAAAGGCCAGCAAGAAAATTGGTTCTTCCCTCCACCAGATTCTCTTTAGTTACAAATCCTAGAGAACATGGTACACGATTTAAAAACAGCCATCATATATGAATCGAAAAAATAAGTGGGGAAAAACGTTGTCACCATTGACACGGATTTTTTGTCAGTATGCATTTAGATCAGGTGCTTGCCGCCTGCATAAATGCTCCGAAACGGGAAGCAATCACATTGAATTTTACATATAACGCATTGTATTAGTCTACATTTCAAGAGTTTGAATCCATAGCTTGCTGACAGCTATTTTCAGGACATTCAAGTGTCTGCCATGTTTTGCGTCACCTCGCAGTTCAATGTTCCATATTGAACTTCCACAAAACCTTACATCCGCTTTGCTTTATATCAATCTCTTTCGTTCCAAATCGCATTGAGTAATACGCCCGATTACCAGCAGATTGCACCATCTCCCCACGACCAACAACAGCGCGCCATTCCCGTCACGTGAGCAGCAGCAGTGCAAGGTGAAAGTCAACAGGGTCAATATGCAGTAGCTAAAGCTTTGTTCA
>OY735221.1:8230221-8240221 GCA_963457665.1 Thysanoteuthis rhombus
CAGGAGGCAGAAATGAACGAGAGAAAGGGAGTCGATCTGGTACCACTTGAAAATATCCAAACATATCGTCGAATAAAGAGTTGAGGTAAATTCGAAATCGATCAATATTTTTTGGCAGCTGTGCAAACAATGTTTACTCTATCGTAAAATATATTCTAAGTAATTTTCTAAATATTATTCGACACACAATAGATCTATTGAATCGGTAAATTTTGCAACAATTTGTTTCTTTGTGATTCAAATCGTACAGCATAGAGAATGGGTGCAGCAACTTGCTCAATATAATTCAGGACAAAAACGGCAATTTCATTTGTTGAATCCTTAAATCCAACATTAAAGTATCAATGCCGCTATTGTGATTTTTTTTTCAATTTTTTATTACCTATCAAACGTTTTGTACTAGATTGCATAGAAAAGAAAAAGTTGGAACGTGCCAAATCCAGTGTGTCCAGCTAGCACATGGTGTTTCGTCATGGCGGATACATGAAACACACTCCATAATCATTTTCTTTTCTTCGTCTCGCTCCTTGCAGTCAAACATGTAAACAATTACACAACTTTTGCCGAAATTAATGCGCTCTTGAAAATCTTGATGAAACCAACGAACTCATTGTGTTTTCCTTTGTGATAATAAAATATCAAAATTCAACAACTGTCACTGACTCAGATTCCCCCATATATATATATATATATATATATATATATATATATATATATATATATATATATATATATATATATATATATATAATGGACATCAACTATTTAAAAATGGTTATACATACATACGTTTGTATATGCATATGTGTTAGAGTATAATGCAGAATATATTGCAGCATTATGAAATATTAATTATCCGTTGGATTAACAGACCGTATTAGGAAGTTGTGATTATATTTAGCTGAATAAGGTGATACTTAGAAAAAGATTTTATCGAAAGAAAACCACAAAAGAGGATTCAGCAGAAATGATTTACAATCATTCTTAAGAAATTGTCAATCAAATCTGTCACTAAAACTGGCAATTTGGGTTTCTCGCAGTTTTTAGGTTAGTCTGTCGGCCTGGCTGGCTATGTATGTATCACACCAATTCAGCTAGACGTCTGAAAATTGAAACATTCGCTGTTCCTTATGCCCAAGAAAATGTGAGTTCTTTCTTTAATTTTTTTTTTTATTGATACCCCCCAAAAGTAAGTTTTTTGCAAGGGGGTTAATCAATAACGTAGGTATGTCCTAAAATGATCCCTTTCTTTGTCAAGCCGTTGTTATTGTTCTATTTGTTCTCAATTAAGACTGTCCAAAATGGCGATACGGTAACTTATACATCGATAATTCCTTTTTCATAAACATCGAATTATCATCCCCAACACAGCAAGTTACCAAAGGATATTGATCGTATCATGGTTACTATAGTGTGACTAACTAACCATCTTAATTATCTTTAACAAGAAGAAACTGAAATTAAGCTTCTTTGGTAGAAAATTAGCACCATTATTGATTATTATATATATATATATATATATATATATATATATATATATATATATATATATATATATATATATATATGTGTGTGTGTGTGTGTGTGTGTGTGTGTGTGTGTGTGTGTAAGTGTGTTCATTTATCAAAGCGTATACGTTGAAATATATATATATGTACGTCATTTCAAATTGTATTGGTAATTACTAATACATATGCGGAATATTATACATATATATATGTGTGTGTGTGTGTGTGTGTGTAATTATATACATTATCTATTTATCAGTGATCATATATCATAATTGGATTATCTTGAGTCTCTCTCTCTCTTTCTTTCTCTTTACTTCTTTCTCCCTTCTCTTTTTCTCTATTGACCCATCTATCAACTTCACACGCGTGCTTCAATATAATTAAGACTAATCAATACTCTCAATAAAGTGACGGCATATTGCAGAATTTCCTAGGTGCATATGTCATCAAAAGCACGGACAGTGATCCCAGCACCGAAACCCATCTATCCCAAATTTTATCTGTTAGTGCCTGGTTCACATCTTCCTAAATGGACTGCAATGTAGTTTTGCTTAATTCGATGCATAGAATCGGCATTAATCTCCGGATACAATAAAGGGACTGGCAATATTCAACGTGTCTCCGAGAGTACCGAAGTGATATTGAAACAAACTAGATTATCAATGGACAGCTACGATAAAACTGGTTTAGGTTTCAAAAATTCGAAAATATCTCAAACACCATGAGCCACAACTTCATTCTTCCATACACGCAACAACTATTATGAAATAACTTCCTTCTGAGAAGAATCGATATGAAGAATATATGATATAGTGAAAGGCACCGCCGATTTTCAAAAAATACAATATTTGCCACTAAATGTATATCTAGTCAGATATCATCATCTATCTATCTATCTATCTATCTATCTATCTATCTATATATATATATATATATATATATATATATATATATATATTGTGCATACTTATATCATTATATCGCATGATGAATTATATTCAATTTCAGTATCAGTGTTAGATAATTACAATACGTACAAGAAAGATACGATGTATTTGAAAAAAAGACAATTCAACATCCTTATGCAGCTTTCATTTCCAAGAATGTCTCAAAAATACAGAAACGAGAAGATATTGGAAATTCGAATTTTTCGTACGAATCTGTCTATTTTCATGTATAGAGAGGTTCAAATGAATTTTTATGTGCACTGGACCTCTCTGTCTCCCTGTCTCTCTCAAAAACACACACACGTGTATGCACACACACACACACACACACACACACACACACACACACACATATATATATATATATATATATATATATATATATATATATATACGTACATGTATATATATGCATTACTTATATAAGTATATTTACATCACATATATATAGAGAAACATTACTTGTATATGTACTGACAACACTCATACATGTATATATATGTATATGCGTAGACATTATTATATGATTATTATATATATATATATATATATATATATATATATATACATATGAATATATATTCATATATATATATATATATATATATATACAACGTATAGTGTGACAAAAGCTTTATATCAGAATCATTGCTAAGGTATGGTACTCGATCAACACTGTTTTGGTACTATGACTGTAATGTTTTCAGATACCCGTAACAGTTACATGGTTATTGATTAATAATGGCACACAAGAAAAAAATACAAATGGTATCAAAATTTTTAAGTATGCCTAAAATTTGACATTTGAAATAAAAATACAAAAAAATAACAATGCAGACATTTACATTAATTATGTTCAATATTGTGAAAAAAAGTTTGTTTATTGTGTCAAGTGTTAAAATCTGCATATATATATATATATATATATATATATATATATATATATATATATATATATATATATATATGATGCATGATATATTTATATGTATACACACACATATATTTCACATGCCTTTATAATTTGGTGAATATATTGGCACGCACATAGTCATAACTGTATTTCCCTAGGGCAACACTAATTAAATCTTGTAAATATTAGATGATTGCGATATATCACAACGCTTGCACCTCCACCATGCCTGTCTTAGCACGTTTCAATTTAAGTATAACCCTGCTCACCCAAGCTACAACGGAAGTAATAGCGCCCACGTTCTCAGCATTTCTCGCCTGACGCTACTCACCTGTGGCAAACGTGATAGCACCGTATCTATCTTAGCCTTTGGTTTCCACCATTCTTAGTTGACGTCCTTCAAGTCACGTGGTAGCTCTGCCAAGGAGTGCATCTTTGACATGATTTGTCCTTGCAATTTCTGTCTTGTAGATATTTCTAGGATATTTTGTCTGGGAAGGGATCCTAAAGAAAGGAAGAAAAACGGAAAAAGGCTCATCAGCATTAGCGAGCACGTTCGAATCGTCAAAATGAAGATAATAAAGTACCTCAATGGATATCTGAAAAAAATTTCCAAACCCACTTGTAACACATCAGCAAGTGAGAAAAGGAAAAAAAAAGCTGCAAATGTCCCTTTCTGACAAGGACTTACAACCGGAAGATGATAATTATCCGTATGATTTTGAAAAACAAATGTAAAATTCGCTTCCATCGTCAATAATTGTCCAAAGCTTGGAGTGAAGTAACGTTAAAACGTTAATGTCGAATGGAAAAAAATCCTTTAAAGAATAAATACGGTCAGAATAAATTATATCCATGACATCACTGACGTTTTTCACTGGAAAACTTGGTGACAGTAAGAAACATTAAGAAACATCAAACTATCCTGAGGTGAAGTGCTGATTCCAATTTCAAAGTCTACTGAAAAAAAAAAACAGTACAACCAAAAAGACCAGAACAAGCAAACAAGTGTTGAAACAAACAAAAACTCGCAAGTATAAAAAGGATGGAATCTTTCGCCATCTTTGATAGCTACAGTAGTTCAACATTAATGTGTGATCACCCATTGGTATGACAATGCAGAGGACATTCAGAGGATACAAAGATTAGACAATCAATGGAAACAGTCACGTGACCAAGATCAGTTGGCAGCATATTGTGTTTGGACGATTTATTTCAAAATACATGAGGGGTGATCAATGAAGTATATAATTTTTTTTTTTTTGTTTCCTTGGGTGGGGCAGTGATCACAAAGAGAATATCGATTGAAAAAACAAGCACAACAGAAAACAAAGTATCAATTTAGGATGAAATGTACCGATCTTTTTTTCGTGGGTGGGGCTTTTTTTAGGGACTTTATATATTAATAACACTTAGATTCTAGACAATTTGGATACAGCAAAATTTTTCTCCACTTGAAATGGTTCCAAGTGGAACACGCCAGTGTTGTCATGAATGTAATTTATTCTGACCATATCTATAATCTGATCGAATTTGTTCAGATGACTTCAAGTTTTGACGGCACAGATGTTTAATTGTTGACTGTGGTGACGAATATCTCACTTATTTTATATCAGATAAAATATTATATATCATAACTGTTAAGTCTTCAGTGCTATTATACTCTTTCCTTCATCTTTTAGTTATAATAATCAAAACTCAACCCAGGCTGCTGATCCAAGGTAGTAAATAGACGGTGCATATCGAAAATAGAGAATTAAGCCTCAGTGAGGCTTGACCTTACATCCCTCATCTTGATGGGAGCTAGGTTCAACGTACCTACCTTAATATCAACTTTGAACTCGACAAGGTAGATGATGGTCATCCTGAAACAGAATATGGCAGGTTTAGACAGAGAAAGAATCGATTTATAAGCGTATGAGTTGTGAGAAGGCTTATTTCAAATGAGACTAAGAAACCAATGCACTGTGTAGAATATTTATCATGTAATAGTCAGATGACTGGATAATTTTTGGACGCACAGTGTATGTATGAAAGTTTTTTTTTATTTTTTATTTTCAGTGATGAGAAGCAAAACAATATGCAAGGCGAGGATATAGAATAATAAATCAGGGAAAAAAGATGATAGATGGTAGTTGTAATTGAGAAGGATTGGCTCGACAAAAAAGTAGAGGAAAATCAGATAAAAGACAAATGAAGAAAGAGAATAGAGGGGAATGTTCAAACAGGAAAGTCTGAGCAGAAAAAAAAAGAAGCAGAAAGAAGAGAGAAGTGATGGTTGAAAAAATGTACAAAAAAGTAGAATTGACGAGCTGAGAGAATTGAAATAGAATAAGAAATTAATGGAATGTGAGCGAGAGAAGGAAAAGGAGAGGAAGAAAAAATAAGCGAAGGAATATAGGAAGGATGTTTGAAGAGGCAAAAATAAATGTTAGAGGAAGGGAATGAAAGTTATAGGGTAGGATAGAATAATAATGATTTGATTGAAAAAATATAAATTTGTAGAAGGGAAAGACAGAAAGAGAAGAGAAAGACTAATCGAGAAAATGAATGGAGAAAGTAATGGTAACGTCTCGCCATCGCAGTCAATAACTGAACAACCACGCCGTCAAAAGTTTACGGTATGTAAAAAATTCCAATCAAAGAATAAATATGGTCAGAATAAATTCTATTTTTGGACATCATTAGCTTTTTCTGCTTGGAAACATCTAAAATAGAGTGAAAAAAACAATCAAATACTTCCAGTATATGGAGAACGTAGATGCTATCAATACTCCTTTTTAAATGAATCGCAAAAAGGTCAAAATGGCTTTTTTTTACCAATCAAAAAAATAAATTTTTGAAAAGATCTGGTGGAGTACTGATGCGAATTTTCAAGGCTGTACACAAAAAAGTATGGCCAGGAGAACTGGAACACACAGTCACACACTTCTCAGTCTCTACAGTACTTCAGTGCAAGAGAAAAGCTGAAAAGTATACCTGAAATAAAGTAGATATATTCAAACTAGCGAAAAAAAAACTAAATGAAGAATAAAAAAGAGAGAGGGAAGAAAAGATAAGTCAAGTGAATGAAAAGGAAAAAAAACAAATTAGATAAGAATTAAATTATGCTCTAATTTTTCCTTGAATAAAAACGTTTTCTTTTGCTTTGCAAAAAAGGGAACAAAAAGACTGGGGAGCATGTGGAATCAAAGATGGAAAGAAAGGAATCGAAAGAGAAGGAAGATCGAAAGAAAGAAAAATGAGAAATAGGCAGAAATAGAAAGAAAAAATTGCCAAAAATATTGGTTGAAGGATTGAGAAGCAAAGCTAATTAGATGAAAACGGAAAAAGAAAATAAATAGAGGGGAAGAGAAATAAAAACGTGAAGAAAATCAAGATAATGGCAAAAGAAAAAAAAGAAAAAATGATGAATCAGAATGAAAACAATGAAATATAAGGAGTGAGAGCTAAGAAATAATTCATTGAAAGGTGAAAAAGAAAATATATGAAGTGAAAAAGAGGACAATGAGACAAAAAACAAGAAAATGTGATGAGTGAGGGTAAAGATAATGAATCGAAAAAACGAAAGACCAGGAAAGGTCCAGCAAGATGAAAGAGATAAAGTAGAAGAGATTAAAACAATGAAAATCATTATTGGGAACCCTGTTGACAGTAATTGGAAATGAGGAGCAAGGAAGGGATAAAAGTATCCCCAGTAATAAAATTGATTAGAAAAAAAGAAGATTGTTTTTTTGTTTTTTTTTTTTGTTTTGTTTTTTGTTGCTGTTTGTTTTTATCTCTATAAAAAGGTAAGGAAAAAAGCAAATATCTGTCTGAAAGGGTAATGCAAGAGACGCTGCTAACAAAATGAATGACATAGATGATAGAGAAGGAAAGAAATCATAGCCGAGCTTAAAGGAAAGGAATAATGCCGATGCTTTTAATGTAACTAGTTTTAAAGGCAGAGGGAAACCTCACCTTTTTTTCTCGCTAGCAATGAATGTCACTGATTTTATGCAACAGGGCACGAATTTACACTCGCCTTTTCGTCGGCCATAACAAAAACATACCAACCACCAGTGATTGAAACTCGTTTGCCACCCGCCTCTCAACGATTGAGTAAAACATTGAGGCGGCCATAACGTTTTCTTACAGATATCTTCCATTCACCTCTCCGACATCGATTTGCCCGGGGGGCCCCCATAAAAGTGACTGACCACAACAACACATTGATTTTCATGTTGTAACACTCTCAGGGCCGCCGCCGCCAGTTAACCTAAGCTCGCAACAATTTAACGCCAGCAGATTGTATCAGAGAGAAAAATGGCGTGAAGCGTTTAATGTATGTTTAGGACAAACGAATGGAAAAGGAAAATAAATTTATTTGTTCTGGGGCAATCACGTGACTGGTTTTTCAGATGCTACAACAAAGCGGTGCTCTTTGCTCAGAAGGGACCAAGGCAGCATTAATCTGGAGTGTTCTAACCTGTCTGCAGAAGATAAGATATAAAGATGGTAGCGGCAAAAGAACTGATTTTGTTGTAGAGTTGAAATAGTAGATATCACAGAATGGTTACAAATGACGTAACGATGAAACTATCGAGAATGGAATAGCTGAGTTCAATCTCCAGCTAAATTAGAATTCATTTTGCTATAAAATCCTTTGGGAAGACATCGACCCATTTTTGCCTTCTAGGCATTAGCAAATAGCAAGGGCAGCTGGCACCTTTTAGCTTTGTGAAACTGTCCATCTTGGACGCTGAGCTAGCACACTGACTTGGTATACGAGCGTGATTGCTACGAAAAATGATATTCTACTGGAGGACTATCAGACGAATGAGAATCGTCAATCAGAATCGCCAGCAAAGGTTTTGTTCATATCTTAAGTGAGTCTAGCTGACTGGCTTGCTGGCTGACTGGCAATATATGTGTCAGTTGTATAAGCTGCAGCGATCCGAAGAATGGATAGAATATTGAAACATCAAATAAAAAATCTGTAAGATAAGGATGTCTAGAAAAGAAACAGTTTTTCTATTTTAGAAAATTATATCAGAAACTAAGTTCCCAGAGGGAGTTCAATTTACAGTTTATGTTTATGCTAAATTGTTCAATTACTTTATACCCAGCAGCATAGACACTTGTTTTTTCTTTTCTCAATTCATAATTTCTTTGGTAGTCATAGTAAAAAAAAAGCATCAGAAGAATATTACACATTGTTCATTAATTTTTGAAACCTATTTGATTCATCCCTCCCAACGCATGGTGCCAAAGATTATTGGTCTCATAACAGTGGCTATTGAACGGCTAACTAGAGGTTGTTTGAATATTTTAATGACCGTTTGACCAACCTTGGTGTCACTTGTTGACCAACCAGAGGAGACCGTACTGTGCAACTGAATAGCAAAACGAACAAAGAAATCATATAGGTAGAAAGAGGTTCCAGTATCTACTAAATTAAATCTTTCATCTTTTATTACAGCCGAAAAGAATTGGAAGAGTTATATGTCACTCATGGACTTCTAACTGTTCGTTTGCCCAAACAGTATCTTCCAATGTTAAGATAGAAAGGTTTACTTCGTAAGCTGAAAATGGATTACAAAATAATGATACGTTTTTTTTCCCGAAAAATTACCTCTTTATTGTTGTTTCCGTTGTTAACAAGATGTTTCTATTGGTCCATTCTATGAACTTTCCACGTTACAATCTGAATGTGATGGCAGTAAACATATTTTCCCTCCAATAGTAAGACAGCTTATAGAGTACGAATCGGGTATTTCATTTCTTTACCTAATTTTATCCTGGATTTCTATCGTTAAGTTCCTGCCAAATGTTGATAACCCTTCTCAAAACTATAAACAGTATTGATATTCTCTATAAAGCAAGTTTCATTATTTTGTATTTAGTATACACAATATCTCCAAAACCTCTTCCTGATTTCCAAAGCAATTTTATGCAAGGTCTGGAGATAGGCTTCTTCAGCCTATTGTTAGACTTGATAAGTCTCTGTGACGAATCCAGAAATTAGTTTTCTATTGAGATATATATTTTTCATGTTCCCTTTCATTTAGGTATTCACTCATGTTTTCTCACACAATATATCAAAACGATCTCTATAGATTCTATTGACATGTGGTGGCTGGACCTTGGGCTGAAAAAGAATTGATTAAATTTCGAGGCGAATCATGGATTCTCTTCACGTACATATGTATGAAGAGTTTTCCATGTAGCTTCTAGTGATAATGCCGTTGGCAGAGGTATGCAGACTCTGAGTTCTTTTGTAGTCTCATAGAAAATCGATATCATACACAATGGCACGTGTAATGGTGAAGATAACAGTGCAGAGCGTATCTTGGTAGCTGCGTATGATAAATGTCTAACGTACCTATTTTGGAAAAAATGTGGCTTTTTGTATGAAACCGAATGCAAATCTATTGAACAGATGATAACTTGGTAGTAAAAATGAATGAACAACGTCTTAGTCATGAGGGAGAAAAAACATTTAGAAATACATAGAAAAATGATCTAAACGGTTACTAAATACAAGGTTGAGACTCTATGAATTGATACTTAAATTGTTGAGATTTTATACGAGGGACAGTTTTAGGTACAAGAATAAATCAATATCTTATTTTTCATTTGTTTACTAA
>OY735221.1:8242721-8260221 GCA_963457665.1 Thysanoteuthis rhombus
CTTCTATCAAAGTGTTCATAATATATCAGTACGTTCTTTCCTTGTTATAAAACGGGAAAGCGCATACTTCTGTTAATTTTTCATTCTGTCAGATGCATGTCAATCTCCAATAAATCTGCTGGATATGGAACTGATTCTATCTGGATCCACATGAAAATAAATGTATTAACTCTTATCATTTAGTTCATTCAGCATTCCTCGGAGATTTTGAATCTCACTTTGACAACAAGACTGTTGATGATATTAGCAAATCTATTCACACAGAGTCTATGGAGGATTGGGGCACAGATTTTTCCTTGCTCCTGTGTGTCATTGGGTGTCTCGGTCATATCCTGGGGATTACAACCTTGATAACTTTAATGTGTCCACTGTTAAGTACCATTTGATCTTTTTTCTTCCTTTTAAACCTAGTATTTTTTGGCTTTCTATGATTATTACGGACCAACAATGCATAAATCTACCCCCTTGCTAGTATATCATAGATAATCTTAGATAGAGGATCCCTTTTTTATATTGCTTTTAGATAATTATTACAGGTATACGCATGGGTGTTCATTCAGGCAAAGGATGGATAATGTTACAAATTGTTGTTGCCGATCTTTCTTAGGATTATATTCAGATCAATTCCCCATCTAAAACGACTCTTGTTTCTAATTTGAAAACTCTAGATAGCACTAGCAGGTAGGAAAGAAGGAAACAGACCAGGAAAAGATTGCCCTGTGCAACTGAAATGGTGTTAGCCTTTAATATCCGTCAAACTTATATTCTAGGGCCAATCTGTATCGCTGAGTGAACAAAACGGTACGAACTAGTTTTTTAGTCAGATGTCGTATCATTGTGAGGTTTATCACTCCAAATACTTTATGCAAGAAAAGAATATAAGTGTTTGAATCTGAAGTTATAAGATAGTGTGAAAGAGCTGCATTGTTGAGATTCTGATAAAATGATATGACGAAAAGTGTCACATTCATTCCAGTATCAGAATTTTTTTTCATCATCAAATCCTTTTTCGTTCACTCAAGGTTGAAAATTAGCTTCCAAGTAACGGTTTGATGGTTACAGATGTACGGGTTGTAACCTCCCCTGATTGGTTGTACGCTATCTTAGGTTTTCAATCAATCAATCTTCGGTTCAGTCCAAAAAGTTATCGCCTCATCTTAGTGTAAACACTACTCAATAGAGCGGCAATATTGGTATATACCGGGCTATTTTAGCAGAGCAATTCTTGAAAATACTTAGCAAATCCTATGTGCAATTTATACCATGTTTTGAGATTATAGAATTGAAATTTTCCACAAACGACATATCATAACCCCTTTCCTGGTCATTTGCATTCAAATAATACTGTAGCGTATTCTGTAAATAAGGGGGTAGTCAACTGGGGTTGACACATGATTTTATCATGGATTTGTCAAGAGCGTATCGAAAACTGGTGGCCAACCATAGTTAGATAGCTTAGTCAGCTGCATTATTTACTCGTATGGATGGATAGCTTGGATTCATCCCTTTCTGAAAGACGTTAGAGTAAAGCGAACTTCAAGAATTTCGGGTGGATTTAAAACTATTTTATTTAGTTTATTATCCATGCACTTAACCACTCAACCCCTTCTCCGTTCAAGTACAATGAATATGATTTTAATAATCTTTCACCTGATTAACTGATTTCAAGAATTTTTTTTCGATTTATCATCCGTTGGAATGGCTTTATGCTAGGTCTGAGTTCTACACCAAATATCTTATTTAGCTATTCATCGAGGAAGAATAATAGACTTTAAGAGTTTGTTTAGAAATTTTTGCAGTCTATATTGATCACTAATGAAACCAGATAACGTACTCGTTATTTAGAAAATGTTATCAAATATGTCACCTAAACTGTCGAACTAGATTTCTTCAATTTTCAAGTTGGTTGGCTGTCTGGCAATGTATGTATCCCGTATACAGGCTGTACAAATGGACCAATAGGGCTGAAAATTCAAATTACGAACTTTTTCTCCCTTGAAATTCCCCTCGAAAAGATTTCAAGTATGGACTAAATTTACAATGTGGTTTATTGCAAAAATGTTCGCTAGTTCATATCTGATTGTGTTTCGAAAATTCAGACGTTTTACTAATTACTGCTTAACGAAAAGCGAGAGAAGTGATTCATTGATTGATCTTTCTTCCGCTTTTTCGGATCATCCTCATCACGACAAGCAGCAAAGAGACGTTAGTCACTGTAAGGTTTCTAATGAGTGAATAACGAGATCTGTTTTTTTTTCTTCTTTCCTTCATTAAAAACAGACTACACAGTAAACCCTACTGAATATCTCAGACACGACAACAAGAAATAAAGTTCACAAATCTCATGACCACATACGCCCGTGTTAATGGGAGATATTTACTCTGCGCTGGCATGCTAAAATCGCAATTGTGTTATAATTATCATACGAAATATCGGATAGTGTTCTTCAAAGTAAGGAGAAGAGTTTAAACAGCGACACCATAGACATTTGTTTTGTGGTTCTCATGCTGACACACATTGTACACACGCACATATATATATATATATATATATATCGATATATATATATAGAGAGAGAGAGAGAGAGAGAGGTGGGGGAGTTAGATCCATCAATTATAACGGTTTACTCCAAATAGAGCAGCGCTTCCGCCGAGCAAATCATAACTTACACAATGATGATAATTTACTAGCATCCATAGAAAAAAGGAGAATTCACCATGCAAGGCCTGAAAATCATCAAAAATCATGGAAACATATTATCACTACTACTATGAACTCTTTACCCTGATTTATTTAATATCAGATTGAACAACCTGACATTCAACTCAAACCCATAAGATTATCACCATCACTACAGGATACCCAAACTGCTCACAAGCCTAAATTAACATACATACATGAATCGAAAGATAATCTTTAATCAATGGTGGACTTCTGGATAAAACTATTTACTAATAATCTCAAATGTTCCTTCGAAACCTGAATTTTTAATCATCACTCCTTTCTAGGTTCGATCTCCCTATTCTAAGACACATTTTGTCCCCCCATCTATCTTTCCCCTCCCCCAAAACACAGTCTTTTTGAGACCTGAACTCACACAAGCCAATAACCAATTATCAACACAGCCATCACCATCAATACAGTTTGATGACCAACAACAAGAACATTAACTTAATATGGAATGTCTCATTTTACTGATTTTACACAAATATCTACTGCTTTACCAACGCAGTCGATGTCAGACCTTTCTGCTGAAGATGTGATTTTTTCGGCTTCGAAAAATGTGAATAAACAACTCTATATACACAACACATTCCGGTCCTGTCTCAACATTTTACAATACAAAAGTATGTGTGCATGTATGTGTTAGGTTATAAAGATTGATATTGTCCATGTCCTGCTTGATCAGAGAACGCAAAAAGAAGTTGGAAGAATGATAGGTGTACAATTAATAGTCGGACGCAAAAACCTAAGGAGAGATAAGGATAAATAGAAGGATAGTACGCAGTTAGATATAGAAAGAATCAAATACGTGAAGAAAGAGACAGAGATAGATACAGAGAGACAGCACGAGAGAGGGAGGAGGAGGACAGAGAGATAGTGATCTAAAAAAAAGTCACCAGTTGTTGATCACCTGATACTGTTTTCAGTGGGATGACATACCAATTAAATAGCGTCGATACTTCTGCGACTGCCGTTTACAATCGATGGGCTGCGTAAGGCTGTTTGAGGAGAATGGAAGGTCAGCTGAATGTCAGACTCCTTCCATTAAGAATAGTGCCATTTCCTTAAGTAGGAAGAGCTGAGTGATTTCATCCATTCTTTCTGGACGATAAAATGCCTCGAAATGTATTAACTTAGCCTAACTAGAAAACTTGAGCTGTTAGTTTTACACAATACAAAATTAATGGAACCATTCAAGGTGAAACCAATATCAGGGCACAGCAGACCCGGGGGGGGAGTGGGGACCATTTAGCTTTAGCCTACTATTTTGAGGGGTGAACTCCAGACTTCTCGTTGATATTTTCTCTAAATGGTGGACTCAAGAGAATGAGGTAGGGATAGATATGTACACGATTTTGGAATTATAGAAAAATACTGCGATTTCTGGTTAAAAATGAATTCAGCTGTGTGTCCTTTCTCTCTAAGACCCACCAACCGAGTCTCTCACTGGACTGCAATCAATGAGGTTGACATGTGGCTAATTGGAGTTGTTAATTCTAACACTGAGACGCGTGTTGAAGAAAGAAGTAATTCTGTTGAATGAAAATTGAATTGCATACTTATCGAAACACGCCTTTTCTCCTTCGCTTTACAACTCTATATCCTTATCTCATTCAATATAAGTTTATCGTGAATAATGATAATGGTTACAATTTTACAAATCTTATGATTTTATAATGGAGCTTGTAGGGATTAAAAGAAGAAAAATATCTATTGTTAATGTCGAGAAATGCCTGAGAGACAGATGAAGGGACTAAAAAAGGATTTTGCTAACATCGAAAGGATAAAGGTTTATCATTGATACACAAGATGTGATAGACACAAATGAGCTCGTTAAGTCAATTAAGCCATTATATGTAAGTGGAAAATGTTTAAATATTCATCCCTTTAACTCTATTGGTGCAATCCATATGCATGGTACAGACATACATACATACCTAGCCAGACCAATTCGAAAACTGAAAAAACTTGTGTCGACAATTTGATGGTTTGGCTTACGGTTTCCACTAAGCCAAAAGTGCCAAATATTCCTCGTATGAATTAATGGATGAAATCTAATGAAAATCTCTCAGGCTATGACAGTATGTGTTGATTCGTGTGATTTTATAATATATTAGACAAACTATTTCTATCAAAAGAAGGCAGTTTCCAACATCAAGACACACTTATGTCGAATTTTGCTTCAAACTGAGACAAAAATTTCATTCCTATAATCAACAATTGGTAAGTTTTCTTAACAAAAATAGGAAACGTACCATAAAACGATTTACAAAAAAAAATACTCGTTGATACGTACATTTTTCTCCAATGTCCAATTTCTTGAACATCAACAATAATTTTCCCAGTAGCAAATCCTTGTTGGTTAATACTCCGCTATTCAATTCAGTGCAATCAGATGCAATGCTATACACAGCATTCTGTTTGCTATTCCTACCTTCACATCTATACAGGAAAGTTGATAAACACACACATGAAAGCTCAATACTGTTTCTTGACTCTAATGGAGAGACATTCCCTGTGCCATACTTTCCATCACATTTTTTAATTTCTGTGAATTAATTTTCTTGCGTATGGTTGACTACTTTATTTTTTTTTAAATACTGTACGGATTTTCAAACATTGTAATTTTCAATGTTCTCGTTGAATAGAATAAAGGTTCAAGTGCTCAGGCCTCTCTCAAATATCGGAATGTCTTACTTCCAAAATGTAGGAAGAGAAAGTACTTTGTATCCCCGAGTTCATCAACTTATTCTTGTGTTATGCCAACTGCGAACAATAGTCAAACTTTGGTAAAAATCAATGTTTTATATTGTGGAAGCAAGGGATTTGCAAATCTAGTTTCCGAAGTTCTGAAGTACTATCCCATGACACTTTTGTACTTTTTAGCCGTTGGAACAATATGTTCACCGAATGTTAATCCACGGTTAATTATCTCACCTGGGCCTTTGGTACGATTCTTCTCTTCATTGCCTTTGCAGTCAAGTGTTCTACCTCAATGCTAACTGAGCTTTTTGAAAATACCACGTAAGACATTTATCTACGTTGAAAAGTATGATATTGCTTTATTTTTCATTTGTATATTGTATTTAGACTGATAATTTGGTACCTTATTCCCGTGTGTTATGATCTGAACAAGTTTAGCATCGTCGACAAAGGTTTTCACTATTGACTCAATGTTTTCATTGGTTTCTTATATATTTCAAAATATCCCAAAAAGCATACGTCTGAGTACCAATCATTTGGGTTCTCAACTATCGACAAGCAGGATAGAGGAGAGGTCATCTCACACTGTAATGGCACTTAATTTTTTTTACAAACGTATCAATCTATTTTCCAACAGATCCAGTGTTCTTTTTAACTTTCCTTTAAATAAGCATTGACATACACCACCAAATGCTCCACTCAAGTCCAAATAGACAACATCAGCTTTTGTGGATATCTCTAGAATATTAAAAAGGAGTCAAGATGGCTCAACTGTTGGCTTTGACCTGACCTACATTGTCTAAAACCGTGCTGATTTTCTTTCATTGAATTATTTTTTTCCAGAACCTCTACAAGTAGTTTCTGATTATCTCCTCGAAGCAATTAAAGTGAGGTGTCATAGCAACAGGGATATACTTTTTAATTATCATTTCAATCTACCTTTGACTATAGAATTGATAATGGCTTCTTTCGTAGCACTTGGTGTCACTCGTTCATCTAATAATTCTCCTGTGTACGTAGAAAAGTGGTTCACTGAATTCAGTCAACAATAATACTGAGAAACGATCACTACGACTACCAAAATTTGTCTTCATCGTAGATATAGCTTTTTCAATATCTTCTTCTGTGAATTTCAAGTCAGTGGAGTTGTCATCACAAGTAAAAAATGCATTTACATTCGAACTATCTATCGACGAAAATTTGTCTGGCGAGGTGGGTATTTGTAACAGCCTTGTACCAAAAATAGCTTGTAAACAACTTTTTACCATGTCTGAATTTATCAAAATTAAGATTTTATATTGTTTTTAGTAAGTTTTGAAAGATGAATCTTACAATGTATTTAGAAATTACATAGATACATTTCTTCTTGCACAGTTGAAAACATGGAACTTATAAATTAACCTCACACTGAGTAATGTGCGATTAGAAAGAAAACGAATCGAATTCATTTTGGTCAGAATTTGTTTGAACATCGTTGCTCGGTTCTATAAGTGTGCATTCCATGTAAATTCATGAGTGTAGACAACATCTGCTCACTTATTGTGTGCGTCCATCCACGCATTAGGTAGATGTGAAATATCTTTGCTTCAAAACTAATTTCTTTGAGCACATTCTAATATTTTCAGTTTAATTTTTTACGCTATTATTATCACTCTCAATATTTGTTCGAAACACGTTGTATCGTTTTTGTTCTGCACCTAACATGCATGTCTCTTCTAATTATCATCTCCTTTGCATGAAATAATTTTTTGTATTTTTATTTGTCCTGTTTGTATCTTTTTTTCATGTATAGTACGGTTATGTTTGCTTGAATCATTATCATAACAGTATCGAAATGTGAATACAATTACTATTCAAAAGACACTACAAACGTTACATTATTTTTAATAGTCAAATCATAACTTGATTTTTTCTCCAAAGGTGTAACTGTTCATGACAATGACCTGACCAGAGCGTATTTATTTTCTACAAAGGAATATTTCTCCGAGATATTCATCTTCTGAACAAACTGTTGAGAACTACTTGCATTCTCAGCAAATCGCTAGCCAAACATTTGGAGAAGGACTTATGTTATCCTCATTTATGAGTACAGTGCATCATATACACAACATGTACATGCATGTTCACAAACAAATTATATATTACAAAAACATCCAATGAGCAGTTTCAAAGAGTGGGACCCTACTTTTACCATCAGACCTGGGCCTACTACTGGCTCTGCTTGACCCTGGCTATTGCTATATATCTAATGGCTATCTCAGATTTGCAACGCAAATGTATCAATCTCTCTCTTTATATATATATATATATATATATATATATAGAGAGAGAGAGAGAGAGAGAGAGAGGGGAGAGAGGGAGAGAGAGAGATGGGGAGGCAGAGGTAGATAATGTGTTAATTTTGTGAGCAGGGGATTGGTGATTTGAATCCATCCGGGATGTGCATTATTGAGCAATATAGAAAAATAGGGACAAGAAGGAAAAATGTGTACTTGCATGAAATGCTGACATAACATGTAGGCAAATGTTGCAATAAAAGGTTATTTTGCTCCAATGAATCAATACGTTTTTCGGTTCATTTCATGTTGGATATTCTTGATCAGTATTTTCAACCTTTTCACTAGGATATCAACATATGTGTGTGTTTGTATGCGTGTGTGTTTGTATGTGTGTGTTTATTTAATATAATGATTAAAAGATTCATCATTCCTCATCATTTCCTTGTCCATCATTGACATTCCCATACTTTGTTACAAAGAATGATCCTCAAACAGCAGAAAGAACACACTGTAACGAGATTTTAATTAGTGCAATACCTTCAAAATGCTTTACCAAGATGAATAAAGCGACGTTCAATCCAATTCGTGACTTAACTATGATATCTTAAGGTCTTTATCGTGAGCACTCAAATAATGTACATCATAATATTGTAATCTTTGACGAGAGATTACTCTAGCTATATCAAATATAAATCATAAATGTGTTTCCCGGATTTATATATTGCGAATATTCATTAGTCAGTTAAAATCGCCTTTGGGCAAGTCTATACTATAATGATCTGATTCCTTTCTCCTTATCCCTTACTGTGATACAACAAGGATGTTACATCGAGTATATTTTTTTTAGTTAGTGAAATACCGTAGAAAAGCTCCAACTTTCAAAATACAGCTGATTCGCAATTTTATAGTTCATGTGTTGCAGTCTGCATTCACACAAGCCCGATGATGAGGATTAAAAGTTTGTATATTTTGATTGAGTGTTTATAACAAAAGCTGAAAAGAAAAGTCTTGTCAATATTAAATAGGAAAAAGGAACTAAAATATTGTTATTTGGTACATGTCTAATTATTCCACAGTAAATAATGATACTTTTATAATGAAGATATTATTTTACATATGGTCATCTGGAAACATTTCTGTTACAAAATAATATTTTTACTTCACAGCTATCATTGTTTTATGCAAAACTCAATAATCTTTTTATTTCTTTTGCTCCCCTCCCCTCATCATGAGTATCATCTTCCTTTAATACAAAAAAATATATCTATATTGCTAAAATGATTGTTATAATATCATAAGACATCTTGTCGTAACACATCGAAGACGAAGCTACAAATATGGTCCAACTTTAATTGCAGCTGCTTGTGTTAAAGGGCAGAATTTCGCAGCAAAAGTGGGGACTATTTTGTGGAGAATGAATAATGTACTAATGTAGGGTTTCTTATCATGAGCACTGTTAGTAGTAGTAGGCGTCGGAGCACCCACCCGAACCCTTTTTTTTTTTCAGAGTCAGGCATTCTCACCGATAAGAAGGAGATTTGGCTGCTGTAAACTTTTAGTCAATACAAGGTAACGGTGTAGTACAATTGTTTTTTGCAACTCCACCGTAATGTTCCCAGAACCTGAAAAAAACGATGATTTCATCATAATTCTCTTACGCACATTCTATAGTGGAGCAGGACATACATCTCCGACAACAGTCAAGTGCACAACGTGACATCTGAATTATACAATTGATCGCTCTGACTTATACTACGAATGGCGATAAGTATGGCATGTTCACTACGGATCGAATGTCTAATGAGCAACAGGGTCGTTAGCAAGACGTATTCCGAGATATCCGTTTGTGCTCTCACCCCATGGAAAAATATTTTTTGTCCTGCTCCCCTAGGGAAATGGCAGTGGACACCCATGTTACTCATGGTAGAGACGAAAAAAAGCGACGGAAGAAGCAGCTTCTTTGTTCAGAAGAAATGAAGGACAAAAATACAATTGGTAAAATTAAAGAGCAAAGAAATGCAATGGAAAGATGAGGCTATTCTTCAAGATCATTAATATTTGATGAAGTATTGTAACCCGTTGTATTGGTTTTGACTACTATCCTAATTATTAAGTTGTCTCTTCTTCAGCTCAACTTGGGTCGTCACTTTAATTAGTTCTGATTGCACTGTTTGTTTGCCGTCCGTAAATTGACGCCCCGAGTTGAGGTGTGATGAAAACAACGGAAAAATAATCACGAAGGTAGATAGTAGTTGAAAATTAATTGGAAGAGGAGACTGTTTTGCCAAGAAATGATAAATGAAACAAATTGTGTTTTGCAGCTTCAAGACTGTTTAATGAATTATGATCAGACGTTGCAATTTTAATGGACGAAACTGAGGTGGTTTTAACGCTCCTTCTCGCCACCCGATCTTGACTCTATAGATGTCAAACGATGATTCCATTGATTCTATTCCATACAGCAAAAAAAGTTGAATCATCCACTTGTCAATTCGTTACGGGACGAATGCGCAAGAGATGAACCAATTTGGTTGTGCCTGTCTACACCTTTTCCTGAGCAAGTAAAAAATCAGAAAGAGCAAATTGAAAAGAAATAAAACGGTCGAATTAAAAATAATGATAAGAAAAATGGAACGATGGACATGTATAATCAAATAATTACATTTACCGATTCAATCACGTCAAGTGATGAGGGGACAAACGAGAAAGGTCAATAGAATTTATGAAGAGACGAATTTCAACTAATTCAATTAAAAAATTAATATTTGCAGCGATTGAAGCAGTAAATGTAATTATTTGATGAATTCCTTTCCATCGATTCAGTTGTTATTGTTGGGGTTTTTTGTTGTTTTTTTTTTGTATTTGCACACTTTTTTAATTGCTGGTCTTATTTTTCAATTTCTTCACTCTATTTGTCGGTTTTACTCGGTTTTTTTTCAATGTTTTCATTTAATTTTTGAAGTCACTCGTTTTATTTTTAAATTTGCTTGCTTCAGTCGTGAATTTAATCCGTAGGGGGCAGCACTGGCTAGCAAGAGGTGTTTTGCCACAAAACACAAACTTTTACATTGTCCTGAAGACAAATCAAATAGCTTCACTTCTAAAATAATCTAAAATCAATCTTCAGAGAAAACATCCAGAAAAATAGATTGAAATACATTTTTTCCAACGTCCCTGCATATGTCCGTCGAGTCTTATCATATTCATGTATGAGGGATTGTTATATCTTGTGAATTTCTGTTCAGTATTTAATGTTTGATTTTGGAACCAAATAGCTTAATTCAGTACCAAATCTGCCCAATTTCAGTAAATTATCAAACAACGAACCCAATATAGTCACCTGTCCGTGCCAGGTAAAGCTAGAAAATCATCAACCTAGCCTACATGGAAGAAGCAGAAAAGCGACACCGCAAAGACAAATAAACGGGGATAATTTTGCTTTGCAACATACCTTGTCAAAGGAAACGGAATGATAACAATTTATCCACATAGACGGAATAAAGGGTTTGATCCGAATTTCTTAAAAAGGTTACAAAATACAACAAACTCCTGTGAAAGGCAACTGGGTACAGCGTTAAATTAACAATGTTGAGCATATTTCTGAATAAGATATACTCTTGTCTATCCGGAGTAACTTGATGAAAGGGATAATCTTAAAATACATTAAGCTGAAACTTCGTGTGTCCTAATGTGAAGAAGATGGGAAGAACACTACCAGTTTTTGACAGCAATCTTTAACCTTTTAACACCATATACGCAGTCTGTACACATAATATATAATATGTATAGCCAGACCAAAAACTATCGTAACAGTTTTACTGATAGAATCTGGCTTTTAATATAGATACATAAGTTTCTTTAGTTTTTACTTTGGTGTAGCTTGTTGACCAGCTATGTTTGTATCACCCGCATTAACTACACTAATGGAGCTAGAAGGCATGAAAGTTGAACATTTATATCATTTTTATGTTTAGGAAAACTTTTTTAAAAATCTCCATGTAATAGTTTTTTAATGAGGAAAGGAGTCAATTTATCACGCAGATTTATCCTATTTTGATCCCTCAATTTGTGTCAGCTCCCTTTTAAGTGGTCTGGCTGACTATGTATGCATCATGCGTATAGGCTGCACGCAGTTATAAGCGGCACTAAAACACGGTGAGTGCAAAAATATCCAAAACATATTGAAATGTTCATTCAGCATCTTTTTGAAGCTCCAGAATCTGCAAAGTCTGGACGAAAGATTGAAGTAAATATTGAAACAATTTTGAACAATGAAATGTCGTTTACATAAATCATAAATATGTCGTCCATCTTGTTGAAGTGTTATTTTTGAAATGTATCGGACATTTTATGAATTCACTGTATGTCCATTACATAGAATAAATTGCTGAATTTGTCTGGGATGTTTAGGGTCAACGAATACGGCATAATTCCCCTTCATTCTTGCCATGGCTCGTATTTGCAAGCATTTCACGTTCGATTTCTTTTTTTTTTCCTTTTTGCAATTAATGTGCTTATTTTTCTTTTTGACCCTGAAATCGATTATCAATATGAACAAAAGTATGTCTTCTACCGTGAAATAGAACAGAATCGATTAATCAGTATTTCTCACACAGAAATAAAAAAAATCGGTCGCCATTTGCTCATTCATTGACGCCATTTTGTTTGAGTAATATCTTGACTGGAATGAACAAAGCTTTTGTATCCCCATTGAATTATAATAGCCATTATGATAATAATAGAAATAAAAATAATAATGATAATAACAATAATAACAGAAATAATACTAATGATAACAGTATATTGGTAATGAAAAGATAATGAATAGTAATGACATGAATCATTGAATATTGAATAATAAACTATGAAAATAAATAATAATGAGAAAACAAAGCAACAATGATATTGTTAATGATAATAATAAATAAATAAAATGCCAGAGCTTTTGTTCGGTCGTGACTTGGTTGAATCAAGTTCCATCAGGTATTGATAAAAAATATATTAAAGAAAGAGGATAATGAGAAACTGACTGAAAATGTATGCTACGAAGAAAGAGAATTAGATTTCATTGAAAAAACAAAAATGAGAAATAGACAAGAAAGTGTTGGTGGCGCAGCGGTTAGAAACACAGAAATTAGGACGGGCAGACAGAGTTCAAGCTGTACATTTAATACGTGCTCATCTCATCCTTATGCCCTCGCCATGAACCCACCTCTCAGAGCATTGGACAGGTGGCTTCACTCGGGATGGGGGTCAGCGTGTTCATCAGTTCAAAATATCGCAAATCTCTATGAGCATAGATGTTTTGCCGGAAGGGGATGGAGAAAAACATGATATCTGGAGTCTAGCTAGGGACGACTGAAACTTTAGCCAGCATGAAGAAAACTCATCATCATCAGCAGCAGCAGCAGCAGCTATTTAGCGTCCGTCATTGGAAATAGACGTTCAAAGTTCGCCACATCTCTCTATCATGGGTGATGCGGGGCGGATATTTTCTTATCATGTAAAACTCGTCTCGCCATTTTCTATTTTGTCGGCCATCATCTCGCTTGTCATCTCTGAGGATTCACGTTGTGAGCAATGATAGCAAAAGGTTTTCTGCGATTCTCACATGACCAGCCCATTGCGACTGGAGTTTTTTTTTTCTAAAGGATTCTATGATTCCTCAGACTCCTGTTTTTTTTACCCTTCCACGTACTGTTGAGATTGAATCTCACGTGCATGTTACATGATTCTTATTTTCTACCTTCAATCTTTCGGCTAAGTTCCATGTTTCAGGTTGATAACTGACTACCAGAAAGGGGTATTTACCTTCATTCACCATTTTTGTAAGACAGGAATAAGACATGCAGTTTCGTAAAGGAGCGTGGATGAAATAAGAAGGAGATACGGACGAATAAACGAATGAAAAGATGAAGGTATGAAAAAAAAAAACAACTCGTCCTAACAGATGTTAATAATCGAACAACCGTAACGTCAAAATTTGTCAAGTAAAAAAAACTCCATCGGAAAAGATTCTATTCATGACATTACAGGTGTGTCCCACTGAAAAAAAACATCTACATTTCAGGTAGTTACGTCTAGGAATATATCTAGATTCTTGAGAATCTTGATGCCATCAAGAAACCTGTCAAAATAAGACCCAAAAAGGGCCCCAAGGGCTTTTTGACTGGTGTAAATGTTAATAAAACAGCATGGCCAGGAGCACTGTGGTGCACAAATGCATCAGCGAACGAATAAACTCACGCATATATATGATAATAGAAAGATCTTTACTGGAGTTTAAAGCTAAACAGACTGGATAGAATTTTTAATTCACTTGGATGCACACTTCAAACGCTGTCTTACACAGTATAAACAAAATCTCGTTTGAGCAAATCCAGTTGAGATGATCAGATATACGATGTCTGCCAAGTATCTAGAGATTTTAAATATCTCCAGAATCAGGTTCTCAAACTTGATGTAAGTTGACAACTAATCAAAGACGACCTTACTATTCTGCTGGATCGTTGGATTGAACGTTCTTCTTCCAGAAGGGTCTAATGGAGTATCGATTCCAAATTTTGTGGACAAAACGGTATAGCCAGGAGAGTTAAAAACACACGAGCACACAAACACAAGCTGAATGAAGTAGACACGGGAACATTGTTTAAACTGATACAAAAGTGCAATTGATGAGCCAATAGCGCACGTCCTATGCAGTTTCTGTACTGAAACAAAGCTATCCAGTATTCTTAACACTTATACGCATTTATGGACTTCCAAGTCTTCCAAAACGTTTCGAATCATGACCCCATTCTGATAAAACTAATTCATCACGACCCCTTACAATTAACCCCACATTAGTGAGAGAAATATGTTGTAGTCTTCATCAATTTCTTTCAGGAGAACAATGAATTTATCTTTCCTCAATTTTTGAAAATAAATTTTTCAAAAAAAAAAGAAAGGAATTACTTTTACGTGAGAGAATGTGCTTGTTTATCTTTGAACAACAAACCGGATTCTTTCTGAATGTTTGCTAATGATAGTCTGAAGGCAATTCCAATGTTCTGAATACTTGGACAATTTTTTTTTTTTGTTATTTTTCCAGTGAACACAAGAATGATGATTCTCACAAATAAGTTGACATAAATGGTGGACGAGTTGCTGTCATTAATTTGGACAGCATTGGAAATTCAACACGTATATTTTTTTAAAATCAAAAATTGCTGTTATCATTAATAATGATTCTAAAGCTAAAATATTGGATTTAAAGAAAAACAAAAACATTTTCAATTGCATTCGTGACACCCCTGAATATTTACATGCCCCTGTCCCGAGGCTAGCGACCCCTACTCAAGGAAAGCCTGATTTACATCAATACTGACACCATTATTTGATTCGAAGACATTAATAGAGGTAATCGTGAGTGTGTCAGCCTGGGAACTCAATAAAATCTATGCTATAACAATTAACACAGCATAGACGATCAGAATATTGTCCCCTACACACTGCCACCAGCGGCCACTCAGTGAACTGTTGTGAGAGATAAAGCTTTAGCTTTAGTGATGCAAATACAAAAAGCAGAGAAAAATTACTGTTTTTGATCCTTCTCGTGTATAAGTGATAGTTCTGCAAATAAAATGGATCACCCTACAAGAGATTTTCTGACTGACAAATCAAAATATTTCATCAGCAATGGCTGCAAACCCCTCCCGATGATAGTCTTGCAATAATATGAAACAAACGCGTGCTCAGAACGCGTGTATCACGAAAAAGTCCCGTTACAACGAGAGTTTTCTGTGTTACATTAGTGTATGAGAGAAACAAAGAAAAAAGTAAATAGTAAAGATCAAGAAATATAAAATTAATTACTCTATGACAGTAGCAAACATGAAACTAAAAGGACAGAGATCTTGTTAGTCCAACAATAGAAACCATCATGTTACCCACATCTTTTGGCACCATGCCTTGTTAAGGTCATCAAGAAATGGATGCAGAGACGATCAATAAATATGATACTGCTCGTGCCTATTGTTTGGGTAGGAATCACTAAAAAAATCTGAATTTAAAAAAAAGATATAGGGGATCAATTGGTTATAAAGTTATATCGTAAACGGAACCCTCACTAAAAAACAGTTTAGGGGTTGGATATTTTTAAAAAAAGAAATGTTTTGTGGCCCCTTGAGGAGTGAATGTTTACATTTCTGCCTGCTAGCTCCATTGGTACGACCACAACGCGTGATAATTCATACATAATTAACCAGACTTTAAAAACTAAAGAAACCTGTATTGGCAGTTTAGATGATAGTTTTGGTTGAAAGGCCCTAAAAGAGGCACGTATATCATCTGGTTTGATGATTGGTCAATATATCCTGCAAAAGTAGCTCAACATATATATATATATATATATATATATATATATATATATATATATATATATATATATATATATATATATATATATATATCCATGAGACCTTCAAAAAGGGAGGAAATTAAGCAAGGAATCACTCTTGGATAGCAAGCCTTCAGCAGAGCAAGCTCAACTTTCAAGAACAAGATGATCCCAAGAATCCTAAAAAGAAGAGTATACCACCACTGCATTTTTCCGATAGTCACTCACGGAGCTGAAACATGGAACTTAAGCAAAAGACAGACCTACGAACTGAGAAGTATGCATGAGAGAATCATGCTCAACCTTACATGGAGAGATCACAAGACAGGACAGTATATGAAGAAGAAAACAGGTATCAGTAACATCACAGAAACAATTGAAAAACTCAAATGGCTATGGGCAGGCCATGTTGCTAGAATGAAAGACAACCGATGGACATCATATCTCAAAATAAGGATCCCTAGAAATCACATGAGAAACCGACAGAACACAAGATGGAGAGATGAACCAGACAAATTCAGGAAATACTGGCTCTGTAACACTCATGATAGAGAATTGTGCCGAATCCTTAGGGATGTCTATGTCTAACAACGAACGTTAAAAGACTGATTTATATATATATATATATATATATATATATATATATATATATATATATATATATATATATATATATATATATATATATAGCCAGCCAGAAAGCTGAACCAATTTAAAAACTGGAGACACTTATGCTGACACTTTTAGTGACAGTTCTGGTTGACTGTCTCTAACATCAACAAATGTACCAAGTAATCATCGATCTAAAATTGGACTGCATGTAGTCACATGAATGGATTTCAGTTGTGCAACTCTTTGCTCTCCATATATTTATAGGCACACTCAAACTTTGTGTCGTCGTCCGTTTGAAATGTTCCTCTTGGCCACTGGGTTTTCGTTTCCTCTTGTCTATTCATGTGCTCATCGGTATTCCACAAACACTTGAGCCGACATCGGCGGGGATTTCTCATCAATCTTGACACAGGAGTGTCGGAAATAAAATCGCTTGCAATTTATGCATGCTGCGCTGTGTCTGTCAGATTTATATTTGGGTAACGTTTGTGTTTATACGTCTCTGCACCGGCTGATTGAGAGATTTTGTAAAGATGAAACATAAAAGAACTAAAAGGCACTCGGTGATCGCATACCTTTGTAAACGCTGTACACTAAGTAAAAACCGGATGAAAGTAACAGATTAAATAGCAGGGTGAAAATGAACAGAAGATATTGCATTAAACCGCTTATCATTTAAATTCAGTTGACTGTTCCTTATTAACCTTTTTTTATCATAATAAAAACTCGCCATCACATTCAATGATTAAACCGTAGCGTTGAAATATGGTATTGTGTATACAAATCAATTCAGCGAGTGAATAT
>OY735221.1:8265221-8310221 GCA_963457665.1 Thysanoteuthis rhombus
TATATTAATCATATGTATGGACTAATTTGCCCATCTTTTTTTTCTTTTTATTCTATGACGTTTTGCTTGAATACTTCTGGTGTCCTCTTCAGGTGTCTTTGTGTTTTTCCACGTCTAATTTTGCTCTGAACGAATATGCCCTCTCCATCTGATAAGCATCGAATTTATTTTTTACGCCTGTATGTTCTTTGGGTTGTCTTCCCTTGATCTGGTTCCTGAAGCTGTGGTCTTCAAATTAATTCATTGAATGCTACCAACACTTACAATTCATGCACTTTGTGAAATCAAGAATGAATTTTAAATAGCCTGAAATTCTGTATGTTTTTTTCCAAAGAGGATGTACTCTTTTATAACAAAATATAATGTGCAACAACAACAGTATAAATATGTGTGTGTGAGAGTAATCAAGGCTGAAGAGTAATTTTGTTCAAATTCGAATCAACTTTTCTTGTCCATGTATGAAGGGGCATAAGCTTAAATTAAATTGATATAAATATTATACAAAATGTGAAATAGAGAGCTTTGGATCATTTCAGACAGGTTTAAAAATAATAGTTCACACACTGCATTTCTGCATACATTCATCATCATCATTATCAGTCTTCTAACGTCCGTTGTTGGACATAGGTCTTCTCAAAGATTTGTCACACAACTTTATCGTAGGTATTGCAGAGCCAGTACATCTGAATTTGTCGAACTCGTCTCTATCTAGTGCACTGCCGACCTTAGTTGTATATGTGATCTCTTGGGATCAATATTGTGAGTTGTGATGTACATCGTTTGTCTGCCATTCTTGCAACATTGTTGGCCAATTGCTAATTGAGTTTTTTCGATGGATTCTATGAGGTCTCTGACTCCTGTTTTCTCCTGGATGTATTGTGCTGCCTTGTGGTCTCTCCATGTGAGGTTGAGCAGGATTCTTTCATGTGCAGGTTGCATGAGGCTCAGTTTACGGATTTGTCTCTTGGTTAAGTTCCATAAGTGACTATCAGGAAGATGCTCTGGTTGTATACTCTTGTTTTAAGGATTAACGTGCTCTCCTTATTTTTGACGGTTGATCTTGCTTCACTAAAACTCACCATCCTAGGATGATTATTTCGCTTGATTTCTTCTTCTGTGGATATCATAGAGATACGCTGTCCTAGGTAGATATGGTGGTCTACTTGCTGAAGTTTATGTGGACACTGACAATCTTACTCTCGTCATTTTGTTCATCCAGCGTTAGTTGATGGTTGTGTAGGTTCTGTGCAAAATGGGCAATGTTTGTTGCAAATCTGGAGTTGTTTAGATATTTGCCGTGTATTTTGATTCCTTCATTCTCCCAGTCTAGTCTAGAATATTTCAAGGCAGGTTGTGAAGAGTTTTGGTTAGCTTGTATCACCTTGTCTTACCCCGTCAAAAATGCTAAAGGGCTCTCAATCTTTATGTAGCATGATGAGGGAGCTGCTGTGACTGTATGCATGTTGCAGCATACTGACGTATTCTGGATCTACACTTTGTACAGTGACGGCCCCAAACCCTCAGGGATCTCCATTTAGACAAATACCCTTTTGAAGTTGATAAATGCTACAGCAAGGGGCTGCTTGCATTCTGTGGCACTTTGGTCCAGCTGATTTATCGAATTCGGTTGCTCTATGGTCGAGTGGCTCCTTGTAAAGGCTACTTGCTCCGTGGTTGGTTTTCATCTAGTGTTTCTTTAATTTGGTTCGGGATGATATTTGTGAAAAGTTTGTGTATACACTAGAGTAAGTTCATAGGTATGTAGTTCTTGAGGGTTCCATTTTTCATTAAAAAGCATTACAATTGCAGTGTTCCAATTATCTTGGACTTTCTTTGTTTTAGGCACAAGTTAGAAGGACAGCCGGTTTTCTAGAGATGATCTTACCTGCTCTTTTTAGTAGATCGATTGTGATGTTGTCTGCTGCATGGAAGTCAATTTTTTTTTTTTTTTGTCGGTTGATCGTTTGTTTCACTTCCCACTGGGGTCAATTCCGAGAGACCTTCGAATTGATTGCTCGTGTCTTGCATATTTTCTCTATTGTTTTGTAACCCTTTTTAAGATGAATAGAGTTTTTGGTAAAATTCTTTGACATGTTCAACAATCCTGTGTCTATTTGTTTCCAGGTTTCTGTTTTCCTCCAGTATGCTCGTTATTTGCTCCCGTCCTGAATTAGGACCTTCGTTTATAGTTTTGAAGCCCCAACTTTTTTTCAAAATTAATGTCATGACAGCTGTCGTGTATCTCCTCCAAAAACTATAAAGTGATAAATTTCAGGCAATGTTGTAAGAGACGGAGCCCTCAAATCTCTTGCGAGGTTTGCAAAAGGTTTGACTGATTAACAAGATGTTGATCCTTGAGTTTGAAACAATTCAATTAATGTTGGTCCGGCGGTCTCCAGAGACCCCCCAGGGATATGCCTCATACCTGGGATTTGAAGCAGCGGTAGGAAGAGACCAAGCTAACGCCAGAAATTATATAATCTATCATCTTCAAAGGATAACTTAATAGAAATCTTGTGCTAGCCAGGAGAATTAATCAGAGTTTGCAATGTTTACATTGCGCCATCAATCATGTTAGTTAATCTTTATTGGCAGGATTAGAAAAACAGATTTTTGTCTTAAAAAAACAGAGACAACATCAGTCTGCCTCCTCTCTTTCTTCATCGGGCTCTCTCTTATGAATTTATTTCGAGAATTTGTTTTTTGAAGTTATATATATATATATATATATATATATATATATATATATATATATATATATGAAGTCTATTCATTAATTTTACACATCGTATCCTGTGTTTTATCTAATTTTTCTCCCACTTTCTCGAGAATTAAAAAAAAAAAAAACAGCGTTGGATGACATGGAATAGTTTCATTTCCCTTTACCAAATTTCTATTTATTTATTAAAAAACGCTGTTGACCAATTCAAATCTCCCTTACAAACACTGTAAATCTATTGGAATCTTGTCTTAACATGAGTTTTCTGACATCTCTAGAATTGTTTGCTCACACAATCAAAAGATTGTTGCAGAGGTGTTTGGTCCTAAATTAATGAGATGAGAATTCTTAAATGAACGTTTCGTTTATACCAGCTCAACACAAACAGTATTGGCTATGAGAGAAAGGATCAAATTTAGGGGTGGATCCATAATTCATATGATATTTGGTGATTCAAGGAGTTTTTATTATACAGATACATTCATCTGAATGGTTGCTGTGTGTACACATTATCTTTCAACGTTTTCAGGGAATCGTTGTGACATTTTGTATATCGATGGGTCATAGGCAAATAAAGATTTTGATGAATTTTTGAGTGGTTTTATGATTCATGTAGTTGGTTTTTCCTGCATCATTTGTATTTGTGAATTGATTTTATTTGAGCTCTAGTGACGATAGTTTAAAAATGTGTATGCGTTTCCCGGATGCTAGTTAAAATTATTCATGTCCAAATACTACCCATCTTTGATTTTGAAAATTTAAAAAAAAATCTCCCCTCTGGATATGAATAGTATAAAATTGAATTTAACTCAATAAGATTGACAAAGCTGTGAAAAAAATTATAATTCTTTATTACTGCTTTCAAAATTTTCTGCTGATTTTTTAAAAAAATTTTACTTTTCAAGAGGATCTTTGATAGGATATTTCTTTCTGATAAAAAAGTATAATGAGTAAAATCTATTCTGAATGAGCCTTTTGAATCTCTCTCCTCTATTGTTCTGAGAACGAAAAGGACTCAAAAATTATGCTGTAAAAAACGAGCTTGTTTTTTGACTCGTAATTATGGCCTATTTAGGCTGACCTTCGTTCATATTAATGACAAACGGCAGGAGACCAGCTAATGTCTTGTTCGCTAACTAACAATTATTTTTTCTTAATATCATTCTTAATCAACGAAGGACAACAAAGGCTACAATGGGAAGAAATTTGTTTATTATTCAATTTTGTTATAGTAAAGTTAGAAACCGTCAACTAGAACTGTCACTAAAATCGTCATTGTTTTTTTTTTTAGTTTTAAATCTTATTTGGCTCACAGTCTACTTACGTGTTTCACATGCACAGGTAAAATAAATGTAGCTAGAACACTGAAAATTTTAAATACTCGCTTCCTTTCTTGTCTAAAGTAAAATTATTCTTTTAGGGGTATTTTATCTTCAAAAACACCCCATCCCATGGGTTTTCAGCAAGGGATACGATTTGCAAGGTAGGTTTATACTAAATTGGTCATTTGTTCTGTAACCACATCATTTTTAAAAAATCCAGATGTTTTTATTGGTCACTGCCCAAAAAGCAAAGTAACTTATTAATTACCCACACCTTTTTCCAAGTCTTTAATTAATCATCCTCAACATGCCATGTTACCTAAAAACAATGATCGTTCGATGGTTTCGATTGGGAGACTAATAAGACCTGTTTTGTGGGGGGGGGGTTGTTTGATTTTTTTTTTCTATGCGATGAATGACAGCTGTAACGGGTTTACAGCAGTGGTTACAGCTTATACGCGTTTCTCCGAAAATAGAAGGTTTTCTCAACAATGTACAAATGCTATAAAGCAAAAATACGTCGTATATCAGTTCGTATAGGAGAACATTTGAGCGTTAGCAGACAAAGAATGAACAATTTTTTTGTCCGACTGTGTTATATTAAGGATAATACTAGTCTAAGCTTTCACATTTTTTAACAGATACGAAAAATAAATCTGGAAAAATCGCAGGCGCCTACAGACGCTGCTCAAAGGTTTAGCAGCCGTATTTCTACTGTTAAAGTGGAGTTACGTATATTAAAATTTGGGGTATACCGGTGAAATGTACCTAAAACTCTTATGCACTCGTCACATGATTGTCTTTCAATATTAAAAAAAAAAAGAATCGAAGTATCTTATGTTCTAACTTATCGTGGATAGGGTGCAATGAGAAGGAAACTGTAGATAAGAAAGGTTCACTAAAATGAAAACTGCTGATAACAGGACCACTGAGAAATTGTAGATAAGATGGACTGTTAAAAGGGGAAACATCATATCATATAAATTACCAACTGCAGAAATAATCTATAATTCCATGCTTGTGAACGCTGATGGCGTAATTCTGTATCTATCAGGAGAATTGCTTGGAAAAAAAAAGATCTTTAATAACAAGAACGAATTTACTACTGGAAGAGAGACGCTAGATATTTTTTCCCTTCTGTGAAATGCTCAAAATGAATGAATATAATCAAATAACTAAGGTCAATAGATTAAAGTAAAAACACAAAATGACTTGACTTTACGAAGGGCAAACAAACTGAATATCCTACTTTTCTCGCTTTATCTTGGGTAGTGATCACTTAAGAATTTAAATTTTCAAAGAAAAAAAAAGACGCTTTTTCAGAAAAGATGAGGAGTCAAATGCAGTGCTTTTTCCTCTAGCTCTACTAGCCCGTTCTGTACACGTGATACACATATACATACACAGCCAGCCAGAGTGTCAGCGAGACCAACTTAAAAACTGAAATAACTTAAGTTAACAATTTCGGTTGACAAAATCTAAAAATCACAACAGATGTATTTATTTAAAAATGCTTTCATTTCTGTAATTCTTAATATTTGAATCTTGACCTTATTTTTGTACGTCACAACAATAACAATGACGTCAACAAAGATTAGTGACGTCATACACGCAAAAAACTGATGACGAATTCACCCTTTCAACTGAGATCATCTAGTTTTGCCAAAGTGTTCAATTCCAATTTACAGGAACTACTAGTGAAGGAGTTGAAATGAAACACGTAATTTTGGAATAATTTTGTATGGAGAAATGAATTATGTTTTAAATAACTTTTATATTTCAATTAGGCAATGAAGCTTGTCTTCAGTTCTGTCAAGCTTGTTTATACTGATGCCATTGCAAGTGTCATCACGGGCCCAAACTATGGAGAAGTGGTTAATAAGGTAGTCTTGTGGACAAGTTCCAACAATATGTTTCCTTTCAATGGGTATTGCACGCTTCAAGACTGATGCCGTTCTTAACTGATCTTAGAATGGATAAGCTCGGAAAAGATCGGGAATTAGAGTGAAGGGTACAAATTATCTCAGTAGTCTTCTTTTGACACAATGTTTACTAAGCGAAAAATTTGGTAAAAATTGGTAAAACAGCAATTTATTTGAGACTCAAAATATTTTTGGTGAAAAGTGTAAAAAAAAATGTTTTGATACACACAAATACACAGTGACAAGAAGTGTATGATTTTTGTTGTGCGTCTATGCAAAATTCTAGCTTCCTAGGTGTAAAACTGGCCAAAAACATCAAATCGTATACACGAAAATCTAAATGCATTGAATTTTTTGTGTAAAAATCTAAAAAGCAGTTCAGTTAAAGATGTTCATGTATATTTCTGACAAAACACTTCTGTTTTTGCTTCGGTCAGTCCAAATGCACTTACATATATTTTCCTTGCACCTGATAATAAATATTGTTTATTTCAAATATTGACACATTTCTCTACAACTATATATATATATATATATATATATATATATATATATATATATATATATATATATATATATATATATATATATATATATATATAAAGAGAGAGAGTAGTAGTAGTAATTACTAATTGGAAGATGAAAAGGAATCTTAGCGAAAAACACGTAGAATTTTTTTTAGATTATCACGTGGATAGGTTTTAATGCATTTCGATGGTTCCATCATTTTTTTCTAAAAGCACATACAACAGTTCGATAAAAAATAAAATCCTGTTTGCTGTTTACATGTTCAACTGGAAGGAATTAAATAAGGGAAACAGGCTTAATTGTAATGTGTTTCGGGTTGTTTATTTTTTTCGATTTTTTTCACCTTCAAATAGTTAAATTATTAGCACAATTTTGACGGAGTACCTCACATCAACAGGACAAATACACACACACACACACAAATATATATATATATATATATATATATATATATATATATATATATATATATATATATATATAGAGAGAGAGAGAGAGAGAGAGAGAGAGAGAGAGAGAGAGCACAGATAACTAACTATATAAAACAGAAAAAAAACCTAACAAGCAACTACCCATCATGAAACAAAGGAAAGAAAAAGTAAAGAGAAAAGATTTATAAAATGAACAATAAAAAATCTTACACCCTGAAAAAAATACTCACAGGCCCCAGAACTCATCTAAAGAGGATCTGAAGTAAACAGAATTGTTTTTCTTTGCCAGACAGGGCGAAAACATAAACGTGTTCAAGCAGCAAATGCTTACTTCATTATATTTCATGCTCTACTCTAATTCAACGTAATTTATCGAGCACTTAATGAAAAACCAATTATACATTGGATGTTGGATCATATCAGATTATATTGTATTTCCGATTACAATTGTGTGTATATATATATATATATATATATATATATATATAGAGAGAGAGAGAGAGAGAGAGAGAGAGAAAAGTTAAGAGGGAGATGGATAGAGATGGAAATATATGCATATATTACACATGCGTACATAGGACATGCACACATACATGCATTCACAGACAAAGGTATATGCACACACACGTACACACACACACACACACACATATATATATATACACACACACACACACACATATATATATATATATATATATATATATATATATACATATATATATATGTATGTATATGTATTCATCTGGTCTATTGGTGTGGATTTATCTGACAGTATGATTGTGAAGGGACAATACATAAGGTCATGTAATACGATTTTTCATTCAATTTGACGTTTTGATTGTCCAGAAATTCTGACGATGTTCGTTTTCAACTGACAAAAATGCAGAATTACACCGTTTCATGGCCTTCAAAATTGACTCTTCCCTCTGATATACGAATAATAATGTGAGGTGATTACTATTTTTATTGCAAATCAGTTTGGGCAAGCTACGTATCTAAGACTTGTTGTGGGTGCATGTTAATCTGACTGTTTTGTATTTCAATCCCCAAGACACATACTTGGTAAAAAATAATGATCGAACCAAGAAGAAAAATTACACATCATACAGTAATAGCAAATAGCAAATTCAAGAGACACAGGAAAAAAACTCGACAAAATTACATAAATTGCATCAACAAATATTTGGAAATAGTGACGGAAAAGGACACGAAGACAGTTTTTCAGTATGCTTAGTGTTTAAAGCTGTAAAACCTTCAACGCGAACACAGAGACTCTATATATACGCACACACACACACACACACACATACACATACATACATATATATATATATATATATATATATATATATATATATCCCTTCTTTTATTTTCATTTATTACTTTTAGGTTGAAAATAAATAGCATATATCCCGTCTCTTTTCCCAGTTGGTTAAAAATAGTTTTTTTTTTATTGCCCATTTGTCTTTGCAATAGTACCAATTTGATTAATGCCATCAGGATCCTCGCAATCATTTGTTCTAAATTTAACGATTATTACTGATAGTGCTACAATAAATAGTACCACTAATGATTATCTGCCCATTAAACTCCTCTTCACCTCTGACTCGACCTCAACGGTCGATTGACTCGGCTATTTCGATTTGTGTTTGGGATTTTAATTACGAAAGAACCTTATCGATCACAAGGAATCTCCTTTTCTTTTTCACGTTTTAAATTATCCTGTGATTGCTTCGATATTTATGGTTTATGAATTGTGAAGGTTCATATCACTTTTGTATTGATTCAAAAAATAAGGAAGATGTAGTTGAAAGAAGAAGAGGACACCTGGGAAAGCTAAGCCTTGTCATATCGCTTATTATCTGATAACATTCCCTTTTGTTAGAGGAAAGAATTGAAACAGCTCCATGGTAGACACTGATGATTCAAACAAAGAATAAAACAATGCAGGGTTCAAAAAATAACAAAGTCTGTGGAAAACGTAAAAAAACAAACAAAGGAAATTAGATTAATAATATGAACTGAGAGATGAATTACCAAAATGATATAATCCTTTTTTTTTTGAATGCGTGATGTTATATATATATATATATATATATATATATATATATATATATATATATATATATATATATATATATATATATATATAAATATATATATATATATGTGCGTGTGTATATGTATATGTGTGTGCATATATGTGTGTTTATATATATCTGTGTGTATATATATGTATATACATATATATGTGTGTGTGTGTATATGTATATGTGTGTGCATATATGTGTGTTTATATATATCTGTGTGTGTATACATATATGTATATATATATATATGTGATGTGTGTGTGTGTATATATGTATATGTGTGTGCATATATGTGTGTTTATATATATCTGTGTGTGTATACATATATGTATATACATATATATGTGTATAGGGTGTGTGTGTATATACACCCACACCCACACACACACACATATATATAGAACAGAAAGCAAAAGTTCACTTCAGCATTACTGTTTCAGTGAAAATAGATTCATTCTTCGAAACATTTTTTTTAATTCTCAGAACAATCATCAGTTTGCCATGCATCGTACTCGTTAGATACAAAATGTATGACGTTGCTCTGAATGCTTTTAATCATCTTCAAAGAAAATTTTTCTAAATCGACAAATGCCATCCCCATATATATATATATATATATATATATATATATATATATATATATATATATATATATATATATATATATATATATATATATACATATATGCATATATATATATATATATATATATATATATATATATATATATACATATATATACATAAATATATATATATGTATATAAATATACATATATATATAAATATATATATGTATATATAAATATATATATATATATATAATTATATATATATAAATATATATATATAAATATATAAATATATATATAAATATATATATATATATAAATATATATATATGCATATACATATATATGCATATATAAATATACATATATATATATACATATATATATATATATATATATATATATATATGTATATATATATATATATATATATATATATATGTATATATATATATATATATATATATATATATATATATATATATATATATATTTATATATATATTTAAAATATTAAACAAACAGGATTATCATTAAGAGATACGTAATAACATAAAGAAAATACCCTTATTAGTGTCTTACAATGGACAAGCAAATGATTCAGTTGCAGGTTACATTTTTCTTTCCCACATATTCACACTCAACTTTTATCAAACAGCTAAGATGGGGCATTATTAAGTGACAAAAATAGTGAATCCGAAACAATACCGTGATTTCAGCATTAATGTTTGCTTCGATATACATCATATTGATTGATTTGTCAAGAAAGATAGCAACTGAATGTGCATTATACAATAGTGTCCCTTATAGATTGACTCGTTTAATTATAAAATCGTAAAAAATCTTAGTTCATTCTGGTCACATCAAATAAAATAACCTTCTCTCAAAGAGTCATCAGACAGTGCTGTCTCTTAGTTATCGAACTCACAGCAATTGATTAATATATAGATGGATATTATACCACTCTAAGAGATGAGGATGTAGTTTCAATAATGAAGAGTACAAACCAAAAAAGTTATTCACTTTTATTTGCCCAAATCGCAGATCTATGGAGATCCATATTGTAAAAAAAAAACAGTTTTGAATTGACCTTAAAGCAGAGTAGGCTTAAGCATTGGCATCATGAAGCAAGGGGCCCAGTGACGATTTTTTTATTTTAGAGGTACAATGATTAGGTCGATTCACTGTACACACGAGTATTTTTGGTGATGCCTCATACTTTTAAAGTAGCTTTCATATCTACAATCGGTGCTTCACAACACGTCTCTCCGTCTGTCCTCAATAAAAACTACTCAACGTACACCATGAAAATTTCAGCAAGTACTCCCTGAAGCCATAAGCAAGCTCTTAGCAAATTCGATTTTGAAAATCATCCCCATCGATAATATGCTTGGGGTGGAGGGGGTTCAATTTTTAATTTGTAATCATTCAAAAATGTTCACATATCTTGTGGCTGTTCGCCTCTTTGATTTTGGTTGATAATTGAAATTCACTCTGATTCCAAGACAAGAAATCATGTTTTACTCTCACTCTTTCTCTTTCTCTCTCCCTTATTTACGCACCCAATCTCTGAAGACGTAGGCTGTTATTGTCTGCCCTTGCGTATCGACGATACGAATTCGTAAAAAAACATTTTTTGCGCAGTGAATAAAAGTCTTATAAAATGAACGAACGAGTTGATTAAAAACAAAAATCACTTTTTATTTTTATTAACATTCAATTGACGTCTTATTGCACTATTTTTAGTTAACAGTTACGAGGAAATGTTTCCTCACTCAATACTTATTTATTGCTGAATGGTTTTGCAAACTCAATACTTTTTATTTATTACAAATTAAAACGTTTTTTGCGTTCCCAGGTACTGAATGATGTCTATTCAGCTATCGGCAAAGGTTCCATTTTAGTTAAAATTGTTTTTGTTAAGAAATCAAAAGATAGATTAATTTTCGTTTGATTGAATTATAGACAATTTACGAACATTGATATTGTTTAATTTACCCCAAACAAACTTAACAAGAGTGAATTTGAATGAAAACCATTGTTTGATATGTTTTCAATTGTAAGTTTAAATCTACTGAACAATCTATCTTACAATTAGGTTACCTACACAGTCTTGAGGATTTTTAATGTTCCACTTCTAAATAATGATGAATCAATCAATTTTTAAAAAAAAGCTATTCATATTTTATGAATTCCTTCTTAGGACTGCTATTTACTCTATGTTAGTGGGTATGTTGTTTAGTATTACAAATGACGTTTCATTTTTCTAAATAAAGCAAAAAAACGTAGAAGTTTTGAGAGTAAAAATATGAAGACGATATGAAATAAACGCTTCAAGGGTTGGATTTGACACGTCCAACATTTTTATACCGTACGTGTAGAAGTTAGTGTGTAGGCTAGTAAAACTATTATTTGAATCGCTAGGAGACACACTGGTGTAACAGCGGTGAGTCACAGGTCTTTGCTTGTCTTTTCATGTGACTTCACGTCTCACGTTATCTGTTTTTGCACACACATATGTGGGTACTTGAATCCACCATGTTGTCTTTCCTCTAATGTAGACGTGTAATATTCGGAGACAATCAATAAAACCACGAGAGGTGACCGCTGCTTTTATTTTTTAGGCCCCATTGACTTACTTGAGTTGACGTGACATGATAGCGATATGCCCCTGCCTTTACCAGCACATTTCTATATTCCATGGAGGAGGGGGCATGGGAGGGTCCATGGCAGAGGGTCCTTACTTGAACTCTGCATAGGGGCCCGGGGGTAAATAAACCGTCACTGACTAAGTATAGAAATATGGGTATACTTACACAATAGCCTTCACATTTCATTTTTCGTCGTCTTCAACCTACTCCCAGTTTCTGAAGTGTTCACTTGTCTGGAGAAAGCGATTGAGAGGAAGGAAAATATATAAAAGGTTTTCCTTTTGTTATCGTTGTTTTGTGGGCAAGTTAGGTTGGAGCGGAAGTTTTATTCTTGAAGGTTTATTCGTGTATGTCCCATTGATTTGAGAGTTATTGAGGCGGAACGAGTGCCGTTTGCAGCGTTTCCGAGGTGAATAAACAGCGTTCGATTAGATGGATTTGGCGTTTAACGATTTCACAATAGCGGTAATGCAATTATTTAGCGCAGTGAGTGAGATTCCGTCAAGGCAGAGGAAAAGGAAAACGTACAAGCGAAAAGGTGATAGGAGGGAAGAAATGGGACAAGGAATAGAGAGTGAAAGAAAAGTTAGTACATATAGGCAAACAGAGACGGAGAGGATTAAAGAAAGTAAGAGAGGAAGGAATGAAAGAAGAGAGGCGGGAATGGAACAAAGGAATAAGGCTTTAAAGAAAATAAAGTATGTAAAAAAGGAAATAAAAACGAGCAGAAAAGAAGAAGTAAGTTGAGGAAGAAAGGAAGAAAGAAAATTGATAGAAAAAGGGACGAGACGAACAAGAGAAAAAATAATGGAAAGGAGAAAAAGAAAGAAAAATGCAAAAAAAAAAAGAGATACATAGAAAAAGCGAAATAAAAAGAAAAAGAATGAGAACAAAAAGGAGAAGGAGGAGAAGGAGAAGAAGAAGAAGGAAAAAAAACAAATCCAAGTTATCTGAATAGGAAAAATTAAAGATAAAAAAAGAAAGGAAATATGGAACGACTGCAAAAGGAGAAAAAGAAAGAATAATAAACGAAAAAAAAAAGGTAATACGTAGGAATACGGATGAAAAATGAATAAAAATGAAAGAGATTGTTTTAATTATCAACTCTATAAAAACTGTCATGTGACCAACGTCTCTTGGCAGCATGCACCGTTGGAGATATCAATTGAACAATGAAAAAAAGTGATGATCAATAAATAAGTCACTTCCCTTGACTTTTGTTAGGTAAAACTCACTGAAGAATGAATGATATAAAACAACAAATTGGCATAAGTTAGGGATCAATTTAACATAAATTTACATTGCAAATTAAAACTGCAGAGTAAATACCTATTCTGGATATTTAAAAAAAAAAGTTTTTGTAAACATGTGGAACGAATATTTGTATGCTCAACTTTGTGGCTCTATGGCCTGTGCGAGTGAGATATACTTGGCAGCCGGACCGTCTTAGAAACTGGAAAACCTAAATGACTTTTGTGGTTGACAGTTTCTAACAAAATGGGAAAAGTATACAGAAAAGCTGAAAAAAAGCAGAGAGAAATGGATTTAGAATAATGCTAGATAAAGTAATCTACCGCTTTACGAAAGATCTTTTTACATCGCTCCAGGTTCACTGACAATCTCGAGCCTCTATAACTATGGACTTTACCAGTAAGAAACTGGCTTCATTTAGATCTATTTTTTGTATCAGTTAATTACATAGAGGGAGAGGGAAAGGGAGAAAATAGTTTTTTTTTTCTTTTACCAATTTTTCTATGGAACAAGATTGAATTAAATTTTGATTAGATGACGTAACGGCATTTTTAAATCTGTTTTCATCGTTATTATGATTAACGACGACATTTGTGTTAAACGAAGAATGAAGATTTCCATGAATCATGAGACTGAAATACTAGCCGTAATTAAAAAGAGATCGAATTGCGTGATAAGACTGCATGAAAAACAAAAAAAAAACAAAAACAAATGCTGAATGAAGTAAAAAAACGCTTAAAGAAACTAATAATCGATGGAATAATTTAATAACTATTACAATAATTTACGAATAGGTTGAATAACATTGGAAGAAACAAAAAAAAGGAAGAATAGATTAAGGGAGGTAAGAAACTTTCAAAGAAGTATCAATGGATGTGAGAAAGTAATAAATATCAAGGGAGATAAATGATTGATGGAAAAAGGAAGTACCCAGGGAGCCCATACTGCAGAATACGAGAGGGTTATTACAACTGAGGGAAAACCAGTCCATTTTTAAAAGGAGCAAAATTATTCCTGGATCTGCCCCTAGAATTCGATCATTTCTTGCTTAGCCTACATTTCTACAAAATGTCATTTGATTAATTGAAACTTTTTGATGTATGTTTGGACAAACGCGAAAGAATACAATAATGTACAGGGTGATCAATGATAACGAGACCAATATTGTTTTTGAATGATATTTTGGGGCATTGAATAAAAAGAAATTCAACCTCAAATGCCGTATGGTTCCTTGATTGATGCAATGACCCTGGATCAATCTGCGTTAATAAAGATGAAATTTTTTTTTTCAATTGGAGAATTCCTGAAAACCCCTTTATATACCAAATCATTTCGAAAGCCATCCAGAATATTTTTGGCAAAATAGAATCCTGTAAAGATATCAAAAATAAAAAATGTGGGGGGGGGGACAAAGTTGCAAAATATTTATTTTAAATCCTGAAATAAATAAAGAACGAATGATAAAGGGAAATAAAACTCTGAAGACCAAAGCTTCCATTTAAAAAACTATAGATTCGCAGTTTTGTTCAAAAGAAGAATGCAATGAATAATTTTCAACAAATGATTTCTAATCGTATTCCTAATAATGAAGTAAAACGATTATCCGAAGTTAATGAACCACTTAATCACTTTTATGGTTTTGTACACTTTTATTCCACGTGAGAACAGGTGTTCAAGCATTGATAATTAATGCCCTCTTTTGTAACTCATGGAATATATTTGTGGTTTCCAAGCAAATCATCTACCATCACACTTTCAAGTGAAAAAGTTGTTTTCTTTATCTTTCAGCCTCTTCCAGAAGTCCAAATCTCAAACAGTTCTCTAATATACGGTCTTGATTTTTTTTTTTTAATATCAAGTCCGTTATTGCTTTGGGTTAATTTTCTTGCACCATCGAATCCCCTCAGCCCCCAAAAGAGGTGATTCCAACGAACCGGTCAGCTTGACTTGAGATTTCCCTTTCTCTTTCTCTACTTGCGTGTGTGTTTTCGGGCATTTTAGGGTACTTTGGGGTACATATTTGGGTCTATAACCTTGAATATTTGCACGAGTATACCACAAAGCCCTATCTAAAAACATATCTTTTTTTCCAAAAATGTGCCATTTGGGATCTCTATGGTCATTTTGGACCAACATTAACAACATTTCGAGTAGTTGATCTCTTTGGATAGTTTTCGATAAAAGACCTTTCTTTAGATTATATCATATACATTTCGGGATTATCACTCTCAGGGCAGGCAAGAGCAACAGCGATTCATTCAAACGAGTTACAAATATTAGTAATCTCCCTCTTTTCATTCATAATTTAGCATTTGTAGTGTACCTCTTATTTAAACTCTTGTTTCATTTCTTCTTGCCAAGGACCTCTTTTACTAAATAGCTTTAATATTTATTTCTATCCGAATATTGTGCACCATGAATCCGTTTATCTAAGTCAAAAACAGTGCATATGACGTCCTTAACTGTCGAAATAATTCATTTTTGAGGTGCATCCAGAGATTTTAGAGGGACTTGGTGTCTGATAAAGCACAAATGAAAGGCTCTTAACTTGATTATCGCCATAATATCTATTCAATTCGTGGTGGAGTTTTACTTTAGGAGCCTTTGTAGGCTATGTTGAACTACCATATTTCAAATTAGTGAGACCCAGGATTACCATTACACCCAATTTGCGATTCTTAACGTAACATGAGTCAGCTCACTTTGATTCATTAATTAATTTTGACGTTGCGTAAACCACAAATATGATTGGTTTGCATCTCTTTGCTAATGGATAATTTGCATAGTTTGAGGCACCACTGTTGGGATAGTGCACTGCCTGAACCTTCGCAAAGCTTTTGCAATTCCACATATAATTCACAAACAGCTGGAGACATGACTAAGCGTTTTGGATTCAACACAGAGAAATCTTACATTGCAAATATGGTTTTAACAAATAAAACTTGATTTTAGCTGTTCATTCATAGGAAAACCTCAGGCACCATCTTTTTAATTCATGAATTACAATATATTCGTATTTATTTGCTCCAATCCCTCTCCCTCTGTCTACACCCCCCTCTCTATCTCTCTAACTCTTGCTCCTTTTGTCTCTCTTTCTCTCTGTTGCTATCTATCTATCTACTTAGCTATCTATCTATCTATCTATCTATCTATTATCTTAATACGTAGTTTCTGTTGTTCGTCCCATCTATATCTGGTAATGAGGATAGAAGAGGTCTATGTATCTAAATATGTCTGCCTGTCCGTCAGAAAGATATCTCTAAGAGTTACCGATGTGTTCATAGATTCCTATGGATATTCATGGAAAATATCAACCCAAGGGGTAAGCAAGGATTGGTCTGCTTTGAAAACATATCCAAAAATTATTTCGATCGAGAAATATCATCCAGTTCCCTATTCATGCATCGATGTATTCACACATGATGATCCACACGATAACTCTAAATGAAACTCAGTGACATTTTCTGGTAGGGTGGGCCATGAACTAAGGAAGGTTGGGTTGATTGAAGATCGGGGCAGTACTGGGATTTTTTTGTTTTGTTTTTAGATTGAAGGATATTTTCTCATTGGAACGTAAAGTAACCTTTCATGCCCTGTCGCTATATATGAACTGATTCCCGTTTCAGTTCTAGCTGTATTGGGTTGGCAGATGTATGCACTTTCTGATTGCTTTCCAGTTTCCTAATCTTACTTTCCTATCTATGCTTTTTTTCCCTTTCTGTTTGGAGTGAAATTTCTCTCCATTCACTACAACTTATACATTGCGCCGAAAGATATTTGCACTGTTTCACACAGTGGCAAGTTGACGTCGTACACCAGAGTGAAAGACTTCCAGGAGTGCCTCAGATTTCGGTGCGTATTCAAAAGCAACTGCTTCCTCTATTGGTAAGGGAGGGGGTCATTCCTGTTGATCTATATAAATGAATAAACGAACGGATGATTGAGTAGATGAAAGTCTCAGGGAAGGGCAGTGGATGAAGCAATGGTAAAATGTCAAGTAGGCTCTTTTTGATGTGTCTGCCATTCGTGGAAGAATATGTTGGCTTTTCTGCCAATTGAGTTTTATATATACTAATTACATCTTCTTTTATCTAGCCATCCATTGATCTATGTGTCTGTCTGTCTGCTTGTCCGTCCATTTTCTATTTCCATGTGTGTCTCTCTCTCTTTCTCTCTGTCTCCCTCTCTCTCTCTCTCCCTTATATATATATATATATATATATATATATATATATATATATATATATATATATATATATATATATATAGACTGTTCAGATTTATTTATGTCAGTCTGTTCAGATATATTTATCAAGCTATTTTAGTCCGTTCCAATCGATCATTCTATCAAATCATGTCTCTTTCCAAGTATATACATATATATATATATATATATATATATATATATATATATATATATATATATATATATATATATATATATATATATATATATGTACATCGATTTATCGATTTATTTAAACATGCTCAGTTCTTCCGCTCTATCTACTCGTTTCTCTCTATTTATCTTTCTATAAAATAATCGCAACAATAGATGATAGTGAACTACCTCATCTTTTTTTATATGTAAATATGCGTTTACGTGTTTTGTGTTCTCGTGTTACATCGCACCTGGCCATACCGTTTATTCTGCAGAAGAAAATTGCGTCAGTACTACACTAAACCAATTAAAAGTTATTTTTCACAATGATTGTGGTCCATTCTATCCGGGTTCACTTATATCATCTGGCAAGCAGTGGGCTGGCCATGTTGCAAGAATGGTGGACATCGCGACTCACAACGTGAGTCCCCCGAGATCACATGCGCAACCAAGGCCAGTAGAATATCAGGTGGAGGGACGAGCTAGACAAATTCAGAAAGTATTGGCTCCGTAATGCCCATGATAGAGAAGCGTGGCAACTCCTGGGGAAGGTCTATATCCAACGACAGACGTCAAAAGACTGATGATGATGATGATGATGATGATATCATCTGTGTGATCAAGAAAGTGAGAAACGCCCGTGATGTCATAAAAAGATTTTATCATGACCATGTTTCTACTTCCGAAGAATCTTTTCTCCATAACCTCAAGTTTTGATTCCACTGTTGTTTAATTAATAACTGTAATAGCAGGACTATGCATAATGATTTGTTCAGATATATTTATTTTTTCCCTGATCTTTACATTCGGCGAGTTCACGTAGATTTGAAAAATATAGCTTTGGAAAAAGAGAGGTTGAATGTTATTACCTAAAAATCTCATATAAGATATTGCATTAATTTACTCAACATTGTACAATATGTTTGCATTACGTATATCTTGCATACAATATTAACGTACAGTATCTTGCATATAATATGAAATATCAGCTATATATATTTACATAATATGCAATATGCAAATCACCAATTTGTTTTTTTTATGCTGGTGGCATTTGCCGCAGTCTCACTGTATTTCATGCCCCCATGTACAAACGGGGTCAGGCAAAAAATCTTCCTCAAATGCCTTGTCTTTATTAGCGATTCGAACGGGAATCGAATGTGAGAACCAAAGAACATTAAAATTTCATCAAACTGGGGATGAGTTTTCTTTTTAACCTAATGTTTATTCTGATTTCTCTGGCGGTATATTCCTGTTTGTCTCTATTATTACAAACTTTTGATGTTCCGATAAATTTCCCTGTTTTTTTTTTTTTTCATCATAACCTTACTCGGAACCGTTGACTGATGGTAGTGAATGAGCAGCCCGGATCAAATGTAAATTCAACGGTAAGAGTTGATTATCTGCCGTGTTTTCATGTCCCCATGACAGTTAAAAGAAGCAGGTTGATTAGTTTACTCAGTATGTTGAAGGGACGTGAATTTGGATCCCCGTTGGTGTTAATTCTTCATTTATTTGAGATCACAGAGAGAAAGGGACAGACAGACGGACAGACGGATAGACGTTGAAAGGCAAAGAGTCTGAAACAAATCCATCTCATGCAACGTGCATATGAGAGGATTATTCTCAATATCACAAAACTGTACAGAATATGAGGGAGAAAACTGGAATTGCTGACATTATACAAACCAGTAGAATACTCAAATGGCAATGGGCTGGTAATGTTACAATAATGGCACACAACCAATAGACATCACGACTGGCAAGATGGATCCCAAGGGATCAAATGTGGAACCAAAGCAGGCAGAATATGAGAGGACGAGACGGACTGAAGAAGCTTAAGAAAATATTGGCCCAACAACGCCCATGATAGACACGTGGTAATGATAATGATGGTGATGGTGGTGGTGGTGGTATTAACGGTGACTCACACCCTACCCTACAGGCAATGTCTTTTAAACAATATATTTTGATGAAGCATTTTTCTAGCATTTCAATTGAACCCTCCATCGGTGAGCAGTCGTCAACGTATTGTGGACTTCAATAAACAATATAGAATGGACGTTTTAAAAGCAGCATAGAATTAGAAAAACTTAAAGTTGCAATGTAAAAGGTTCAAATTCGATTTCAACTTCAAAGTTTTCCCTGTAGAGGAAGCAATCGATTGTACAATATGGCTAATGGCTACTGTGTCGTGCCAGACGAGGAATAGTCACGGATGCTGTGCAGAATTCCTTTGGCCTCCTGCGGGTAATAATATATACAGGCTGCCCCAAAAGTAACCACTTACTATCAGAAATAATAGGAAATTTAAAAATAGATGACTCCTAGACTTAAATATACAGGTTAATCAAGGCGCTCGATAGAAACTGTCATGTGATCTACGTATTTTTACTGTGTGCAATGTTAGGGGTGATCATTTTTAGAGAAAGAGATGATAAATGAATGTTACTTTTCTCGCCTTTTGGAAGACTCTTTTGGAGACTGTGATCACTGCAATGGTTGGAATAAATCAGATAATTAAAAAAAAAGTAATTACAAATCATCTTTTAAATTCGTTGGTTTCTAATTAGCAGAATGAGTTATTTTCTCTTCGATAGTTGAATGGAATTTTTTCTCAAATTTTGCAAAAACAAAAACATCAGACCAACTACTCAATAAATCAAAATTTGAAACTGTGATCCCCCCAACCCTGAATTTATTTATTTTTTATTCCTAGATGAGGTATAGTAAAAAAAAATAATCATAATTATTTGACTATGATTTAACTCCGTCTAAATGTATTTAGTTGTTCCAAAAGGTTTATTTCTTCTCACTGGTAAGGCACAAAAATATATAAATTATCTAATTGCTTTACCACAGAAGTAAACAAGGTACTAAAAAAATATATTTTTGTATGTTAGATAGGAAGTAAGAATTGTCACAAATTAATTATAGCCCCCTATAAGCCTAAGTTAGTTTTCTTTTTAATTGACATTTTCATATTGGTGAAAGAGTTTTTATTGATCGGAAGGACAATCTTTCCAAAAAAGAATTCATTCTATTTGATTTCAAGATTCCATTGCTCGAGCACTCAACCCCTTTTTTCAGTTTTATTGAATAAATGATAATGAGAGAAATAAATCTACCTTTTTTCTCTCTCTCTCTCTCTCTCTCTCTCTCTCTCTCTCTCTCTGTCTCTCTCTCTCTCTTTCTCAATGTCAGTCTGTTTCCTTATGTGTATGTTCATGCATGTATATACATATCCTTTCACCACTTTCCTAATTTTCTACTTATCTTATAATCGGAATGATTTAGTCAGCCAAAACGTAGTCGTTTGAACAGTTCCTAGTCGACCACCCTCCCCGATCAGTTATACATTATTTCGTACAACTTGTTCAATTTTCCTGCTCTTGCTTATTTTGCTGTTGATCCTAATCTCAGAACAATCTATCTTTGCTATCTTTTTGTGTCAATCTTGTTCTCCCTATCGTTTGCTATCCAGACGTTGTCAGGAGCCATTATTTGGACCTATTCAGTTTCTCTTGTTAGGTTTCCTCTGCGTAGTAATGTCCATGTCAACTGATCTGTAGCTTTTTGTGGCTGTTTTCTAAGATGCCCATGGAGTTGGTAGTTTTTTCACACTTTTTGATTCTTTTTTTTGTATTCGCTGTTTCTGTAGTCTTCCTATTAGTTCTTTTGCTGAGTCTGGTTAATGGAATTAATATTTTTTCACTCTGTCTAGTACAATTTTTCTAATCCTTAGACTGAAGAGTCAATGCGATTCTAGATTCTTATGATTCCGGCTCTTTTATTGTTTCTTTATACATACAATATTTCGACATCGTCTCTTGGGTGCGAGGATTTATGCAACGTCATCCATTTTTTTTTCTTCAGTCTAGGTATTTATTCCTTTGATCAAGTCTCTGTTGCAGAGTTTGGTTTCCATTTTTTATCTTTCCTTTTGTTCTTCCGAGGTTTTCTTTGTCTTCTTTTTTTTCTTCTTCATCTTGCTCTGCTTGATTGTGTCTGTTTCCAAGATGCATAAATATTTGTTGCTTTCTTCCTCGTTTCTTGCGCTCTAGCAGTTTCATTTTTTTGCCAGTTCGATTATTATTATCATTATTATATACCTCATTCAAGGAAGATGAGAAGAGGTGTATGCATTTTGCTGCGTCTGTTCGTCTTTATAAGTAATATCATTTAAAGTACGGAATGAATTTTAATGAAATTACCTGAAAGGATGAGCGATTGAGTGAACAAAAAAAAAACGAGTGGTAATTGTTTTGAGGCAGATTCAAGGATCTTATTTCTTATGAGGAGATAGTTCCGTGTTATTTTCTCTTCAATTAAATATATATATATACGCTCATGACTGTCAACAAAATATCTCCAAAAGTTCTCAATTCATGGATACCAATATTTGGGGGAGTGGTTAACAGAAATATTGTTTTGAACTAAATCAATTTTGAAGTGGGTCTCTGAATAATCATGCCCTACACGTTGTAGTTATGTATCGAAACCACATAATATAGCCATAATTCTATGGCTCCTCCCACAAAATTTGCAGAGGTTTGCATAGGCTTTTTTCACAATATTTCGCGGAAGGATGTGCAATAAGTTATGAAAGAAGTGATTGAATTTTAGTTGTTTCCCGACGTTGGAGCTATACATCAAAACCACATATTACTGCCAATTTATTCGCCTTTCCTGCAACATATTCGTAGAGGTTATCCATGAATTTGTATTAGATTTTAGGGAAGACGGGTCAATAAAATGAGAGAGAACCAATTAAATCTTTGAGCGAATTCATGCAAAATTCTCCCAAAAAGAGATATTTCTATTTCATTCCAGTACATTTATGCCGACGCCCATGACTATCCATGCAATATCTCCAAAAGTTCTCAATCAATTGCTGTGAAATTATGTCGAGAGTTGTACAATAGATTTGGATGAACGGGTATAATTTTGAAATTGATTCATGTACAATTACTCCTCCAAGTCGGATTCATGTGCAGGATGCATATTATCGCTTGAATTGCAAGTTGGTCTACGCAACTTTTTCTCAAAGGAGGTTGAACAGAAGTTTTCACAAGAAAAGATTTTTTTTGAGGGGAGAATGCACTTTTAACCCCCCTGACATTGGCATTGGTCAACAGTTGACTCTCAGATTGTTCTGGAACTCTATCACTCTCAACTGTAGTTTACGAAGATATCATCATTACTCTCGTTTATGTTCTTCTTAAGGGATGAAAATTGTCTTGTAATTTATTTCCCGTTTCATAGATATATCTATCGATATAAAATCCAAAGACAAATGAAACTGATATATTTGTTGTTATTATCGAACAATCATAGCCATCAAAGATGGCAAAAAGTTCAATCGTTATGTCCTTATGTACTTGTGTTTTTGTTTATGCATGCATTTGTTGGCGACTTCCAGCGTCCCTGGACATCTTTTTCGTCTATACATTAGGGAAATTGGCAATGGTACCCGACTAAACCTTTTTCAAAATGTTTTTGTTTTATTTCATTTTATTTATTCTTTTATTCATCTTTTCCCCTTAATAGAGTTGGGACTTTGACTCTCCTCGTGGGTTTATTGGTAACATTGAGATTCCCCTATCTAGATATTTTTAGATGTTTTCACACTATTTTTTTTAGATGTTTTTACCTTTTTTTAAGATGTTTTCGGATAAAATACGCCAATTTTCTCATATCGATTTATCGATGTCTTTCAAATTTGATGCAACGGTTGTATGATTATTAACTTTGATATTATCATATTCATTGATTTTCTCTGCTATCTGTCTATGTTCCTGTGGTTTACAATTTATATAAGCTAATTTTAGGCGTTAGACGCAGGGATGGGAATGAAGAATTGCTTTTTTTAGAGAATGTTCCTGATATCTAAGCTTAAGCACCTTTTTTTTATCAATACCTTTGTTCATCATAGGGAAAACAGTTAAAGGAAAGAACAGGAAAGACTAAAGAACCGAAAAACTGGTTTACAACTGAAGCATTTTCTCTGTTCGTACTCTGGGCACTTCTAATCTCCGTAAAATAACAGAGATAAAGAAAAAGATGATGATTAAGAAAATGATGAATTAGAGTGGTCACTTGCTAAAGACGGACAGCGTATCCGTACTGGTGTATGTATATAATGTTGGAACATCTGTTATGACTAAGTATTTACTTGACTCTCTCTAGCGTCTGATTAGGAATACGATCAGGAATACAGATTGATATACACTGACGAATTATCAAATTTATTTTAATAACATATTGATAAAGTTTTTTTTCATAATTGCTTGAAAATGTATGTATAATAAGAGAATATCAAATGCCATATATGCCAGAATCAATCTACCTAAATATTTTGTATCAAACTCTTTCTCTCTCTCTTTCTCTCTCTCTCTCTCGTTCTCTCTCTCGTTCTCTCTCTCTCTCTCTCTCTCTCTCTCTCTCTCTCTCTCTCTCTCTCTATATATATATATATATATATATATATATATATATATATATATATATATATATATATCATGCATGTGTGTGTGTTTACTTGTTTGGGAGAGAAAGTGTATTGATAATGTCCTTACGTCAGTTTCAATTTTTATATATCTATCTATGAAGCAGAAAATAAACCATATTCAAAGAATATGAAATAAAAATACATAAAATATGCTCAATACATCTCATATACATTCATTCAAGTTCATGTACGCATGTGGATAAGTATCTTAATTAAAAAATGATCTGTCCAACTGCGTCCCACCTACACAACGTTTTACAATCACGCCATGCCAGTGACAAGAAGATTATGTTGAGATATATGTACTTTAGAAGGAGCCAAGCAAGATGACATGACCAAACACTTCGGCGTTAACTGAACATGAAGAGAAGCCCAAGCAAATCTCCTCCTTGTTTTTTCATTATTTTCCGTTTCATCCTTTGGCAATGGTATGCACTCACAGAGACCTTTTTTTCTCATACGGGAAACTTCAGAGAAATTGCAGTCAATCAAATCAATAGCACAGGGAAGTAGAATGGCTGATGGGCAGATTACCGAACAAAAACAGATGCCGCATGGGTGGAAGGAAAAAAACATTGGGTTAAAGAGAAAAAAAGCCAGGGACGTTAAGATCTAAAAGATTGAAAAAAGTAGAGAATTAGTGAAAAACATCAAAAAAAATCCTCGTACTCTTTGGTCGAAATATAATGTAGCTACTTGTCAATTTCCAGGTTTTTTGTTTGTTCGATGTCTAGTAATGGATATATTATTGTTTTCCCAGTTCAGAGAAACACAACCTTACTGTGTATTTAGTTCTGGAACCCATTCCCATCAGTTTAAAGGAAGATGTCGTGTTGAGACGCTTGATTTCAAGGTAGAAATTAAACAGGGAGGTTAAAAACGCGACAAAGGGAGACAATCCTGATGGAATAAATGGGAAAGAAACGATGGAGAATTAACTTGAAAGAAGAATATGAAAATGAAATCCGTACAATGCATTAATGAGTCATTATACCTGTGCGTTCGCCAAAACTAATTATGTTAAAAAAATTATCTAAAATCATTTAATTAATAGATCTTTTATCTGAAATTATTCTTGGAAATCTCCAGCACAAGAGTTTGGCATTGCTGGCCCCAAGATGACCATGATGATGATGATGCTGATAATCAGTCTAATATCGTCCGTTGTTGGGTATGGAACTTCCCAAAGATTTGCTTCATCTCTCTATCGAGGGCGTTGCAGAACACATACCTTTTGAACGAATTCGTGCGGCCATTCATATTTTGCCTGCCTTGGTCTTGCATATGATCTCCGTGATCTTGTTGTGAGTGGTATATCCATCAGTTGTCTATTATCCTTGCAGTATGTCCAGCCCAATGCCATTTGAGCTGCTCAATGTATTTTATGATATCTCAGGCTCCCGTTTTTCCCTGATATATTGTGCTGCCTTGTGATATCTCCATCTGATGTTTATCATGATTCTTTTATGGACACGTTGCATAATTTTAGTTCTACGGTCAATCTTACTACTAATTTCCATGTTTCAACTCTATAGGTGACTATCGGAAGGATGCACTGGTTATATACCCTCCTTGTTAGAGCTAACAGCATTTTGGGGCCCCGCAACGCTAAAGAAAGGACAATGAGGAGCAAAGAAAAAAAGAAGCATTTTTTAAACAAAAAAGTTTCTGGATAGTGAATAGGGACGTAATCTAATTCATATGGCCGTTGCCAAAAATGTGACCAGAAGTGCCTTTGGGACACAAACACACACTGACAGACACATGGATACAAAAAAAGAGAAGAATCTGTTGATCATTTGGCTGGTTGCTCGGCAGGGCCACCTGTGGGTCTACAGTGACATGATGAACGAAAAAGGGAGATAGATGGAAGGATAGAAAAAAATGAGACAGAAGAAATGTTTAAAGATGAGATAAGATTGAACAACAACAAGAAAAAAAAAACGGAAGAGAAAATATGAAAGATTTTTCATGGAGGAAGAATGATTAAACAGTTATAAATATTTCTTTTTTAATGATTATGATACACCGGAGAGTGCACATTTCTGTCAATGCAATCGTCTGGGAATTGAAAATCAGTTCATGTAACGCTACAATGCAAGTCAGGCGACTATAAAAGTCTAGGATCCGCCAAGGATCCAATCAATTCTTCATAGACCTGTGGCCTATCATTCAACAAATGTCAAAGAGTTAATTGAGAATTTTTGAAATGTTGGGTCGACAAACGAGTTAATATATTAATACACAAAAAGAATTTTGAAATATCTCTCAGTCGGAAAAAATCTGGACTTGTCGCATAATTCAACTGTTTCTTCTTCTTCAACATCAACGTTACATTTCCAAATTATTTGATCCAAATTCTGAGGGAATATTTGGACGGACAAACTTTGAGCAAAATACTGACAACGAGAAACAAGATTACACTGAATATAAATATAAAGAAATGTAGGTCTAGTTAGTAACTAAACAGAAATCAGCATGCAACCAATGACTTTTAGTAGGAAACCATGTTGGGAATGATCAATCAAAAAACTGAAAAAGAGAAGCTCATTGAGTAAATTACTCCTTTTGCATATTGTAAGATGGAGATCACAAAAAAGTTTCGGAAAACAAGCGCCGATGCTGCTGGACGCTGATTAAGGATCAATTTAGCATAGATTTACATTGTAAATATACCCCCACTGAAAACCTATTCGAAAATTAAAAAAACTGAGAATCTTTACTTTTTAGGTATAATAAAGAGTGAATGAGATGACTTTCAGCCTTTTAGCTCCATGAGTGTGATTTATATGCACGAAACATGAAAAAAAAAACACAAAAAACAAAAAAGAGCAATGCTGCTGTTGACAATGTTGATAGGAGTCTCCAAGCCCGGTAGATAACACCAACTGTTGGGTGATTCAATCTTTTTGGTAGGCAGTGAGCAATTGTGAAGGAAATGGTATGCGTTTTGAGATTTCGCTGGCGGTAAAGGGTTTTGAGTATTAAAACTTATCATCATCATCATCATCATCATCATCATCATCATCGGTCATTTATCGTCTGTCTTTGCACCTTCCTTTGCAAGACCTTTCTATCATGGGTATCGTGGAGCCAATATTTCCTGTGCTTGTCTACTTCTGGCTACCCTATATTCTGCCGGCCTCAGCTTCTCATGGGATACTTTGGGACCACATTGTGAGTCGTGATATCAACTAGTTGTCTCACATATCTCGCAACCTGACCAGCCAATTGTCATTTGAGTTCTGATGTGGAGTCTATGATTGTGATTTCCAATATAAGTATGGTCATGATCCTTTCATGTGCATGCTGCATGGTTGAGTACCAGTCTCTCAGTTGAATTCCTTGTTTCAGCTCCACTGGAGACCATAAGTAAAACTCATTGGTTGTAAACCCTTTTTTATGCTCAATGTTTTGTTTATTTTGGGGTTTTTTTCCGGTTATTTCCCCGGTTTTTGAAAGTTGAGTTTGCTCTGCCGAAAGCTTGGCAGCCTGTAATTGAAAATAAGAAAAATCACTCAACAGCAACATTTTCTATTATCAAGTTACCAAGCAGTACACTGATATGGTACATTACGTAAGCCCAATATGTCTTCATTAATTCTGTCTCCCCGGACACACGGATATCTAAAAATGGTCTGTGTGTGTGTGCCAAAAAAATTTATGTTACAACTTCATATTACTTTCGTTAAAAGGCAGAGGAGCTGTTCATTTTATTGTTTTTTTTGTGTTTTAATAGTCAATATTCCTCTCGGGTATATTTGAATATATACTAAATAGATGGGTGATGGGAAGAAGTCACATATGAATGTTGAGGACGATGACAATAAGTGTCAGTGATGACAGTTTTAGTTGTGGGTGTCTAATTGGAACAATAAGTAAGAAATGGCACCTGACTCAACGAATAAGAAATGAAATAGAAATGCAAAGAATGAAGAATTCATATTTTCTTTTCTTCAAATCCAAAGGATTGACAACGTGTTGAACAGGAAGCCTGAACTAAAAGGAAGAATAATAATGGGAAGGAAATCCGAATGTTCAGTGTTATTGGAAAGAAAAGGAAGAAGAATGAGCCACGAGGTTCAATAGGAAAGAATGAGAGAAATGTCATGTTAAATATGGTGCTGATGCGATGTCATATCCGTGAGGTAATGTCGTATCCAGCAAGGAGTAAACAAAAGTCATAGCAGAGAATTAGGTTAAATTCATAGCGTGTGTAACTGAATCGGAAGCCTTCAGGAGAAATACGCAATATGCAGACACATCTTAAGAAATACACTTCCTTCAAAGCAAGAAGAATGACTTTTATGTTAGTATTTAAAAGTGTTCAGGTGGTTGAATGGTTGAATGCTTATTACCTTGAGAGCTATTCTTTCGCAGGTAATGATGCATTGAAAGGCTGTATTGATAATTTTTCCCAAAGTTTTTTTCTATAAATTCTGTCTTGAAACTTAGCTTTTATTATGAAATTGTCATCCTACTGATGACTCTTTCAAGAATCAGCATTACCAGAAACTATATAACTGTTCACTCTGAGGGATATATACCTCCCCGTTCTCTTGATCACTTATTTCATTAATTATTTATTGCATCTCCATGAATCAGAAAAGGCATTACCTGCTATTCCACTGGATATCAACCTTTGAACAAGTGCCGTCATTCGCCCTGAAGAAAAGAAAGATAACCTCTAGAAGATCTTCCAAATCCACGTTTTGTATCTTGTACTTGATAGATTTTGATCGTCATCATTAGTAGATATGAATCGAAGGAAACTTCAATAAACGTGATGTTGTGAAGGGTTTTTGCAATTTTTGCTCAGATCATATTTGGCTAAATGAAGACATTTTTGTCTTTACAACAAAGTAATCTAGCTACACAATATTCCAATTCCAGGACATTCTATCAAAGCTCCAGCGAAGGCTGCGGGGTACAACGACCTAAACATTATATAAAAAAAAACAAACAAACAAACAAAAAAAACGAGATTGGGACCTCAGTCCTAAAAGATCTATAAGTGTTTCTTTTTTTCCAATGCCAGCCATCTGAATTTCGTTCATCCTACCCTTTGTCTTTCTATCATGAGAAAAGATAGCAAAACCTCGATTATAAATTGTATACGCCAGTGCAATTATCCGTGAGTAGGTGCACAGAGCTAATAGAGTCTGGCAGTGAGTTAAAAAGGCATTATTTACGCTGTTCTAAGATCAATCAATGCAGCTGCTAATGAAGATATATTGCAACTGAGCAACAGTGGAATTAGTTGGCACTCCATCTTTGTAATCTTTTCATGCCAACATCATCGCCGAAAGCGTCGGAAAACGTACCGAATAAAGACAAGAGCGCCTATTTGTCCCGATGTGGGATTTCCAAATGCAATGAATTCTCGAGTAAATGTTGTGTAAAATTCACGATAAGCGGAAACTGTTTGGGATTCGTTTGACGCTTTGGACTCTCGTGAACGTTCCTTGTGAAACCAATTGTTCACACTCGTCAACGTGCAGAAGTTTTGCTCGAGGGTGCGAATCAACAAATTAATGATCAGTCCTCTTGGGGTTGCGATTCAAGTGCCAACATTTTGCTATTCCCTCACAGAATAAAAGCGTGACAGGTCTGGTTAATCACTCAAAAGAAACTGTTACGTGTTCCATGTCTTTCCTCAGCATGCCGAGTGATCAACTAAAAAATCGAAAGAATGGTGTGTTTAATGAATGAGTTGCTTTTTTGTTGTTTTTTTATGGTCTTTTGCTGGATTACTAAGTTTTATTTTTTAAACATGATTGCCAACGGACACAAAATGATGGGTTGATTTAGCGGAAACTCAAATTATAACTTGAACCCCGGCATAAAATGTGGTCTAAAAGGGTATTCTCAAAAATCAAAAAATTATAAGGTGCTAATTTTTTTATTCTCATCACTCTAGCTTCAAAAGTGGAGTCTGCATGGGAGGATCAAAAGTTGGCGCTTCATATTAGAGAGCACAGGAGTCAGTGATATAAAACCCATTAAAAAACTCAAATAGCAATAGACTAACCTTGTTGCAACATTCTCAGGCAACCACTGGTCATCATAACTTCTAACGTTGATCCCAGAGATCATGAGCAGAATAGTGACCGACAGAAGATTAGATAGAGATATTGGCGTTCTGACACCTGCAATAAAAAATCTCTAGTGAATCTTCGGGGGGTATAGGATCATCGAAAGACGTTGAAACGATGATCTTGATGACGATGTACGAATGACAGGTCCGAACGAATCAATGTTGAATCTCATATAGGCAGTTTTATTGGGCTTTTGTTTCCTTTTTTTCCTTACAGTAACCCGATCAACATTAATACTCCAAAATATTAACTGAGGTGTGAACCGTACGATTGAAATGATTTCAACCATGCAAAAAAATAGTTCAAGGCTGTCATTGAAAACAAAAAGATCAGAATGCACTGAAACTCCTACATTCAGACTGACCAACCTAGGAGTTCGTAAAGGGGTTTAGGTTATCCACTGAGGAAAATAGGATATTCAGTAAAAATATGATTCCTGCTGAATATTTTTGGCTTAATGGTGGGCAGATGTGAGATGCAAGATGGAGTATAAATGTTTCACTTTTTCCTATAAATGTTGTTTATTGGTATTAATTTAAATTGCTGTCAATTATAAAACAACTGAAGCATAAAAATTCAAATTCAGGAGGAAAAGTTACTTTCTTTAAAGATTGAATATGGTCAAAATAATTTCTATTCATGTCGGCACTGGAGTCCTCTACGGTAAAACATCTAGAATAAAGAAAAAACACATCTCCAGAATCTATGCACCATCGATGAATCTGTCAAGATAAAACCCTCAAGAAGGACAAAAAGTTTAGTCCCCCACGCACTCGAAAATTGAAAAAAAATTGAATGGCATAAGTGGCGTAATGATGCCAATTGTCAAATTTGTTGGCAAAATAGTTGGCAGAGAGTGCTTGAACACTTGAACTAGCACTCCAAATATATATATATATATATATATATATATATGTGTGTGTGTGTGTGTGTGTGTGTGTGTACGTGTATATGTATATGTATATATACATATACATATATATATATATATATACATATATATATATAAATACATATAGAAATATATATATATATATATATATATATATATATATATGTATATATATATACATATACATATACATATATAAAATGGCAACAGTCGTTCAATTAATTACTTTCTTGTTTTTTTCATAGTGTTTAATTGGTTCTCTGAACATAAATAATATTCTTTGTTGCGTAATACTTGAATATAATGTCGGAAACTAGTAATTATATCAATAAAAGTTAGTAATGGCCTTGTAAAGATCGGGAGCCATAAGACCACCCCTTCCAAAAAACAGATTTGATAGTCGTAAACAAGGTAAAGAGGATCTGCCAGATCACATATGTGGCTGTGCCAGCAGTCTACAGGGTGTAAATAAGATGGAGCGAAAAATTGGAAAGATACCAGGTACTTTGCCCGGGAGCTTCGAAAAGTTTGGCACATGTACGTTAGGGTTGTGCCTATAATAGCACACTTGGAACACTGCCTAGATACGAGAGTCGAGAGTACACGAATTAGGAATTCGAAGAAGACTTGGAACTTACATTGACTTTACAGCGGTATGCAGGGATACTGTGAAATGTGCTAGGGATTTGATGAGACTTGTCTGTCATTTAATTTTCGGTGATATTGGGAATGGATAAATGGTTGACTGTTGTCAGAGGCGACCCAAAGTCTTTTGATTATGTTTTCCATTTTTTTTTATTTATCAATATAGTGTTGTGTAGGGATGGACGCAACTCCAATCCCAGCCTAATCACGCAGCTTAGGGGTTAGCCTATTACCTACTGAGGGCACATGGAAATCAGTCCAGATGAAAAATTTACCATGCTTTTCGCTCAGAGTGGAATCAAACCCAGGAACGCTCTCCATGTGAGGCAGATGCACCAACTATTCTGGCATCTGGGTGGCAATACCCTGAGATATTTTTGTTGAATATCGAGGTGAGTAATATGCTTAAAGATTGAGGAGTGACGTGGATTACTGAAAAGACGTGTTGTCTCTTGATCTCTAATGGAAGTCACCAGTCACTACCAGCGTGTAAGCTCAATGTGTATGCATGAATATTAAAGCAATGAACAAGACTAAAGAATCACTATAACTATGTATAGTGCTAGAATATTTAGAAGACTTGCTGTCACAACCAATAAAAATAATAACAATAGGTCTGAATAATCACACAATCTGGTGCGTTCCATGACCAACATATATATTAGCAGCATGATCAATTAAAATATGAAAACGGTGTGATCAATGAAAAATGTACCACTTTTGCCTTTTGTTGGCCAGTGATCATCTAGAAAGTCTAAATATAAAAAAATCAAGCAATATGCTGGATAAACGCAACCTACTAATGATTTTAGCAAAATCTCACAACTTGCAAATCATCCTTCCCCCCTAAAAAGCAAACATGAAATGAAGAAAAAATTCCCCGAAATTATGTGTGTAAGTAGTTGAATTTCGGCCACTTTGGCCCCGTTTGTGTGGTTTGTGCGTGTGATATGTGCATAAATAACCAGCCAGCTAGTCCAACTAAGGAACTGAAGAAACTTAAGTTTATAATTTTGTTGACAGTTTGAGTTGATAGTATAAATTAATAATAATAATGATAATAGTAATAATGATAATAGTAATAATAATAATGATAATAAATATGATAAAAATACTAATAATAATACTAATACTACTGATAACACTAATTAGAAGAAGAAGAAGAAGAAGAAGAAGAAGAAGAAGAAGAAGAAGAAGAAGAAGAAGAAGAAGAAGAAGAAGGTGAGGAAGAAAAAGAAGAAGGAAATATCGGGCAAAGAGATGTTAAAGATAACAATAGTTGTGTTGGGAAGGGGAAACAAATCCCAGACAACGAGCCAACGATAACAACAGCGTTAGTCATCAGGAAACGCCAATTACGAATAATTCTGATAATTATAATTACAAATTCTAATTGCGGGTCTTTTGTTCGTCCAATCGTTTGTTGGATCTCTGATTTAATCAGAACGAAATATATTGACTTGTCAAACCGTCGTGAGCAGGATTTTGTTTCCAATTCAAATATCAATATTGATCAGTTACCATCACGAGTCAACAGTCAGCCGACGCAAAAACTAATAAGAGCCATATAATCCTTTGTACAGAGAAAGATGTTTGTTTATAATCACGGAGAGGGAGGTCCCGAGAGAAATTTCATAAGGCGGCGCAAAGATCTTCCCAGTCCCTCCACCGCCCCTTTATATGGCTCCCGTTTTGTCTCTACAGGCAATTGAACGTCTACTACAGGACGCATGCCTGGGCAAAGCATATGGATATTTTGGGATTCCAAGTCGCAAGAACCACTTCTTTCGGATTTGCAGATGTAATCCAGGGAGCGATGTGCCCTGTATCAGCATGGATGCTGGAGCTGCCAGATATACGTCCGATTGCCTTTTGGAATCAGAGTTTTCCTAGACTGGTTGCCATTTAAAAGCATTACTGTGAAATGAATATGAATAACAACTCTCCCATAATCACTCCACTTACGTCTGCATCCATTAGCCATCCTATTTTTAAATCTATTAAGGCGGATCAACCCAATAAATCATCAACTTCCCTGGGCCTACGGCCCCTGATGTGATGGACTGGCTGCATCTCTCCCATAAAACCTTGATCCCTGGATGATGTCAGGATATCATTATCAAGTGTTGATCGTTATCAAAATTAGTCCCTCCAAAAGATTACATTTGAAAGAAAAAAAAAATTAATGCCACGCTATTTTTTTTCATAATTTTGAGAGGCTTATAAATCATTGGATTTATAAATCATTTCAGGAACAACGTACTTAATCTATAACAACGAATTTCTCCAATCTTATGTATTTCGCTTAATGTAATCAGCCGGCTGTTGAAATAAACTGTGAAGTGATCAAAAATAAGCAGCATCATCTGTATTTTGTCGATGTCATTTCTAGCATAATCAGCAACGGAGAGGTCTAGCAATCTCTTTGAAGTTCTACGCATTATCAGGATTAAAAGTTTTCAAATTTCTTAGATGAAACATTAATACTAATTGTTATTTGTTGCTAGTTTTTCTCTAGACTTAAGCTGACTCAGTTTCTCGCATAAAGCTCTGTTATTATAATTTGTAGGGGGCAAAGCAGAGACCATCTTCATCACAAAACTGTGCAATCATTGTTATAAAGTCATTTAATAAAGGTATATTTTTACTATATAAATGTGAATAAACACTAAATTTTGAAACAAATTTTGCACTGCATTATACTGCTCCCACTGACACAAAGCAAATAAGAGATTCAGATTCAGTAACAAATGAAATCACCCACAAAATACGGAAAAAGTCGCTTATCGTTATCACTCTACAACGGCGTCTTTGGGATTAAAACGACCAGCAAACAAAAGAAATGTGTTTTCCTTCTTCACTTTTTTGATAAGACACGGAATTACAGATTTGTAGAAAATCTGTGTTCAGATTAGACAAGCAAACCAGAATAATTCCTACGAAAATGTGTTACTTTTTTCAATCAAGAGAACAGAAATATTATTTACTTTATTACCAGGTGGAAACGTCAAAAATGCGCAGATTTTGAACTGTGGGGACACGACCATACGGCAATAGATTGTTGAGTGGGCGCTTAGCTAGAGCTGGAGTTCAAGCAGTACGATTGACTTGGATTCTATGGAGTAGAAAGGATGTGGGTTCAAGTTTCTACTAGAATCTATCTTTCATTTTTGGTCCGTACTACATATGTTTACTAACGACTGATAGCCTAACCACGTTGCAATTAGGAAACAAATACAGATTGAGATGAAAGAAAGTACTCGTTGAAAAAGGATTATGTGATGGTTGACAAAGTTTCCTCTAAAATAAAATCATGAAAATAATGATATTCCTACTCGAAGTTAGTATAGTAATTAAGTTAATTATTCACAACATAGACTGCAATTAACTAAAGGTGAGAAATTTCTTCCGTTGTAAAGTGAAAGAAAAATAGAAAGCTTTTGCCATCGACTGAAGATTTCGAAAGTACAATTTTGCAAAATTTATATAAGTATGATCAACTTTTTGGAAGAATATATTCACACGTGGAATGGTATATGGGGTGTTTTTGAACGCACACACACACACACACACACACACACACACACACACACATACACATATATATATATATATATATATATATATATATATATATATATATTAAGGATCATTTTCTGCTGGGCAAATATATATATTCACTTATGAGAATGAAATTATTTTTTTCATAAATCCGACCTGTGGGATCTTAGGTTACATAATCAGCTGGTCATCAAATAACCAAACAAAGAAACTTTGAAAACACGTGTTGCTGGTCTGGTGGGACACTAATAAGAAACTGTCAAATGATTAATACGGATTGGCTATATTGCAGTGATCAATCAAAATATTTGTAGAAGCGGAGATCGAAGAAAGAGATACTTTTCGGTCTTTTGTTGAGTAGCAATAACTAAAAATTCTAAATTCTAAAAAGGAAAAGTGGGTTCAAACTTGGGGGAATTTAAGCATGAGCGTTGAATGCAAACTGAACCCACCATTAAAAACCTACGGGGAGGGAAATAACCATTTTCCGTCGGCATACTTAGGGGTAAATATTGAAATGTTCAACCCCCCAGCTTTATCCTCGTGGCTATTGCAGATGATCACATAGTCACCCAGCCTGCTAGCAGGACCAAGCTAAAAACTGAGAGAAATCTTTATTAATATTTTTAGTTGATGGTTGAAAATACACCAATGGAAACAAAAACATGTATGTATATTCATCTTGCTTCTTTTCTGTGTTTAAATGGCATGCTTTCAGTAATAAGACAAGGCAAAAGTTAAGTAGCTTGATAAGAGGGTAGGGAGAGAGAGGGATAAAAAGTGAGAGTATGGAAGATATTGAGGTGGTTAAAAACGAAAATTCGAAGGGATGGAGATGTATAGAGAGAAGGAGGGAGGCAAGAAGCAAATTTTAAGTAGTTCAAAGAAGTTTGAAAAGGAGAGAGGAGAAATTTAACTCTGGTAGTTCACAGACAGTGTTCAGGGATTTTTGCAAATGGAACTAATCCATATTCGTATAATAAATAGCACATGAACGGATGACGAAAACAGACAGGAACGAAAAAAAAAACAATGGGAAGATACAGGCTAAAGTTGAAAGAGGAACAGTGATATGTGATAATGGAAAATTTTATTTGTCAAAATACATAGTTTTAGCAAGTATACAATTACGTTGGAATGTAGACAGTAATCCACAAACTCGAGAAGAAAGCCTTCGACCCCAGCTCTTTCGCTTCAGTTTAATAAGATCACTGAGAAGCACAATATGGATTGATCTCGGTCATATATCGAAGATTCTAGTGGTATCGATTTTGTAAAGCTTGATTTGAGATTCAGATCAAGACACTCCTTTGATGATTTTTCACAATGATCAAACATTGTTCCTTAATCTATATGGGCGATATTAATAAGTATATATATATATATATATATATATATATATATATATATATATATATATATAGATATAGATAGATAGATAGATAGATATATATATAGATAGATAGATAGATAGATAGATAGATAGATAGATAGATAGATAGAAGACAGGTCTAAATAGTCACTAAAAACAGTCACATGATTTTTGCAACATATCCTGTTCGGGGTGATTATTTAAAGCTAGAAGAGAAATGTTTAAAAATGACTAAGTTACTGCTCTAACCTTCTGATGGCCAGTAATTTATAAAACAGTCTCAATTTTCAAAGAACAGGAGTGACACAAAGTGAGGGATCAATCAAGCATAAACCTCCGTTGAAAATTCCTTCCCAAATATGCGTTCTCAAAACCTATTTAGAGGGTGAACTCACAAAGAGGGAAAGATTAAATTTTCAGTTATCTATCTCAATTAGTGTTGCATGTACGTGTGATGTGTATATAGCCAATCAGTATGCCAGACGAACAAGCTTAGAAACTGAAGAAAAACTGTTGACAATTATAGTTGACAGTGTCAGATAGATAGATAGATAGATAGATAGATAGATAGATAGATAAAAGAAACATGTTTTCAATTAGGCTGTTAGATCACGTATTTGATCATTTGTAAAATTATTGCAGGAGAAAGGTATTCTGGCATGATCTTACAATGCAGGTGTTTCTTTCGTTTTATGATCAAAATCAGCCTAGTCTATTTTGCTGCATATGCAAACTGCAATCTCTCCACCTTAATTAGAATGATTGTGAGGCCTTTAGGAGAGTAGTAGGGATTAAGTCTTAGCGTACACTCTATGATGGTTGATGGATTTTTTTAGGATCATATCAACAGCGAATTGCTCATCAGACCGTATTCATGGATTTTTTCTGGCCATTAAACTCGTTTTTTGTTTGTAATGTCAACACAACGTTTTCTTCGATTCATTTTACAGCCTGCCTCAGGTGTACTATCCAAATGTGATTTCATCCAATGTTTGCAATGCCAGAGCGTCGGATTTACATGCAAGTAAGTCAGAAAACCACAACGCACTGCCTAAATTCCCACGGATCTTTGGCGAAAAGTGACTGGCTAAATAGGAGGTAGCATGACGAACGAGATAAGTTCAGAAAGTATTGGCTCAGCAAGATCTGGAAAAATCTCGAGGAAGGTCCATCTCCAAGAACAGTCGCTAAAAGGATGATGCTGAGATGATGATGATGATAATGAGGATGATGATGATGATGATGATGATGATGATGATGATGGGTAGATAGATAGATGGATAGATTGATAGATAGATGAGGTATATCTTGATATGGTAGTAGCTGGGGTTGCGGGGTAAATGTACAACGTGATGCATTGAGTCTCCCAGATGCAGTGTTTCAGTGTTTTTAGCAAATGTGCAGGTGGTAATGAAGCAGTACATGTGCGTTCTTATTCTGATACTTCCAGTTTCTTCATCACAAATGGAATAATAGAACTTACGGTGATTGCAATTGGGGTAGAAAAACAGATCATGTTGACTAATGGCATAGATAGGCCAATCGCTGAACTGTTTAGCACAAAGACAAGCACACCATTTCACTGTATGTCTATGAGGGGCAACCGATTAAAAAAAGGTGCATAAAATTTGATGATGTGTCTACACATGCAGTGTTGAGTAGCTGGCGCCTATACAAAAAGCTTGACTGAGGTTCATCGAGGCATGTCAAGTAAACTGTGAAGCGGTTCCATGTGCGACTGTTGATAAAGCTTTACTGTCTTTTTAGGGAAACTTATTCTTTCAGTATATATATACATATGCTATCAACATCCGATGAGTATAGCATAATTTTTGGTGTATTGTCGAAGATAGTAATGTATACCTTATAATTGCACATATATACCCAGGGAAAGGTCCCAAAAGTCTAGAACAGCAGTGAATCAAAAGGATCATTCAAAATTTAAGTATGAATATTGTAAGAAATATTTAGAGGTAACCACTGATTTAACATGAAACCACTTGATAGAATTGTAACACTCGAAGGGATGATGTCGATCTATAAAAGGGAAATATTTTCCTCATTTCATGCTCCTCGGGATCGTATAAGGATTTGAACGAAGTATAGCTTCAGCAAAAAGCATCGTCTTATGATGTGAAGTAATGTTTCAAGTGTGAACAAGGTAGTCAAGTAACTGATTACTTTTTGTTATGACAAAATAAATAGAAAGCAGAAACATATCCTCTCCTGTTTTTACTGAACAACCATACACAAAAAATATTCACATTCTCCTGTCCAGCAAATTAAAAAGCATATTTTTCCGTGTGAACTGCCATGAATATTTTCTCCGAAAAAGATTGCTGACGCCCGTCAAAGCGCATCGAAGTATGCCAACAGAAAAATTGTTTTTTTAGATCCGAGATGTAAAACCTATCTCTTGAGTATTTTCTTCACCTCCCAATCGTAATTTTCATCTTCTTCTCTCCATGTATCGATTTGTTTCTCTGTCTCTGTTTCTCTGTCCGTCCGTCTGTCTGTCTGACTGTCTGTCCGTCTGTCTGTCTGTCTGTTTCTCTCTCTCTCTGTCTCTCTCTCTCTCTCTCTCTCTATATATATATATATATATATATATATATATATACATTCATATATATATATAGAAAGAGAGATATGTGAAATAGAGAGAGACAGAGGAAGAGACATGTATGAGTTGGCTTCGAATGTGCTATGATCTGGGCCACACATGTCAAGAGATTAACAAACATAATCTCATGCATATTGCAGAAACCAAACATGAGAGTTTGGGTTGCCTGTGTAATTGACACACCATTGGCTTACGAGGGGTTAAACACTTCACAGCTTCTGAGCCTATTTTCACAAAACAACTCAGTCTTTACAAGACACCCAAATGTTTATTCACATAATGTACTTTCTATGATTTTGTTGCGTGTCGTCTCTCATATTAGAAACCGTTAACCCGAACTGTGAACAAAACTGTCAACATTGGTTTATCGAAGTTTCAAACAGGTCTGACTAGCGATGTATATATGTATGTATCACGCATACAGGTTGTATCAATAGAACCTAAAGGCTGAACATTCTAAAATACATTCCCTGTCATGTTTAGAATTATATTTTCAGCTTAGAAGTTGCAAATTCAATTTGCAATGTGAGTGTATACTTAATTAGTCTATTCGTTTTTGCCGTTTTTAAATTTCAGACTTTTTTCGGTGCATTGCTACCCAACAGGAGGAGATACAAACAAATTATTCACTGATCACTGCCTTTTTCTTTTAATTTTTAATTGATCATCCCCAACACAGCATGAAGCCAAAAGACGGTTTCTATTCAGTGACCAACCAGCTGTGTTGTTTATCGTAGTCCGCCCACGATACTTGTTAAGCCTGCCGTGGTAAAGACAGGCGTTCCAGTGACAACTGATTCTGTTTTCATTCTTGGTTCAATATTCTCGTGACCTTTTAATCCCTATGCTTTATTATCCAATCTGTGTCTATATTTAGGAGGTTTACATTATCTCCTATTGCGTTACTTGCGAGAATTCGTGTCATACCTTATCAAATACAATGATATTATTGAAATTATTACTACAATTTGATCTAATGTGTGAGAAAAAGAAAGTCTTGTACTGTTGTCGTAGTCAAGTTGCTCTTGCCAGATCGTTTATTTGTAATATTCCAGGCCTTTACATGTCCAAAACAAGATTCAAAATCCACAGGAGATCAAGTGATAGCAGCTCTCCAGCACCTTTCTCAATATCCTTCCAGAACCCAAAACTGCTGTGTTATCGATGGTCTGTGATATCATCCAAATTGATAATACTTCCAATTTCGATTTTAGTGTTTCGAGTATTCTAATGATCATAGTCTCAGCTCTATATGACTCAACTCAGTATTTACATAATTCAAATAATGCTGTTTTGGGATGGTCTTGGTTCATCGATGGTTTCCCATTTCAATCAACCGCTTTGCTAAGTTTTCCTTTAATGTTTCAGGAGATCACATGACGATTGCTACCATTGTCACCTTGATGATCTATTTTTTTGTTTATTCGGCAAAATCTGAACGCATTTTCACTTTTTTAGTCCTGCAATAGGATGTGTCGGAGCAGAGGAGAATGACTTATTTGCTACGACAAAAAGCAGCAAAAGCCATGGTGGTGTGTAGCAGTAGAGTCGGTTGGCATCTATAAATAATCTTGGAATTTCGTAAAGATTTACCAAATAAAGATGCTATAAGTGTAATCATAGAAACTTCCTTTTATTTTTTGTTCTCCTCTTTTTGCTAAAATTGGGAGCTGAAACATGGAACGTAGCCTCAAGATTTACCCTCAAACCAAGAACCAAGCAACACGCTCAGAATCGTCATCTCAGGCAAAATCACAAGACGCCACAATATATTACGTTGAACACAGGAGGAGTATATATCAAAAAATATATTCAAAAGTTGAAATGGCAATGGGCTGGTCATGTTGCAAAAGTTTAAGGAAATCACTCGGCATCACTCACAACGTGATCTCAGAAATCATACGCAGGAATGTGGCTGGCAAAAAATAATAATGTAACGACTAAACAAGTTCTGGAATTTTGCATTCGTGAAACCCATGATAGAGGTATTGCGAATCTTGGAGGTGATCTGTGAAAGAATGATGCTGATATGCAATCATTAAAGTGAATTAAACTTTTGAAACGTTTTCTTTTTTTTTTCAATAAACCTCATGAATCGTATCACTGGTTGAATAAACAGAAAGTCACTAGTATTAGTTAATGGAAGAGAGAACAGACACATCACTTACTAACATTCTTTTCTATTACTGTTTTTATTTAGACACATGTCTCACGCTTAAAATATCTTTATTTTCCAGGTAAGAAATCGATTTTTCTGATATGTGAGCCAAACGACTATGTCAGGTGTGATATTTCAGGTATGCATTTTCGTTTTTTCTTACCAAAAATAATTTGCTTCCAATAACGCATGTGTCAGATTCAATCTCTTCCCTCCCTTTGATATTAGATTCTCTCCCGCTCATTTCATTAACTGGAGCTATTTTTTGCTCTCTTTCCAAATGAGAAACCTTCAACCGTAACTGTCACAAAACTGTTCAAATAAGTTTCTTCAGGTTTCAGGTTGGTCAGACTAGCTACCTTGATATGTACATATCATCCTTACACATTTCTATGGGGCTGGTATTTTCAATATTCACACTTTAATATGAGTAGAATATTGCTTTTTTTTTTTTTCGTTTTTAACCCTCAGGCTTCTACTGGTGGGATTTAGTTAACAATATAAGCCGAATCGACCTTTAAGTTTGTGTTGGTGCTTTTTTTGGTTTTTGTTGTTTTTGTTTTTTTTGTTTTTATTAAGACTCATTTAATGATCATGGCTTTACAGAAGCGACATATTCGTTGATCACTTTTTTTTTTCGAGTTTTTCAACATGCTGCCAAAAGATGTTGGTTTCTTTACACTTTCTATTGAATAACTAACGGTACCTGTTTTTCTTGTTCTACTTTATTTCATTATCGCATGACCGATGTAAATTTTCATTAAAATCTTTACGTGTTTTTGTCAATGCATTTCTTTTTCCTCCGTTTCATATCACATCTATGTTAGAGCTCCCACATCTTTTTCAGCTTTATTCCGTCCTCCCCCCTCCCCCTCCCTCCTAATTCAACCATTCCAATCAATTTACCAACGTAAACTCATACACATACTTAAACATACCTGCATGATTTCATGACTCTAAACTATCAGGTTGTCCTGCTGTTCAAGGCATAAAATACAGATTAAACCGGAAAATTTGTTCCAACGGAATTTAAGAGAAAAACAATTAAATCCTCAGCTTAAAAAAAGGAATAACTCTAAGTAGTGGTCTCGTGCAGCAATCATTAGTAATCTATAATTAAAACCTGGAACTCGTGGGTGTGGGGAATAGTTGAACGCTCCGTTAATTATGTTAAGCCTGACCTTGAAAGATCACTGAACAACATGAAATATTAAAGATCGTGCTGATGCCAGGTATCTTGGAATCCGTTTGCAACCTCAAGTGGGAATGGGCAGGGCCTGCTACTAGAATATCAGACGACGGCTTGACTTGGCATCACATCATTGATCCCTTAGAGATCACAAACGAAGTTGTGACCAAAGAAAAATGAGATGACACGTTTATCTTGATAGCTACGGCGCCGCGACACTCTGGAAGAATAATACCTGAATGATTTGGGGGGGATGAATATGCCCAGCAACATAAATAATGGCTGGTTCGTAGAAGATGTGACAGCAGCAGTAGCACGAGCAGCAGCAGCAGTAGCACGAGCAGCAGCAGCAGCAGTAGTAGTAGTAGTAGTAGTAGTAGTAGTAGTAGTAGTACACATCACCTAAGCAAGCTTTCTTTTTGAAGTCTTATTTCTGTAACGTAATCCACATTAAACGTATTTGCGATTATGTGTAAAGATAAAGTGAATATTTCAAAAAGCCATAATCAATCCCTATTGACGTGTCCAGCTACTAGCTTTGTACTCTTTATTAGTGAAGTGAGTTCACTCTTCACTGGTAGCCTCAGCCTTTAAGCATCGTGTTAAACTGAGAAAGGTCAGAAAGTACATATGTTATGGCCGCTCTGCCATTGAGCAATGATTAGCAGGATATTCTAAAGAGCAAGTACCACTCAATCTTTGTTTCATTGTATCATGATAAGCTAAACTTCGTAAATGTCTATAATCAGGAAAATAATAAAGTCATCTGAATACTTTGAATTACTGGAACTCCTCAATTAATGTTGTTTCATTCAACGTGTTCTCGTTTTAAGGTCGTTAGGGAAAATATATATAAATGTGCGATAATACATAATAATACTTAATGATAAGATGAAAAATCGCCAATTAAGTGATTATATCTTACTAAATATCAGTTAGTTGCACTATTCTGGCTCTAAAAAAAGATACAGAAATAGTTTTTTCACTCAATAGACACCATCATGTGATTAACATCTTTTGGCAGCCTGCAGTGTTGGGGATAATCAGTTACAAAAATTGCGAAATGGCTGGTAAAATGATAAGTGTCTTCTCTTCCATTTTGTTGAGCACAGATCGATAAACGAGTCTGAATTTCTAAAATAAGAACAAGCAGACACAAAGTCAGTGGTCTGTTTAACATAAACTTACATTACAAAGAATAGAAAGGATAAACATTTTTGTAGATATAATACAGAGTAAATGGTGAGAATTTCAGCCTTCCACCTCCATTTGTTCAGCGTGTACGTGTAATACATACTTGCAAAATTACATAGTCATCAGCCAGCCGGACTAACTTGGAAACTGAAGAGACCTCTTTTGATTGTTTTGGTTGATACTTTCTACGAATTGTCTATGGTAGGATATGTTTCATTTAACATTGATTTAGTAAAAGTAGTAGTTTTTTGGAAACCTAAGCACGACATTCATGGGGCTGTTCTTGTATTTTCCAAGACTTACCCCGATCCCTAAAGCTTACTAACAGATTGACGTCGTGATTCATGTTTACCCTTTAATTAATAAAATCATTTCGCGTCTTTGGCCATAGCTGGATAATTTACTACAAGGAACCTTGAACAGCGCATTATTGAGTTTCTTCCTTGCCTTCCGAACTGCTAACTCTTCGTTAAATGGAAAGAAAGACGTTGACATGTTAATCAAGGATAAAATATAGTTGAACTATGCATAAATCCAGAACAAAAAACGGACAAGATGGACTGACGTTTGAAAGATTTGGGAGTTTTCAGTGTGTGTTTTTGTTTCATTATTTTTAGAATTTAAAGAATAAAAAAAATCGTTCGAGATTGCTATAATAAACAGAAAAAGAGAAAATTGCAATTTTTATAACTTATTGTACTACATGAATAGAAACATGTTATATGAATCTACACTGAAACCAACATAGTCATACATTCATTAAAATATAGCATTTTTGTATAATCAATGTTACTCAGGTCTTTTTCTCTCCTGGTCTCCGAGACTTAACCGAATGCTTAATCCATATCTGTCTGACAGACATTCAAGACATGAATGATCTTTTTACA
>OY735221.1:8315221-8385221 GCA_963457665.1 Thysanoteuthis rhombus
TAATTGTTAAAGCTTAAGGAATACTTTTTTTATCATTATCATTCTTCAAGAAAAAAGGTTATGGAGGGTTATTCTGTGAATTCATGGAGAGTAACCCAGTATTTATAGTTTTCTCCCTTGTTTCATATTTTCAAGTTAATATTCAGTTAGTGCACTGTGTTGTTGCACTTCCCCGTGTCTTGATCTTTTCTTTTTGCTCAATTCTGTTGCCTTAATCCATTCGACGAAATGGAGATCCCTGCAATACACAAGAAGCGTTGTTCAGTATCCCGTCTACGTGTCTTGACTGCAGGACAAACTATATATGCGAATAATATTGCATTCGTCAAAAATGACAGAGATTTCCGTTTCAATCAGCACCTTTCCCTAAGATATATATATATATATATAGATGTGTGTATGTGTGTGTGTGCGATGTGTAATCATATGTATATATATATCGATATGTATGAATTGTTACGCATTGCATTTCATATTTGTGGAATTTTCCTTTGAAATTCTAGAGACGTAGGAATTGCGTTTGATATACAGTGTTATCTGTCTTTTGGTTTTTCGTGTAAAGGCATTCGTTCGGGGGTCAAGTTAAACTGCAAATCTGTTTCTGGTAAAAAAAAAAGCTTATGTATGTTTCTGTATCAAGTCTCTCTGTGCATTTATACTTGGTCATTTGCTTCAAAACTTGTAACCACGAGATAATATAATGTACGTGGTTCATTCAACAATTTTGGATATTTGGAAAACTGGTTTCGAAGTTTCGATGTAACTTATCAAACAATCAGAGGGACCGCACTGTGCGTCTTTGTAAAGAAACTCTTTTTGAGTGATACTCGATAGGCAGGGGGAACCATCGAGTTTTCGAGCATATTTTGAGATAGTTGCATTCACAATGATCAGGTTTGCCAGTTCTTGCGTTGATTTTTTCCTTTTTTCTCATGTGAAATGACAATCACTATGGTCTTTGTCAACCATTCAACAGTGTTTATTTTGTACCTTTGACGACTGGTTTTTTGCTGTTGAGAGGGAAGGGATCTCTGACATGATTACTGAGAACATGATATGGCTGATGATTGTGATCCCAAAATTAGATATTGCAGACTGTTCTAAAGAGCAATTAGATCACCAGGATTAGTGTTTGAGGTAGCACAGAGAATTCATTGAGTAGAACTAAGGTGCATTTCCTTTATTGGGCTTGTATTAAATGACTTGATACTTTCAGGACATAACTTCATTCATGATGTTGTTGCAATTATATCAAACTATTAAGAATATTGAGTTGTTTTTTTTTCGTTCCAGTGACGAGCTCTGTGGAACCTAACCATACCATTGGCTCTCGAACAAAATACTATTTAATGTGCACAAAAAGTGTTCGTGCTTAACATCACATGAAGAGGCCAAAAAAGAGCACAGTATATTGGAAAACAGAGTCAGGGATTCCATAGAATCTGTTAGAAAACTCAAAAGTAATGAACAGATTCTGTTGCATGAATGCTAAGTAATTGCAGGATATTAAGACTCACAAATCCCAGGAAATCATATGCAAAACTGTGTCCATCAGAAAATAAGATCGTCTGACGAAATATAGGAGCCCGTGAGATATTGGCCCAGTGGCAATTAACATAGAGAGATCCGTTGAATCATGGGAGAGGTGTATGTCTGACCACAGTCCTTTAAAGGCTGCAGCTGATTATTGCATCGATGGAAAAGCAAGGATGAATGGTTTTGTTCTCAGATGAGCAATCCTTTATCGTAAAATATGGGAATGTCTATGTCATGTAATACCCACATTGGTATAATGCACTGGTTAAAGAAAATATCTGCCCTATCTGTTGGTGACTGGAGAATGATAGTTTCAGCTTTCACATCTCTGTATGTCTATTGGAAACCAGTTTTTTGGCAGTATATGATAACAGTATTATAAATATATATATATATATATATATATATATATATATATATATATATATATATATATATATATATATGTGTGTGTGTGTGTGTGTGTGTGTGTATATATATAATATGAGTTGATCCCTCACTTTATGCCTGAAATCATTCACGCTTCTTTTTTAAAAATGTAGACTTTTTTGTGATCACCGCCCAACAACGTTAAGAGGAGTAACGTTTTATATATTGATCACAGTGATCCAATTTCTAATATTTTACACATTGTAGTCAGAAAACGTTGTTTACGTGACGGCTTCTATTGACTGACTGCCCAACGTTTTCCTATTCAGTATTTATCATGACACTATAGATATAGTCATTAAAATGAACGGATATTCCAACGTATTTGTTTAAAAAAACCTACATCGAGAGACAACTTGTTGCATTAACAACTAAAACTACCACAGGTTAGTTTGTTCACTCAATAGAAACTGTTCAAAATATCTTCAGTAGCACGCCATGTTAGGAGCAAAAAAAAAACACTGGAAAAATTTGATTGAGAATGTTCACAGACAATGCCGGAATCAGTCGTGACAGCTGCTTGACACAAACTTTTATTTGATTAAGCATGAATTTATACTGCAAATTTACTCCTACTGAAAAATCATTGTCGTTGGGGAAAATAACCAACGGTTTCTTAAACATAATAAGAAGTAAATGCTAAAATCATCAGTACTTTAGCCCCTGTACAGGAAGTATACATAACATGTCAGATGAGATTAGAAAGTGAAGAAACCTATGTCAACAGTTCTAATGACAGGTTCAGTTGATATTTTTTTTAATTAACCTTATCGTATTTCTATGTTAAAATAATTCCCGTTGCAAATACTTATAAAATATCTACCATTGTGTTCCCCTGTATGCTAAAATCATTTGGTGCTTCATTTATCATTACAATGTCCAGAGAAAGAAGGATTCTTGGTATTTGATGGATAAAACCTATGGGTATATCACATGCTTCATACATTGCTAGGATTTCAATATATGTACAGCATTTCTATTGTAACCTAGTTTCAATGCATTTCTATGTGTGCCTGAAGTTGATTGCAGTGATATCATGTAAACATGCGTGTGAATTGCATACATGCGTGTGTATGCCTACGTATATAATGAAAGGGATTTGTCAGATCCCACACATGATATCGTAGCTAACGTGAACAGCTACCATTCAATAACATATAATGCTTTCAGTTGCAAAACAATCTCAGTTACTATCACATAGCAAAACAAAAGAATACTACGATAAAACATAGTTCAATGCCTGGTGCATTTCTATGGTAATGTATTTTGATTGCATTCCCAGATATATATTTTTTTCTTTTACATTTGTCCTGTCACTTTGTACATACATACGAATGTATATTTACATGCATATGTATGTGCGGGTGATACAGTTTGTAAGTTTTGGCGTATTGCTTAAATAAATCGTCTCCGTAATATCATGAGTTTATTAAAAAGCTATACAACTTATTTCATTCCTTGGCCATTTTGTGTCATCATTTTTTCTAAAAATAATCTTAACAACTGATTTATTGCAAATCGTTTATGAATGGTAATAGATTCCCAATGCAAGATGAAAAAAATGACCCAACAATTACAAAATAGCCTATGGGAAGTTATCCATTCGAAGATATCTATTGCAAGATAAATGCCCTGACTCATACGACCGAGTTAGCATTAATGACAATAAAACAGACTTTTTATTGAGGTATCTATAGATGTGCAACGTTTGGAATTCTTGCTATCTTTATTCAATGGGTTAATATATACTTTAAGAAAAATTGAAGAAAAACTCCAATTCCTTTACTCGGAAAGACGGAAGGCTCTTGTCAACGAAGAAAGCGAGACACTCAGGTCCGATAGTGATGTTGGAATTTTTCCTTGCCTCTGGCAAATCTTATCGGGCAAGAAAAGAACCTCTCCCAGAACAGATAAGTAGTAACAAAAGGAGATCAATCCCCTTGAGTCTCCGTTCAAGAGGATCCTTTTATTTTTTTTCAAAAACGTTCCGTAAGCAATGTAAGAATGGATAACAGTTCTTTATTTTCATACAGCCGATCACTTTTTTCTTTGCTTTTTTCCACTCCTTTTTTGATAAGGACTTGAATGCACCCTTTAAAAATCTCATTCAGTCTCTTTGCAACCAAAGAAAGTTCTGTTTTTTTTTTCTTATCACATTTATACCAGATTCGAATGTAAGCGAGAAAAATACATGGCAATGAGTATGCACACAAGGTTGGTTTTTGAAACCGGACAAAAATAGAGAACACTCAGAACAGCATCCTTGCACCGATTCTTTTGTCATTGAAAGCCAAAATCAGATTCCAGATTCCAGATTACAGACAGTGCCATAAAAATGAGCTGGTTATAATTATTAATCAGAGACGTTTCTTCGAAACTTGATTAGTTCTGACACTTGATTATTCGTGCTAGATCGATTAACTTCGCCATTACCGCGTTTTTACACAACTAAAGCATACGAATTTCGTTTTATATCACAATGTTACCATCATTGTCATCAGCCAGTTAGCGTCTGTCGTTGGGTAAGGACTTTCATCGGGATTCGTTAGATTTTGCTATCATGGGCGTCGTAGAGCCAGAAAAAATGGATCCACCCCCAAATCAGAAAGGTCCCACATTGATTACAAAGAGGGAAATTTCATTGTGTAAATCATCTTTTTGTGCCGTTAAACTTATTGATGTACCAACATATATATGTACGTATATATGTATGTATATATGACTATCTGTGAATTAAAATGCTAAGCGGCAAAAGTTAAATTCACCACTGAGATGTTACATTGTGAAAAAAAAAAAACAGTGCCAACTATCTTTTCTGAAATATAGAAATATGTTGAAAGAAATATACTTATTAGTATACTCCATTAATCACACATTTCCGTATACAAAAGAGATTTAGAGGCGACAAATACACTAACTGGCGCCAGTCACATTACCCTGTGGTATTCTACCCCTAGTTCGTTGAATGAGGATGCAGATATTTTCTTGCCTCTCCCAGATGCATTAGTGACCACAAACTCAGCCAGATTCAGAACTCGGTTCGCCGATTCGTTTTTTTCCGAGCCGTTAACCGCTCGGTCATCGGAACTCGTAGAACGCGAGATGAAAGTTGGAAGAATAGGACATAAGGGATTAATGTCCAGACCATTTTTCGTAATGGTTTCTTTCGCAATTACTCTCTATTGTGAGTGACCACTTAGACGATTGCTCATCTGTCCAGTCATTCCGCCCAGTCGGGCAACCAATAAAACAGGAGAGATGTACAGGGAAATGCGGCTAGAATAATAAAAACCAACGAAAGACGCTAAAAAAGAACGTCTCTATTTTCTTTTGATTTCTTCCTTTCTTTCCTGTCTATAGTGAATCAATTTTGTTTTAACAATTAGTCTGAGACAGTGTTCGCTTTTTCGATTGAACGTGCAGGAACTTTTTCGGTTGATGGGGGAAAATATATTGCAAAGGTCTTCTAGGAAATGTAGTAGCTAATAATATGTTAACACCTTCACAATTCTTAATTTTTCAAATATATGAGTGAAGGCTGTATGTTTGTCCATCAAACTATGAAAAGCATTTGAACGTGGGTCTAACCCAAGCTAATTTACCAGGCCTACTCAATGAACCTTAGGCGAAGTTTTTAAAGGAAAAGTTATGGAAATTTTTTTTTGACTGATTTAGCAAGGGGCTTTTGTTTACCATGTACTTATCATAATTAAGTGGGAACATATCGTCTAATTTATGTGTATACACATAAATTTTTGATGACTCGAGAATGAAATGGAGCTATTGCCACCTCTGAAGGGATCAAGAGTGAATGGACACTTTTTCTGACTTCCAAAGGTCAAAAGTGACAGTATATTTTTTGTTTTTTAATCTCTCTCTCTTCCTGTTTCTATTAATCCCTCTCTCCCCTTCCCTCCCCTCTCTCTGTCTGTCCGTCTGTCTCTCTCTCTCTCTCTTATATATATATGCGTATAAATACGATCAATTGTCATCCATGAGTGTGTCATCCATCTTTCGTCGTATCATAACGAGGTAGGATCGAAAGTTTCTGTTCTGACCCAGGAGCTGGCAATTTACCCTTTCCATATGTAGAACTCAAGGGTCAGTAGGACCGAATTTAGGCAATATATTTACTTTTGCACGATATTCCCATCCATCAGAGTTCTCAATTCAAGAGTTAGAGGACCAATGAACAGATATGTTTATGTTTCTACCCTGTTCTTTTTTTATAGATGAATTAATCGGTTTATTTTGGATTCTTACTACGGCCATTTTTGTGGGGTTATCAATTTTTCTACGTGCTATGACTTTCTTTTATCATATATATATATATATATATATATATATATATATATATATATAGAGAGAGAGAGAGAGAGAGAGAGAGAGAGAGAGACGCACAGCATCTTCACAAAATGAAACAGTACCAGGTGATGACCAGCCACAGAAAAAAATATGAGTGAGCATCAGGATGATGCATTGGTTATAGGCCTTTATTTTTGGAACAAATCTTATTTATTTTCTTGAAGGTTGAGCTCGCTCTACTGTAACTGTGCCAAACGGAAACTGATTCTTTGCTTGATTCTATCTTCTTTTGAGGTTTTAATGGGAAGGTAATGTAGCGGTCCACTTCCCATGTTTTCCATTTTCAATATTGATTGATTTATCTTTGTTTTAAAAAATAAAGCGGTCCATGGACGTGTCAGCTAGCCTAAACAACGTAAATAGAATAAGCAATTTAAGAAACGGGCAGTTTCTGTAATCAAACCTGCACCCAACAAGAGACAATCTTAATACAATGCCAAGCTTCCCACTGAGCTAAATACCTAGGTTTGGGAAGCAGATTCGATTCCTGCAGCAGCCCATTCTTTTTATTGTTCGTGTTTTTACACTGTCCACAGCAACTGACACATGTACCGTCTCGTAACAGGATGCTGGTTAAAAAAAAGTGTCAATTGAGCCATATCTCTCCCCAACCTCTCTCTCTCTCTCTCTCTCTCTCTCTCTCTATATATATATATATATATATATATATATATATACATATATGTGTGTGTGTGTGTATATATATATATATATATATATATATATATGCAGTATATGGGGTACAAATCAGGCCAGCAGTTTATCATAACATGATAATATGTCAATAATATAAAGCCACTTCTGAAATGTAATGAGCTAGTTTGTGTAACGAATCCACATTCTATCATTTATGTATATATACACATATATGTGTATATATATATATATATATATATGTGTGTGTGTGTGTGTGTGTGTGTGTGTGTTTGTGTGTGTGTGTGTATGTGTGTGTTTGTGTGAGTGTGTGTGAAGGGATGTACAAAGAAAAACATTATGAAATAATTGGGACCCTATAATCACTTAAAAAAACGATGAATATATTCACTGCAATCATGTCAGAGGATCACTAACTTCGAGGATGCTTTTTTCTATATATGTTTAGTGTATATGTTATGTGTAGTACAGAAACTTTTTTGATGACCATCCCCATTCAAAGCAAATAATCTATCAATCCAACCTGTAAGGTCAATGAAAATGAAACATCTTACAATTGAATTTTTTCTATCAGTCTTGAATTTATTTGTTTTGTAATCAAAAATGTAGTTGTTCGATATCTCTTATGCATCGAGTCATATATCTCAAGAGTGGATTTCATGGTGCAACTGGTTGAAGTTCTTTAGTTTGTTTTTTTTTGTGTTTGAAATCGAATTTATGTCATTTCAGTTGTAATTGAATTGTTTTAAGTGATGTAATTAAAATTATTCAAAACTGAGGAGAAGGTATTTGAAATTAGAGTAATTCGAGGTTAGCTTTATACAAATGAGCTTTCTGTTTGCCTTCTTTGCCCTCTACCCCTTCACTATCCTTTTTTTCCAACGAAGTTTCATCAACTTCCCTTAATTATTAATACCCAGGAGTAAGTGCTATCACACTTCTTGGTATCACAACAAAAATACTTACAAAGATGTATATCATATCCATATGCTCTCTCTTTATACATACACACACACACACACTCACATATATATATATATATATATATATATATATATATATATATATATATATATATATATATATATATATCGTGATAGAATTTCAATTTGTAAGGATACAATAAGAAAGAAATAGAAAACCGCTTTTGTTCAATATTCAGCACAGGAAATAGAGATGAAAACAAAATGGGGTTTTGTAGATATTTCTTTTTTTTTCTAATTACAAGAACAAAACATGTCGTTGGTCGCTAATGAGTGCATAAGCCATGAAATGTTAACATTCACCAGGGATACGAACACTTCGGGCAGATGATGTCATCTGCGCACGTAGACATTACATGAAGACCCAGGCCGATGTCAAAAGATATATATATATATATATATATGTGTGTGTGTGTGTGTCTGTGCATGTGTGCATGTCTGTCCGTCTGTCTGTGTCTGTGTGTGTAAAATGCACGCGATTGTGTTTACATGCACAGAATTATAGAAAACCAAGAAAAAGGAATGAAAGAAAAGCTGTGTTTACTAATACTAGTCATCACCTCCTTCACGTGTAACAACATAAGTAAGAAATGTCAATCATCATCCGCCAACTCTTCTTCTGTCTACTTTTTTTCCTTTCTGTTTCCAACTCTACTTGACCAACCGCCTTTATTAGCCTATCAAGCTCTGGTGATGACACGCTAGCTTTCAACGCGCGCAATTTTGACGCCCAAAGACGTATGCTTCGATTCCTTGGCCGACGTCAGCTCTAAGAAACCATCAACAAGACAAATCCCCCAATATTTGATTCACATATCAGCTTAGCAAAATTTTGTGATGGTGGAAAAACTACCGATGCATAGACTTACTCGTTTTTGAATATATATATATATAAATATATATATATATATATATATATAGGTATATGTTGCTGATATTTGGGGGATCGAGTTATCTAAGAGTGAGGAATGTTCGATATTGGTGATATAGCATGTGTATGTGTGTATGTTGTATCCTTGAAAATGACTTCCCATTATATATATATGTATATATATATATATATATATATATATATATATATATTATAGATCCATTTCCTAAAAGTATACATATATATACATGTGTGTGTATGTGTGTGTATGCCTGTGTGCTTTTTATGTACTTGTATTTGAATATGTTTATTTGTGTAGGTAGACACATCGCCTCATTTCCTTCAATTGTTTATCCTATTCACATTGCCTAGTCTGAGTATTACATTAACCATTTCATGACAACAAATCCTCTCAAATAAGTTTCTATATAATAAAGCACATTCTATAATCATACCTCTATTTGCAAATAATTTTATGTGCTGATGCTTATATATATATATATATATATATATATATACATATATATATATGTGTGTATATATGTATATATATATATTTATATATATATATATATATATATATATATATATATATATATATATATATATATATATATACTAAATTATCTCCGTGAAAAAGCCATTGATATGATTCGATTCATAAGGAACAAATTGATTCTTTTCATTACAAAGATTCATAGTTTTAATGATGAGTAGGAATATCGTTTTTATCGGTCAAAGAATGGAATAGTCCAGTTTTATGGACAGAGAACTAATGCAATTCTTTCTACAATTAAGATAGCATACATTTGTATCGAATTCTTGATAGTACGAGAACCAATAAGGATTGGAATCACGGAGAGTTTGTGTATGTATCATCACCTGTTATAAGTCAACTCTTGTGAAAAAAAAGTATTTTCCACATTCTTCCACGAAGAACAAGATGGTGCTAACCTTGGCCATGTATAACTGGCAAGCCTTTCCATTTCATTCCTTCATCTTGTCTCTTGCTACTTTGTTTACTGTTCTATGAACATCAGTGGTTTATTCTTTTGGTCCATATATTTTCATCTCTTCTTGCTAAGTGAGTACTTTTATCCTAGCAGTTTGAATATGTGTATAAAATCTTCATTTAAATTCTCCATCTGATTCGTTTTGTATCTTTTCTTTCCCATCACAGTAATCCCTGAGAGGGCTTCTTTCAATGGCTCCCTTTAAATCATAAATACATATATATTGTAAGGTTGTGCATGAGAAAATCATGCACACGTTGCATGCTTTTCAGTTTACGGGTCAGTCTCCTGGTTAAGTTCATTTTCCAGCTCCAAAATTGATTATTAGGAGAATGCATTGGTTGTTTAGTCTTCTTTTTATGATTATTTGGATCGTCTGGTTTTGAAAGTTGAGCTTGCTCTGCCGATGACTTGCCATCCCAGAGTGATTCCTCTCTTGATTGCCTTTTCTTTGATGATCTCATGGAGATTCGTTGTCTTTGGTAGATGTAGTGTTCTACTTTCCTGAGTTTTGCATCTTAAATTTTGACGGTTGTGTCTTTATTCTCCATGTGATTATTGTGCATGACTTTCATTTTACTCGAGTTCATGTGTGGGCTGACTTTTTTGCTTTTCAGTTTAGTTCATCTAACGTTAGTTATCAGTCATGTGAATTCTCTGCGAAAAGGATGATGTCTGCAAAACTGAGGTTACTCAAATACCCGCCGTCTATTTTGATTCCCTTGTTCTCCCAGTCCAGGTTTTGAAAGACCATCTCGAGGCAACCTGTGAAGAGTTGGGTTAGCTGGTATCACCTCATTTTACTCTTTTTTGATGCTGGAGGGGTTCAGAGTTTTAATGTAGCCTGCTGGAAGAGTTGCTGTTATTGAATATATTTGCAAAACTTTCACATATTGTAGTGTGATGGCCTTCATGATTATGGAGGGATGAACTAGACAAATTCAGTAAATACTGACTCCGTAATGCCAATGATGGAGAATTCTAGCAGATCCTAGGGAAGTTCTACGCCCAATGGCTAACAATAAATGACTGATGATACACACAAACACAAACACACACATAGATATATATATATGTGTGTATATATATATATATATATATATATTATCCAGAAAGAATATATGATCCAACAGAGATGATGAATTTAGTTATATTGTATTGAAACTCTTAATCGAAATCACCTCCTATTATTACACGGTGAGTATCTCATTTTGCGTAGACATTGTGAATAGAATAAAATAATCAAATGGGGTTGCCGCTGGAATCGAACTGCATGTGTGAGGGTAGCCACTCACCGTAGTGTTGCTCCCACAACTGAAGTACACAGCTGCCTGTCATGCAAAGACCAAAATGCTGTTCTTAATTCTAAATCCTTATTTTATTTTTTCTTGTCTATATCTAGGCTATTTGTTTTTTCAACGCAACAAGTATGTTATTGGGAGATATATTGAAAAAACGTTTTTAAATAATTCGACTCTCCAGTCAATTATTATCAAGTATCTGTAATTTATGTGATTCTTCCTGTGGTTTTATTGTTTCACACAGGGTAAGATAGTATAGTATCACGTATGAATTTCTTCCAGTTTACTCATATTGACGTGGCTCCCCTGCAGTGATTAAACACCACTTTGCTCTTAGCTTTGATTATGATATATAAGCTTAATTTTATTACATTCATGGCCGTGTCTTCCCACAATCACGCACAAACACTCATCCCCCTCACACACACACACACACACACATATATATATATATATATATATATATATGTATATATATATATATATATATATATATATATATATGTATATATATATATATATATATATATATATATATGTATATATATATATATATATATATATATATATATATATATATATATATATATAAATATATGTATATATATATAAGAATGAAATTTCATAAACCTATCCTGAATCATGTAGATTCAATAATAGTCATCTATATTTACATCAAGTATCTTGGCACGTATTTTCACAAATACAAACTAGCTTGCATCTGATATATCATAATATTAATATTTGTTCATTGTATAATTTACATGTCTGTTTATACGTATACATTATTTAGAAAATAAATCGTTCGTTATAGAATTTATCAATGAGGTTTTGGGTGTTCAATATTTTTATATTGAACGAATTACTGAATTACGATGCTTTTATAATTCACTTGAAAGAGTTTGTCCTGACAAGACCTCTTATGGTACGGACAATCCTCCTTAAGTGGGTACATGCACACACACACACACACACACACACACACACACACACACACACACATACACACACACACACACACACACACACACACATATATATATATATATATATATGCATTACCTAGGAAAGCCAAAGTATGAAGCAATCATTTCAACTGCAAAAAAAGTGCACACACACTCAGACACACACAAATACAGACACACATAAATATATATGTCTGTGTGTGTGCGGGTGTATTTTTTTGTATGTATCTGTTCAAGTACTAATAAATGTACTTAATATTAGTCTGATCGCTAAATTAGTTGAGTAAATCCGACTTACACAGAACTTTCTACTAGTCCAGCTTAAACATCAGCGTAACACACCTACTTATCTATCTTCCTCTACCATTAGATCTAAGCTAAGCCTAGTAAAAACCGTGAAACCATTTATTATCTCAGTTAAGACTGATGTCATTACTGTTATCTTGTGCTGTCTCTAAGGTGAAATTAGACCGTAATGGTCAAGCGTAGTCGAAAGCCATTAACTTTACGCGGCCAGTGTCCATTGTAAATGTCCGGCGAATCTGTGTACTTACATTTGTTCCAACGGTGTGAAACGTGTTGACTCTGCAGCGATGGTCCTGGAATTGTGAAGAGTGTAGAGAGAGACGGGAGAAGGTAGGTTTCAAGTTAAGTCAACATTGGACGAGAAAAGGCATAGGAATAAGAAAGGGGGGGAAGTTTGAAGAAAAGAAGGAGAAAAAGAACTGGTCTGGTTAGTCACTCTACAGGACACGTCACATGACGAATATTTTTTAACAGCACTCCGTGTTGAGGATGATTATCTAAAAAATTGAATAAGCATAAACAATGAATAAGTTACTTCTCTTGTCTTGATTTGAAAGAAAAAACAGACAAAATACGGATAATTTTAGTGTAAACACATATTTCAAACAGAAATCTACCGCTCAAACCCTTCGTGGGAGCTTAGAAATATTTTCGTACATATATATCAACGAGTTGAAGATTTTAGTCTTCCACGTAAATTGGTGAAGCATGCATGAGTGATACATCATGGTCAGCCAGCTAGACCTAGTTGAAGACTGGAGAAACTTATGTTTACAGGTTTGTCGACAGTTTTGGTTGACGGTTTCTAAAAGGAGATAGGAAATATCGTATCGGGCGTAGCAGTATGACGCAATCACAACATATGATAAGTATACATTCTTTTCTCTCCGTTTGTCTATGGTTTCATTGATTGATTTTTCTTATTATTATAACATAATAATGTATATTATGTCATATGAAGTCTTAATGTATCATATCTGATCACTCATTAAAACAGCTTAAGTTTAAGATTCCAACAAAGATTAACATCAGGATATTTGAACTAATGAATAAAAGTTACCAAAAAATAGCTTTTTAAACCATACATCTATTACCCAATCATTTATTATCAGAATATGCTAGTAAATAATAAGACTAAAACCTAGTTTATACGGCTTGGGCAAAACTGCAATAAGTAAATAAAGCCAAGGCAAAATCTAACATTAATGAGCTTTAGTGCATAATGTTTTAATGGGTCATTTTAATTTTGGAATCAACTCTTTTTTCCAGACAAAAAAATTTGAAATATTCAAAAATTCACTACACTTGATTGAACTTCGAATCCGTAATGGATCTCTTACTTATCTCAATCGGAACTGGCTGTTATGTATCCTCAAATGCCTTTGAGCGGTATGTCTTGTTTTTTACTGAAAAAAAGTTATATTTCCCTAGCGTATACTTGGGAAAGGGGCCAAAAGTATAGGGGTTCAATGCAACTTCACTGTTTTCAATACCTTAGGTGAGGTAGAGATACCTGGCATATCAAACATTCTTCATTGTGGTGCAAGGACACAGTCATATGACACACTGTAAAGATCAATTTCATTGTATTAGAAATAGTCTGAAGTATATTAAGACTTTCAGCACAAAAGTTTTAATTTACTGATAGTTTGGGCTAAAAATATAAAAGTTCAGTCCCCAAGGATATGGAATAGCATCGGTAGGGAGTATATAACAGTTCTATCAGTATAAGGATAACAAACTGAAGAAAAAGCAAATGATTACAAAAACCTGTTACTTTAACTAATCAATCTGATTTTACGCTGAAAAGCTAAAGTAGCAACACTTTAATTAACGGTCATATTCATTTGCTAAGTAAGATTGTTGATTTTCCTTTCAGAGATAGTGATATTTGGAAACTATCAACCAAAGTGTCAACATGGTTTTTTCTCAGTGTTTAGATTTGTCTAGCTGAGTGACTGACTAACAGTTTGGTTGGGTATGTATGTGTCATGCGTACAGGCTTTACCAGTTGAGTGTAAAAAGTTGGTAGTTTCAAAAGTTACTCTCTGTAATGTCAACAAAGAGCTTTTCATTTTTTTTTTTTCAGTTAGCTTTCTCAAACATTTTCCAGAGGAAGTTAGTTTATAATGTAACTTAAATATATTTGTTTGTGTCCGTCTTTATTCGGAGTATTCTGACTTTTTAGTGATTGCTGTCCAAACAATAGCGAGAGAATTGCTTATTTCATTAGATCTGCCCTTAATCTAATGTTTCAATTCATCAAAGATAACACTTTATCTCTGTCTAATGAGTAACAAGTCCTATGTTTGTTCATCTTGGATTTATAAAAAAACAACCGTAAGTATCAAGGCCTCTGTATAATGGTGAATATTCACTCAGCTCAGTTCAATCTTGAATATCGCTAAAATTATATGTAAGACCCAACGTTGGATGTTGTTGTCAGGTATGAGTGCAATAATTGGAAGATTGTTTGGAATATTGGGGGGGAGTCCGAAAAAATGTTGCAAGAATCATAAAGGGTGTGGATGATTTAAATTTTACGGGAAAAGGAGGAAAATCGGGACATTCGGCACTACGTGAACGTAGAATGTGCAGAGATATACTGGAAACTTTTGAAATATTAAATAACTTGGATAATTATGGCAAAAACTAATTAACCCTGTCTGATTAAACAAATAATCTAATTGCACTCTCCAATAAATATGTATTATGCTCCAATGGAATAAATTTCCTTGATATATAAAGTATACGAATATAATTTTCCGCTTTAAAAACAAGCTTAATTCCACTGCAGTCAAACTCCCTTGCTTCATTAAAATCTAAAAGGTAAGAAAACTGAGAATCTATATCTCTGTACAATTTTATTCCAAAACACTTGTCCTATTTCAAGTTTTCTATTAGAAACCATGGAACAAAAAGAATGCATACACTTTTTGAATTAATCATCTTTTCAGTTTTTGTACATCGGAATCCATACGCAAAAATTGATTTGTTATTGTTTGCTTGCAGAATTGAAGAATATTGTATTCCATCCTATTCATCGTATTGAAGATATTAAACGATGTCTTCTGTATTTTTGTCAGTTTAGTCATGAGATTTGTGTACGTTATTGTTTTGCGTTATGACCCATAAGATTAGGATGAGGTAGTATTGTCAATCTATGAGAACAAAGTCAACTTCAGAATATAACAGTCATCATCATTATTCGTCGTTTGGAATCTGTTCCTGGACATAGACCTTCCCAAAGATTCGCCGGACCTTTTTATCATTGGCATCGCAGAGCCAGAACTCCCAGAATGTATCTAGCTCGTCACGAATCTTACTTTCTGTCGTCCACAGCTTTGCATCTGATATCTGGGGAAACACGTTATGAGCCAGGATTTCTATCAGTTGCCTGACATTCTTACAACATATCAAGCCCATTGCCATTCAAGTTTTCTAGCAGTTGCTACGATGTCTAAGACTCCTGTTCTCTCTCAAATATACTGTACTGTCTTATTATCTCTCCATGACAGGTTGAGCATGATTTTCTCATGTGTACGTTTCATGATTTACAAATAGAAGGTGAATCTTTTTGGTTAGGTTCCATGTTTCAGTTCCGTGCGTGATCATTGACAATTTGCATTGACTGTATACCCTTTTTTTAAAGACTAATGGGATTTTAAAGATTGAGCTTGCTCCACAAAACCTTGCCATCCATGTGTGGTCTATAACTTTATTTCTTCTACGGTAGATGACGTCATGGAGACTTACTGTCCTCGGTATATATAGTGGTGTACTTTCTCCAGTTCAGTATTTTTGTTTTTAATCGCTGTGTGTTTGTCCCCCAACATCTTTCGTGGATATAATATTTGTTTTCATGTAGTTTGTGCGGAAGCCAATTTTCTTGCTTGCTTCATTTGCTTCGTCTAAAATATCTCGATATCGTTAGGGTTCTTAGCAAGGAAAACGTTGTTATCAGGGGATCTTACGAATCTTGATTAAAATGGAATATTCAAAGAGAATAAATCTTTGAGAGAATCTGGGCTATCAAGAATCCAGCAATGTGTAATGAGGCAATTTTGTATTTGAATGAGATTTTCATATGTATACAAGACTACAATATCATATCTGAGCATTATATATATATATATATATATATATATATATATATATATATATATATATATATATATATATATCATTGTGTTATCCACAGACAGCTGTTTCGATGTATTACATCTCCTCAGTGTGGCTATAGACTTTATCCCAGGCGAGGCAGAATTGAAACCATCACATCAGACCTTGAGTGATTGGTAAGGCTGAATTTAAGCGATATATTGTTTTACGCAGAAACTCCTCATCCACTAGAGTGCTCTAGATATATTCACGTATGATTAATATCAGCATTATACATAAATTATCAAAACTGAATGCCTTTCAAATATCAAACTCACAACATTAGTAAAGATCATAAATCATGAAGCTATATTTCACTAATGTAGTGTGTTTATATGGTTGATACCTTGCTGATTATCCTCAGAGGTTGGCAGGAAGATAAAATATTTTCCTCGAGTAATGATAACGAAAACTGTATGCAGTCAAAATATTTATCAGAGGAGACGGAAGGTACATGAAACTGCTCTCCGAAGGCTAAAGAACGCAGAAATCAATATTCATCGATTTGTTAGCTGACTAGTAAATTCTTTTAACGTTATTAATTGCATGTCCCGTTCTCCTGGTGAACATTCATGAGGATAAAAAAGTTTTCACTTCATGTTATAATAAGCAATACTTCTATACACACAACTCATTCGTATAATGCCTAAAAAATATTATTGATGCAGGTCTGGTTAGTCACTCAATAAAAAAACTATTACGTAACCAACGTCTTCTGGCGGTACGTTGTGTTCGAGATGATCAATTGAAACACTCCTTTTCTCATCATCTGTCAGGCAGTACTCACTGAGAATCAGGAAAAGGAAAACAAGCGGGCACAAAGCGAGGATAAATATAGCAAGAGATCATATTGTAAACTGAACTTTTGCCACAAATCCCAAGGTGTAAAATGAACATTGTGGGTATGACATGACGAAGTTTTTTTCCACCTGTGGCTCAAAGATGCTGGACACTTTGATGATTGAAGAATTATTTTTGAATGTGTTTGCGATAGTTTTGGTTTACAGTTTCTAACATGTAAAAGATTTGTTACATTGGGCATAAGAAGAAATGTGTGTGTAGACACACACATATATATATATATATATATATATATATATATATATATATATATATATATATATGTATATATATATATATATATATATATATATATAGTTACATGTATATATATATATATGTGTGTGTGTGTGTGGGTATGTGTTTAATAATCGATATATATTTTTTGTACACACGGAGAACATGGCTGGTTCTTCGATGCAATAGACATTTTATACATTATCCCACTTGAGTTGTGAACGAGTGCACACGCTAAAAATCCCTTGAACAGATTTGGCAAGAAAAAAAAAATACAGTAAGACAGCCACAAAAACTTCCCAGTGGAAGTCATATGAAAAGCACATTCTAACTCCCTCTTACGTTTTTCTTTGTTTGTTTTTTTTAATAGAATCACGCTGATATAATTGCCCACATTTATTGAGCAGGTGTTCGGGTTTTGAAAAAAATAGAATGGATTCTGTCCCAAAACTGCGACGGTATATTAGGAAAAATGTTACCTGATTCTGTTCGTGAAGAAAATCATTTTCAAAATTGTTTGATATTTTATTCGGCACTGATACGATTTTCCTCTTTTCTAGAATTACTGCTTTCAGCTTAATAACAAACGTAGACATTGAAAAAATTGTAATGAATATTGTTTATTTTTTGACAGAATATGATTGAAAGTTCAATATTAAAAAGAAAAATTCAAAATTTTGTAACATGTGCAACAATTTAACAACTAAAATTCGCTCAATGTTCAAATTATTGTACAAATAACAACATATCAAGATATTTGCCTCCCCTTCTTCTCTTTTACAAACACCTAACCCCTTGTTTGGGCTAGATTTACATTCTGCTCACAATGAATAGCCTTTTGAAACACACTCTACTCGTGATATTTACTTTTAAGTTTCTTCCCTCTTACACTCATGGATATAGGGAAACATAATAATCTTGTTCTCTCTATGTGTGTGCTGATACTCCCTAACCGTCTGCCTGGATGGTATTTATTCGATTAGTTAATACCTGTTTCTCATTGAGATAACTGTTTTTTTTCTTGTTGGAAACACTATCTCTTTTTAACTACTTACTCTTTGGCCGACGTTCTTGAAACGCTGTTAATCTATTCGAAACTAGTCGTTAGAAAAAATTCTTACATCCATAGAGGCGCCAACTTATAAGGTGTCAGTGATTGTAACATGAACGTAACTGAATTGCAATTGATCAAAAGTCAATTACGTTGTACCAAAGAATGGTTTATATAACAAAATCAAAGACTACATGCAGATAATGAAACGTAATTGTATATCCATGGTTTGCACATTGTGTATATTTAATATGTCCGTATGCTATATAAAATAATGTTACATCGGGAAATATACATGTATATGTGTGTGTGGATATGTATATATGTGTGTGTGTGTATATATATATATATATATATATATATATATATATATATATATATATATATATATATGTATATATATATATATATATATATATATATATATATATATATATATATATATATATATATATATATATATATATATATGTATGTATAAATATACGTATGTATAAATGCACATATTATTCTCCGAATTTACGATATCTACGCCAATGATACATTTGCTCTTTAATAACTGGGGGTCATTCCAAGAAATATATCGAAATAATATAATGCAATTTTGATTATTTTGTTGGAATATACGTATCCATTTCTAAATTTAATATATCTATATATCTTTACATCCATATCAATATATCTATCTATCTATCTATCTATCTATTTATCTATCTATCTATCTATCTATCTATCTATCTCTCTCTCTCTCTCTCTCTCTCTCTCTCTATATATATATATATATATATATATATATATATATATATATATATATATATATACGCACACACACACATGTAATTATATAGAGATATATATAGAGAAAAACAGACGGACAATTATGTCTGAGCTATTCTTTTTAATATAAACTCCTGACTGCTTTATTTAAGGGCAGTGAATTTGTTGAACGAGTATATGGACTTAAGACTCATCATAGGTGGAACTTATCTTTGATTACCTTTACAAGTTATTTGAATTCATTTGAAAACAATATATCAGGTTTTAAACATTACAAAAATACATAACTTTTTTGCGATCAATACTCTGGAGAATGGCTCAACAATTCGTACGAAAAATATATGAATATATTTTTCTATATTTTTGTACAATGTTAACCTCTAAGTACCCAGCCGAAGAAGCAGCTGAAAATACTGAATATAAGCATCCCAAAATGGATCATGCGCGTTAGAATGCATGCGTAGTAGGGTTGAGGGGTTGGATACGAAATGGAAGACGTAGAGTTTTTTTTAGTTTTCTGTGTAGGCCTAGAGAGGCAGGTGTCACGAGATAGATCACACACTTTGATTCAATTTCATGACGTATGTAAGAAATATTTTTTCGCTCTCCTGCGTTATAAGATTTGAACTTTTTTTTTCAGCCTTTGCATGCTCTGATTTCTAATTTTATTGAATATTATTTGCTTTCATATGTTGTTACAGTCGGAATATTTATTTCCAGGCTACAGCAGGATAACCCAGCTGGTATATATATATGAATATATAAATATACACACACACACACACATATATATATATATATATATATATATATATATATATATATATATATATATATATATATATATATATATATATGTGTGTGTGTGTGTGTGTGTGTGCGTGTGTGTGTGTGTATGTTGCAAGATTTTCTGAATTGCAAAGATTGGCGAATTATAAGTACGACGCTCACCTCACTGACTTCTCATTTTTTTCCAACGTTTTATTTTTTTGTCTATATCTCATTTTTTTCGTTCCTGCTTTCGCTTGTTTATTGACTCTGTTTTTATGCCAAGGTTTTTTTCCTTTTCCCACATCTGCTTTGTTTAACCAAATTTCATACTAGAGATCATGACCTGACCCAGCCATCCGGGCAATTGAATCAACGAAACTGAAAAAAAAAAAAAAAAAAAAAACTGCATCTGCAGAACGTAGAACAAGAGAGAAAGGAGAGAAAATAGCAGTTTTCGTATTTCGTTTTTGCCATTTTTGTAGGTCAAATCTGGATTTTTTATCGACCCGCTTATTATTTACTTCCTTTTTCATCTTCGGTGTTTCGTTTCCTATATCTTTTTTTTTTTCAAATTAAGACACATAGTAAGGAAATGTTCAATGTTTCCTTTGATTAACCCATTCAAAAAAAATGGGAGAGACTAATATATTTCCTCGTGTATGTCTGTCTGTTTGTATACACAATATCGCTAAAAGTTCTCAATGGAATTCACTTATATTATCTGCAACAGTTGATGATGGGCTACGAAAGTATCTAAGAATTTCTGGGACAAATCATGTATCTTATTTCCAAAAGAATATATTTTCAGTCATTAAGGCAATAATCCGGAAGATCTAAAATGGAAATATGCATATCATTCACTTATATACAAGATATATTTTTTTTTACTTTCCCGTTAATTTAGGGCAGCGATAGAGATGTACACACTATATTATGCCGTATCGATATTTTTCTTTCTTTTTCTATTTAATTTTTTATGATTTTCTCTTTTCTTCCATTCTTGAGAATTTTCTTTTTTATGGGTTATATACGTTGTCGACCAAATCTGTCAAAATCCGCTCGGTGAACTAAAACAAAGGTTTCTTCAGTTTTCAAGTTGGTGTAGCTGACTGATAATCTTGCAGACCGGTTATTTATCTATCATTCAATACACTGCAAAAATTGCTAGATGACTGCAATTTCAAACATTTTCAGTCAACCTCAATATTCGTTTCTCCAGTTTTCATGTAGGTCTGGCTGACTGATAATTTTGCTGGCAGGGTATTAATCTATCATGCGTATAGGCTGCACCAATGGCTAGACGACTTCAAATTCAAACATTTCCACTCAATGTCAAAATTGGTTTCTTCGGTTTTCATGTTGGTCTGGCTGATTGACAATTTTGCTAGCTGGTTATTTATCTATCATTCATTTAAGCTGCACCAATGGTTTGAAGAACGTAATTTCGCATATTTACACTCAATCTTAACATTGCTTTTTTTCAGTTTTTATGTTGGTCTAGCTGACTGACGATCTTGCCGGCGGATTATTTATGTATCATGTCTATACGCAGCACCAATGGCTAAAGGGTTGCAATTCCAAACATTCATTCCATACTAATTTTACAAATAATTTTCATTTCAAAATTTCCTAAAAAAAGGCAACAGGAGTTACCTATTCATTGGTTACATTTTTTCGAATTCATTTCGATTTATCACCGCCAAGAAGTTGCCAGAAAGCATTAGTCCTTGACAATTTCTACCGAGTGAACATTCTTAACACTCTTTTTTCCTACTCTTCCTTCCTATCTGCCACTTTTTCCTACTTTTAACTCACTTTTACGCTACTTATTTTTATCTCCTGAAGTCAATCTTATTTTTGAAGGCCTGATTGGACCATTACATCTATCTTGAACACCGATTCTCCATGAAAATCTCAAAGGAAGCAAAAAACCAAGAGAAGAATCACTTCAGGATAGCGAGCCTTCGGCAGAGCAAGCTCCGCTTTCAAGAACAAGAAAATCCAATTATTCCTAAATATATAATATACCACAAATGTATCTTCTCCATAGTCACCCATAGAGCTGAAACATGGAACCTAACCAATAGACTGACCTGCAAAATTGAGAAACATGGAACATGCATTGAGAGAGTCATGTCCAACGTTTCATCGGGAGACCAAAAGACAGCACTGAATATAATGAGACATTATAGTAACCAAATGGCATTGGACTGGTCAGGTTGCAAGAATGACAGACTACGGATGGTCATCGTGACTCACAACATGAATCCTCAGAGATCAAAAGCAGAACCAAAGTCGGCGGAAAATGAGATGCCAAGACCAATTGAGAAGGATCAACAAATATTGGCCTTACAACGCCCATGATAGGGAGGTGAAACAAATCCTTGGAGCAGTCTATATCTAACGACGACCAATAAAATTCCACTGATGATGATGATGTGTAAGGAGGTTTCTGATGTTCTGCTTTTCGATTCAAGCAAATCTTTTTATTTGATTGGCTTTTTCTTTCTCAGTTCTTAGTTCTTAGATGTTTTCTCATATTTCCATTAGACGCTATTCAGTAGGACTGTTGGTCCCATAGGGGAGAAAAGGTGTGATGTCATTAAAAGGTGTGATGCATTTAAAAAAATGTATTCCAATCAATGTTTCACCAGTTGCTAATTATGTCATTAGAGCAAAACGCCAGGGATGGCCCCTGAAGCACAAAAATACCCATTATACGATTTTTAACGAAAGCAATAATCGTAGAAAGTTTCACATCACAATATTCAATGAGTATGGAGATCAATTTAATGAAGAACAAAGTCAACTCACTCCTCCCCCTCTTCTGCTATTTTTTATTACTATCATGGATGATGAACGTATAGTTTAAGTAATGGTTCTTTTAAAATGAACCTTTAAGTGGATTATTCTTCTCTTTTTAGCACTGCCAGCGGAATTGTGATCGAAGTATATATACCCAGCGTCGTCTTCCAGTCTGTGTCTCCACATGATGTCTTTAAAGGTTCTGAATTTCGAGAAATATTGGTGGACGGGTTTGATATAGCGTTTGGAAGGGGTGATTCAATTTTTACTTGAATCCGTGCATAATATTCTCCCTCATATCGAATTTATATGTGTATGTCACAAATAATGGCGTGAGAAACTCTGCAAAAGTCCTTGAAGAATTCCGATTAAATCTTGTGAAATGGTCGCCAATTGGATGAATGATAACATTTTGGGGCATATTTATTTACTTATTGGCCTCAGGATATATTCGGGTGATTTCTAGTTCGTTGATATATTTATTCGTTTAGTCTGTATCATTTCATCTTTTCACATTGTCTTTCACTCCATATTTTTCTCTGGTTCCTCTATTATTCCCTTTTCCCTGCTTTTCTATATTTTTCATGATTTATCATTTTTTCTTCTTCTATTTTCTTCTTTGAGTTTTATCATTGAATAGCTCTCCCTTAATTTTCCTTCTTTTTTCCCTTTTTCCCCATTTGGTTAACTTTTCTTATCCTTTTTTCTCTTTTTTTTCTTTCTCTGTATCTTTCATTTTTTTTTCTCTGCTTAATTCTATATTTTTTCTCTTCGATTTCCTATGTTTTTATCTTTTTTCTTCCCTGACTTCTCTTTTGGTTTTTTAAATTGATTTTTTCTTCTTTTTTTTTTTGATCTTTTCCTCGGAGTTTTTTCTGTTCCGCTTTTCCCCCTTTTTTTTCTTCTCTTTCATCGTACCCTCATGCTTAGCTTTTTTCCTTCTTTTATTTTCTTTTCTATCCTTACTCCCTCTTCCTTCGGTTTTTCTTTTTCATCTCATTGAATACTGGGTTTATTTTTTGAATCCGCATCTAAATTTTTTTTTTCTGTCGTTTGATCTATTTTACGATAAAATTTCAATTTATTTCAAAACTTCTATTCCTACGCATGCCATTGTCAGAGGTATAAAAGCAAGGGAACCTGTCCCGTGAAACTTCGATTAAATGTGCTATAACTTGGGCCCAGAAGAAACATTCGCATGACTTCAATAAAGGCAAAATTGTTACAGTCAAGAGATTTGGTCAGGACATTTCTGTAACAGCGTGGCTTGTTAAGTTCCTTAGGCTGAGTAACCATCAGTAGAAGTTTGAGTTGAGAAATATCACCCGCTAAAGAAGCATCGAGCAGGATATACTTACCGATTCAGAAATTGAAAAAAATATTTTCTGTCATATACGAACAAGCAAAAGATTTACTGTGGCCAACATTGCATTTCAAACAAAGTGAAGGAAGAAATGCGTCACAATATGGTATTTTGGATATCTTTATTTGTTTTGTATGAGGCTGCATAGCCGCTGGCCAGACATATTATCCATGCTAATTGATGTCCATCACCCAGGACTCATTCAATGGGCGTCTGTGTGTCGGAACAAATATTATATCAAAGGTCAGATGAGTATTGCTTGCTCCTGAATACGATGGCCGTCAGTGGACACGCGCATTGCCTTCGTGTGGAATGGAGTGCACCAGAATGAGTGTTGAGAAATAACAAACTAATGCGTGAAATGCGTTGTAGTGATCAATGCATCTTCTCATTCATGAGAAAGGTATTTCATTGTGTATGGTCTACTTCAACACCACTGATTACAAGATACATCCCTTTGTGGCAACAATCTTCTACGGTGACAGAGGCATTTTTTTTTTTTTGGAGGATCATTCTTTCATTCTCACAGGACGAGATTGAGGAATGATTCCAAGAATATGAAAAGATTCCACTGCGTTCACATGATAACCAGACTTACAAGATCTCATTCCAAGTGTACTCTTTTGTGATGTGTCCGACCATGCAGGAAAAAGACTTTCTGTTAACTTTTTGGGAACCTGTTCAAAATGACAAAAAAAGAACAAAGATATGATAACTATATTCCTAAGGGTGGGATCGTTTGCCTCTTTGTCGGGACTGGGATACATGAAGTCAAAAGCAACATATGGATTGAGAGACACTGACTAAGTTGGCATCAAATAGAGAGTTTGTAACTCCAACTGGTTGGTGCTTCTGCTATTCGTTGATGTTGAAAATGTGTCAGCTCAGCGGTTATTACCGTCACCGTGCATGTTTTACTTAGAATCGATGCGTTTGCTGAAAAGGATACTCATTGAATGTGTCATTGAATGATTCAGTGGGAAGAAATGAAGGCGAATCTATCAAAAATAAAATCTCATCTATATTTTCTTAGTTGTACAGCACTATGAAGAGATTTTTCATTCGAGCCAAGAGAGAGGGAAAGAGAGACAAGCAGACGGATAGACAGAATATATTTCGAAACAAATAGTAGTCTACGATAACTCCTGACAACCTATTGAGTGTGATAAGCTCACTGATACTTCTTTGTCCGGCCGGGTAGGGAATTTGCAGCATCCCTTCCAAGAAGTCCTATCATCGGATAAAACTTATATTGCGAGCACGTGGAGAACCATCAGCGGATTAAGCAGGTGTTCATTATGTTCTGATACATCGGAGTATGACATATATATATATATATATATATTGTGTCATCCAAGGATAGCTGTTTCGTTGTATTACATCTCTTCAGTGTGGCTAGAGACTTTATCCCATCCAGTACTGCAAGACAGAATTGAAACCCTCACATCGGACCTGGAGGCCCATATCCTACCTGGAACTGGATGGTCAGTAAGGTTAAGGCCGAACGCAGAAACTCATCATCCAGCAGAGTGCTTTATTCCTATGGAAGAGCATTGCATAACCTTACAATGGATGAGTTACTTCACTTAAAGAGTGATCAACCCTGAATAGAGGAATGTGTGTATATATATATATATATATATATATATATATATATATATATATATATATATATATATATATATGCATGATATTTGTGTTTGTGGGTATGTATTCGGTTGTGTTTGTAAGTATGCGAGCTTGTGCACGCTAGTTCCCGTGCTATTTTCTACATGGATACTAAAATCTGACAGAAAGCTGAATAGCCAAAATATATATACAAAGGTATAGGATTCTTCACCTCGGTTCAAGCCATTTTCGATTCATTTCCCTTTTCCAATTTTCCCTCACTCCTTTGCTAACTCGTCATAGATTCCATCATTCTTTCGTAAATTTTTCTCATTGTAAAGGTAATTGCGGGGAAATAATGACCCTATTGGGGGAGGGGTCCTATTAGTCATTGAATTATATTGACTGACCCGTGGGGAAGTGAGGGACATGACTTTTGAGCAGAGTGCAACAGCGGATTCATTCCTCTGAATTTTTTTTCTGACCTTTCACTTCGGCCCTAATACCCAAAAAGTTTTCCTAAATGAAGTGCAGAAAAGGTTATTGAGTAAAAACAGTGTTGGCAAATTCACGGTCTTGGATCAATCGGTTGGATATTCATAATTTACATTGTGGGGTAGTTGGTTAGTCCTTTTCTCATGGAGGAAAGAGAGAATGAATTTTGAATTCTGATTTCCCCGCATTCAATTTCTTTGCTTTCTCCTCTCTACCCAGTGACGGCTGCACATTATACCATCCACATGCAAAGAAAACCTCCATACACTAATGTAAAAGGTGGAAATAAGTCACACAAGATGTTTCAAAAGAGGAACACAGTAAGTTACAACCTATCAGATCTAAAGGGTGGGAAGGGGAGGGGTAAGACTTTTTAGAAGAGATTATTTCATGGGTTAAATGATAAAAATATTTATGTTTTCGATTGATAGAATGGTTGCATATATATATATATGTATATATATATATATATATATATATAAATATATATATATATATATATATATATATATATATATATTTAGGTGAGTGAGTGAGTGAGTGTGTGTGTGTATGTGTGTGTTAGTATTGTGGATGTGAAGTGATCTGGTGAAATGTAGGCGAGAATGACAATTGGATGGTGGAAAGAAAAACTCGACGGATAAAAAATGTTGATACGTACACCTATCTTTTTGGATTTTTCTTTTCATGTTCGAATCGTCATTCTCATCTACACGTAAACATACATATACACACGTATACATATATATATATATATATATATATATATATATATATATATATATATATATATATATATATATATATATATTGAAATCTTTGGTTGAATCTTCAGTTTAGATATGTATACATTGATGGGCCCCAAATCTTTACTACAATCTGCCAATTCAAAAATGAAATAGAACATGCAAATTGTGCCTCAATTCCAACAGGAACGAAGTTACCTAGTTTCCTCAAAAAACTGATATTGATACGGAACGCAAGCATCCAAGAGAGAAAAAAGGAATTGTTCACGGAATGAAAAAAGAAGGAACGAGGCATATTTGATTCCAGATTAGAATACAAGTATACATACTTGAATTCTACTTGTTGTCCTTCAATTTGGATATGAATAGCACGAGAAGAAGAATTGAGCATTTTAGAAACCTGGTTTCCCAATTCAGTGATCTAGATTCCAAACATTCTCACAATGGCAACAAATCAGCATATCCAGCAAATACGAACTGCAGTCCATTGGAGGAAAAAGCAGGTAAAAAGGATTAATGAGCTTTACAAGTGCTGCAAATTCCAAGGATTGAGAATCTGACCATCGATAAAGTACTTATATCAACAATCATCAATAGTAAGTGTCCTATTTTTTGACTCTTACCAATAACCAGCACAATTGCAGAACGATATTTTGTTAGCTCAGGCAATGAAAGACGTATATTCATAGTCCAATATATATATATATATATATATATATATATATATATATATATATATATATATATATATATATATATATTTATATATATCCCTCATTTGCAACCATTGTGAGAATGTTTTGAATTTACTGCACTTGATTTAGAATGCAGGTTTCTAAAAGGTTCAATTCTTTTACCTGCGCTATTTATATCCAAAATAAAGGACAATGAGTAGAATTCAAGTGTGCGTTCCTGTATTCTGTTTTGAAATCAAATAATCCTTTGTATGTTGCTTTTTCATTTTGTAAACAATTATTTTACGTTCTCTTGGCTACTTATATTTTGTATTGATATCAGATTTTAGGAAAAAATATGTTGCATTATTTCCGTTTGATTTGAGACATTTTGAATATATTTCATTGCATTTTTAAATAGGCAGTTTGTTATTAAGATTTTAGGCTCATTAATTTGTATATCTTTTACCTGTGGATTTTACCATGGCTTCCATCTGTTATTCAAATGAATTGCAGATATTAGAAAGCATAAGCCAAAAGCTGCCACAAAATATGTTAAAACAGTTTGTTTTTTTTCACAGTTTTTAAGCTGGCAGACTGGTTGTATATATATATATATATATATATATATATATATATATATATATATATATATATATGTGTGTGTGTGTGTGTGTCTGTGTATGTGTGAGTGTGTGTGTGTGTGTGCTACATGCGTACATGTTGAATCAATGGATTTGGACGAATGAATTTTTCTGCATTCCAACATTCAATTTTCTTATCGTTCTTAGAATATTATTTTTTTTTTCATCCCAACTTACGTTTGTAGTGATTGGTTAGAGTTTACAATATAGAGTTATGTCAAATCGGTCACTGGTTAGTGCCAACCTGTTTTCATGCCAACTCTTTGGTTCCAGTCTAATGTTTCATTTGGTAAAACCCTGTTGGTTATAAGACGTGAGGGGAGAGCCAGCATACACACATACACGCACACTCACTGATACATATATATATATATATATATATATATGTGTGTGTGTGTGTGTGTGTGTGTGTGTGTGTGTGAATATGTGTGTGTATATATATATATATATATATATATATATATATATATATATATATATATATATATATATATATATGAATTGTGTACTGATATGCTAAAACTGTTTTTTGAAATGGTCACCCATTGTTATGGAGTGAATGTATTTTTCGACCTATACAACATGAAAACAATTGTAAAAAAACAGTAAAAATTGGCACCAACACCGAATTCTAATCAGATATGGTTCTTGGATTAGCAGGATGATAATTGTAGTGTTGAAGCAAGTATTTGTGCCTTTGCATTACCCGCCGCCATAGAATGGTAAGATGCAAGATGCAGTTAAACACCAATAAAGGACATAGGAAAATGTTCCTCACCAAACAGCAACCACTAAACGTACGAAATGATCTCAACCCTTCAAGCTAGAATTGATGAACAGATTTAAAATACTTACCGATGAGAAAGACACCAACATCAACGACCTCCACCGCAAAACAACAACCTCTCCAATAGAAGGTGCCACTATGTTTAAACCAAGAAGCACACAGACTTTTAGTAAAATCTATGACGAAACCAAGAAACTCATTGAAAAACGCAGGAAACTCAAACCACCAACAGCAACAAGGGAAAAATTAGAGGAGGCCGAACTGAACATAACATCGGAAAAAAAAACTAAGAGAAGTCAAAAGAAGGTATATGACAGCAATCATTGAACCACTAGAAAAAACCTTCTGGCTTTAAAAAAATAAACAAAGCACTCAGCATAGGACAGAAACATATAACTAGCATACTTGAAGTAAACAGAAACATAACAACAGACAGATATAGAATTGTCGAACTTGCCCTGGAAATCTACCAATAACTTTCAAGACAAGGGCAGCAAAACAACAACCAAGATACACAAGACATAGACCATCAGTTTGAGGACTTCCCAGAATTTACACCATGGGAGGTTGAACAAGCCATCAAACCAAAAAAAAAAGGGGAAGGCCTTGGAGTAGATAATATCAACGTCAATCTCCTCAACAAAAAAATTGCTATTCAATTCAACTTATGTCTAAAAGAGAGAAAAGTCCCGAAAGACCGTAACACAGTTCTCATAAAGCCTCTGCATAAAAGAGAACATCCCAAAGCTTTTTAGAACTACAGGCCTATAAGCCTACTAAACTCCATCTATAAACCTTTCAAAAAAATCATCACCAACCGGATTATTTGAACATTAGATTAAAACCAACCACTGGAGCGGGCTAGAATCAGAAGGAACTACTCGACCACTGACCATCTCCATCCAATAAATCACCTGAAAGAGATAGCAGCAGAATATAAAATGCTACTTGCTGTAGTATTTACAGACTTCAAAAAGGCATCTGATCCTGTATAAATCCCCTCGGTCATGAGAGCCATCACTCTATAGGGTGTAGGCCCTGTATCGGTCAAAGTACTGCAACATGTATACAATCACAGCAACTCTTTTCTCGAGCTACATAAGGACACTGAACCCTTCCAACTCCGAAAGGGAGTAAGACGAGGTGATACCAGCTCAACAAAACTATTCACAGCTGGCCTCACATGATATTCAAAAACCAGAATTGGGAGAATAGAGGAATCAAAATAGACGGCTAATAACTAAGCAACGTAACATTTGCAGCGGACATCGTCTTGTTCATAGCAAACTTACATGACCTCCAACTAATGCTAGATGAAGTAAATGAAGGGAGCAAATGAGTTGGCCTACACATGATCTTCAGTAACACAAAAATCAGATGCAAGGATCACATTGAGAATATAGATCCAAATGTTAAAGTTAAAAATGCAAAACTGGGATTAGTAAACCACTACATCTACCAGGGTCAACGAATCTTTATGAAACCCATGAAAGAGGAAGAGATCAAGCAAAGAATCACTCTAGCATGGCAACCTTTCGGCGGAGCAAGTTCAACCTCCCAAAACAAATTGATCCCAATGATAAAGAAGAGTACACTACAAAAGCATCTCGTCAATAGTCATTCAAAGAACTGAAACATGAGACATAACCAAGAGACAGTCTTGCAAAATGAGAAGCATGCAATCAGAAAATCATATTCAACTTCATATCGAAAGATCAGAAGACAGCACAGTATATCAGGAAGGAAACGGGAGTCAAAGACATCATAAAGTCTAATATAAAAAAACTTAAATGGGTAGGCATTGTTGCAAGAATGACAGGAAAACTGATGGACATCATAACTCATAACATAGATCCTCAGGGATCACATGCGAAACTGAGGCCGACAGAATACAAGATGGAGAGATGAACTAGACAAATTTAGAGAATAAAGGCTCTGCAACGCCCACAACAGGGAGGTGTGGCGATTCTAGGGGAAGATCCATGTCAAAAGACGGAGGTTGGATGACTGATGATGATGATGATGATGATGATGATGATGATGATGATGGTGATGATGACCAGCTGCTGTTTAGGTCAATATAAGAGCAACGCTCCGTTTTGCTGGATAAAGTATTTATTTCAGGTGTGATTCCTGTGAGAGCTACATCCTCTTCAATAGTCTATCCTATTTACATTGTTTAGGCCAATTGATGCTTTCACCGTGTCATAACGGGAGACCATTTCAAATAACAGTTCCAATGTATTATAATCCAATCTAAAAAGATTTATACATAAACATATATCTACACACACACAAACACACACACACACACACACACACACACACACACACACATATATATATATATATGTATATGTATATAATTATATATATATATATATATATATATATATATATATATATATATATATATATCGTGTGTGTGTGGTGTGTGTTTGTGCATATGTGTAGATAGAAAGAGAAAAAGAGGAAGATGGTTTTGCTTAATTTTGCTCTTCATTGGAAGACGGTCAGCTACTGAGGAAGATCATGATAACGTGATGTATAACTTGGCGAGAATAAAGCCCAGTATATAAAAAAAGACTGTTGTAGTTACCCCCACCAGATTTCATATTGTTGAGTTTTCACCAACGTTCAGAGTGTCAATGAATTAAAATTGATCGACCGTAGCCATAAAGAATGGAAGAGGGTTCTTTTGTTTTTATTCATGTTTTCATACATTTGTGTGTTTATGCGCTTGTGGTACTTCACCGCTCCTGCTTTTCTGTCTACAGACTTGAGCTTAAACATCAGTACTCCACTAGACCCGTAGATGTTAGTTTTTGGTTTGTCTGTTTCTCTTTATTTAAAATTGATCTTGGGGAAAATGCTTTGGGAGGGCTTTATTCAGATGGTTTTATACATTTGTTAGTGATCGAGGGCTCTTGGCCTTACTGTTCCGTCTATTGACTTCAAAACTGGCATTAGCACTTCAGTGAAACCTTTGTAAAGATTTTTTATGGGTTGGGGTTACTTTTAATGGACTTATGCAGACTGATATAATAATAATAACATGTAGATTTTCTGGAAGGTAGATTTTTGGATTTCATCTTTAAACTGTTTTAGATTTTTTCCTGGGGGAAACCAGTATTCATACCATAAATAGAATTTATTCTGACCTTATGTATTCTGAACTAGATTTTTTCACATGACTTCAAATTTCAATGGTACAGTTGTCAAATCATTGACTATGATGGCAAATAATCTATGGTTTCCAATTTCAAATGCATAATGAATTTCGAAGCAGATAGAGCTTTTATTTTGTTTTGATTTCAAATACAAAGTAACCAGTATGTTCTCCCTTTGAAACTTTATCGTCCTTGAGTTTGGATATTGAATTGGAAAAAGAAATTGAAAAAAGAAATGCTAAATTGATTTACAATTATCTGTTGCGTGTTCCTTTTCACATATCCCCTCCTGTTCTAGAATCTGCCAACGCCATTTGATGGAGAACCCTACCCTGCACGAACTGCCGACTGGTTTGCATAACATGATAGTTCCCCAAAGAATGAATCCGGTGACAGTGTTGTGAGAAAAAATCATGATATCAACTAAAGTAATTCAATAACAAAAATAAATGAATTATGATAAACCGTAAACTTGCTAAATCATAGCCATTTTAGTGGTTGAAAAGGGGTAAATTTAGTAAAAGATTGGTTGAATCTGCTGTGAAATAGTGTCAAATGATCTGACAGTGTCAACAGGGGGCCACCATCCCCCAAGCCGTCGGATCTGCAGTTGCAAAGCTTCACATTGATGTTCCAATCAAGCAGGTTCAACGAGACACTGAAACGAAGACTGGTTTCATTAAACTCTCGAAAGCAAGACTCTTCATGCAAGAGATCTTATTTGAGTATCTATACTGATACATGGAGTCCCATTGAATTTTCTCTCAACCCTTCTATACTAAAATTTTTGGAAAACCTTAGCCTATTCTTACATTGCAAATCAACACTCAAACATTTTATGGATCTGTATATCATTTTATTAAGAGTCAACAAGAAAATCTTGATCTTCAGCCATCCAGTTAAAAGCAATGTATATGAGCTCAGAATGAAATTTATTAACCAAAATGGAAACCGTCGGAACGTACACATTTTTTGTCAACTGGAACCGAGTTACGTTATTCAAGAAAAATCGACATCTTTAGTCCTGGAACTGATAAACTTGAATTCGTTGAAATGCTTTGAAAAGGTTAGTCAGGTGGAGAGAAACTTGATGAGTAAGCTGAATCCGTTCAACTTGTGCAGTCACTTGCAAAACATACAGTCGGACGTTCTGATTGGTCCTTTTTGATCGCACAACATTGGACGTGAATGTTGCATTTGTTATTGCCCTTTATTGGTTTCCTGGCTTTATATCTTCGCTGTTATGGTTTTGCTAGGATTCAAGAAGTTACAGTGGATTCCACTTTCCAACTAGTAAACAGAGAAGATAACATTCTTTTGATGCTGCATCGGTTTCGGGAAATGCTTTGATGGTTCAACCCAGTCACAGCATGGGTCGCCTTTAATTGTAGTATTAATTTATTTTTCGTTGCATGTACACAAGAAATGGACTATTCTTGTTGTGCAGAAAAAAAGCAATGCATCCTTTGTAATATTTTTTTTCAGCTTAGCCCATTTTGCATCCATTTATGGGAATGTTTAGATTAAGCTATTCTTTTCAAATATCTAACAATTGTAAATTAGTCAACGGTTAGTTCTTCTGCAACCTATTGAAGTGATTTAAACGAGTCTGCTCCAATAATGGACTTCAATTGGTTTTTGTCAATCACAAAAAATTGGACATTATGTTCGTTGACAGTCCCTGGCCAAATAGGAGGTTAATATTGCGAGTGATTTCCGCTGCTTCACGGTCAATTTTATACACATACAATAGAATTGATCAAATTCGATTGGTTTTTGTTTTCTCCCAATCTTTAATAAACTGCCTAAAATGAACAAGGAACGAATCATTTAGCATAAATCTATAGACAAAAAGCACTTTAAAGTGGTATATTACGTGATCATAGTTAAATATAAATTTATTCCAAAATAAGCGCTTTGGAAAAAAAATCATGGCAGGTATTTTTGCACCGACCAGATATTTTCTTGTGATAATATTATAAATTCATGTATGTATCATTCATTCGGCTGTCAGTGCTTTTGAAGATGAAAATGCTTGGATCGATATTCGTGCCTACGGTTTCTTGAACGGAATAATTGATTTGCGTTGCAAATATTTTTGCGAAGGCCAACATGTTAAATAATGACTTTGAACTCGTTTGCATTAGCAGGGAATCTTCTACAATATTTAAACATAGCTGAATATCAGAAGACATGGCGTTATCTGGTTTGGAAAATAGTTTTTTTGTTTTCCCCCTCACGTGAAACGTCTGGGTTTTTTTTTACCCGAGAAAATGTAGCTAAATGTTTGAGAACTATCTTCAGAATTCAATGTGAATATATGGTTGATTATTAGAAATAGTCAACCAAAGCAGACACCAAAATCGTTGAAAATATGATTTAATTAGTTTTATGTTGGCCTGACTGACTGACTGGCTAGGTGTCACAAGTAAAAGCCACACCAATCGTCTTATGAGACTGAAAATCTAAACACTTCCCACTTATTGTCTTGTGTGTCTTATAAATTCATTCACCTGAATTGGTCTTAGTGGGGGACAGGGTCTACTCGCGATTTGCAATTTTACTCATTTTGTCTGTTTTTTGTCAAGCATACATTTTTTTGAGATCACTATCCAAAAAATAAATAAATAAATAATTAAATAAATAACGGATGGTGTATGTTATTCTTTCATCATCTTTTTTTCCATTATCTTATTGCTTATCGCTACCCACATGACATGCTACCGAAAGCCTTGTGCTTTAGACAGCTATGGCTTGTACGAAAAATGGTTAGATTATTTTTCAAATACGTTTCAATCAAAATGCTCCTCAAAATAATGATGACATTGTCAATGCAATCAGAGTGATATCTATCACAGCGCTAACTGTTCAAAATGTTTAGCTCTGGAAATATGGATACAGATGTTGGACCTCCAGGTAAGTACACACACGTTGATATTGGAGAATCTTCGACTGCAGTGACCGACCACTAACGAATAGCTGTTCGATCACTTGTGGAAATTCAACGACTCCAGAAGTGACAAGATCACGTCATCCAATGTAAAGAAGGAAAATCTGAAAAAGTTGATCCCTGAAGTTTCCATTACCGATTATTCCCTTTTCAAAGATCATATCATAGTCTAACCATATAAAGGCCATGATTCTTGCTGTTACTGAATTCGTAACTACAAAACCTTAAAAATCTTATACGCATTGGAGATAATCATCTGGAGACCTCTGGAAGAAATTTATCGCCTCTCATTATATTTCGATGACATTTCTATTGTTTATATCATCGTTCATATTATATTTTGGAACGTACATTTTAGCCGTAATAATCTGATATAACCTCCGTTATTTCCAGAGGGATTTGGGGGGAATGTTTACATTTTGCAACATTTTGTGCAAGATTCCTGAAATATGTTTGAAATACACTTAATATATAGCAAGGTCATAATGCATGCTTTGTGTATTAATCGATCAGATAAAGAGACCTTCAAGTAAGCTAAGCTAATACTTCAACGGGGTATAATAGTTTGGATACTAAGCCTCAGATTTAAATTCGTAAATTTTATCTCAACAAAGCTTTACTGAAAACGCGTCCCTTCTCTTTCCTCTTCTCTCTCTCTCTCTCTCTCTCTCTCTCTCTCTCTCTCTCTCTCTCTCTCTCTCTTTAGAGATGTATGTGTGTATGTGTGTGTGTTCGTGAATGTATGTGTGGACACGCATGATTGTGTAAAAGATTTTTTTAATCCATCAACTTAAACATGATTTGCAATGAGAAGTCAGTCTCTATCGTTTGGCACAATCACAGGTTGGCTTCCCTTCCAGGACGGATTTGTTTCTTATGCCTGTGTGTCATTCAAACAAAACCAATTGCTTAGCGTAAAATATCGTAGTGACAGATCTCCTCAGGTTCGGATAATCTACAAGGAAGCTCCATCTATTTTTTTTTTCCAAAGATTTTTTTTCCAAGTGGATTCCATTTAGTTGTGTATGTTGAAGGCTGTTCTGGCTCTATCAGCAGTACTCTCATTGTCTCTCTCTCTCTGTCTCTGTCTCTGTCTCTGTCTGTCTGTCTGTCTGTCTCTCTCTCTCTCTCTCTCTCTCTCTCTCTCTCTTTCTCTCTCTCCCTCTCAGTTCCTGATCTTCATGATAAATTCATTTTTCACTGCCAGTTACTATTTAGTCCGAAAATGACATGTCTTGCAATTCGAAACTCAAGAGGTAAACAAGTCTTCAAGGTCTTCAATGATAGGTCCGGGGAAACCAACTCACCAAATTATGAAGGTCCTCAAAGTTTTTTTTTCAAACAACTCATGACAACAACATAATTTTATAAGCAACAAGTCTGGTTAGTCAATCAATTGAAAAACCGTCACGTGACCAACAGCTTTTGACAGCTTGACATATTGAGGGTGAATTTTTTTTAAACTTCGGGAGATATAGTAATCAAGGAATAAGTAACTCATCTCGCCTTATGTTGGGCAGCAATCCCCCCCCCCCAAAGTAGGAATTTCCGAAATAAAAGAAACAGCAAGACATTAATCAAAGATTACTTCACCATAAACTCACATTGCAAACTGAATCCGGACTGGAAACCTACTCAAAGGGAATCTTAAAAGGAATTAAATAATAGTGAGTAAATGTTGAAATTTTCAGCAAGCTGTGTGATCTGTAGGTTCGATGCTTCCATAGCCAGCCAACTGCACCAACTCAAACACTGAGAGAATCAATTACGGCAGTTCAGGTGACAGTTTTCGTTAACGGTCTCTCACAAGGAGCTGAGGAAATTTCAGTGGCAATTTCTAGTTTTTCTTGGGCCCAAAACTGCAGCAGAATTACGTACAAACTATTTTCTTTCGTACAGTCAAGATGATAGATTATATGACTTAGCTGGACGCTCTCTGTTAAGAAAGTGACGCCGCAATTCAAGTCAGGTGTTGATTTCTAATTCCCATAAATGTACCATCTGTCCTGCCCGACGTTAGAAGCATAATTTTGTCAAATATGATAGATGCCGTCTCGTGATTTGAAAATTTCTAGGAATCCACAATTGCAACGATGATTGGATCTCCCTGGATATTTGGAGAATTGACGAGAAAATCCTTGCCCCATGTGTTCTGTACTGAACTAAATTGACTATCTCATCTTGTTGGAACAAGATGAATGATCTGAAATGCTCATCAGAAGACATAACGCAGAGCCAAAGGCAGAATTCTACAGAAAAACAACAAGAAATTCAGGATTTTTTCGATGGATTGAAACACTATAAATCATACTATATGTTATCAACTACGAATTCACAAGGTACGACTATATTTTTCATATTACGGTACCTTGAAACACTTTCCATGTTTTGCTCAGATTTCTATAACAGGTCATTTTTTCAAGCATTTAATTAGTGAATATGTTCATAATTATGTGCCCAACAATACGGAAGCAACGATTCATACCTTTACTGAATTTGTGATGACAAAGCCAGAAGAATCAAATACAAATGGTAGATATTACTAAGAAACCCTTGGGGGGAAAATATTGCTTCAGATGTGTCATATTTCAATTACATCTTTACAGCCTTTTGTTGTTTATATCACCTTTCATTTCACAGTTTCTAAAGACAAAATTAAATCCAGAATCTCTTCGATGTATTGAAACACTGCTCAATAATATAATGGTACTGACCACAAATCTGTAAGATACCACTATTTCTTGATAAAATAACAGAATGCTGCCAGCATGTTTAGCAATAAAAATATATTCAGATAATTATTTACTTTTCGAGACAATTCGGGACCTCATCGTTGTGAAATGCAGCGTAATTCAATCTCAAAAATATTTAATACCGAACAGTGAGTTCGATCCTCATAAACATTCACACTTATGAAGCGTTTGGTCAATAATTTTGTTTCTACGCTGCTGGGCAACAATCAGAGAAATTATTTCGTGTTTTATAACTAATGTGGTCAATGCTCACTGGGTGAGCCGAATATGTGGAATGTGTCAAAAATAAGCTGAGGTTAGTAAATAACTAAATTACCAGACAAGGGACTGTTGTAGTTTTACGGTAAATGAGCAAGTCTTGAAGATCTTTGATGAAACAAAAAATGATAACCTTGATTCTGAATGGGTACCCCATTGTTGCAGTTTGTCTGAAGTACGTCACTCCGACTTCTTTCTTTAAATTCACAATAATATTTGCATTTTGAATACACTCATCTAACTCGCAGATCGGTTTACCCTTTGAAACATAAGCATACAAAAGAATTAACAATGTTTGACAAGTCTGGTAAGTCACTCGATAAGAATTGTCATGTGACTAATGTATTTTGCCACTATCAATATTTGAGGTCAGCAATGAATAAGTAACTTCTCTCGCCTTCATTGGGCTGACATCATTAAAGAGTTGAATTTTGTTTTAAAATCGCTGTCAAACATACCAAAAGATAAATAGTATTGTAAATTGAACCCTGCCGCCGCCAAAAAAAATATATTTTGAGGGGCGAATCTAAAACCAAAAAAATACTGTTTTTTAGCAATAATGGATAAATGTTTTAGCTTTCAGTCCTATGTCTCCATTTGTGCAGCCTGTATGCACGATACTTACATAGCTAGCCATCAGGTCTGACCCACTTAAAAACTGACGAAAAGTATGTTGGCTGTTTTGATGACAGTCTTGTTCCAAGGTTCCTAATAATTCATCGGATGAAATTTTTTTAAAAATGATAGTAATACTGATATTACTATTGCTTGCAAATGAAGAAATGTTGATGTTGTATTTGTTTATGACAGGAATGTTTGGTTTCATGGTAGGGCTCAAATTAATGCTTCCACTGTCCATTCCAGTATATTCTGTAAGGCGGATGTGTAACTTGGAATAACTGTTCTGTAAAGGTGGCCGTTGCATTGCTGTAGGCTTCCGAAGGTGAAGAGGTTGAAATTTGAGTCACACCGGTCCCCTGTAATTCATTTTCTGATCTTGGTTGCTTTCATGTAAAACAGTTATTTCTTCCTGAACTTGCACATTATATTTCATATATCTGTATTTGTTGTTGTGTATGATGATGATACCGATGATATGATTGCACAATTTTCCTCAACTATATGTTTATTTATTTACAATGTTTTGGTCCCAGTCAGGTATTTTTTGTTCAAGAATTGGGAATCATGCTCGTAGTGGACATACTTTTTTTTAATATATCAATATAGAGTCACTTCTATCTAACTACATGACCTGTTTTGGTTAAGTCTTTATTCGTAAATGGCCTTGGTTTGCTAATTGGTTCGGCTGTATCATATATGCTGATTAATACAATCCGTTTAACATAAATCAATCAGGAAAATTATTTATATTCTCTTACCTAACTACACAAACGAAAGCGTAAACAATAGTTGGCAGAAACATTGTGTTTCATCGAAAATATCAGAGAGAATAACCCTGAGTTATTGAAAAATGGTCACTGCCAATGTATAGTCGGTCAATACTAAGATGTAATGACCATTTGACTTGAACAGCTGACCCCGACAGGACGTGGTCGAGAAATATAGCTGGCAATCGTCCATGGGACAATATCCACCCAGCAGGAGAGTAACCGGAAATGAGGTCAGGCATAGCCATATTTTATTTTACGAAATGACTTCCAATGAAGTATCGGGTTATGAGGTGATATAGAGAAAAGGGAAGGTGAAAGGCCTGAGAATGAAGAGGCATATTGTGAATTAATGACTATCATGTCAGTGAACGTCCCCGCTAGACTCACAGATACAAGGAAATATTGAGGAATACTTACCTGTTCAATTAGACATTGGGTAGGTATATTCCGGTCGACTAGAAAATGGTTATAAAATGGCTAACCCTTTTGTAAATTATACGGTTACGAACACACCACTCATCCGATCAATGTTAAAAAGACCAGGTGAGCAAGTATTTAAATTACCAAATATGATAGGAAAACGTCATCCTCAACTATGAATATCAACATGAGTTTATTTGGGTTTCAAGTTGCTCTGCTTGGCCTGCATACAAGGCGCAACAATTGGGCTAGAAGGTTGAAAAATTAGATGTCTTCTCTGTACTTTGTCTACAAAAAACGGTCTCCAAAATGTCCTTCTAAAATAGGTGCTCAGAAAGGAATTCAATTTACGATGTGAATTTTTGCTAAAATTTTCCCTTTTCGTGTCTGGGACTATTCACATTTCTTTTCATTTTGACTTCTCTGATTATCACCGTCAAGCAAAAACCAAGAAAAGTAACTTATAACTCCTCCCTCGTTTTCTCTTTTTTTTTTTTAAGATTTATCACCCAAACATAATATGCCTTAAGCATGTTGAAAACATGACAGTTTTCCATCAAATGACTAACCAGACCTGCTTATGTGTTAGATATTTTTTTCTTTGGTGAATAGTCCAATAACCACCCCCGCTCTATGTTAATAACGACATACGTAGGTTATGTAGAACATCGATGGAGCCATTACGTTTAACTTGAAATTTTTTCAAACAGGTCAGCCCCTATAGATATATTAACAATATGGGTGCCATGCAATTTTATAGCAATTAATAATAGCCGATCTAAATTTGGCCACGTATTAATATATTATTAGTAATGTCTAGTTCGATGACAGTGGGGAAATTGCAGTAAAAGCTTAGATTTTTTTTATTATTTGAGAGAAATTGAATGATTGTCATTATATAAACGTGTTTGTCATCATCTTGGTTGAATATTTTAAGACAACGTTTCAGCCTTTGTACCCCCAAATCATCTTGTGTTGAATGTGTGTATTACCATCAATACAGAGGAGAGCCCGACTGTGTTGGAGTGTTAGTATTCCATTTTCTATTATTGGGTGTGGTTGTTTGTTCTTTTGTGTTTTTTGTTTTGTTTTTTTTTTTTTGTTTTTTTTTTGATGGATTTTTACCTCAATCGGTGTCAAAATTTCGTAGTTGTCAGGAGTTGATGCACGAGGGGTACTTTTGAGAGTGCAAAATCCTCCTCCTCGGGCACAGCTAGTTTCAGTAGCCACAACTTATCCTCTGGAGGAGTTCAAGGGATATAATGACCGGAAATTTGTGTTAAAAAATGAATCACAATGAGAAGAAAAAAGCACAAAAAACACTTGAAAATTCTCTCGTATGTCTATACATCTAGCATAGAAAATATTGAGTAATTTTGTTTCGAAATTTATTTAGTTTTCACGTGCAGTCACGTTGACATATAACGAGAATTACAAGCAGTCTTATGTTTCTGCGTGATAACTTTTGTATTTGAGTCTCTTGAAGGGGAATATGCTGGAAAATGATACAATCATTATGAATGCCATAGTTGGAAATCTGGACTGCAAACCTGAGTGTAGTTATTGTTTGGGGAAAGTGAGTCTCAGCAAAACAAAAGTACTTATAGTTTGTAGGTCCCTTGGTAATCAATGTGCACTTTTAATTTCAGCTCAGCGCAGTAGATACTGTTATCTGACAAGTCATGCATACACTCACGATAAATGACAACGATAAATTTGAATAGTCACGTATTGTCAGTAGACAAATAGATTGATATAAATGATTGTGAGTATATATATATATATATATATAGAGAGAGAGAGAGAGAGACAGACAGACAGACAGACAGACAGACAGAGACACGGAGAGACAGAGACACGGAGAGACAGAGACAGAGAGACAGAGACAGAGAAAGACGGAGTGAGAGACATAGAAACAGAGAGATAGAAGGAGAGCAAGAGTAGATAAAAGCATTTTGAGATAAATAGATGGATCGATAGATAGATGTATAGATAGATGGAAAAGTTCAACATTAACGCTGGTAGAGGTAGCTACAAATACAATAGTTATGGAAGGGAATGTGTGTAAAATAATTGATGGTTGTGAAAAGAGGAAATTATCAACAGACTGTGATAGAAAGACGGATGGATATGCGTATATTGCGGCAGATAATTGAAAAATATAAAGAGAAAAAATCATCATCATCATCATCATCATCATCATCATTCTTCTATCGTCCATCGTTGGACACACACCTTTTCCCAGATTTCCGATGACCTCTTTACATTCTGAACTTGTCTATCTCATCTCTATATATTCACGTATTCTGCCAGCTTCGGTTTCGTGCGTGATCCCTCTGAATCTCTGTGGTGAGTCCTGATTTCCATCAGCTTTCTGCCATTCTCGCAACAAGACAAGCCCATTGCCATATGAGATTTCTAATGGTTTTCATGATATCTTGAACCCAAGTTTGAATTTTGGGGGGAGGGGGGGTCCTGAAATACTATGCCGTCTTGTGATCTTTTCATTGGATGTTGAGCATGAATCTCTCTTGTGCACGTTGTGGGGTTCTCAGTTTAAGAGTCGATGTTTTGGTTATATTCCATGTTTCAACTCAATTGGTGACTATCGGGAGATTGCAAGGGTTGTCTACCAAAAACTTGCCATCCTAAAGTTATTCCCCGTTTGATTTTTTTCCGATGATGATGATTTCATGGAGATTTTCTCTCCTCAGTAGATGTACTGTATTGTTTTTTGTTTCTTTTTTTATACGTTTTTTTCTCTCCAGTTTTGCGTTTTATGACCTTATTTTAAAATGCTTGGACCGATCAAAATATATATAGATAAATAATGCTGGTATATATAAAATAGCTAGGTGAAGAGCAGATGTTGACAACGAGTGTCCTTCAGTCCACAAGTTGGCCACGGAGATGCTCTCTAAATCCTCCTTGAAAATTTAAGAATTTTATGTGTTTGCAGGCCATTGGGGATTCGATACTTCTTAGATAGTCTTTTACGTCATTTTTTGTTTTGTTTTCCTCACAGAAGCACTGAATTGTATGATTTATTTATTTCGATACGCTAAGAAACCAAAATTATACAAAAAAAAAAGTAATCATTGGGACTTGATAAAATTTTCAGTGTGTATTCATTTTTTTTTTTTTTCGATACAGTTCATGGATATTTCAAAGTAACTTTCTACTGAAGCTCTAAAATATATAATCATCAAAGGCTAGTTTCTATGCATAACATATGATATGATATGCATTTGTGCAATGGGCAGACCTGAAAGATTCGAATGTGGACGATTACAAAAAAAAGGCTACCCATTCGTGCTGTCGAGAGTCAGATCAACCAATTGATAAATAGATGTATGGGAACATAAAAAGATAGCTGAAAAGATAGAGCAAATAGACATTCAAAAATATCAATTTTGTCTTCATACATAGTCACATTCATGGGATGGATAGTGAGAATCGAACTTGCAATACAGGGATAACGGTATCCGAAATCAACATTTACTGCCCAACAGCTAGTTGACCTAACCAGATAGATTAATTGCTGCACAGAGTAGAATCGATATGAAGATAAATACGAACACGGTATGATATGAGTGGGAAATAATGTATAAACTTTATATATATATATATATATATATATATATATATATATATATATATATATATATATATATATATATATATATATATACATATATATATATATATAAATATAAAGACAGAGAGAGCTACGACTCACGTAGCTGTATGAATAGATCGATGGACCATTAACCGATTGATTTATAGATAGGGATACTTTGATACAAACAACTGGAATAAATTGTAAGAAATCAGAAGAATAATAGACTTAGAAATATCCTGGGATGGATAGATGGATAGACACTGTTTAATCATACTAGGAACGAATATCACCACTTAAAATGATTGATAGCTTTAGATCTATGAGGAGATAACCCGGTCACCTCTATGAGCAAATAGCAACATTTTATCGGGTCCTTAGGAGACCGATTTTCTGCTCTCTCTGTTTCCCCCTCTCACTTTCTCTCTTTTCAAATTCAAATATCGACTAAGAAGCAATTTTCTTTTCACTTGTCCCTACGTATATTTACAAATGTGCGCCCCCGTCTATAAAAACGTAGAATAGAGCAATAATACTTCGATTCGGACGTGTTTATACTTTTTGAATTGTTAGTGACTTAAAAAGCCTCGTGACCCTGGCTATAAATTCCTGGCTTTGAGCTGACCCTCGACCCAACCCGACAAGAGACGGCAACGGGAGTTTTGGCGTTGTTAGTTTTCTCGAATTATACAATTGTTTTGAGGCAAAGCACTGTGAATTCAAATGATGTTTGTTCGTATGGTGATGTGTCTTGCCTTATCGATACTGCTTCAAAATACAGAAGAACGTCAATTATCCTAAGAAAAAACCGGCGGAGAATATTCCGTTTGGATAAGTGATCCAATAATAAAAAAAGCTGCCCCGAATAAATGTACGTATAAAAGCATGTCGAGGAGGTTCGATTTCATCCTATCAATAATTGCTTAGAAATAACTGATACCTCGAATATAAATGAAATTACCTTCTGAATTGTTTAAACAACAGAAATATAAAACCGAAATGCGAAGGATTGAGATGTGGCAATAAGAAAATCCAATTACATATGTGTTTCAAGAGTTTGACATAGATTAGGTTGATTAAGATGATTATTGATCGTTGTTTTGTGAAGAGAATATCATGTCCTTACTGCTTGAATTCCATTGTATTCCCACTTTTTTTTGTTTGGTTTGGCTTTTACATGTGAGAAAAATGGTGTGACAGATGCGTACTGTGTCGACTTGATATCACTAAATGAAAAGTCAAAAACCGTCGATAGGTTCGTTATTGGGATACCACCAGTTATGATAGGTACTTACTCAGAACAAAGTCTTGCAGTCACGAATGATACGAATTTTTTGTCTATATTTATATCTTTGAACATGTCATATTTCATGTGTTGGAATTATCACAACAATGATTGAGTTGACCAACTGATATTATGCAAACCAAGAGCATTCACTTCTCAGACATAACCTCATTTGCGTCAGATATGCTCTCGGACCAAAGTCATAGTGTGCAAGAAAGCACCACAATTCTGTTCTCTTCTTGGATCCTTCGTTATTTCAATTTTACTAGACACATGGAGATTGACAGGTTGATCAGAAAACTGAATTAGAAGAGCTATGGGAAGATCAATTCTAAAGATTTCAAGGAAAAGATTGACATTGATTTGAGTTTTGAACAATAAAATATGTTGTATAAATAATAAAAGAACTGAAATGGGAATAGGCCCGACACTTTGCAAGAGTTGATTATAATGATGAGACAAAAAGCTGACTGATAGATTCCAATTAGACAGTAAACGCAGTAGGTGATGACTAAACATAAGATGCAAAGATCATATATATATATATATATATATATATATATATATATATATATATATATATATATATATATGTCTCTGTGTGTGTCTGCTTATGGTTGTACCATGATGTGAATTTTCTACTGTGTAGAAATTGGCTTACGTGATATTTCCCATTGAAGAGAGTGCCCTGACAAGAAAGGGGATCGTGCTGAAAAATGAAAGTGTGTTTTGTGCGTGCGTGCACACACATGCACACACACACACATATATATATATATATATATATATATTTATATATATATATGTGTGTGTGTGTGTGTGTGTGTGTGTGTGTGTATCGTGAAATCATACAGCAATCTGCCATTAATTAAATCTACATTGAAAGCATCGAGAATTAGATTTAAAACCGTTCAGAACAATATTTCTGTTTCCGTGTGAGCAAAAAGAGGATAATTGAGTGAGTGTACAAATTGTCCATATTTTTTTCAGCAAGTGCTTCCAGCTATTTATTTTGCCATTTGGAAACTCCAAGTGATTAATAAATCACCCACAAACTTGCACACACTCCCACACATACACTTATATATATATATATATATATATATATATATATATATATATATATATATATATATGTCTTCGTGTCTGGGTATATATATATATATATATATATATATATATGTGTGTGTGTCTGTGTATGTGCGTGCATGCATGATGATGTACACGTGCATCAGTGGGCTTGTCTATGAATACGTATTCATCAGAAGGAAATGACTCACCATACGGAAATGCCTGGGAACCAGCTTTTCTGAATTGTGGCACTCAATTTGGCACCAAAGATACAGAATTCTAAGATTGGGCATTTGACTTCATCTTCTCACTTTACAGGTAAAAAAACCAGGCATTGGGCGGCTTTGAGCTCACTCAAGGTCATCAATATTAAGTTTCTATCATTTCTACTCAATTTTTCAATTTCTCTTCGAATAGTTTTGCACCTATGTAACTAAAAGTTGACATGGGTGTGAGTCTTTTTCACCGGTGAAAGTCAGAGACAATGTGACATTGTTTTTGGGAATCATTTGAGATCACTTTTGGTGTCTGTCGATCTTAGAGAAGTTCCCAAGTTGTTAGCCACATTCCATGTCAAAAATTCGATGTTAGACATTGAGTTAGAATTGCCCAAATATTCAGAAATTTGATTCTGACATGTTTCTATTTGAGATCACAAGGTGTGGTCATTTGTAAAGAGTTTTCTGAGTTTCTGGCCTAATCATAGCTGCAGGAAAGTAGAAACTAGAACGAGTGAGATAGGTACATAATATAGACATTCACAGGTTACATATCCCCTTAATTCTTTATATATAAATATATATATATATATATATATATATATATATATATATATATATATATATATATATATATATATATATATATTCTTCAGCTGTCTTTTTATCGTGATATACACCTCAACATGTATATATGTTTCAGTGTTGAGCCATCTAGGCATGTGACTAGACTCGTGACATTTATTACCTATGTTTGTCTCTGAAATTATGTGTGTCAGTTTTCTTCCTCAGTATATTTCAATGGAAAGATAAAAAAAATATCATCCATGTCCTGTACAATACTTCCATCGATATACGCGCTCACACATACTTGTTATTGAGTATATATATATATATATATATATATATATATATATATATATATATATATATATATATATATATATATATATAATCATGGACTTACATAAAAGCTAGAGTGATAGAGGCCTTTTTTTATCACACGTTAATACTTGTCCATCCAACTTCGCACTGCCACTTTTAGGGCTTCCATAGCTGCTAAAAGGTATCCTCACAGTCTTCAGTGTTGATGTTTGAGTATCAATCATAGTTTTGTCCAACCATGTTCGTCCAAGACAAAGTGGACACAATGTTTGCAACGCATTTATTTCTGCTGACACAGCTGGAGAAAAAGAAATGAATGAAATAAAACAAGAAATTTCATGACGAGTATGGCCAGCCAAAGAAAACAGTCGGCTAACTGATTATTACGAAGTAGCTCACCTTTTTGGACAATAACAGTGCGCTAAATCAGTGAGCTAAAGATCTAATATTATGATGCTTTTCGATCTTTCCAGGCCATCTTAAATTTCATATGAAAGATGAGCAAGGCAAAAAATGAGAAAAAGAAATGGTCAGGAAGCACAAACTCATAGAATAACCTTTTAAGATAATGAAACAGTATTATTTGGATTTTTATAGAACGTACACATGGAAGAATCATGTATAACCTTACATGGAGGGATAACAAAACAACACAGTATTTTAGGGAAAACAGAAGTTCGAGATAGCCCATAATCCATCAGATAATTCAAATGGTAATGGGCTGGTCATGTTGCAAGAATGGCAGAAAACCAATGGTTTACGACAACCATGATAGAGAGTTTCAGCTCATCAAGGGAAAGTTTCTATCCTATGACAGATCGTAAAAGACTGAAGATGATGATGGCATTTCTGTGATATCTGCTGAGTCTTTTTCCTGGTGATATGTGTTATTGCTATTATTACACACATTAATGATAAGATTCATTGATATACTTAAATTACTATGAAATAGCGTTTCAGAAATCACTAAACTCGTTTCCATAAGAAAATTCCGTTTTCAAATGGTGTTTACGAAATATTTTCCAACAATAATACTTCTTTTAAGTGAAACGGTTCATGAAGATGAATAGAAAAACAAGGAAAAAATCACTTTGTTATTTAATAAGTAGATACAGTGTATGAAAGAGTGTTGTATATCCAACATGATGATAGGAAAACGACAACCCAGGAACTGACTGTGACTTTAAATATCTAATATATATTCATATTTGCGGCGATAATTTTGGCCGGTTGACTTCGTCGGACTGAGAATGATAATGTAAAACAGAGGTCAGAAAATCTGGATTGTGGATCATTATTTCATCATTCTGAGTCTAACAAAGCAATTTGGCGTAATGACTGCTACAATTTTTCATATATATCAGATATTTATATTGGTACAGTTTGAGATTGCCTTCTGTCCAACGTAAGTAGATATGAAGCATCCTGTCACTTGTTTTGCCGTCTGTGCAGCTTTCAAATCTTGTGATAAAAAAGACTACGCAATTAGCAAAGACTTTATTACTTGATTTGCATGAAGGTTTTTCTCCATTTCAGTATACTTTATGCCATCGAAAATGAAAATACTATCTTTTTCCGTAAAATATAGCATCGTGTTGGAGGGAGAATACTTTGAGAAGTTAAACCACATTCAAAATATCATTTTATCTTTCTGTCAGCTTATTCTCACTCTATCATTATCTCTTCTACACTCACACTCTCTCTCTCTCTCTCTCTCTCTCTCTCTCTCTCTCTATATATATATATATATATATATATATATATATATATATATATATATTACAAAACTGCCTCTTTAATTGTCAGTTGTTTTTTATTCAGTTCGATATCTTGGTAGAGCATCGTCTGGAAGAAAGTTTTCTGTGTAATTACTTTTCTTAAAGATGATATGACTTGGTTTACATGCAATCTGAGATTTAAATCGACACGACAGATTGAATATTCACATCGATTAACATTCAATGAAATTGACACGAAGAGCATATCACATCCATTGTTATACTTACTGATCCTGATTTTTGGGGTGACCGACGTAGGTTAAGGCCCAGTTTCAGAAAATCGACGGATGATCCCAACAAGAGAAAATTTACAAATTGCATTAACATTTATTGAATGATAATTGACTGAAGTGGCAAAAAATCTTTTGAAAAAGTTAATTAATGTTAAAACCTATAAAGATTTCCAGATTATACAAGTAGAATTTGTTTAAATCACTAATACTAGCTTTAAATATGATGAAAAAGTATATATATATAAAAAGAAAATGGAATAAAACATAGCGAAAACAACAAAAAAAATAAGCGTAAGAAAATAATCTATTATGCACCTCCATTCAAATTACAAGAAAAAAAGAATTTTCAACTCCTTACTTTTGTTAATATAACTAAAAAATCTCAAAACAGAATCATTAAACATAAAAAATGAAGTATTGTTAGAACGCAGGTACTGCTCAAGATTTCCATCAAAAAATAAAATTTTACACCCAACATATGTTTACACGAATAATTAACCATCATAGCTGTTTTATCCCTCTCCTTATTAATATAGTGATTGATTCGTTCATTGAAGTGGCTGAAGGTAAAAAATAATGATAAGGATAACCTTACTATTTTATACCTCCAGCCAATTGAAAGAACGACCGAGTCATTATAATTATCTTAGACATGTAGAGACAAAACAAACCCAGAAAAACTAAACAAACAACTAAGGTCATGTAGAAGTCAACCCTAACACATGGGAACAGATCTAAATGGGAATGAAAAACTCTCAGAGAGGAAACATACCACAAAATAACTGATGGTTCAACAGGATACTGGTAAGGTAAATGCCCACACTATACACATACAATTCTAATTTATAGATATCTACGAGCACAGTATCTTCTCAGAGTGAAACAGTATCTCCTCTAAGTGGGACAGAAAAAAATAACAAGCAAAGACCAAATACTGAAAAAAGAAGAAGACAAAAAGAGAAAATATATATACAGAGAAAGAATTAAAATCCTACCTTCTCGAAAAATTAACATTCTCTAGCAAAATTCCCTGAATAGGGATTTAAAATAAACGGAGCCATTCGCCGGACAAAAGCCTAAACTTGGCAGTAACATAAACGTGTTTGAGTAGCGAATCTTCACTCTGTCCTCTCTTCCTCTCTCTCTCTCTCTCTCTCTCTCACTATATATATATATATATATATATATATATATATATATATATATATGTTATAAAGTATCAAATGTAATCCTGTAATATTTGTCAATAACTCTGCATAAGAGAGGAAATAAATGCGAGATCCAATTTACCTATAGCGCCATTTTTTTAGATCGAATTTTGCGACGGCAAACGTTCAAACTGTGCCCCCACCAAAGGTTCAGCTAAATTCATCTCTATATATATCTGAACCTATTTATTTATCTTCTCTTTTTGTTTCTGTTTTTTTCTCTTTCATTATTTACTGTTTTCCTTTTCCTCCTTTCACATGGGATATTTCCAAGTACTGTAACAGCCCATCAAACCATTTCATCATCATCCGAGGAATATTTTTGTAACATTCATTTGAAGCTACACATGTTAAGGGGTCGAATATTTTGAAGAACTTTTTTTCAAGTAGCTCTGTTTTGTAGTTTCTAATTGCCTTTCATGTTTATACATAATATTTCAATACAATATTGACTTATCTGTCTTCTGTTTCGTTCATATCTGGCCAGTTTGCGGAGTGTATTTGTCCGACAGTGGCTTCTATCGAGCTTGTTGAAGTGCTTGTTCATAATGGGTTTAATCTGAATCTGCTTCTACGTAAATTCTGATCGTGGACAAGACAAAATTATCTTTGAACCTATCGATCGATAGACTGAGTAGCAGACACTTCTAATAATCTCGCTGACCTTTTGTATAGACATATATATATATATATATATATATATATATATATATATATATATATATATTTATATATATTTATATATTTCACCTAATTGATTGTATGCTTACTTGTCAGAGTATCAGACACAAACGCACTAACATAGACGGATATGTACATAGGGGAAGAGGGAGAACAGAGAGAAATGCAAGAGTGAGAAAGATGAAAAGAAAACCATGGTTGATTCACTCGCTATTCTCTCTCTATGTATATTTATGCATAGGAGCAAACATACCAACTCAGACGGACGCGCACACACCGAGTTATCTTTCCCTCTCTCTCTCTCTCTTTCTCTCTCTCTCTCTCTCTCTCTCTATATATATATATATATATATATATATAGAGAGAGAGAGAGAGAGAGAGAGAGAGGGAAAGGAAGAGAGAGGGAGAGAGAGAGAAAGGACAGAGAGAGGGGGAGAAAAAAAAGAGATATTGACACACTTGATGTCTCATAACTCGTAAACACACAAAACACACGCACCTGCATGCACACACACATACACTCATGCACACGCACACACACACGCACACACACACTCATGCACACACGCACACGCACACGCACACACACACACACATATATATATATATATATATATATATATATATGATTATAAATTGCAAAATATTGCATCAATACACGGTCAATGTATCACTTGCCCTCGACAAGGTGAAGAGAATAAATAATTTCTGCAAGAATTAATCCTGTGACTGACAGGTTTGCGGTTTCAAACCAGTGTTGTTCTTGCAATTGAGTTAGGCAACCGCTAGTTATGCAAAGGAGTGCAATCTGTTCCAATTCCAAATTATATTTTTTTCAAGTTGTCCAAGCCATGTGAAACATCTCTTGTGTAATGATGTGAAATAATTCCAAATTAGAGATTCTCCATAATATAAGGTCATTTATCATCATTTTGTCGGATTATATGTATTTTTTAGTGTATAGCCGTCTTGTTAAAATAAACAAATAGAGCAGATATAGAGGGAAGGTTGATGGGACGAATTATATATATATATATATATTAACTCACATTAACTTTGAATTAACAGAGGTGGTGTGTTGCGATCAAAAAAAAATAACTATCAAAAAAATATGTATAATTCTAAACATATATTTTTGTGAGAAATAAACAAAAGTTCGTGCGGAAAAAGAAATTCTGACACATTGATTCTATATTTCAGTACTTACTTGCATATTCTTTTTTTGCATTTGCTGCCCAGGTACGTCTTTCTTAACACTGAACGCCAGCCTTTTGCAAGTGCTTTGCGATATTCTTATCAAATATTAGCCCACTGTTCCTTTCAAGCAACATTCGAATCGTAAATGTATCTGAAGTCTCTCTGATGAATTCGGTCGTTCAAGTGTTTCCATAATTTTTTCAAATGGATTCTTAAGAGACTGATCAAACCACTGAAATTTCTGTTCCTTTTTCTGCATTCTCTATTCACAATTCCCTTAATCTGTATTCCTTGAGTTGATGTCAGAAGATTCAATTTTATCCAAGCCCCCACTGTTGTTCTGAAGAGAACAAATTATCTCCCCAAATAATCCGATACATCGCCCTATTCATGGTTCCTTCCTTCAATCAACTGAATTGACCCCATGCAATTGAAAGAGAAACACCCCGAGTCATGATTTTGCAACTGCTATGCTTCACAGTGAGGATTGCAATATTTTGGGCCCTAGGCGCACCGATTTTCCTCCTCAAATGATGACTTGGTTGTAGCATAAAGTGCAGTTTTTTTTTCGTTCAGCAGAAGGACATTCTTTCAAAAATATTTAGGCTTCCAATTTCAGACTTTTCATGTATATTTACTAATCAAAATACTCTCCGTAAACCATATTAAGAGTTATTATTGCGTTTGTTTTGATCGTTTTTAGCATTTTCAAATTCCTCGTGGATAAGTTCCTGCTGAGTGCCTGTTCGAGGAGGGTTCTTGATGGACCTGTACTCTCACTAAGGAATGATACATCCAATGGTACTGGCAGGGATATCTAAGATCTTGATAATGGCACAGTCGCCCGAATTTCCATTAGATGTGTCAATGATTTGTTCAGATTGTAACTTTTTTTCCTTAACCATTTCTGTCTTATTACTAAAAGAGGGAGTAATAAGTGACAACTTTGATGGAATCATACATCTGTGAAATATTCCTGAGACATTCAGATGGTTTTTCTAAGCAGGCACAGAGAGATGTAGACACATAAAACTACTTACCTTTCCCAGAATATGACCAATTACATTAGAATATACAGTTTTTTAAGGAATTGCTAGTAGAGTCTGCAAACTGTTCTCCCACTTTTTTCTTCTTATATTTTATTCCGAATCGTGTGTTTTGGAATATGTGATTCCCTCTCTCTCGTTAGCTGGTAATTGTATATCAAAATGGATCACCTGTGTAGATTTTAAGTAAGTATAACCATCGGAAGTATATCAAATGACTGTTAAGTGACCAAAAAACTTCTTTCCATACACTGTATACATATGTAAACTTATACACACACACTCACATGCAAACACACGTACATGCACACACACACACATATATATGTAGTTATCTTGAAGACATCGCTTATCAACACACATACACACACATGTATGCACATATTACCTCAAGATTGTGACGCAAATATCAGTGAGCTTATCATAGACATGATTAACCAACCCACCATTTTCCCTACCCATCTCAAATTTACAGGCATACCACATATGCACCCGGTTTCTTATGGTACCTTTATTCCTGACAAAGCTTGTTATAATCAAAGCGCAGAAATGGATATCATTTGTCTTGAACGGTCTGCTGATATAGTCATTTTATTCATATAACTCTTGGATAATCACTAATCAATATCTATATATTCACCACTCACTATATATATATATATATATAGAGAGAGAGAGAGAGAGAGAGAGAGGCAGACAGATAATCAGACAGAGACAGAGAAAAAGGGGAAAGTATTAGTGCACTTGTAAAATATTTACCATCCTCCCGATGGACAGCTATGGCTGCTGCTGTTGCTGCTGCTGCTGCTGCTGATGATGATATATAAACGATGGTCAAAGAGAACAAATCGGTTAATTTAGCATTGACATCGATAGCAAAGGAGAGTTGGCAGGTCAGAGGACGCTCGATAGACTCGCTTAATAAGAAGTTAAGTGAGGGCGTTTTACTCAGCGAGCAACACGAACATAATGCCATCATCCTGAGGTCGGTTTATTGAATCTATCCCGCCTTTCCTGCTTCCTCGTGGCCCCCCAGAGCAGGTGTCCAAACAGTACGTCGACGAACGGCTTCTTAAGAAAAGGAGAGGAAATCAACTTGTATTAGAATAAAGGAAACGCTATTCATTGGGGCGCTGCTGTGCGTAGAAACGGGTCTTAATATCATTATGGAGGTTACCTCTTGTGAAATGTTTGCTTTAATCCCAAGAGTTACCCGGTTTCATCTGTCTATTCGACCGGTCTTTGTTAAAGCACGTTGTTATTCATCTCTGAGTATCTCAAGTATAGCATTTAAACCGATATTTGAAGGCGGAGAGAAAGAAGCAACGTTGAAGAGGCAGATTGTCTTCATTATCGCCGGTCAACATCCTCTTATCGTTTACCTCTCAATTTCGTAGATGAAGATCTATCATCTATTCCTGCCAATGAAGTTACAAGAGGTATATGTATTCACTCGTGCTCCGTCCGTTTGTTTGTCCACTCACTATGTCCATAAGTTCTCAATAAATTCAAATCAAATTCTGGCGTAGGATGAACCATCGGTTAAAAAAGATATTGGATTGGATTTTGAGATCGGTCAAGTAATTTATATTGTTTTTTTTTTTTTAATGCTTTTTTATCATTCTGCAGGAAACGAATAGTTGATATAGAAAAAATTCTGTTTTGTTTTCGGATATTCCAATTTTGCTCAATTTCCAGTTGATGTTCAGTATTCACAGAGGTGCACGTCAACTGTTATACATTGTTTTATTCAGATTTGTTCAATCCAAGGGATAAATTGTTCTCACTTAAAACAAGAGGATTTTTACATTTTGAACTTGGTTGATTTTTAATGATATCGATCAATGGAGAACATATTTTGATCCCTTTCACCCTACTTCGGTCTCGTGTATAAATTGACACCGTCAAAATCAACTGTCAACATGTTTTAAATTTTTGTAGTTATTTCTCCCAATTTTCAAGTTGGCTTGACTGGCTAGCTATGTATATATGCATGAAGCGTACAGGCATCACAAATGTAGCTAGTCCAGAAGAAGCCTTTTTTGTTCTCTGAAAACTCCCTCTACATTCATTCGTAAGGGTTCAATTCGTTATGTAAATGCCAATTTGGTACCTCTGTTTGTCTTTGTTTGTATTCATGTTTGCTTTTGTTTTTTCGTGATGATGATGATGATGATCATCATCATCATCATCATCAGTCTTTTAACGTCTGTCATTGAACATATACCTTCCCCAGGATTTGCCACACTTCCCTATAATGGGCGTCACGGAGCCAGTACTTCCTGAACTTGTCTAGCTCGTCTCTCCATCTAACATTTTGCCGGCGTCGGTTGCACATGTGGTCTCGGGGGATCCATGTTGTGAGTCGCGATGTCCATCGATTGTCTGCCATTCTTGCAACATGGCCAGCCATCCGCCATTTGAGATTTTAAATGGATTCTATGATGTCCCTAATTCTCGTCTTTTCTCGGATGTACTGTGCTGTCTTGTGGTCTCTCCAGGTGAGGCCTAGCATTATTCCTTCATGTGCACGTTACACGGTTCTCAATTTACGTATCACGGCCCAACGAATGGTGGAAGAAGTAATTCATCCATTGATCACGTCTTTTGTCCATTTCATAAATCGATCACCTTTACACAGCCACCAAAAAGAGTTTGGTCAACCGACGGTGTTTATTGAGGGACTAACTAATCCTGTTAGCTATCATCGACAACTAAAATGTACCTGATCTTCTTTGATAAGATTCCTAAGACGAGGTCGAATATATTTTTCCAAACCATTCAACATTACCAAAAAAACATTCTGGAACGAATTTTGTTTTGTTTTATTTGGGCAGTGGGTGGTGAAAAATGTAGGGTGAATTATATAAATTCGAGTAAATTAAGCCATTCATGTTTCACTTAGTACTATCTCATCGGTCTCGCTAACCGTAGAATAGTTTCATTCACCCTTGGGTGAATCATTCATCAGTTCAAGGAGTATTCAGTACACCTCCCTGTCGTACAGGCAGCATGCAGATAGGTAACACAGGAAAATAGGAAAGAAATAAACGATAATCGGAGAAAATCGAATCCTTGGCCAACTAAGAACCTTAACCAAAATTCTTGTCAGGTGACACCATAGAAACGTCGATCTATTTTCCGCTGAATTACGCACACATTTAATGCAGTATCCTTTTGCAAAAAATACGCTATTCATTGGACGCTGAAGAAGGTGAATAGTCCGTAAATAGAATTCTGCTCAGTCCATTTGACTTTCGATTATTTGCCATTTTGTCGTTAACTGAATGACGTCAAATGAAGGGAAAGAGTTAATTGGGAATGCGAGGAAAACAAAATGGCTGTAGGTACTGGAAGAAAAAACAGAAAAGATGAAAAATAGATATAAAACAGGTGTGGTTACTCATTCAATTGGAAACATTTTCTGGCAGCATACCATGTGGGGGGTGATCAGTTTTGAAAAATGATAGGGAAAAACGATCAATGAATAAGTTACTTCTCTCGCCTCCTGTTGAACAGTGATCACTGAATTTAGAAACAAAAAAAAAAAACAAACAGAAGTGAATATTACCTGACACGAATTAAATGATCATTTATGCATTAACTTACATGGTAAATTGAATCCTCAAACCAAAAAACCTATGTTAAGGTGGTTGTGAAAATAGAAAAAAAAGGGAACGTTTTTTGTTGACATGACAAAGAATCAATTCAGATCTTTAGTTCTGCTGGTGCAGCCTTTGCAAATGATCCGTTGAATAACCTGGTGGACAGCCAAACCAACTTAGAAACTGGAAAAGAAAGTACAGTGGCAGTTCTGATGACAGTTTCAGTTGACGGTTCAAATATAGAAGCTGAACGATTTTCTCATTTCCTCTCAGTTTTTATCAGTGTTTTATTTACATTTATTTTCTTCGAGATTCAAAAAATGTCTTTTGCAATGGAACTTGCTTTCAATGATCTGAATGATGTAGTGGGAGTAACGTTATGATTCGCAAACTATACACATTTCTTTTTAAACATTATGTGCATACGCACACACATGTATATACGTGTGTGTGTATGTTTGCACGTGCAGATATATATATATATATATATATATATATATATATATATATATATATATATATATATATATATATATATATATATATATATATATTATATATATGCATATGTGTGTATATCTCACGCAACCTCTGTATCTTTCACTCTCTGGCTCTGTCTATCTGTCTGTACCTCACTACACATACTCCTTATGTACACATACGCATATATACATGTGTATATTTCCCAACTTTTCTCTCTCTCTCTCTTTCCCTCTCAATTCCTCTCTCTCCCGCTCTTTCTCTCTGTCTGTTTGTCTGTCTATCTATCCGTCTCTCTCTCTCTATATATATATATAAGCATATTTATATATATATATATATATATATATATATATATATATATATATATATATATATATATATATATATATATATATATATATATCCTATGTTCTCTTCTTATCGATACTCACTTTCGTTTTCCATGTATATATATATAAATACATACATATATATATATATATATATGTGTGTGTGTGTGTGTCTGTGTATTTATCATCTTTACATTTAACTCTTTCTCTCCCATGTGATCTCTCTCTCTCTCTCTCTCTCTCTCTCTCTCTCTCTCTCTCTCTCTCTCTCTCCACTCACTATATGGACGCACTTGCACATTCCCCCACAAATATATGTATGTATCTTCTTGTGCGTATGTATGATGATCTCTCACAAACCCCCTCTCTATCATCCTCCATCAATACTTCTCTTGATCAATCTCTATATTAGTCTCTCTCTATCCCTCTATCCCTCTCTGTCCCCCTTTCCCCTTCTTTATCTCTTGCTTGCTCGCTTGCAGAGCCTGAAGATAGTATCGAGAATAGTAAAAAGATTACTCGTTACAAATACATTTCTAATCTAGTTTCCTTCTTAAGGACATCACGAATTTTAATTTTGAAAAGAATAGAGTCATTTGATTTAGAAACGTCTTGGTTTCTTTTTTCATTACATTCCAGTCAAATATGACGTAATTCACTGCTATGATTACGTGTAGCTTTCAAACCGATCACTGTTGCTAATTATAAAAGAACAGTGTAGTTTGCTTGTCGGAAAGTATTTGCATTATATTTTTCAACCTAGGATCCAACTAAAACATCACAAACCATAAGAGATGAACCCTCTCGCTGGATTGAAGGGAATTATAACTCTTGCTTCTCTTTCAATGTGGTGATTGCTCATCTATAACTGTTGAATTTTCTTTATGTTTCTGTTGGAAAGTTTTACTAGATTAAAAGCCACCTAGAAATGTATTGTTTTCTAATTAGGCCATACGTGCAACTCGCCCGGAAGCAAATTAGCCATTAACACATAACAACCAATAACAAGCTTGGATGCACTAGGGTCGACCTGCCTTCCTTCATTAAAACCTAAACAGTAAACAAAATAGAATTCTTACCTCCAAGCAAAATCATTTCAAAACTACGTGTCTCATTTCAACTGTTCTATAAATAGTTCCTGTTTTTTGTGCATGACGTCACTTGTCATAGAGCCAAAATACAATCAAAATTCAAGAGTTTAAAAAAATAAATAAAAGGGAAACACTATCAATGTTATGGTTATTCTGTCATTAGCATCAAAAAAAAAGAAGGCCTACTCAGCCAAATGGTTAATCTGCAATTGACCATTAAAGCAAGGGAAAAATGTCAAGTTCCCTGTTTTATCCGATCACCAAATCAACTGATGTCTCATCAAAGTCCCCAAACTAATGCTCAACAGGAACGATGTGATTCATTCGTAATCACAAATAACACAGTCTTGCAAATACACACGGACAATCATTGCCTGCCTTTTAAAAATTCTTATATTTTCATAGCGATACAACTGTTTAAATCACATCTCTGGTAGTAAAATAACTTTCACTGGATATATATATATATATATATATATATATATATATATATATATATATATATATATATATATATATATATATATATATATATATATATATATATATATATATATAAACTTGCAATAATGTGAAAATAGTTTTTAACAGAAATGCAGTGCATCAGCCCAAGAAGACTTTAACCTTCATAAGGCCATTTCCATTTCCTCTTAACATTTTTCTTGGAACTTTGACACGATTGACGATCCCTGGTTTTAGACAGACGAAATACAAGTGACTCTGTTCGACAAAAATGCTTCTGGCCACCATCCAAAAACACGGATTTTCCACACCAGTAACAGCTAACAACTATGGAAACAGAATTTCAACCACATCCGATATTGGACAACTGAGTGCATACGTTTTTATATGATTGAACAGACAGGCATTTTTCAGTCCAAATGATAAAAAATCGGATACACACATCCAATTTATAACCTTAAGACGTCCACAGGTTACAACAGCCGAAACGTGTTCAAAAACTCCACTGCAATGAAGACAAATGCCTGCAAAAAACATCGCAAAAAATTCAATATTTACAAGAGAAATCGAAAACACCAGAACCCAAGTTGATATGACATGGCGCTACAGAATCATTCTTCCCTTTTATATATTTATATCCCTCTTTGTTATCCATACCTGAAAATTCACACGTCTTAATTTCCGGACTCGACTAATAGAGCCTTAAGTTTGAAATTAGTGATTTACTTAGCACAAGAATAAAAAATTATCAAATCATTGAATTCATCATCATCATCATTATTATTATTATTATTATTATTATTATTATTATTATTATTATCATTATCAGTCTTTTGACGCCCGTCGTTGGACATAGACTTTCCCCAAAATTCGCTACAATTCCCTATCATGGGCATCACGGAGCCAGTATTTCCTGAATTTGTCAAGTTCATCTTTCCATCTTGTGTTCTGTCATCCTCGGTTTCTTATGTGAACGCTGGGGATCCACGTTGTGAGACGTGATGTCCATCAGTTGTCTTTCATTCATTTTCAATAGCTTCTATGATATCACGAACACCTGTTTTCTTCCTTATATACTTAGCTGTCTTGTGATCTCTCCACGTAAAGTTGAGCATGATTTTCTCATGCACACGTTGCTTACTTCGGTTTGCAGGCTTATCTGTTGGTAGAAGACATTTTAATCACCGTTGCAGATGTTGTGGCTATTTATTTCTATTGAAAGAAATTCAGAATTTCTTTGAGAAAAAAAACATAAGAAAACATGCATGATGGCCTAGAATGTTGCATGCAGACAGACGGTGGTAAGTTCCTCAACTGTCTTTTGAATTATTATTAACCTAGTAATTGCAAGTGGAAATTCACTCATACATTCTAAGATCAAAACCTTTGCCCGTTGAAAGATGATCTATCACAAATAATCCACTCGAATATAAAATCTCTAACTTACTGAAAAAACTTATCAAAATCAGTATTGAATGGAAATTATATTCAGTTCACCAAAGAACTGCAATTATTAGAATGTTTGTCATCTGCACTCAATGGGTTAACGTCCTGTTGGTATCTTTTGTTACAAATCATTATGCTCTCAATATGCGTTACCTTATGAAATGAAGATTGAAAACTGTTCCGTCAAAAATATACTTCAATTCTTTTTTTTTTTCCATTTGTAACTGTGGATATATGTAAAAGCAGATTTTACAAGCATGGACCAATGTGTTCAACATTCATGGTTATGCACGCAGTATTTACTGGGCGTGGCTTTATTTCGATACAAAGCCAAGAATAATTCACACCCAATGCCGAACTGTTAAGAATGATATATAGTAAGGATGGTTAGCTCTATAAGATGATTTTCCGTGGAATATTCCTTTTTAAAAAATTGTGTTGTTCTGGCCCCTTTCTAAATGAAGTACTGTTTGTATAAAAAATGTATGCAAGTGTTTTTAATACTGCCTGTTTTTTTTTTTTTGTTTTTTCAAATATATCTGTATAATACATGCAAAAGAAATCTAAACAAAACGGATACTTTTCTCTCACAAGAAAAACATTTGAACTTAAGATAAAATTTTGGAAGAAAAAGTAACAGGCATGTTACAGAATATCAATAATTCAAAATGATTGATTAGAGTAACCATAAATTAACATACGAAATTAAAAGAGGTTATATGAAAAGGGGAGATAAGAACGTGTATATTGAGAAATGAGCTTCTGAAAAGTTCAAAAGATATTAGAGTGTTTTACAACTGCATAATGCAAACGACTTGTATGCATTTGGACTGTCTTGAACTTATTCAAAAGAATTGGACGTAGTTGTAAACAAGCTCGCTGATAAAATCGATGCTAGAAATGGCTAGCTATCCATGTTTGCTTTATATTTTGAATATTTCCGTGTGAGCCTATTTTGAGATTTATCATGCCCGACCTCTGCAATGAAAAAAAAAAGAAAAAAGAAAAAAGAAATTAGATGGTCGAGAGATAAGTCCAAAATAATCCAAGAAACTCTCGACTATAATATATAATAATACTCGTGTAAATAAACAAACAGTATTCTGGTATAATGAAGAATAAAATTTACCGAAACGATTTGTATCTGTGATGTCGATTTCTTGGAATCTTCTTGGCGAAATTGATAACAACTTTGCCACGGTAAGGCTGGCAGTTGAACGTGGGATATGCGATATCAGATTCTGCTAGAAGCTCACTCTTAATTTCCAAACCATACTTCTTCGTTAACAGTCATACAACAACGACCCTGGTATCCGATTAAAGATTCTTGAAAAATCAAGGAACGACTATCAGGAATGAAATATCTTTATATTATTTGATATACAGTTTCTACGATGCTGAACTTGTTTACAAAAAAAAAAAAAGAAGACAAATAAATAAAAGGATCAAATTATACCAACCTTCAAAGTGGGACAGGTATTTTCGGCTTAGGAATCTACCGTATGAAATATGGGCTTTAGGGTCGGTTAGCTACCTCTGGCTCTGGTGGGTATCAAGTAAATATTTTATCCATAGAAAAGAAAAGTAGAAGTAGAAAGGGAGAAGGAGAAAAAGGAGAAGGCTTCTTTCTGTCTTCATAAACAATTCAACGACACCCGAGCCTCAGATGCAGCCGGTAAAATCTCCTCGGACGCGTGGGCTTATAAAGTTATGCCATTCCAAGTAATATGACAACAATATGAACGCGAGCAGCATTGTCCATGATTTGAACTCGATTCTCAGATTCTATAATCTACACACATGTTTCAGGCAATAATATATATATAAAGAAAAATCTCATCTTTTTGGAATGGTTCTTAATGTGCTTTTTTTGCGTTTTTCGATTTTATTTCTTTCCTTGACGATTAATGGAGTGAATATATATTACGTTATGCTATGCAACTTGAAAAGACATTTATTATTGCAAAACTTCCTTTCATTCCCTGTCACTGACTATCCCATAATATGTATCGAATATTGATTTATTAAAGAATTTTCCACAGAATAGTCAGACAGTTATGAGTTATATACGTGCATTTATTCAACGAGCAAAAGACACACACAGATTTATTTACTGAATGTATTTCAATCCAACGCCAGGAAAACAGAGACTTATTGTCAGCAAGATGTCAAATATTCTCTCATATCTATGAGAAACTTGCTGGATCCAGTTATTCGCATAGAACCGTCACTCAAGTCGTACTCTCATCTCAGCACAGTCTAGGATTAATGTCCTCACATTTTCACCGATGAAAAAGGTAATATCTTCTTTGAGGCTCAGTATGACCTTAATGAGATTAAATGTTTAAAATATAATCTATATACATATTCAAAGTGTGTGTGTATATACATACATACATACATACATACATACATATATATATATACATATATGTATACATATATATATATATATATATATATTTATATATATATATATATACATATTTATATATATATACGTGTGTGTGTGTGTGTGTGTGTGCTAGAAAATTGATTTCAATCAGAAAAAAATCACATGTTGCATAAATATATATAAAACCAATTGCAAAGCTTACGTGAATTGTATCAACAAATATTTGGAAGTATTCGACTGAATTTACATACCTTTTAATATCTGGGTTTTATAAGAAGATAGTGCATATTCCTCTTGGTTTTCTGGTCTTTCTCGTTGTAAGAAAACATGACTTTGTTCTGTGAGTGACTTAAATATATGTATATACATATATATATATATATATAGATATATTGGAAGATAAAGAAACGTAAAAAGAGGAATGCTGGCAATAAAATATACAACAAATTCTATTTTGCTTCATTATTTCTATATCCAAATAGTGTTCAATACTTTGTGTAGAGTCAATAAGACAATTTAATCGTATAGACTAATTGTATATGCATTGTTCGAGATTTCATTTCACTAATCTACACAAAGACATTTATTGATACATTCATCTTGTAATACCTGGGGATCATTCTAAATAGAGTTTCGAGGAAAAATATACTGTGAGTCATGAAGTATTCTTAATGTGATTGTCAGCACTGAAACAAACAAATGCAGCAGATGTGGACAATGAACGAACGAAATGAGCATTTTGAGTGAAAACAATTATGCGTTGGAACGGCTATCAAATCAGTTGCGGGTCTGACCCTCACAGCAGCCCCATTTTCTTCAATAGTTTATTGTTTTTACATTGTCTAGTCTGAATGATTCATTCTCCATTTATATTGGTTGATCATTCCAATGCAAATATATATATATATATATATATATATATATATATATATATATATATATATATATATATATATATATATAAAGAGAGATCGATTGTCCATAGAGGCACATCTTACCCTAATTCCCCTAATCGATCTCTCTATCTATCTGTGTCAGTTTTATGTATTTTTACATGTATAAACGTCGTGAACATTCGACCATTTTCATCTGTGTATCTTCAGTTATATAAACGTCATGAATATTCAACCTTTTTATCATCTTCCCCTGATACATCGTACGTTCCACCGCTTCAGCATAATCCCACTTGTATGAACAGAACAGATTTCCCCCTTAAAAGTCACGAAGTGTAGCGAAGATGGCGGCCAATATTCTTTCATAACTTTTATGATTGTAAATGCTCTTGACGTCTTGCCTTTTTTGATTGGTCCATTTTCTTTCCACCAATCATTGCTGTCACCTTGTTTGCATAAGGGAGCTTAACTGGTAAAAGGTTATTTCAAAAATGTCTTGCTGACATTATTGAATTCGGATAGACCGTGGAATCGAAAGGTTCGTTTCCATGCATTTTATATCATTCTTTGTAACCCGCCTATGTACAGCAAACTTTCGTTTTGATGGCACTGGTTCTAACAGCGCAAATGAATGACACATACGCTATGATGCCATATTCGTCTTTCTGTTTTTGCTTTTTTTATTCACGCAAAGCTTTTGTCAGGGATAGGTTTGCTGCAATAGCACTTGGAATTTGGAGCGCTTTATTTGTGAAACAAAAATTAATACACCTTTAGCTGCTAAATAAACATGAAATCTGTAAAATGAATTCCAGAAAACGTCTCATCAATCAATGATAACCTCCAAAAAAATCAAGAAAATGGGATGCGCTGTGAGTGTATCTCCATAATATATATATATATATATATATATATATATATATATATATATATATATATATATATATATATATATATATATATATATATATACATATTGCAAGCATATCTATCTATTGCTTCGTTTATTACATTTTAAGAACTGGAGCCATCGTTTGCGATATTTGGTCTATGAAAGGTTGATAAAGATTGATAATCTTTTGTTTCTCATTATTAATACACTTTATAGAGAAAAAAAAACAACTGTAGTTACAGCCAATCTGTTAAAACACTCTTTAGTTCCCAGGAGGCAATAACATAATCTAACTGTATTTCCTATTCTGAGAGAACACCATCAATATTCTGATAAACTCTTTGTGTCCAAAAACTGATTTCATATTGATTCTTAGGCTATCTCTGCTTGCCTTATCGCGGGAGTTCCATTTGCATAAGTAATAATTTCCTTTCCTCCACTGCAAAGCAGCCGTATATAACAACATTCTTCTTGAATATTAGATAATTCAACACCATCAATGTACCAGCAAGGTTACACACACATACATACACACACACACACACACACATATATATATATATATATATATATATATATATATATATATATAATTGTGTCATCCACAGAGAGCTGTTTCGATGTATTACATCTCTTCAGTGTGGCTAAAGACATTCGATAATCCCATCCAGTACTGGAATGCAGAATTGAAACCTTCACTCCAGACCCGTCGGCCGATATCCTCAGGACTACAGAACTGGACAGGCAGTAAGGCTGAACAGAATGATAAAATAATTGGATATTTGTTGCACCGGACATCCCAGTAGAGAGGAACCTATTTGTAAATTACCATTTGGGATTGAAGCATTTATCCTCGAACTGATCATTGATCACTGACATCGATTGGGAATACGCAGTGATTTCAACTATAGATAACAATATTCACCCGTGTTGGTTCATAGAGAGAGAAAGACTTTTCATCTTATGTACGTCATCGGACATGGGCATTCCACAAGTCATGCCATATAACAGGCGTATATCTCATATCAAAATCGTCACCACCATATTATTTTCTAACGGCCACGATCCCACGTATGATCTATAGAGATCCATACAGTGAGTCAAGTGGCCAAATTTCGGCAGCTGTCTTGAATTCTCGCAACATGGCCAGCCCATTGCCATATCAGCTTTCAATCAGTTCTCTGATATCTCTAACTCTTGATTTTTCTCTTATATATCGTGCTATCTTTTGATCTCTTCACTTGAGCATGATCCTTGGGGGGGGGGCTAATATTTTGATGGGATCCATGTTTCAGCTCCATTGATGTCTATATGTATAGATTGTACACCTTTTCAGAAAAAAAACTGATTGGATCTCTTTGTTCTTGGATCCCTAACTTTCTTTTCCTGCCGAACCAAGGAAATTTTACATTTCAGGTCTCTTTATGTTGTGAATTTCACAGAACCAAGTTATCTCGGATATTGGTGTTCTTTCTTTCGATCGGTATTTTCGATTATGGTTGCTGTGTCTTCGTTTATAGTTGCACATAATGTCGCAGGAGTTGGAATAGGAAATGGGATATTAATTGTACCTAGTTTCCCAGTGAAAAAGCCCCCTCTCCCTTCGTGAACCAGAATTCAGAATCGTTGTATCTATCCTGGACTAAAACATCAAGCAATAACGGATGTGACACATACGCAATCATCTCAGTCATGTAGCAAGCTTCCCGACCTTTTTTTTTTTTTTTCTCAAGAATACCTGACAAAACTTTCTTCTCCTCGGTAATATAGTAATTGTTAGAAAGCAATAAATCTAGTTTTCAATTTTCCTGGAGGACATTACTTTCATCTGGGAGATTGGTGCCTTGAAACCCCTAAACATATTCCGTCGCAAATAACGTTGATTAACATTTTCGCTACTTCTCTTGATAAGTATCCGGAAAAAAGAAGAAGTGCGTTTCTGCCCGAGGAGTTAATCTGTTACAACAGCTGTTGCAAGAGCTCAGTGTACACTTCTTCACAATTAAAAAGTAAGTAGAAGAATGCAGCACACACATTAAAAAAAAAACAACAAACATATCATGCTAATTGAAGAGTATGGCAAGCAAATGGAAAAGTACGACATGCAGATTAAAAAAATGGCATCCAAATGGAAAAAATATGGTATGCAAATCAGAGAATTCTGCAAGAGAATTGCAGATTATTGAAAGCAAATCAAAAAGTAGCACATGCAAATCGAAATATCAAGCATCCATTTCTTTAAAACATACCACAAAAAATGAAACGGGGAAGTGAACAGAGTGGATTGGTATGAATGATCAATTATGTACCATCCTTGCAACAGTTGCAACAAATGTTCTCTTTGGAAAGTGAAATCAGATCAAACAGGTCTCTATATATATTTTGTTCAGTTGATGATTATTTCTAACAAAAATCCGAAAAAGCAAAAACTACTAACTAAGAAAAGTGAATTCAAAACTTACAATCAAAACATTATTCATCGAGTTATACATATATTTTCACGTTGGGAAAGTAATTACATATTCTTGTGATTGAAATGTGATCGTGTCAAATTAAATGAGACAAGACCAGGATTTGATTGGGTGAAAAGACATACAAATAAGGTCCATCGTCACTTCTATGTAGCAGAGTGACGTTCATGGTGTATAGTAAATTTTAATCCTTGGGAGGACAAGGACTTTGAAGAGCAAGATATCAACCAACGCTTGTTTATCGAATTTTAAAGGGAAGGCTTATAAACGCCAACAAATGTTTTAACAGTTTAAAACGATGATTGTTATTGAATACCTAATCACTTTCCAAACACGAAAATGCGTGATTACTTTCCTAACGACGGAATGTAGAAGAATATCGTCAATGAAGAATATATCCTACTTCAAATTTTGATGCATTTTCTTCTCAGTATATGTTGTGATGCATAGCTTTTATTGCTCCATCAGCAAACTATTGCTGATTCAAGAACACGCCTTCAGCTTATATTGTGTGCGTGAAATTCCATTAGGAGGGTCAGCCAGCAACCCGGATAGTTTCCCTGCCTTCAGCCCTCTAGTTTTTGGTCCCACAGTGGACAATTAGAATCCGATTATTGAAAGTGGAGCTTTCCATGGGGTCAAAACGAAGACTTTGAATTTTTCTAAGATGCTGTTGAAGAGATTGTTCGATATTGGAGATTACAGGTGTATTAGCAAAAACCACAATACCTTCGCTTAAATATATGATTTAAATGTTTGATCCCTAATTTCAGACGGTTCAAACACCCTTCTGGTTTAATGTACACTTCATGAACTTTGTAGCAAGCTATTTCCTTGATTCTATCGGAAGTGATGTCCTTTATCTCATACTAGTAGTAGTTAGGCCTTCGAGCTTTTGGTCAAAGAGATTGCTATTACTCTCATCCTCATAGTAAATAGTTTTATAAAATGAGATGAGTCTTAGGAAATCCACTCGGAATTGTTCTTTTTTATTTGTAAGAGTATTACCACTAATCGAAACACTGGAGGCTATTTTTATTATGAAACAAGCCCTTCCAAAAAGACATTTTAAGGTAAATTTATGTCGATTTCTGGGACAGGATGTTGGTGCAGTCTACCATTGGAATATTTTGAGGTAGCATAGCAATTTTCCCTTTCACATGCATAAACAATTTTTTTTAACATACTGCAAACCTTTGGATATTTTTTCTCCAACATACCTATGGAAATCTTCCATTTGGAGCCATTAACTGCAGTTGATGACATTACATTCATTACAGTTCAATGGAACAACTTCAAATGACAGAAATATCTACCAGGCACACAATAAACCCTTTCCACTCGAAGAAACATTTTCTTTTTGTGTCTATGTCTGTAAATGGAATAGTCCATTGATTACAAAAAAGAAACAATCCGTTCAGCTTATTTTGTGTCACCCTGTATAACTAAAATTACCTCTGCATTTAAAAAACAGCAACTGAGCAGCTCCTATAGCAGTTAATGGCTTAATTCATTCATGCTAAATATATTCTCTTTGCACGTCCGTTCGAAATAACCGCGTTTCATGCCCCTATATTCATTCCCAAGATAGCTTGACTCAGGGTTTTATCAGACGCCTTCATTGTATAATGTTAAATCCATGCGATTGATACTCACAACTGGATCAAATGCATTGACGAGGAAGGAAAGCATGTCGAAAGTTAAATATTTGTTGAGTGAAAGAATGTATTCTTATTATTAGACTTGGAACTTATAGATGTTCCCACGTATATTAGAGATTCGTGGGGAAGGCAATATAATAATATTTCTGCAGAATTGTTGAGATAAAAACATCAGATCTACGAAATCCCAATAACACATGTAACAAACACTGGTTATTCAAAAGAATACTTCAAATGCCAAAGTTTACAAAATTGTTAAATGTGGACTTCCCTGGATATTTCCAATTCCTGTGTAATTACTTTTGCTCTTAAAAAAACTGCAATAACTTCGAGAATATTTTCTCGGTCTTTCAAACCAAAAAATCAAATGTCATACGTCGACTTACGCTCGAGTGACTCTCGTTCCGATCACAAATACGTCACCATAACAGCTTAAATCCATTAAATGCTGATAACAATGATTTTAGTCACTGCTATTCTGGGCGTCAACAGCGAATGACAAGAACTTCCAACTTGTTATTTGTAAGAGAACACGGTGTGTACGTCCTGTTTCTTGTTTCGCAGATAGAGAAGGAGATGCGGAGGATAGACAAGCGGGCACTTTACTGGGCTGCAATAAATTACCGAGTGAAAGAAACATAATGGGTGACATTTGTTCCTTCTTTTTGGAAAATGCAAGGAAGAGGAGGATGAAATAAAGCAGTTCCTGTAGAAATGTATGTGTCAT
>OY735221.1:8390221-8422721 GCA_963457665.1 Thysanoteuthis rhombus
TTTCAATGTTTTACCCCTTCAAGACTCTGCCAAGAAATTGATTCCATCAGTACAGATGATCAAAAGTCCAGTGTGTGTTTACCCTAACGTAATGATACGCATATCACCACAAAGCTTTCCACAAACATGATCTACCCATATACCGCCTACCTTACTAATCATGATTTCACAGTCTTCCTAAATATGAACTGAGTTGTTTGTAACTGTAATTTCCTGACGTGGCTCGGAATGAAATACTGAGTCATTAGCCTTAATCAGACTGGTAATATTGTCATTTTACTCACACACTGTCAAATTTCCATCAATCCAAAACCTTCTTTTCACTATATATATATATATATATATATATATATATATATATATATATATATATATATATATATATATAAAGAAAGACAGAGAGAGAGAGGGAGAGAGAAGGACACAGAGAGAAATAGAGAGAGATTGTCAGATAAACAGATTGATAGATAGATATAAATATCGATTAAGAAATGGACATTTTTGGTCTAATAGAACGAATTATTAATTGCGTAAAATCATTTACTGGCAACGTAGATATAATAATCAATTGAAGGAAATGGGACTGCTGTAGGAATCGAACCTGCCACCAATATGGTAGCTGCTTCAACGCAGGATGGACTTACTATCGAGCTAAATAGTCGTTGGTAATGCAAGCATGAATATCTATCAGACATGATATGTCTATTTCTTTAAAGATAACCGTCGCATTTCGGAAGACGAATAATCGAGGGGAAAAAACACAAAAAAGACAAGAAATCAGTTTGAAAGCAATTATTTGTACCGTTGTATTACCATTAGCTGTTTAGTTCAATGATAAAAACATTGCTTTGCTGTAGCAGATATGCTTTCGGTGGCAGGTTCGATTCCTGCCGGAACCGAAATTTCTTCTATTGTATATTTTATCTACGTCCATAGGGTGAAAATTAATTAACCCTGTAAAGACAGTGAATCATTTCAAATAAGTTTCAATATAGAATGATGCTATTCATAATTCATAATTCATAAATTATTGGGTGAAAATAAGTCAGGTTGCAAAAACATGGAAAAACATCCCTTTATATATAATACCGATACATATTACATACATTTATATATCTACACGTATATATTCCCGCTGTGTGCGTGTGTGTGCGTGAGTTTAAAATGCACAGATGCAGCATATATGCACTTATAGACACACATGCACACACACACACACATATATATATGTGTGTGAGTGTATGTGTGTACAATATATAAAACACAAATGTTGAATTAAATCAACGCACACATCTAATTTTTAGCACATACACGCACATATAAACACACACAAATACATGTTTAGATAGACAGATAGATAGATAGATAGATGAAAAAGAAAAAAAGATTTACAAACACGTGAAAAATGGGTTTGGTTCGCTGGCGTAATATGCAAGAATGAAATAAGGGTATATATGTAGATAAATGGATAGATGAATAGATATACGAAATGATTTTGATTCGTTGGTGTGATATACAAGAATATAATAGATGTTTTAATACATAGATAGATACGACAAATGATTTTGGTTCATAGGTGCAACATACAACATCATAAAAAGGATATACGTGGATAGATAAATCGATAGAGAGATATGAGAAATGATTTCAGTCCGTTGGTGCAATATACAATAATATATATACGTGTGTGCGCGCGTGTGTGTGTGTGTGTGTGTGTGTGCGAGTAGATAGATAAATACACACATATATACATGCATACACATAAGATATGATTTCGGTTAATTGGTTCAGTATACGAGAATGAGATAAGAAATATATCCGTGGATGAGTAAATCAATAGATGGATTGATTTTTAAAAAAATGAGTTTCGTTCGTTTGTGCAATACATAAGAATAAGATTAAAGATAGATAGATAGATAGATAGATAGATAGATAGATAGATAGATATAGGAAAATATTTTGTTTCGTTATATCATCATCAGTCTCTAAACGGCCTTGGTTGGACATAGACCTTTCCAAAGATCGGCTACTCTTCTCTATCGTTTACGTCGTGGAGCCAGTACATTCTGAATTCGTTTAGCTCTCCATCTATACTCCACCAGCCTTGGTTGCACATGTGATATCTTGGGATCCATGTCATGAATTGCGATGTCAATCAGTTGTCTGCCATTATTGCGACATGACCAGCCCATTGCCATTTCAGTTTTGCTAATGAAACTGGAGGAAATAAAGGAGTAAATAAGAAAAAAATTACCTTAGGAGATTGAGGGAGATACTGAAACAAAAATAAACAGCGAGAATCTTATAGAAAGGAATGAACACATGGGCGGTATCAGTAGTTCGATCACAGGACCCTTCCTTGGATGGACAAAAGAAGAACTCCAGTCAATGGACCGGTGAATAAGGAAGGTTGTGACAATGCACACAGCCTGACATCCCAAAGATGACACAGATTGACAATACATGAAGAGAGAAGAAGGTGACATAAGACTCATAAGCATAGAAGACTGTGCCCAGAGTACCAAAACAGGTCCAAACAAGATGTGAAAGCAAACAGTGAAGATATTATAAAGCAGTGGAACGGACAACATAAGAATGGAAAACGATTGTGAAGCACAGCAGACAAGAAAAAAAAATGGGAACAGAAAATAATTATATTGAGAATTTAAAAGGCTGATACAGAACGTGGCAGACGAGAGATCGTGGACATGGTTACGAAAAGGAAATTGAAGAGAGAAACGGAATAACTCACCATGGAAGCTCAAAACAAATGCATTGGGACTAATTATATCAAAATGGAAAATTGACAGAACACAGAAAAACAGCAAGTGCCGCCCGTGAAGTGAAAGAGATGTGACAGTTAACCACATCACTACTGAATGTAGTCAACTAGCCCAGAAGGAGTGTGAACACAGACATAGAAGAATAGCAAAAGTGATACATTTGGAACCCTGTAAACAAATGGGATTTAACTATAAAGAAAAGTGGTACCAGTACAAACCGGAAACAGCCCAGGAAAATGAAGACTTCAAATTACTTTGGGATATCGGCATGTCAATGTATCACTTAATTCAAACGAGAAGACCCTACTTAGTAATCGTAGAGAAAAAAAGGAATATCAAATAATAGATATGGCCGCTCCTGCAGACCATAGAGTAAAGAGGAAAGAGGGTGAAAAACTTCGAAAATATCAGGGTCTGGCAAATAAAACTGAAGAAAAGGTCATGGTAGTACCGAAAAATAGTACGTGTGATCTGAACCGTACCAAAGACATAAAAGCTACTTCGGGAGAATTGAGACTGCAGACCAAAGCACTGCTAGGGACGGCACAAATACTGGGGGAAGCGTTAGAAGTATAAGATCTACGACCCCAATTGATAGCTGTGGCCTAAGAGAGGAGGATGGAGAAAAATCATCCAAATGGTAGTAAAGATACGAACTACAGCACTGTTGTGATCGGTGAGGGAGAGCTGAGATAAGAAAAGGGCTGAATATCTTTGAAAACTTACTGTCACTCAGCCTCAAGGGATAAGCACCAGGCAGCAAGTGCTGAAAATGTAAACCACCGTACTGCCGTTGACTATGAGAGTTTGCAGAAGGGGGCTGGAGACTTGCTGTCACTCAACCTCAAGCAGTAACCACCAGGCGACTGGGTGAGATCGATAATAATAATAATAATGATAATAATAGTAATAATAATAATTATTATTATTATTTGGAATCTCACACCAGTTGCCTGGTAGTAACCGCTGGAGTTTGAGTGACAGCAAGTCTCCTCAAGTCTCCAGCCCTCCTCTCCTAGTACTCATAGGTCGCAGTAATTCTGCGATTTACAGTTTCACACCGGTTGCCCAGTGGTTATCGCTGAAGGCTGAGTGACAATAAGTCTCCTCAGGTCTTCAGCTAACGTCTCCTCTCTCTTTCTTTGTACGGTCTCTATCCTCCCCCTAATCCCGATCTCCTCCAGTCTCTCCCTCAGCGTTTTGGGGACAGTTCCTAGTGCACCCACTATGACCGGTACTACCCTGGTTTTCATGTTCCACATCTTCCTTAACTCTCTTGCTAGGTCCTGGTATTTTTCCCTTTTTTCACCCTCCTTCTTTTTTACTCTATGGTCTGCAGGCACAGCAACGCCCTCCTTTTTTGTCTACAATTACTAAGTCCGGTCTTTTTGCCTGGATGAGGTGGTCAGTTTGGATGTCAAAGTCCCAGAGTAGCTTATGATTGTCATTCTCCAAAACTGCCTCTGGCTTGTGCTGAAACCACTTTTCCACATGGTTGAATCCCATTTGTTTGCTTAGTTCCCAGTGTATCATCGTTGCTACTCTATCGTGTCTATGCTTATACTCCTTCTGGGCTAGTTGACTACATTCACTAGTTATGTGTTTCGCTGTCTCATCTCTTTCACCGCACATGCGGCATTTGCTGTTTGTCTGTGTTCTGTCGATTTTTGTTTTTATGTAGTTTGTCCTTATGCTCTTGTTTTGGGCTGCCATGATGAGCAATTCCGTTTCTCTCTTAAGGTTCCCTTTTCGTAACCACGTCCATGATTTCTCGTCGGCTACATCTTGTATCTCTCTTTGAAACTCGCCGTACAATTTTTTCTCTTCCCATCTTTCTTTTCTTGTTTGCTGTACTGTTCCATTGTTTTCTACTTTATTGTTTGTTGCACTATCTCTCGTGCTCTTTATGATTTCTTCACTCTTTGTTTGCACATACCTTTCTAGGACTACTTTAGCTCTCTGGACACAATCTTCTATACTGATGAGCCCCCTGCCACCTTCTTTTCTCTTAACGTATAGACTATCTGTATCATCCCTAGGGTGTAATGCTTTATGCATTGTCATAAGTTTCCTTGTTCGCCTATCCATTGATTGGAGCTCTTCTTTTGTCCATCCTAGTATACCTAACTACTGACACAGCCCAGGTGTTCATTCCTTTTATTAGATTTCTGCTGTTTAATTTGGTCTCTAATATTTTCCTTATCTTTCTAAGGTATTCTCTCTTTATTTTCTCCTTCATCTCTTCCCGTTTTATCATGTCACATTCAAGGACGCCTTGGTACTTGTATCGGTCTTGTGCGGTCAATGCCCTAATCTTGCTGTTGTCTGGGAGTTCAATTCCTTCAGTCATTGAAAGCCTTCCTTTGTGCATCACCATGATTGCGCATTTTTCTATTCCGAACTCTATTCCGATGTCCTCACTATATTCCTTTACTTCGTTGAACAGTGTCTCAAGCTCTCCCCTGTTTTTTGCGAACAATTTTATATCGTCCATGCACATCAGGTGGTTGACCTTTCCCTCTGTTTTAGAGAAATGGTATCCTTTGCTGTTCTTCAGGATTCTGTTGGGCGGTATCATTGTTAGAACAATACGTGGGTATGGAGATAGACAGAGGGAGAGATGGAGTGATAGATACTGGGAAAATAACTTTGGTTGTTGGTGTAATATACAATAATTAAATGGAAGTATAAACGTAAGTAAATAGATGGATAGAAAGATCGATATGAGAAAATATGTCGGCACGTAGGTATGATAAACAATCATTTAAAAGTATATAAGTCGAAAGATAGACGGATATAAGTGAGGATTTTGGTTTGTTATTGCCATATGCAAGGATAAAATGAAAATTATATATGCTGATAGATAGCTAAATAGATAGATATAACATATGATCCTTGTTTGTTGGTACAATGAACAAGGATAATCCAAAAGAGTGGGTGAATCGGAGATAGAAATATAAAGATGGTGTATCCGATTGAATATAAAAACAAATCACAGAATATGGGGCCTTAAATAAAGTTGGCAGATAATATCATGGAAAGAAGAAAGGACAAAAGACAAAAGAATTAATTTGGAAAGGAAACAGTACATGTTGGATGGGTTTAGTGGATTACGGTATCAAGTTCAAGGGAAAAAATCTAATCTGAACAAACAAAGTGTGAACAAATAGATTATAGCTATCACTGAGGCATAAATTGGATTTTACAATCCGTAATAGAATTCAGTTGGCCTTAGTTGTTAGGATACTGAAAAGCAAAAACAGGCCTGTCACATCGTTTTTCTCTTTATCCCTTACTACCCCTCTCTCTCTCTCTTTCTCTCTCTCTTTCTCACACACACATACACACACACACACACACACACTCATACACACACACATTCAATGCATTCCTTCAGTAAATTCATTCATGGTAAACTATTTACTATGTATTTTCATCGTGCAATTCTTTGAAAGCATCTCTATAGTAAAATCAATGGCAAAGAAATTACATTATAGATATAATAGCCGTGTTCAATCGGTAACGCTAGCTTAAATTCTTAACCACTGACAATCTCTCTTGCCCTTAAGGTTTTATGTGGAGCATACAGACTGAGTACCGCGGATAGTTCAATAATTTATTCCCAAAGTGTAAAAAATGAACAACGTTCCAACAAAAGCGGGATATAATACAACAAGCTTGTCAAACCCGTATTTAAAAATACCTACTTGTATACTGCACTTATTTCTGAAAGAGTTAGCACATTTAAGGGAACATGTCAGATCGAATAAATTGTTTTGTATTCGTTCCATCATATTCAGCTTTCCAGAATTGTCTTTTTCTAATATATAAGTTTTGAAAATCGATATTCAATCACCATTTTTCACACCCCTATCAGAACTATTTTGTTGGTCATTTCAGAAAATTATGGAAGCTAAACTAGTGAGTTGAGAAATAGCAGTAATGTCAGTTGCATTCTTGGCACAGGTTCAAACGCACTTGTTTTGACAACCATGATCATTATTTAATTTATCCCAAACTGCTGACACCGTCTATTACGTTGCAAATGCAATAACACCGCACAGCACGATTTCGGTTACTGGAGAGTTAGTGCCACTTTCTGATCGCTAATGTGTAAAAAGTATATAAAAGGACTATCGTTTCCTTTAAACTTCGCTTCTGTGACTAGGAGAGCAATCCTTATATGCAATTGTTTCTCTTACTTCATGCGATTGAAGATTCCCCATTATCAAATTAAAACAAATCTATTCCAAATGAACAGTGTCCTGCTGATGGATTTAGAATAGAAAGGAATGATAGACACAATCATTTAGGGAATAACACATATAACAAAGGACAAAAAAAAGTAAGGAAATTTGCTCAGATGAAACCTTTAGGATAGAAAGAAAATTCTGATTTATTCACCCGTAGTATCATTGGTTACGTTCACAGCTAGTCAATGATTAGCTAGTTTGAGGCAGAATATATACATTATTCAGGGTTATGTAAAATATTTTCCTTTTTTCTATACACATATCTTAATTCAGTATTTGTAAACAGCTGAAGTCCAAGAGGAACTTACTTATAACGAGCTCTACTTGAATACAACTACATGTTTAGTATTTTTTCCAAAAATTGTTGTCAGAGCTTTCTTTTCTTGTTGGTATGTGCATCATCTTTCAATCTGCAAAACTATCACACAAACACCCCATACATACAAATAAACAATACAACAATTCACTAATCAAACTAATACACTTGGATGTGTGTCAACAGCAGATATTTTTGGAATAATTTATATCTACCTTTTACATTTCTACAAACATCTGCATTTCACTCGTATATTATTTATGATGAATACTCAAAGGCGGGCATTTCTTCAATATCTTTATCTCTTCTTGATTTGAAATTTTCATTAAACACCGATATTTTTAGAAATAAATACATCTCCAGAAAATAATCACTTGAATTAATCGATTCGACTGAAAGTAATAATGTTCAATATATATATATATATATATATATATATATATATATATATATATATATATATATATATATATATATATATATATATATATTCTCTGAATGCATTTCTTTTGCTATATTTTGACATTGAGTCCTTCAACAATTCCTGACCATTGACAGTATTGAATACGCTCATAAAGTAATAAACAGTAAATTTCTATACGAAAACCATCTATTATACTTGTAATAATATTATCATCAGCGTTATACATGAATTGCCCCCAACCCGTCTTCACAAAAAGTGTTGCAATTCTCCCACGGTGCATGTTGAAATATATTTCGGTTTTTGTATAGGCCAAGATAAAGTGGTCATTTCGGTTTAAATAATATTTTATGTTTTTTTCAATCAATTATTGGTATTGATTCAATCATCCTTCTCTAAAATATGGACCACGATGCATTTCCGAAAAGTACACATTGATATATATATATATACATATATATATATATATACATATATATATATATATATATATATATATATATATATATATATATATATATATATATATAAACCACACACATACACATACACACACACACACACACACACATCGTTGTCATCATCATCATCATCATCATCATCATCATCATCATCATCGTTGTCGTCGTCATCATCATCACCATCATCATCATCGTCGTCGTCGTCATCGTCATCATCATCATCATCATCATCGTTGTCGTCGTCATCATCATCACCATCATCATCATCGTCGTCGTCGTCATCATCATCATCATCATCATCAGTCTCTTATTGTCCGTCCTTGGACATAGACCATCCCCAGGATGTTTGTTATTCTATTTCTAAGAATTCTTTGGGCCATGCACACACATTAATCTAACTGATTAAAGGTATTTCAGAATATATCAAACTACTTTGGGGTTTACGTAAACTATTAAAGAGCCTTTGACTTGATGGAATGCATGGTCATTTTGAACTTGATGCAAGAATAAGATATAAATGAGAATAATGCAAATTTAACTATGAATATGAACCAATATGGCAGTGCCATAGTTAAACTTCATAAAGATACTCAAAACATAGATTGTAAAAGGGAATGAAGCCAAGAGTTATAGCATCACTATCACTTTTTGAAGCAGACCTTGAGATCACTTTTCGAAAAACAGATTTGGAATACGTTCAGGAATATAGGGACCAATTTAGATACTGTGATAATACTGAATACATAGTGAAGTTTGCTGGTGGTTTACAAAACATGTTGAGCGATCTAGGGAGGGAAAAGATGAAAAGAGGGTTGAAAATCGAAGAAAAATGACAAAAGTGATGTCTAATGACATAGTCCTGATGGAGACAATCAAAATAGACGGTTGAGCCTTAGAAGAGACTTTCAATTACATTCCCCGGTGATAAAGTAGAGAAATAACATTGAAATGAAATAAGACGTTGCATAATGATTGACAAAGATGCATTTGGTAAGGATTAATAAGTTTAAGTCTTGGGGTATAGAAACAATGCATGGTACGTAATATGCATATTATGCGGTGAAGAATGATTGCAAAATCAGGAAACATACAAAACCGGTCGAAAACAAACACCAAAGGACACAGAGATCAATGGAGAGAGTAATGTTAAAATTTAGGGATAGAAAAAAAGCTCAGATGGATCCGAGAAAAGATCTTGGTGAAATATATTTTACAAGAAATAAGGCAACAAAATGGTGATGTGCAGGATACATTACAAAAAGAAGAGGCAGCAGATTAGGCAAATGGTAAACCAATTGTTGCCCCTAGGACAGTAAAAGCAGGATGAAAAGATGAAAAGACGAATGAAATTTACCGGTAAGCTCTGGCGCAGATTAGTGCATTTATGCTTGTCATTGTTTCAGAAATGGATTTACAACCCCTAATGATGATAATGACGCTAATGAAAAAGACGATCGAAAATTATTCAGGTGTACGACATCTTATTTTTGGTTGGTCCTAGTTTCGCACATGATCCCTGGGGATCAATGTTGTCAGTCGAGATATCTGGCTGTTGTCTGCCATTCTTTCAACTTGTCAAGCCTATTGACATTTATATGATAAATCTGACTCTAGTTTTTTTTTCTGAAATACTGTGCTGTCTTATGATCTCACCATGTGAGGTTGAGTGCGATTCTCACCTATGTACGATACAGGGTACTCAGTTTGATGGTCAGTCTTAGGTTAGGATCCATCTTCATACTTTGTGAGGGGCTATCAGTAGAATACATTGGTTGCAAACTCTTCTTTTTAGGAGTAATATTTACAGAAAAATATTTGATGCAGTCGGACGAGAAAGAGAGAAAAGAAGATGAATCCGATTAAGGGACTTAATGTTAAAAAAGAGGGAAGTATTATGAAAAGTAGAATTATATCCTGCATTATCCTGTATGAAAAAGCTCAAAGAGCAGAAGTAATCGTTTTGCAGAATGATAATCGTTTTGCAGAATGATAGTTTTAACTAACACACAATCGATTCAGAATATCAAACGTCATATTCTTCCAATGAAAAATGGAACAATTAAACGGACAGCAAGACGTAGTCACTACTAATAACAATGATCATTTTCTCAACACGCAATTCTGACTCTTGTTACATGGCCTTTATCCATACTCAAAAATACAAAGCAATTTTTTGAAAGACCTATAAAAAAAAGCGTTTTGTGCTGATCAAAATTAAGAAGATTGGATTTTTACTAGAACAGATCTAGATATCATTAGAAAACTCAAATAGCAGTGGGCTAGTAAATTTGAGACGACAACTGGACATTACAGCTGACAGCATGGATCTCTGGGGATCACTTTCGAATCTTTCGCCAACAAAATATAAGATGGCGCAACGAACTAGGCGAATCCACAAATTATTGACTCCACGATACAAATGATGAAAAGGTTTTGGGAATTTTGGGAAATCTGCTGCTGCTGCTGATGATGATGATGATGATGATAACAGTTAAGGTTAATCACTCAATAGAAGCCATCACGCGACTAATATCTCATGGCAAGTAACCCATGTTTGGGGTGATCAGTGATCATTCTGTTGGGTAACGATTATTGTAAACGTATGAATAAAAAAAATGTGAATATTGCTGAGTAAAAGTTGGAAATTTCAGCCCTCTAACTCCATTGATTCGGCCTGCGTGACACATTCATACATAGCAACTTGAAGAATGAAGAAGCTCATTTAGATAGTTTGCATAGCAGTTTTGTTGGAAACTTCCTAATCAATTGCAAGTCTATATGGCCACCTTTCAGTCATCGTATAACTTGGAGACGGTTACTGCTATTACCACCAAATATTATGTGCTTACTAAACAGCATGTTTTTTTTTATTTATATTTGCAAAAGCAATATTAAAACTGCCTAATAATAATTCCCTTCCTGAATATGAGATGGTGACTCCAGTGCTTATTCCACAAAAGATTGCAGAGTATTTAAATTTTAAGATCTCTAAAGTACAAGTTGAAAATCCTGCAAAAAAGAGACAGAAATGCTGATTTCTAACGAATATGAGTACTTGAAATCCTCTGTGCAATCCCCGCAGATATTCAAATTAAAAACGATTCAAGAGTTTACGATGGAGATAATTTAAAAATAATGAATGTTTCATTAAAAAAAAAACATACTTGGAATCCATATCAAACCAGAGAGACCCATTTTACGTTTTCTGTGAAAAGTACCTAAAAATCCAACAAGCCAGGTAGGATCCCAGCAAGATGCAAATAACGCGATTTCATTCAGTGTGTAAAAATCTATCACTGATTTAGCAAGTTACTGCTATTATACAGCCGGTAAATAAGTGAAAAAAAATCTATATTTCACGTTAAATCCACGATAAATTAAAGAAATAAATATGTATTTCATTTACAATGGAAATCCAAGGAAGAAAAAACAAAGATATAAACTCGCTGGATTCTGCCGTTATTGTTGGCCACTACAGGTGGGATGCGCATTTATAGGTAAACTTGTTCAGTCTCATGATTTTTTGTTCCACTCAGCTGCACACCTGTGTTGGCATTTGTTTGCACATGCGCATCGTGTAAGTTTTAAGGCTTGGTTGATGGAGCGTGGGAAAAATATAGGAAAGTTTGTTGGGGAGAAACGATTCGTTCGTTTATCCGGAAACCTTTTGATGGATGGTTGATTCAGTGGCGCCAGTTAATTTATCAAATAAAAAGGAAAAAAAATAGTGAGATTCGTGTGTTTTTTGTTTTTTTTCTGTTTCTCTTTGTTTCCTTTCTTTCGTTCAACTTTTCTTTCTTTGTTTCTTTCAGAGAGGGCTTTCAGGGAAAATGATACATAAGTGAATGATTGTTAGAAAGAGGAAGGTAGAAAGAAAAAAATATTTCTCCTCGTGGGTGGAATCGTTTCATACAGTTCTAGTCACCATTATCAATACCATTGATTTTTTTTTCTAAAGTCCTGTAAAATATCATTTGAAATAAAAAGAAATGTACCAAACATGCATCATTAGGATCTAGCAAAGTTAACCGGTGCTGCTCGGGAGAAACAAAACATCATATCAGACAAGTAAATTAAAAATATGTTTTACCCCATTCACCCAACCCAACCCATTCACAATGCAATAAGCAACGTTTAAAAAATAAAGGAAATTCAATTGGAATAAAACTCCAATTCTCGATTTGATTTTTCTGAAGTCTTTTTCAAATCGTGTAGAGTGAATTCATAAATCAAAACAGGTTGTGAGAAGATGAGAAAAATTGAAACCAAAATTTGATTTTTCTCAGATGGTGCGAAATAAATTTTGGAACAACGTTCTCATTTACATAGAGACGTGAATCTTACTTCCAATATGCGCTGTTTACTGAGTGTTGTTGATTGATAGCCTCGCAGAAGTAGTGATCAGATAGCTCAAATAAAGTAGCGATCAAAGGAACTTTTAAAAAATACGATATAGTTTTTCTGGAGAGGAAACAGGAACAAACAAATTGAAGAACTGAATGTTCATAGTAGGGACCTAATAATTTCATACAAAGAAAAATATCACCAAGACAGTAATAATTGGACACTTGATTTTTGTTGCTGTACGTCATTTGGCATGGATAGCAACCTACAAACGTGTTTCTTATCTTGGAGATGTATGCTTCAGTTACTAATCTCCCCCAAACCCTTGATCTTCGAACTAAACCTCGATTCCTTACACTGCATTACGCATTTTGCTCTGAAATCCCTCTGTAATCCTTCATTTCATGATTCCTCCTATAATATGGAAGTCTACAGTATCAACTGCAACGATGCAGCCCCACGACACCATGGATCCTCCAGAACTCCTAAGTACAGTGTTGCTCTCCCTCTAGGCTGAAGCAAAAGAAGAAATCAAGGCCGGAAAAAGAGGCTGCTATTTGCAGGAGAGTATTAGGACAATCTAAATTTGTTTGGGACAATTGTCTTGTGAACAATGATTTTTGGTAATGGACATTCAAAATGAGGTTTTGACTGCAAAAAGTTTATAAAGAAAAGAACTCCCTACCAGCAGTAAGATATGGCAGAATATATATATATATATATATATATCCTTAACCCGTGTAACCGATATGGACATTCATTTCTTAACCCCTAAAAAACAAAATAAAAAAAATCGATGACAATAAAATGAATGAATTAATATAAATTGCCACAGTACTTTGTGCAAAATATGAAAATCAGAAAAAAAATTCAACATATGAATATTAGAAAAATACTCAACTCATACACACACACACACACACACACACACACACACACACACATCCTAAATATTTTGTTGTTAAAAACAACATCTATATACATTATATGATGAGAATACCTGATATGTTATGAAAGACTTAATGTATTATTCCTCGATCTATATAAGGTGACATGGTTATTTATTGAAATCATTACCTGAGTGGGGATAGTGTTTGGCATACATTGCTGGGAAGCCATGTCAATATGACTGTTGCATGGTGACCAAATGATGATTCAAACGAGGAAAAAATCTAGTATATCTATTTCCTTGAAACCTTCAAAAACAAAAGATCGAACGAAGTACTTTAATCACAATAATATCCTCGAAAATATTGACTGAAATGACATAATCCATGAAAAAATATTTTTCTTTATATAATCAGTGTTTAAAGCTGTGCAGACTATATATATATATATATATATATATATATATATATATATATATATATATATATATATATATATATGCGTATATGTGTGTGTGTGTGTATTTTGGGAATGGATAACTGATTCAACAGAATGATTATAAATTGGACAGTGTTATTTTGTTTTGTTTTTTTTCCATCTTAAATGATCTTCCGTTATCTCATGGATAATGTATTATTTGGCCTAGACAACGTAAACACAACGAACAATCAAAGAAAACTGGGCTGCTGCAGGAATCAAACTTTTCAATTTTCAACTCATTGATATTCTCAGTTAAAACATTTTGCAGATACATTCCCTGCAAAAAAATCAGCTTGATTATACAGTTAAGTTGAAAGTAAGTATTTTCTAATGACTATATAAATAATGAATGTGGGTTCGAAGTCCATCTTGGGCTCAAATCTCCATTTTCTGATAATATCTGTTGTTTTGTTTACTACTGTAAGTAAATCGGTTTGAGAAGAAGATCCAAAAGCTCTTTACATATTTACATTGTTGGACACCAATATACCTTACTTATCGTCCTGTTAACATAGGAGAGACATTGTAAATGTAATACTGCATCATGATTGTTGTCAGTAGCCTTCAGCGTCCTTTATTTGACAAGGACCTCCCCCAAACCAGTATTCGCAACACTTCTTCATCATAGGCATTGGACCTGTCAGTTTTGTCACACCATTCTCTATATTGCCGGTCAGACCTTTATATACGACCTCTTGGGATCCACGTTGTGAGTCGTGATGTCCAAGGGTTGTGTGAAACTTTTGCAACAAGCCCGTTGTCATCTGAGTTTTCCAATGGATTTCATGATATCCCTTGTTGAGTATGATTATCTCACTTGTACATGGCATATTTAGTGGATATATATTGATAAATATATAGCATGTTTAGTCAACAGTCTTTCTTTTTAACGTTTATGATCAGTATCGACATTTATTGTTGATTTTACCTTCAAGTAAGCTTCTGCAAATTTCCGATATTGTCCTCAGTCGGTTAAAAGAGTTCATGAATTTTCCTAAATGCATGTTGTATGTGTCATTAGTACTAGGGTTACTAAAATCTCGTACAGCTCATGAAATAATCTGTTTATGATGACATATATATATTTATATATATATATATATATATATATATATATATATATATATATATATATATATATATATATATTCTAGAAAGATTATCAGCTCTAAATAGTAAACATCGAAAGAACTTTTTTCTGTCGGCTGAATCACTTATTTCCATATTCTTGTCAATGCAAATTTTTTCGTTGTCTCTTTTTTAAGTTTTACAGATAACATGTTATAATGGTACAATATATGAATGTTTTTCGGTTCTGAGAATTCAAAAACAAACAGTTAAAATTAACATGACACCTAAACAGCTATGGTTACCCAAACAGCTATGGTTTTTATTTTTGATTTATGATACGCATGTATTTTGTTATTTCAGACAGAGTATCATCATATTGTATCGTATATGGATATCATCTTATATTAGACACTATTTTATTTTTTGAAACAGCTCTTACTTGCAAACGTATGTTTCTCGAAGGAGGTATTCAACGATGAGAGATCAAGTATAAGAATAGACGTGACTCGTGTCACTTCTATTGTGTGTCCACCAATGTGAATATTAAATCCGTTGTGTCTGTTTTAATCTCATGCAAAGTAATTTATGTTACCTTCGAAAACATCAATAACACGACAGAAAACTGATTCTCTACCATTATGTTCAACAGGAAAATTTTACAATTTTTCCGCCCACATTGAAGTTTTTATACTTTTTCTGTTTAAAGTGAGCCTCTGGCACCCATAGTGAACACCTATGTTCAACTAATGGACTCGATATATATATATATATATATATATATATATATATATATATATATATATATATATATATATATATATATATATATACATATATATATATATATATATATATATATATATAATGAGAGTGAGCTTTAGTCGGATAAAAACTCATTCTTTGATCTGCAGGATACCATATTGGGTTTTTCTATGACGTTTTCACATAACAATGTGGCCAATCCCCTCCAAGTATAGTATACTTTATTACATGTAGACATTAGAAAGCAAAAATCTCTGACCTGATCACATAGGTGAGGCTGATTCATGCCTCCCCTAAGAACAATAGCGATAACAGAACACATACTAAATGAACCGTACTTAGCACGAGGTTCGTCTATTGCATTTTCCGTCTTGTCAACCATCAGGTCAACACTGCACCTTTACAATAAGTTCTTATACATTTTTTCATTGATGTATCGATCCAGTAATTCATCGATTCGTCAATATTTTTTTTTCTTTCGTTGTGTCTGTTATTTGTAATGTACTGAATGGTTGAGTAAAGAAAAAATAACACAGGAAAAAGGTTTTTCTTTGATGTTAAGTCTAATTCTCATGCAAAGCTTTCACTGCCTTCTGTTTAGATCAGAAGAGAGCTCATTTATGCAGTTCTTCCGCTCATGACAATAGTTATGCGTGAGTTTAAGCTGTGGCACAACTCTTAAACGACACACATCACATCGGAAATACAAAATATATACAGACATACAAACAACAAACAATTATACACTTGTGTATGAATGGTATAGGTCTGCGTGTGTATATATCCATGCGTATCTGACATTTATGCGCGAGTCTATGCATGTGCAAATATTGCCAATACGTGGATATGGTATTACCTAGTATGAGCATATGTAGTTTGTGCGTACGTAGTGCATCCGTATCTAGCGTATGAAATTCAAATACATACATGCATATAAACCACAAAAACTCATACACTTATGTACACATTTGTGTGTGTGATATGGGTATGTGTGTGTATATGTTCGACTATGTATGAATGTGTGCGTGAAATTATGCTCATGCATATATAGGTTTGGTGTACATACGTAAATGTACTAGTTCGTGGCATGGGGATATTTAGTATTTGTGTATTCAGTATGTGTATGTGTGCATGTGGTGAGTGTGTATGTACTGTATGTACGTGTGCGTATGTGGCAATTTAGTGCTCGGTATATGTTTACATATATGTCCGTGTTGTCTTCGTGTATTCACTGTGTGTTTTTGTCCACCATCTTCGAAAAAAATTCATCCGATAAAATGTCCTGATACCATTTATACCATTCGTATTAGAAGAGAATAATTTTTCTTCGTGTTGTAGCTCATACGAATGTTCCTTCGTGGATTCGAGCATTTGCCAAGTACTTAAACCAAGAGAGACATCTCAACGGGTTAAAGAGCTTAATGTCCTGCAAGAAGAACAAATATTTAGAAACACTTCCATCATAGATGACATTCGTTAAATGCCTTAGCACGTACGCCTAGGGCCAGACCATCCATTAGTTGAACCTATGGGATCGCCGAGGGTGCAAGAGGCTTACTCTAAACTGGGGAAAAAATCGCCATCAGAATAAAACCGGGGTAGCCAAGGTTAAGTCTGGCCTAGAGCGTATAAAACCCTTGCAATGTCCCTCTATACTCCAGCAAACATTGCTGATGGCATTCACCAGATTCAATCAGAGCAGTGATTCTGAAAGCAGGCAATGCAGCTAACCTGGATAGCCGTGGGGCATTCGAAAAATTTAATAATTTAAAGCAATTGTACTTCAATGAAAACAAGATTTTCTAACAGATAATTATGTGAGTTTTGGACACCAGCAAAAGTATGGTTTGCTAAGTGCTAAAGTTTAGTGACTCCTCATTCTATTTGTGACAATTCCCAGCTGCGAAAATGGGTTTTCGACAAAAGCTGGGATAACAGCAAGTATCGTGCAAGATTAAACGTTGCACTGGAAAAATACATCCATTTTGATTTTGAAATTTGAGAAACTGAGTGACGAACAGCAGCTCACACATTCAACTTATGATTACGATTAAGCGGTGAAACAAATGGGTAATTTTCTCTCTATGGATTTCATGAATCATCACTTATTTACCGAATCTTCTTAAGTACATAAACGTGAATGTAAATGTATTTCAAGAAAAAAAAATCCTGTATGCAAAAGGGTGCTGAGATTGAAAAAAAGTCAGGACCAACTGACTTTGGATCACAAGTATTGAATAAAGATTGAGACCTTTGCAAATTTAATGCAAGTCGACATTCCTTGTTATTGCTGTACACCAGACACAATTCAACATAAAAGTATATTTTTACAGACACTGACTTGGCTTGGCTTGACTCGGTATAAAGCCCTAAACATCGGTCACTTAGTGAGGATCAAACTCAATTCAATATCCTATTGACTAACTGCTTAGAAACTGCTTGACATGTACACATTCTAATACCATATCAACTAATTATAGCTTTGTCTGACTCAAAGCAAAAGTACTCGGCAACCTAGTGGGAAACAAACTCACAAGTAGAGACATTCTAGACAAATCTTAAGTCTGCTAAGAGTTTTTTGTAACAATAGTATTCCTGTAGCTACAAGAGATAAGTATATCGATACTTAGATCAATACGTACAGAGATAGATATGGAAACACTGGAGTAGATAGATTGAGAGATAGATAGATATACAAATAAACCAAAAGGTAATGAAAAAAAACTGATATATATGTATATATATATATATATATATATATATATATATATATATATATAGAGAGAGAGAGAGAGAGAGAGAGAGAGAAAGAGACAGAGAGAGACAGAGGAGGAGAGAGAGACAGACAAAGAGACATATATATATATAGATAGATAGATAGATAGATACATACATACATACATGCATACATACATACATACATACATACATACATAAGAAGTTGTAGAGAAATGACTGCGGCTGACTGATATATGGATAGAATGATAGATAGATTGAATCGGAGCTCAACCTCGCAGCCACTCAATATCCGAACTTGACAACAAATATTGGAATCATTTTTCTTCGGCAAAACCTCACATTCTCTTCTCAGCATCGTGTGATACGGATTAACGCTATCTAGATACCCAGAGAAGTGCAAATCTCATAGGAATGGTTTACAAGTTCAGTTTCCTAATTGTAGCACTGAAATCGATAATTTATTTTTGTAGAGTGTGTAGATCTGGACCAAGATTACACTAGTTTGACACTAAATGGGAACCGTATTCAAAACTGATCGCCCGTGAAATAACTTGTTGACCATCATTCTAAGACGACTTTTATTATCAACCCACACGATGTATTTGAAATCAGGAAAATGAGAAAATAAAAAGATAGAAAAACGATGCCAAGGTATCAAACACAATCTTTGTGCATGCGAAGATATATATATATATATATATATATATGACTGTGTCCGTTAACCCTACTTTTAACCGGAGGAAGCTTCAGATTCCATGAAGAGATGATTGCTGCGAGAGTAATGATATCTAAATAAATGATTGGTGAGGTTTACATACGAGAAATGTCCATGATGACTGACTGCTACACACACACACATACAGATCTATCTATCTCTCTCTCTCTCTCACTATGTGTGTATATATATATATATATATATATATATATATATATATATATATATGTACTAAGAGAGACGGATAAACGGACAGAGACATAGTTAGGTCAAGAAGAAAAGGCGTATTAGGGGAACAGAGGGAAATGAAGAGATCCCTGTATTTACTTTGTCTAATTTTTTTCATGGTTGTTAAGGTTTTCATCTGTAAAACCTATATTTGCATCTGGAACGGACTCTCCAAAACCAAAATATCACCAACAAAAAACGATGACTAAGAATCTTCCCTTTATTCGTCTGTCCTGTCACGTTCAACTAAACTGATGTTCAAAGTTGACACTCAATCGTGATTAAAGCGATATGATCAAGTGTCATATATATACAAAGATTCAGATAACAAATACGGGGCTGATTTACTCTGATAAATATGTTCGCTATAATAACTTTGTTTCTACTAAAGATATATATTTTTACTTCATATATATTTTATATATTCGATACAAAAGTTGTGTAATAATCTCCAGTTGGATCAGAAAACAAGTGGAGTGACCCTGTAGCAGTCAGATTTTTCTTTCCGTTCTTTTTTGCCCACAAGGTATCGACGACGTACTCATCTGTCTTTCCTTAGTTTTGCTTTATTTTGAGAATGGAGTAAAACGATATGTTTAGCAGAGTGACGGCATCAGATTAGGTAAGATTATTCAACGATATATATATATATATATATATATATATATATATATATATATATATATATATATATATATATATATATATATATGCATGTAAAAGTGTGTAGTTGTTGGTGTGGTCGTCAGTCATTGTGGACATTTCTCGTATGCAAACCTCAACAGTCATTTATTTAAACATCATTCCTCTCGTAGCAATCATCTTTTCATAGATTCTGATGCCTCTCATATATATATATATATATATATATATATATATATATATATATATATATATATATATATATATATATATATATATATATATATATAGCGTAAATAAAGGGATACATATGCACAACTATTGTTTCACACGACCGTTGATTGACGGGCAACTGTTACGTTTTTTTTTTTTTTTCAATTTCATCTCGCCGTTATATACAACTAAAATTCCGTTTGTTATAAAAACAACCTCAAGTTGTTTATAAGGGCAAAATGAAATCACGTATAGTACTACTAGGGACATTTTTTTTGTAGGGCTTAGTTTTAGCGTTAAAAACGTGAACTCCAAGGAATTCAATCCATTGCAATCAGCATAACAAGGTATGCATTGGAGCACTTTCATGAATAATTTCCTCAAAAATTCAATTATATCTTTTAATGAATTGAATTGAGTATTGATTTTCATTTTTTCGTGGGACTGTGTCCAGAATCAAATGAATTGAGAATACTAACATTGTTTTAGGAACTGTTTCAAAGCTTTTCAGGTAAATGACCTCAAACAAGATTTATAGATATAATCAACACAATGCCATCGCAGGCGAGCCCCACAAAAAGTTTGTACTTGTTTAAAACTTGTAGCATTTTTCAAAAATTAAACGAAGTAAATGACATACATATATATATGCGTGTGTGTGTGTGTATGTGTGTGTGTGTGTGTCTGTCTGTCCGTCTGTCTGTTTGTCTGTGTGTTACTGTCTGTCTGTTTGTATGAGTGTAATGCAATCATCAAATGTGTGTTTTTATCTTAAGTATATATATATATATATATATATTATATATATATATATATATATATATATATATATATATATATATTGAACCCCTAAAGGCTGCACTATAGTGGTAGCAAATATGTCTATTGGGGACACTTGAACCTTTGATCAACATAGGATAAGTGCCGTTGACTTACAAGTCGATCCAGGGTCAAAGATGATATCTTGTTTTAATTTGTGAGAGTCTATTTTCAGATTGATCTATTTCGAGAAAAAATGTTGCCAATGGTATTCCACTGTGCAGAGTTGGGGAAAACAAGAATGGTAAATATAGAGTTCGAATTCTGAGGTAGGAAATTGATGATTTATTTCTTCCAAATTTTATCTACTTTTGCTTTATTAGACCATGACCAAGAGTACTAATTAGAATCCAATCATATTGCAAGATTTTTCAAGTCTTTTTTCTGTCTCTTGGAATCCTGTATAAGCGTTAAAGCTGAAAAAAATACTTCAAACTTATGTCTCAAAATACAGACAATACATAATAATTTGACCTACTGATTGACATAGGATAGTCGATGCTGGCCTCGAAGGTTTGAAATTGAACTCAACATGCCAAACGGCTCAAGGCACAGAAGATCAAATTGATAGAAAAGTTCAAACTTGAATTCTTAACGAGAATTTTTTCAGAAGATGCAGTTTTATTCAAAATATTACTATAATGCTAAACTAGTCAGCTTAAAGAAACAAACTTAGAGGTGGGATACTGTTTTCCATTCTACTATATTGCAATATCGTCATCCTGTACATGTCTCTTAGCTATTCGAATGACTGCATCCTGAGGCTTGAAATCCGTCAATTAGGGTAATTTGCCCCCAACAATGACATAAAACAGATAGAACTGATAGTAAATATTTGTACAGGTAAAAAATGGTCGAATTCTTTTAGCCGTAGTTTGCTATCTGATATTTGAAGATTCAAATACTTTTAAAAAATCAGTAAAAACTGGAAGGATTACGGAAAATAGGGTTCGAACTACGTTGAGAGAAATTCATCTATATTTTATCTTTCAGTTTCAAGTATTTCAATCTTTTAGACCATCGACCTTTCTGGAAAATTTAACGTTTTACGAAAAAATATTGTAAATTGTAATAGAAGAGTTTCATGGGTTTTTTTCCAACTGGAAAGATTCTAGTTTTGAGGAAAAGTTTATTAGTTCCATAGACAATTATACTACCAATATAACTATTATGCTAAACTGGACTCTTACCTTCTGCTTGTCATAGAGAAACATCGGATGCTAAAGTTTCATCAGGTGCCGATGCGAGTTTGGCAGTATTTTTTCTAAAAGAACCCCAACGTGACCCTTAAATCAAACAAAACTATTCGTGCCCTCCAAATTTGATGATCAATTTTGGCGTGCCAACTACTAATGCATAAAGTGAGTACATGAATCATCAGTTGATCAGAAAAAATTGATTCTTACAAACGTTACACAGGGGGCTAAGTAGACCTGGCCAAAGGTGCAACTCCTATATTGAATTTCATGAAAACTTCATGTGTCTTGATATGTGTCAGTTTTTTTTAGGGTACCGAAGCTAGTATATATATATATATATATATATATATATATATATATATATATATATATATATATAAATTCACATGATCATGGTTTGATAGACGGATAGCATTCACAAAGAGAGAAGACATGTTCAAAGAGGACAAAAAGAAACCAATGAATATTATAGTGTACGGAAAATTGATTATTTTGAAAAACATATGTGTACTGAATCAACTTCTGTATTTTAGTTTTTTTACACATGAATATCTAGTTTGAGCGTCCTCTGTGAACCCAAAATTGTATGCCGGAATATAAACCCCCATTAAGCAGCCTGGAAGCATTCTTTCTTTTTTTCTTTTTTTTTTGGAATAAATGCTCACGCTGTACACCACGAGAAACAATTTTGCCATTGGCTTAAGATGTACAGAAGAAGAGATTTCTACAGATGTCATTTGTGACATTTGCTAACTTTGTTTTCGGTTCTGATGTCGGATTGCAGCGATGTGTGTTCAGATAAATTCTTTATTAGGTCTAGTTTGATGAAATTTGCATACACTTTAGATCGCTCGTTTGCCTGTGCTGTCAAAAATGAAGGCATGTAGGAAGTGTACAGACATAAACTCATTAGAAACAGCAGTGTTAGTCATATATGGATTGACATCAAGGATCCTAAAGCTATTTGATAAGGGCTTTTTTGTTTTCCTCATTCAAGTATCCTACTTTCAAGAAATATTGTTTCAATTCAACTCGAACGGATTTGAAAGGTGGTCGGACATAAATACTTGATATCGTCAATGATGCAATCTTCATAGTTCATTGTTGAGTCTTAAAAGGAAGTTAAGTAACCACTGGGACCTTTGCACAAACGAAAAGATAAGGTATTACCATATATGCCTACTATATATATATATATATATATATATATATATATATATATATATATATATATATATAAATGGAGAGAGAGAGAAAGAGCTGGATGAACACATTTCATTTAATATGAGTGGATAAGGGAGATTTGCATTGCAGTTGGCATGAAAGATAACCTCTTTTACGCATGGCAATTTATATACATGGATGATAGAGATTTGCATTGCAGTGAGTGGGAGAATAATTTTGTCTATACATGGAATTTTATATCCGTGATTAATAGAGATTTACATTATAGTGAGCTGGGAAAATAGCCTTCTATACTCATTGTATTTTGTATATCTGAATGATAAAAATTTACATTGCAGTTAGCTTGGAGAATAGCTTTCTATACACATTGCATTTCATATACATGGATAATAGAGATTTGCATTGCAGTGAGCTCTAACAATAGCTTCCTATACACTTTCCATTTTATATAAATGAGTAATAAAAATTTGCTTCGCTGCTGGCATGGGAAATAACCTCTTACACACATTTTATTTCATATACGTGGACAATAGAGATTTGTATTGCAGTGAGCTAGTAGAATAGTTTTCTATACACATTGCATTTTATATACATGGAAAATACAGATTTGCATTGCAGCGAACTTGGACAATACAGGTCCTTTACACATAGGCATTTTAGAGAACTGGATTATATAGATTTCCATAGTAATGGGCTTGGAGGATAACTTTCTATACTCATCATATTTTATATGTCGATAACAGACGTTTCCATCGTAGTGAGCTCGGAAAATATTCTGCATACATTGTGTTTTACATACGTGAATAGATAGAGAGATTTGTATTGTAGTGAGCTTGGTGGACGATTACTCACGAGCAAATTTGTTTCTAATTTTTGTTTTTGATATTTTTCATTTCGCATTTATTTTTTTTTTTTTTTATTCAGCATTTTAATCACACCATTAAACTATGAATGCCATTATATTTCAATCGATTTGGTTTCATGGATCAGATTCTATTTCAAAACACTAGTTGCGTCCCTTAGAATGACAAGAAAACTTCTCCAATGATCATATGCGTGGGTGTAAAAAGCCCTGAAGAAATTTAGTGCATTTTACGCATTACCGTTATAATTAAGACTACCATTTGCTGTTGTCTTGTTTTTTAATGTTGAGCTTGCTCTGCCGAAGGTTTGCAATTCAAAGGTGATTTTCTGCTTGATTTCTCTTTCTTTTATGAGTTTCAATGAAATTTGTTGCCCTAGGTACATGTGGTGGTGTATTCTATCCAATTTCGCACCTTCGATTTTGACAGTTATGTCCTTATTCACGATGAGATTGTTGCACCTGATTTTTGTTTTACTGAAGTTCATGTTTAGGCCAACTCTTCTGCTTCGTTTGTTCAGCTTATCAGTTCAGTTGGAGGTCATGTAGGTTCTCTGCAAAAAAGATGATGTTGTCAACAAATCTGTGGTTGTTCGAATATTTACCGTCTATTTTAATTCCTCTATTCTATCAGTTCAGGTTTCGAAAGATTTTGGAGTTGGAGGTGTTCAAATATTTTATGTAGTCTGATAAAAGAGTTGCTGTGACTGTATATATGTTACAGTAGTTTGACGTGTACAGTGTCTAAACCTAGTAAAGTGATCCGAATAATCCTAAAAATAAGAGTATACAACTAATGCATCCTCCTGATAGTCAGTTATGGTGCCAAAGCAGTGAACTTAATCAAGAGACAGACCCTCAAACTAATTAGCATGCAGCGTGTGCATGAGATAATCATGTTCAACCTAACATAGAGTGATCACAAGACCTTTCAATATATCAGGAAGAGAACAAGCGTCAAAGGCATCATATAATCTACTTGAAAAATCAAATGGCAATGGGCTGGTCATTTTGCAAGAATGAAAGACAACTGATGGACATCACGACTCACAATATGGATCCCCGGAGATCACATGCGACACCAAAGCTGACAAATCACAAGATGGAGAGATGAACTGGACAAATTCAGAAAATACCGGCCCTGCGACGCCTATGGAAAAGAAAGATGATGATGATGATGATGATGATGATGATGATGATGATGATGATGATCTACTTTCATTTTGAATATTCACTCATTTTAATCACATCCCAAATTGCACCGAGACTCAAACTATTTCATCACTGCTGTAGAGATGGTGGTAAATAGTTTTGGAAATCGATAGAATATGTGAAAATACTTGATCAAAAACAGAATTCAAATATGAAATAGCTATGAACATTATGCCTGATATTTTTTAAATATCTTCTGGTATTTGTTGAGATCTGTCATTGACCATGGACGTTTTGGAAGATTATACACCTCAGTTGGTCGTGGTGGTTGCAGTACCAATATTGCTGGGACCTGTTTCAAGTCATCAGACCATCATATTTCTTGTCATTGATCTTGTGAGTAGCGATGTCCAGCAGTTTCCTAACATTTTTGTCACATGGACGACTCATTCCCATTTGAATTTGTTTGATGGATTTTAGACATTTTTCATCCTTGTTGTTATCTTGTGCTGTTTCCGGGATATGTTGAGCATAATCCTCTTTTGTGCACAGTGCGTGGTTCTTACTTCAACAGCCAATCATTCGATATGCAATTATTAGTATTAATCCTTTCAAGTTAGGTTATGTATTTAAAAGTCTACATGTTTTTTTCTCAGGTACCTCTTCTACTACAATGAGTCTCTTCCTACCGGTCCTTAACGATGGCGGGCCAGATGTGTGATAATACATGGCCAATCAGCCACACCAAGCGGTGTCTAGTATGCAGCTGTTTTCTAAAGATGTATGAAGGGGACATTGCCATCAAATTTGTTGAAGATTGCTGAAACAAATTTGGGTTCAGTTGAATTTCCTGGCGACAAGGAAAATCAAGTTTTTGTAGACTTTGATCAATCCCATAAAACTAAGCTCTTTCAACTCTTTTTTCTACCAATGTTTCAGCGATCAAACTAGGGATTAAAATGGTTCAGTTTTTGCACGGATCGCATAGTTGGAAGAGCTAGTATCAGAAACGTTAGGAAAATCTAAGAAGATCAAGTTTGTGATTATCAATAGTGAGGTATCATTATACTCATTAAGTATACACCATCTTACTTTGAAATATATCATTTAGGTGCAAAAACGTCGGTTCCGTCATGAGACAAATTTAGGGCCATCAAACGTAATATCCCTGAATTTCATGGGTTGAGCATATTTTCTTGGGAATCAGTAGCAGCAACAGCAACAGTCTTTTAGCATCTGTCGTTGGACATTTGTATTCCTAGAGTTTTGTCAATGTGCATCATAGAGACTGTACTTTCTGATTTTATCAAGGCTGTCGGCAACAATTTCGTGAATGATCCTTCAGAAACTTCGTTATGGGTTGCAATGTCCAGCAGCAGTCTGACTTTCCAACAACATGTTGAGCTCATTTCCATATGATTATTCAGAATGTTTCTATGATGTTTTGGACGACCATTTTTTTTCTAACTTACTGTGCTGTTCTTTGTAATCTCCCCATGTAAAGTTGAGCATAATATTTTCGTGTAAATGAAACAATATGAAAAGCTACCTCGTTTTCTGATAGTAATTTGTATGCTATTCATTATAGTCGAGGGCTAAATGATAATGATTAGTAGAGATACTTATATTGTAAACATGCAATCAACGGAGAAAGACTCCAACTCATGATATTATTCCCGATTTTTCATGTGTAACGATCTATGTAGTATTTCTTCGTACTGAAAAGTAATCTATAAACACAACTGAATTTTAAAAGTGAATATGAAAATCCCAGGTCACAGAAAGGAAGCAACAATTCAATTTTTGGCATGTCTCGATAAAATTTTAAAGAAAAAGAAATCAAGCGAAGTATTACTTTAGATTGGCAAGCTCTTAGTAGGGCAGGCTCAACCTTCAAGAACGAGAAAATCCAATTAGTTTGGAAAAGAAAGGTATACAACCAATGCATTCTCCTGATAGTAACCCACGGAGCTGAAATATGAAACCCGACCAGAAGACTGACCTTCAAACTGGGAACCATGTAACGTACACAGAAGAGACTCATGCTCAATCTCACTCAGAGAAATCAATTGACAGCATGGTATGTTAGAGGAAAGACAGGAGTCAGATATCAATGAAAAAATAGAAATGAGTTGAATGCGTCACAAAAATGTTAGACAATTGCTCGATATTATCACTCACAACATGGATCCCCCGAGATCACAAGCAAAAAGGTGACCGACAAAATATAAGATTGAGTGACGGAGTGGATAAGTTCAGAAAATACTGACCCCGTATTGCCTACAATATGGAAGTCAGGCTAATTTTGCGGAAGGTCGATGTCCTACGATGTACTCTAAACGGCTGATGATGATGATGACTTTTGATAACAGTACGTACTCGTAAATGCGCTACGTATTGTGGTAAATATTTTCTTCAATCCCTTCTTTTTTTCAAACTCTCCCTCTCTCCCTCGCCAAACACTGTGTCATTTCCCTTCGATTGTTTTTTTTCCAAACTGAAAAAAGGGAAAGCTACCATCTGATTTTTAAAAAAATGTTTGGTTTACCATATAAGTCACATGATAGTGAATGTGTATCACATAGTTTCCCGCCATAAACAACATTATCCGCGGGAAACTGCCCGAAACACTGCTCTTGCTATTGTTCACAAAGCAGCAGACAACAATAGAACTTCAATACGAAATTGGTCACCTCAGAGAACTGATACCCATCCTCACCTTAGCATACTTGTCCTTCCCCCCCGGTCGCTAATTCTACGCGACCGATTTCTGGCGCCAGTCAGACCTTGGGCTTGGTACCCACAGACATATCTGCTATTTTGATTGTCCCGCCCCTCCGAGTGCATTCGACTGTATAATTACTGAGCCATTTCTGTTGCAGTAGATTAAACAGCGTACTTCAACTATACTCACTTGATGTCATTTGTGCTTTCTTCTGCCAATCGCTACTCGGACCCCGTTTGTAGACAATGATCCTAAATCTTAAGGTTGTTTTTCACGATTTTTTTTCTCATGGTTAGCCTGGTAGCAGTCAAAACGTCAATCGTTAATCTTTTCTGTCTAAAGCGCCGTTTCTCATGTGGGTTCCATGGAATCAAAAATTCTCGACCTCTGCGAGAAAATATGCGTCTCATTAAAAGTAGCATATTGCCTTTTATCAAACAATAGAAGATATTGAGCTACTTTCAATATTCTTCCACGACAATTGCAAATCAATTACAGTTTTAAAATGTTTTTTTTCTTTTTTTCTTAACGGATTCATCGATTTTTCTATGAATACATTCTCTGTTTAAAACATTTTTGTTTTAGGAATTGTCTAATTAAAATCAAAATGGCACGGACACCCATGAAATATTGGTATGGGTTCTATGAAGTTTTGACTGTGGCTTAGTGCAATAGACTTCTTGAACGTGGGAAATGTAATGCTGACGTTAGTACGGAACCCAAATGGTGGTAACCAAATGCAAATAGAATTCACTATTCTTACAACATAAAATTAGACTAGTCACAAACCTACTCCGGGGTTTTTTGCAGATATTAAATAGGCTTGGCTTAGCCAAATATAAAGATGCTAATTTGGTGACTCAGTTACTAATTAATCAAGACATAGGCCATTTCTAGCGGGGGAGCTCCAGCTGATATTGAGGTAATTCGACTCTGGTACATATATATCCAAGGGTTTCTCTCACCGCTAAAATATTCAGTCCCTAAAGTCTACAGCAGCGTATATTTTACGAAAAAAAAAAAATGATTGAGATTTTCTCGGCTTTTTACAATTGCAGTCAGTGACATCATCAAAAAAAGAACTCTACACAGAAAGTAGTCAATAATACATGACTCCAAAGAATCCTCAAACGGAGATGAAATCAAAAGAAAAGAAAATCATATCCGTCCTAAAAAGTATACAAATTATACTTCCTCGCCATAATCACCTATGGAGGAGGAAGTACAAATCAAACCAAAAGACTTAACCCAATTTGTGAAGCATGCAACTTACACAAGGGAGATTCATGCTCAATATCACATGAAAAAACCATAGAAGAATATAGTGCAGATGTATTTCTTACACAAAATCATTTAGATCATTTGATTAAATCAAAACTATTTTCCAATGAATACATAGGTAATGGTTGTGTATTCAAATCCCATGAAAGGCTCATGTATTTAATATCTGATCATCGCTGTTGTTTTGCTCACTACTTCAAACAGCTCGTTTCGAGCAAAATCAAATTCCTAATACTATCTCTCCTTATTCACATTGTCGAATACAAACATCCATTACTTACCGTAATGTCAAAACAGTCGAAACAATAATGTAAACGTAATGATACATGAACAACGGCAGCAGCCTTCCAGCGTCCGTCGTTGAAGATAGTCCTTACTCAGGATTTTCAAGAACTCTTAACGATGGGCGTTGCAGAGCCATTACTTTCTAATCCTGCCTGTTTCGTCACATGATGATATAATTCGCCGGACAAGTTTTCGTGTGTGATTACTTAAATCTACGTTATAAGTCATGTTTATCAGCTATCAGCCATTTTCTGCAATATTGCCAGCCTATTGCTATTTGAGTGATCCAATAGGTTCTATGATGTCTCTGGCTTTTGTTTTTCCCCGGTATATTTTGCTGTCCTGTGATTTCCTTATTTGGGGTTGAGCATGACTCTTTCATGTGCATGTTACATGGTTCTCACTTCAAGTGTCAATCTTTTGGTTAGGTTCCATGTTTCAGCTCTACATGTAACTATCGATGTATTAGTTGTACACTCTTTTTAAAACAAATAGAATTTCTTGTTCTTGCACTGTTGAAGACTTGACTTTCTAAACTGGTTCCATTCTTGATTTCTTCCTTCTTAGAAGATTTTAAAATGATTTGTTGTCCTCGATGGATGCTGTGGTCTACATAACACAAACAAAGGGAGATTTGTAGTTGGAGCTTATTTTGTGTTTTCCATCAGTCCCGAGATAAATACCAGATACGACGAAAGTATTCAATGACGATTTGGGACCTACGAAATATTGTTTTTTCTTTTTGTTTTGTTTTGATAAAGAATAATTTCAAATTAAATGTTGTTTAACACTTTCCTGAAACTATTGATAATCTGGAAGGAATATAACCCCCTTCCGTCGGAAATAGGACTCTTGTTTACCGATTCGGTTTCTCCTGCCTATTGCCGTAACGTCTCTCCTGCTACTGCATATTAAGGAAAATTAATGATTTCACGAACACCCTATACTTCTATCATTTTATTGATTTTGAATAAGGTTCACTTTGTTCCACTGTGGATTGTAAGGATTATTTCTCACTGAACTTGCAAGTGGAATTGGCTTACCTACAATGGACATTAACATATCGAATCGAGATTTTAATATGGGCTTAAACCGATACTAATGTTGCAGGTAGGAGGAACGTAACAACGACGGAAGCGGAAAGGTTGGCCTACGCATAAAATTCAGTAAAACAAAAGTCATGTGCAACAATTACATCGAGAATAAAGACATAAATGTCAGAATCGAAGATGCAAAATTAGGAAAAGAAGACCACTACATTTACCTAAGACAGCGAATCTCCATGAAACCAACAAAAGAACAAGAAATCTAGCAGAGAATCACTGCAGGATAGCAAGCCTTCGGCAGAGCAAGCGTAACTTTCAAAAACAAGAAAATAGCAGAATTCCTGAATAAAAGAATATACAATCAATGCAACTTCCTGATAGTCACCTATGAAACTGATGCATAGTACCTAACCAAGACACGAACCTGCAAGCTGAGAAGCATGCAGTGTGTGCATTTGATAATCATGCTCAACCTAACATGAAGAGATCATAAGACAGCACAATATATGAGGGGGGAAATGGGGGTCTGAGACATCGTAGAATCTATTGAAAACTCAAAGGGAAATTGACTGGTCAAGTTGTGAGAAAAACGGACAACTTGTTGACATCACAACTCACGACATGGATCCCCAAAGTTTACATGTGAAACCGAGGCCGGGAAAAAAGCAAGACTGAGAGATGAACCAGACAAATTCAGAAAATACTGATAGAGAAATATTGTTGATCTTGGGGAAGGTCTATGTCCAACGACGGCCGTCAAGAGACTATTGATGATGATTGTCCGGCAACGCAGACTAATAAATTTGAGCACTAGTTACATTATCGATAATTCACACAAAAATGTTCCGTTAATGTTTGCTCACTATTCATAGCAATAAAGAGAGGTGATTCAAAGCATAATTGAACGTCTACAGTCCTTCACCTTGCGAATAAGGAGTTAACAGTAATCAACATCCAGACTGAAGAATGAGAATTCAGGCCACTTTAAGGGCCCGAGACACAACTTCAAAAGATGACCATAATCATATTTTATTGGTTTGTTGTTCTCTAATGTTTACAGTTTATCATTTTTGCGCGCTTCTGACACGCTTTGGGCTGCCGCTTTTGGTATATTCATACTAAATTGGTAATTTACGCGGCTATTTGTACGATGGGTTCTACGTTCATAGAATTTGGTATGGTTTGCTTATTTTGTCTCAACTCTATATTTAAATCATACTTTGGAGAAATATTATAATGTATTTTGTTTTGCTCCCTCCAAAGCACTTTTAAAGTCAACTAATACAGATGAGTATTGAGGAGTTTAGCATCAAATAGAGAGGATAGGGGACACCCCCACAGCACACCCTGCTGTTACCTGGGTAAGACTTTCTGGGAGTAATTGATCCAAATAAACAGATTAAAATGGAGGATTTTTTTCAATACGTCTAGTTTGATCCATCCATTTTAATCTATTAGTGTTTAATATCCATATTCCAATAGGTACTATCATGGACAATTTGATATGTTTTAAACCGGACTTGACATCGAAAATGACACATAAGTCATGACGTAGACCTGTTTGGACTGAACTTAATTGTGTCAAAATTGATATCAATGTTAAATGAAAATTCTCCGTCAAAAGAGTTAA
>OY735221.1:8427721-8467721 GCA_963457665.1 Thysanoteuthis rhombus
AAGTAGGATTTCTCTTTTATATCGCAGATACAACTTTTCCTATTACATTTTGTAAGCTATGGTATAGCGTAATCTCCGAAATCGCTGTTGTTGCTTACTTATAATTATTTTTGTTTCGAAAAGAGATTCTCCCATCTTATCATTTCTTTTGAGTTAATTAAAATTTTGATGCATCCAAGGAACAGCTCTGGGTCGCATTCTTCGTAAATACATCCGTATGTAATCGTCTGTTATTTTTTTTGGGGGGGGCGGAGGGGGTGCTACTTCCGGATGGATTCTTCTATTCGATTAATGGTATTTGCTAGGCTAGTTCTATCCCCTTGTTTGTTCGAGTTATACAGTTACCCCTTTGGCAGTTTTTTCTTTGTAAATATTCGTCAATGACACATGTACAGATGCTGAAGAGTTAGGAAAATGTTTTTTTCTTTTTTTTTTTTCACAGTTTTGGGGGTATCTGTTGATTTGCCTTTTTAATTGATTCTTTTTCATTTTTAATTAGAATGTCCGAAAGAAGATTTTTTTTTCTTTTGATCCGTGGGGAATTTTGTATTCAAAAATAAGTCGTCAATTTCTGACGATTGAAGGGATAGGATATGCATCACATGACCAGAACATGTTCTCTCAAAACAAATGCAGAACGCATTCCAAAATGGGGGGAAAGCCAGGAACGACATAACGACTAGGATCTTATCTTGAAGGAAGCAAGACTTTCAATTTTGTAGGTATTGTAAGTAAAGCAATATATTTCCGATTTTTTCCGTATATATTTATATATATGGAAGAGTGTTCTACCCAAAAATTCACTCATCCATTTTTTCCCCTTCAACAATGTTCGGGTGCCAAAAACCACATTTTTCCCAAGATATTTGACCATGAGACTTGGCACTGGGAAAGTGGATTCATATATTTCCCAAGGGATTTACAGCATAGAGAATATGATAACCCTCCTCCGAGGATAGTTATTGGTTTGATTTTTTTGTTTTTTTCCCTGACGATCACTTTTCTGCTTATTTGCACATCTCTCCATTCTCCCTCTTTCTCCCTTCTTCTATCCCTCTATCTCCATATGATTCTTTTTTAAAAAACTCTATCAGACGTACACACAAAAATACAGGAGAGCAACAAAAAACATACACATGTAGACGTATAGGCTGATGTATTCTTTATTATGATATATATATATATATATATATATATATATATATATATATATATATATATATATATATATATATATATATATATATAATACATATTCTTAAATATATACATGTGTTTGCGTTTGTGTGTGTGTATGGGTGTTTAATAAGAAAAAATGGAATCCAACAAAGAAAAATTAATCTTCAAAAAAGTGTGAATTCTGAAAATTTATTAAATTTGAGTATTATGTTCATTTTATTCCTAATATTGCAAAATGTGTTCCTGCCACCGATGAGTATCTTTAGGGCTTTTCTCGTCTTTTTGTTAGAGTTTTTCTGAATTTCTAGTTGAGTATGTTTGTATTAGTAAGATTTAGTTTAATTGAGATATAAGTATCGTGGCCCTTGAAAATGTAGTGGTGATCATGGCGTTTTTCCTGGTTTAATTCCGTAGAGTGATCATGTGACATTTTTCGAAAAATTCAGTTGCGTATTCAAAATCTGCTTTCTACTTCTCGAGGGAACATTACACACGGGGACAGGATTGGTCAGTCTCCCGAAAACAATTGTTAGTTGGCCTTTTCAATCTCCTTGATCGATGCAGGACGAAATTTTAGAAATATTATGATACCTAGCATAAAAAAAATATCCATATGCAATACATCTTGATAACAATTGTAAAATTACAAACTACATATATTATGATGCAACTCTAAAAATAGTAAAATAAAGCTATGTAGTGATATCATAGCGTGAAGGGCGGGTGTTTGATCAACACTGCAAGGGGCCAGGTAACACAGAGAACAACTGATGATCCCAAAAAGGGAAATCTGCTCAGTGTACTATAATATCTAATTATGTGTAAAAAAAAATGAAATCCACTGAAAAAATTACATAAATTACATAATCATATATAGGGAAAGAATTTGCTGAAATGGTATTTTTATATATATATATATATTTAGCATTGAGAAGCTGCAAAACTTTTTATGATATATATATATATATATATATATATATATATACATATATATATATATATATATGTATGTATATATGTATGTATATATGTATGTGTGTGTGTGTGTGTGTGTGTAATCAAGATGATAAAGAGATTTATGGGAGAATGGAGGGTAGGTAGAAATTGTCATATCTTCGTAAATGTATAGTTAGGACTAAACAGCGAGTTTTTGCTTCTTATCGTTGGCCTGCGTGCTAATAAAGATAATTGAATTTGTCATCATTTCAATATACATTTATGAATTAGTATTTGATTGCTTTTCAAATCTCTCCAGTGATGCTTTTAGAAAATGGTTCCTGTAGATTTATTTTTCCCTTTTCTTGTCTTTCAGTTTTCATTTGATTGCTTATATGCAGATGTGTGCACGAACAAACAAAAAAATACAAGAAAACACCGAAAACAAAATAAAGTACAGAATATTTGCTAAATCTTCTTGCTGAAAGAATTGCATCTATTTCTCCCTTATTCATCACTCTCCCGACCCCCCTCCCCCAATTTTTCTTCTTTTACATTTAAACAATTGAGTCGCACGGAAACCAGGCCTCGACTCTGCATTTGTTTCTTGTATTGCAATGGCGTGTATTGGCCTCTTAAACGTTTGATTAAAAGCGCACAGCTTTTCAAAGACCTTCACGCAAATTAACAATCGGATTTAGTATCAATGCTCTGATACACGCAATTATTGAGAGGCTCACTTGGGACAACGTTAAAGAGTTTGACAATATTACGTAGGTTGACGTTAAAAATATATACCCAACTTCCCGGTTGTTAAGATTCATAAACAGTCTTTTTTTTACCTACCAAAGGGGTCGAAAGTAAAGACGCTTTCTCGCTTACCCATAGGGATCAGAAGTGTAAGTTACCTTTTTTCCCATATTTAAGGCAGGGAAACTAAAGAGAAAAAATTCCTTTTTTCTAAAGGGTCTAAAATGATGAAAACCTTTCAGTGGTCAGTAGTTACTGGAAGATCCTAAAAAACTGTAACAGGTCAGATATGATAAGAGACCTCCTTTATGAGAAGTCAGCAGTATTTGGAGAATTCCACAAGGCTTCAAGAGGCCAAATTTGATAAGAAAACTCTCTTTCCTTTTAAAGGGTCAGTAGTAATTGAATGATTCTGCAACATTTGAAGGGTTAGAAGTGATGAGGGCTGTTTTTCCCCTAGAAGGACCAGTGGTAATTTGAAGATTCCCCAATAACTCAGAGAGTTGGAACCAAGAGGAATTTTTCTCCCCCAGTTAAGAGTCAAAAGAGAAGATAGGGGTGTAACTAAAGGAGGAAGGGTCATTGAGGACACTATCGTAAAGCATTCAAAATACCCTATGCAGCTGCTCTCTATATGCTTTATGAAAAGTTGTTCACTTATGGTATCTCTCGATATCTTACAGAAGTACTTACAGTATTCAATTTACCCGGTGTAGACTGATGATTCAGCTGGAGTATATATATATATATATATATATATATATATATATATATATATATATATATATATATATATGTGTGTGTGTGTGTGTGTGTGTGTGTGTGTGTGTGTGTGTGTGTGTGTGTGATCTTTGAACATTCCTTGTCGCAGACTAGTATAGATAGATATATAGGCTTAACTGATATGGACAACCCCAATGCAGTACTCTTACATTGCATAGGCCAGAAGGTACAGCCAGACGCCTGCAGCAATATATTGATGGGACTGAGTAATTTTAACATCTGACTCCTTCGAGAACATGTATGCATCCAAGCGTATAGATACTGTATTTTGTCATATTTGGATGTCAATGATGACTATAATTATCTACACATTCTGCATGTCTGTGTGCATGAAGCCTAATGCATCTAATCGTACATATTTTTTTTTTTCTTGTGAGGTGAAAAACGGGATCGATAGTCAATTCTTTGTTCTTGAAGCATTGCATTTGAATAATAGCTTTGGATTAACCCATTCGCTGTTGAAGGTTGCGGGTAGAACATAAGACGTATATAACGAGTAACATTCATGCACATAACTGTGCTTGTAGCTAACTTTTTGTCTAAACTTTTTGATTTTCCAATTTTTTCCAATTTTTGTTTCAGTTGTGCAATTATGGTATTTCTTTTATGTAGTTCACTGTTTTAGTTTCTATGATTTCTGGGTGTAGATCTATAAATTGTTCACAACACACAATTCTGATGAGAGTTTTTTCAGTGAACTTTTATGCAATGTTCTTCGTATAGTTTTTTTCTCTTGTTCATTATAAAGAACTCTTTCAGCATGGATATCGTCGATAACTTTTCTATCTAAATGTTTGCACGATGTCTCAATTTATTCTCCTCGTACGTTTTTGGTTTAATTTTTGAAATCTTTCTTCAGTTTTTCAGTACACGTTTGGTTACCCTTCTGCTCGTAAATCTTTCATCATTACTTAATCATTTAAAGATAGAAAGTTATTTTGCCCCTTGCTTGAAAATCAATTGCATATTATATATTGGAAGATATGAGCACACACTTGCTGATAGAACTGAGTTGACGTCACTGACAGGAAAAACGTTAATTCCATGAAGTTAGCCGTAGAATTCCAATGATGGAGACCTATGTCATTTGCACTTACTGAGTTATGCAATTGTATCCAAAAGTTGGTACCAAATATCAGATTCAACATTCTTGGAAACATCACAACCATGTATTCTCTTGTAAATTTGTTTTGGAAACGTTATCTTCATCTTGGTTGATTACTTAAACTCAATAATCCGTCCGTTTTATCCTACGGCCGTTTTAAAGTAATAAATCGGAATTCTCCCGGAGATGAAGACGGGACGATTTGCTAGATTTATCGATTTGCTAGATTCATCTCATTCCGTCTAATATTGGGTTATGGTTATTCGTAGTACTAATTGATGTTCCTGGTTGTAGTTGGAATCAAAAACCTAACTCTATCTGGAGCTGGTACCGGGGGGGGGCACAATTTTCAAGAGATAGATGGCACTTCCGTAAAAAAAAGTGGCCATTTATAAACACTATATTGTTTTGAAAGAAGGGAATTGACTCTTTTTCAGAGGATATGCAAACTATGGGAAGTTATCTCAAATAGCTCAATGCTTCTGGCTGTGTGACTGTCAGGGAAAGGGGAAGTAACACCTATTTTTTCAGTGCACGGTTGATGATTTCGAGATTCTCTTCATGCTTTCAAAGAATTCTGCATCCTCTTTTCAAGCGTGGAAGACATACCGAAATCATGTATTGTTCTGTTTGCCTATCGTTAAATCCTTGTTGATATCCTTAGTTTTCGCAGCCATGGTTCTGTTCAAATAATCTAGGACACATTTATCATATTCATATTTCACAATTAGTATAGTTCTCCAGTAAGCATATTATCATTTTGGGTTGGCCGTATTTGCGTACTCACCGTATGTAGTGTCTCTCACTGGAGATCGACTTATAGAATGTCGATAAACCTGTATTCGCCTTTGTACGATGGCTCATTATCGTCACATATTTATTTGCAACGGAAATAATCACTGTATCTTGTCCGACCTGATGAATATTTACCACTGATTTGAGCAATTTGAAAATGAGAGACATTATTGTACTCTATTGTACGTAGGGGTATTACATATTTTGGAAGTACGGTATTCCATCAGTGAATAGACAATGAAGTATTACTTGGAAATAGGTACGTGTCATCACGCAATATGATCAAACAATAGTAAATTTGAAAATAGCTGGCAGGTCAAGTGCCAACGAAAAACAACAGGTTAATTGCGTAATTCTATACAGCTTAAGGATTTGTTCATGCCAAATCAAAAAGCCAAAAGATAGAATTTTGACTGCGTGATTAAATATGCGACTGCAATAAGAATGAGATTCAATTCAAAAGATTTAGTTTAGAATGTATGTTTGTTTTATTTAAATGTCAAGACAAATTCTCCATCGAAGCCAGACGATGGAAGAATTCCAAAGGTGAATACAAAATTCATAAAGAAAAGTCTGATGGGAATTTGTAGTAAGATTCAAAAGGTGGACGTGGTTTCATTACATTATTTGAAAGACATCACCGGTCAGGATTATTGGTATTTCAGACGTTTTTCTAAGCGATATCTCCAAGAAAGAAATGGATATCTCTATTTTTTATCAGATTATTTTAATAGGGTGTCGAAGGCTATCCAACAAAAATCAATATTCTTTTTTCTTTTTTTGTAAGAAAGAAAAAATGACCTGGCTGTAATATTAATACCCTTCTCTTATATTTAGTTACACGCCCACTCTCGTAACAATGACCATCTAAACGCTCAGTTTAGCCTTCTACAAGTTTCTTCGATTCGTCAACTGGTAAATTATACTACTCTTTCTCATTAATTTGTCTGAACTCTTGATTGAATTACCATGCTTCCAGACTTCTCCAAAGATTATAAATGGGATAGAGATGACAACTCAATGCTGGTCAGTTCATCAGTGCTTTATTCCCTTCATCAAATATTCTCGTGTTTCTGGCTGTGTGCATTAGATGATTATTATACTTGGCCGCTCTTTATCTGCTGACAGAACCCATTTTTGAGACTGGGTAGGATACTTCGGTCTAAAATCACTTGGTATCACTTGATTGCACGATTCCTCTGATACAACCAAAGCCTACATATCAGAGGTAGCGAATCAGCTCCCTGATGTTATGCATCCCCTTTCGCTTAGGTTTTTCTTTCTTATTTTACATCCTGTATAGCTGGGTCCAGGCTATGATTAAAAGTGTTTTAGGTTATCAATTGTCGGTTGATTACCAGTATTTTTGTGATATAAGAGCTATTAAAGTAAAGCAATTCTCTGGACAACATGAATGTTGATGTCACCAGGGTTACGTACGTTTCGTCACGAGTCATAAAGCTTTGATGACCACTGGTCTTATTCCGGTTATACCTAACACTCTGATGATGTTGATTTGCAGGTCTTTGTACTTGGACTACTCCACTGTACCTTTCACAGAATGTTCCTCAAAATTTCCTGACGTTATGGATGGGTATCTTCCAGAGTATGGTGGTAATATTACTTTCAATGACCTTTTTCAACTGGTACACGTTGTGCACATAGATGTCCATTGCAGATCTGTCCCATTATTGATTACGTGATGATGATATTATTTGGTTGCAAGGCTTTGGTTCTCTGCAACGATCATCAGGCTCTCCGTCTTTGTTTTTCTTTTCAGCGCTTCTCAACCATTGGTGTGACTTCTGTCGGTCAACAAGTGCCTCTTTCATCCATTTTAGGTATCCTAAGCATCATTTTGTGCTCCCAGAGTCCCTGGAGTCGTTACAGGCTAAGATGTTTTGCCTTGTTTCACTCGTTCAGTATTGATGGTAGTGGCTTACTTTTCTGTTGCTGGGGATTCAGTAACATCAAGTTCGTAATTGGGAAGTGCTGCATCTTTCAAAAGGTGGACGTGGTTTCATTACATTATTTGAAAGACATCACCGGTCAGGATTATTGGTATTTCAGACGTTTTTTTTAAGCGATATCTCCAAGAAAGAAATGGATATCTCTATTTTTTTATCAGATTATTTTAATACGGTGTCGAAAGCTATCCAGCAAAAATCAATATTCTTTTTTCTTTCTTTGTAAGTAAGGTCCGAGGGTTTACTATTTGAATTATCATTATTATCAAACTCAATTCTCAAGCCTTTCTCTCCATATTCTCAAAGTTCCTAGCGGTGTTGTGGTCTACAATTTCACACCATTGGCCCGGTGGTTACCACTTAGGGTTGAGTGACAGTAAATCTCCTCAGGTCTCCAGCTGTCCTCTCATATCGTCCGAACGTACCACAGCAGCGCTGTGATTTGACCGTCTCCGTCATGCCTTTTTCATTGCTGTTGGGACATGGCTACCAACTAAGGATCGTAGATTTCATATTCCTTGTACTTTTCTCCGTAATTGCACAGTCCTTAACCTCGATGGCCTCTGGTGTTATTCTGGTCATGCCTCACATCTTATCGATCTCGATCTCCAGGTTTTCTTACTACGATATTTTTTTTGTAAAATTCATGGGGACGTTTCTCTTATTTTTCTCACAATGTGGACGGGCATACTGTAGAGGAAGACGTCATTATTGTTTTTGCTGGTGGCAGTAAGTCCCGTCAAATCTTTCAGCACTTAACGTCCTCTTACATTTAAGCATCTCTGTAGTGTGTATTGCCTCACCTTTCTCAACCTTCATTATCATTATTATTATCATTATTATCATGATTATTATTATTATCATCATCATCATCATCATCATCATCATCATCATCATTATTATTATTATTATTATTATCATTATTATTATTATTATTATTATTATTATAATATTTCATTTTTAGTTCCACGTTTTTCCCTAGAAATTAATTAAAACCGAATTTTGGCGTTTGCCTCGTTATTCTAGATGATTTCAATTTAACTTTTGTTTTGAGGCTTACGATCCTTCTTCATACTTCCAATATTTCTATTATTCATTTGAACAGTCTTACGGAACATTTCCGAACGTTAATATCTGTTACATTTTTCCCTTCTCCTGTTCCATAATGAGTAAATATTGTCTATTGATGGGGCTTGGATGATCCACCAGCGGTTCAAAGCCCAGAAGATTTTTTTTCATCCTCTCAGATTCGGGAATAGTGAAATCCGAGTCGTTTGCATAATTCCCATTAGGATATCCTCCTCAAATAGTCTAATCTAATTTTTTTTATTTTTCTTGGCCTTCCTCTGCATGTGGACATCATGAGATCGATCGCCTCAACTCTTTTTCCTCAGTATTACTTTACTGTTCAGCCATAGCATACTTGATTTTTAGAGAATCATTCTTAGCAGTCATAAATACTTGGGTATACAGACTTGCGTTTGAATGTTTTCCTCCGGGTTTCTTATCCTCGACATCTTTTTTTAAAGATTTCAGGAATGTTTGAAATATTCCTATAATGATTTGCTCAATTACTACCGTCGGTGTCCGCTAGAGCACCACAATCGTAACTTGATCTCAACCACGATCAGGCCTTCTCACCGAGAGTGTGTGGGTTTGGGAGAGTGGAATTATTAGTCCAGAAAGTAAGATGGTGCAGAACAACTGTTTCATGCGGCCTATAAGGCGGGCAAGAAGTTTGATTTGCCCAAAATCTCGCAGGGTTTCGCCAAAATACACTGAATTGCTCGAAATTTAAAACATTTTCTCCCAAATGGCCAGTGCATTTATGGTAACAGGATTATGCTTTCACTCCAAGGTCAACCATTGTGAAGATAGACCATGTCTACGATGACTAGAATTCGATACTCCAAGAAACTTCATCATGGAAAACAACAACGCCCGAGTTTGACAAGGTGGTGAAAAATGCGTTGGCAAGTACGGATACAAAATTCAAAGCAGATTTTCGTTAACTCTGCAACAAAAAATAGGTTGAAATCATGACCACCTCATTCAAGATGAAAGCCCATAAAAAGTCAACTCAGATGTGTCCCAGTCACGAAACAAAGAACAAAATAGACTAAATCCAAATGGACAACGACGACACTATCAAAAATATGCCGGTCTTAAATCAAGTCAATATAGGAAGAGACGTTGGAATGATGAAATAGAAAATTAACCCCAAGATTGAATGCAAGAAAATGTCCTACACCAAAATAGGACCACCTACTGGGGGAGCTTACCCAATCATTCAAGTTGGAACAAAAAAAAATACAAAGTTCTCATTGAACCAGAAAAGATCATAAACAAGCTAAGCAAACATGTAAAAACCTAGAAGTTGCCAATAAGTTCAAATCTGTGAGCACACAAACCATAAGTAAACTCTCAGAAGAAATTAACAATCTCATGAATAAAAAGACAGAAATCTCAAAGCATCAACGGGGAAGATCAATGCAGCGGAAATAGAATCACCCTCTCTTAAAAAAACAAAGATAAAATGCACGACAGCAGTCATCGAAAGCATTTTCGGAAAGAGCAAAATCATCGTAAAAGGCTCCTGGTACGGGAAGAAAGCAAATAACTGGTGTGCTCAAAGCATATGGGAATCTGACGACAAATATAGACCAAATGGTCGAACATGGTTAGGAATTAAAAAAACACTAACTCTATTTTGCCAAACAGAATAAGCTGAAAAATGAACAGAGTAACAGGCCGGTGGGGAGTAATAAGATCGAAGATTCCCTAGAAGTTACTCCGCGGGAAGTGAAGCAATCTATCCAACAAAGAAATTAAAGGCCCCTGGATCTGGTGGCATCACTATCGACTTATTCAAAGATGATGGTGAAATAATCACTAACAAAACTAACCATTCTATTCATCTTATGCCTAAAACAAAGTAATGTTCCAGAAAATTGGAACACTGCAATCATAATGCAGGTATATAAAAAAAGAAATGACTGCATTCATAAACCCTTTGCTATAAGGATCACCAAAACGCCGGACGAAAACCATTCACGACAACAAGCTGTATTAGAAAAACAACTACTCAACCACCAACTACCTTAATTCAAAAAACCAAGAGAGAAAGCAGCAGAATATAAAATGCCAGTTGTATTTGTTGACGTAAAATGGGCCTTTGATTAAGGATCCCCAAAGTCATAGGTGCTATCATACAACGAAGCCAAAGTTCCATAGATATCAGAGTATTGGAACACATACACAAAAATAGTAGTTCCATCTCAACGACACATAAGGACCAGAGAATAATTTTCAGACAAAATGATACCAGCTCACCAAAACTCTTTACACCCTGTCTCTTGATAATATTCCGAAACCTCGACTACAAATGCAAAGGAATTAGAATAACTAATACCTAAGTAACCCCAGATTTGCTGATCACGTGGTCTTTCTGCTCAGGACTTCTCGATTCCCTAATAAAGCCAGACAAACTAAAATGAGGGGGCACGAAAGCAAGAAAGTTGGTCCCTAAATGAACTTCAATGAATGTCAAAGGGCAAGGAGGAAACATTGGCAACATTTAGGCCACTATTCCTAACTAAGACAACAAATATCCATGAATTCCTTGACAGAAGATACCAAGAAAAATAATCACAATCACCTTCAAAAACAACAAAATCATTATTGATATATATATATATATATATATATATATATATATATATATGATAAAAGATATCAACGAATCATTAACATCAAGTTTTTTTTATGCGCGTATATGTGTGTGTATCCAGTACCTTAACACAGCATAAGCAGCACATGGTAGCAAAATTTCTATCAGTGCAATACCATTGAAATACCCCAAACTGAAGCATAGTTAAATATCCAGTAATTAATTTGAAAAGTGGGTAAGTTTCTGAATAATGAATGTCTGAAAAATACTAAATGTGAAATTAATGAACTTTTATTATCTTGTTAAAACTTCACCCCACAGTGTAATGTATTCAGGATTCTGTCCGGTGAAAAATCCAATCAAGCAAACCAGTCCTTTTCTCAATCAATCTGTGAATATCAACACAGTCAACATCAATTTAGTTTTACTCAGTTTTTTGGTTGAGCTGGCTGTCTATCTATGTCACGTGAACAGGCTATCCAATGGAGCACTAGGACTGAAAATTTGAATATTCACCCTTCTTTTATGTAAACAAACTATTGTTTTTTTTTCTATTCTCCTCAAAATACGTTTCTAATCCCGCGTTGAATTTACAGTGTAAGTGTACTTCGAATTGGCCCTTTATTTAGTGTCCAGCAGCATTCGTGCTTGTTTTATGAAGTTCTGGTATTATTTGTGATCACCAGTCAATGAAGAGCGGGAGAATTAATGAATTTTTTAGTCATCATTTTTTTCAATTTTGCTAATTAATCAACCCTAACGGAATGCAGCCAAAAGATGTTGGTCACGTGATAGCTTCTTTTGAGAGACTAACCAAATTAGATTTTTTCACAAATATTGTTTTCTAGGAATATAATTAATCGATGTAACGTTTAAATTGCTAATCACGTTGTTTTGCAAATGGTAGATAGAATCGGTGTGAGCCAATTGAGTAATCTTTGTCGGTTTAGAACACTTTACGCATGATATGATCTGCAGAAATTTAAAAATTTATTTCACATCGACTCTAACCTCTCATGTGTATTTCACTTGTGCTCATAATTGTGAAAAACTAAAACAATGAAACAGAGAGCATTAGGTGTATTAATATTACCATCAGTAAGTTTACATTCATTGCAATTGAAACCAAAGATTAACGAAAGAGAGAAACAACGGTGAAAAGAGGATTGGATGTATAAGTATTATAGCCAGTCTCCTCTATCTTGTTATCCGGGGATTCAATGTTGGAGGAAGACAAAGACTGCTGCTTTTAATGGAATTTATAAAAATTCGTCGGTTCGGCTCAAGTATTACAGGTGATTTGCCTCAAAAAGTCGTTGAGATATGATGATTTGTTGAATCAGTTTAGTTTAATGCATCCGGAAAGATAAACAGAGACTTGTTTTTCTTGTTCTTGAAATAAGGAGAAATACAGCGACCAACTTTAACTGGAGATGCAGCAAAAAGCAGAGGGTTGGATGTATGATTTTTATCTTTATCATTACACTCGGCATTCTTTTTTATTCTCGCTGCATTTAGGGCTCTATATTGGCGAGAAAAAGAAGTGTCGAAAGATGGAAGATTGATTATATTCTCATATTTCAAAGTATTTCTCTATTGCTCAGGATCTGTGCCTTGGCTCAATCATCATAGGCAGAGACTTAAAATCATCAGGGATTGATTTTGCCTTGATACGTTGATTTCAGTTTTATACTTTCATTATATGGCATATCTTTTTTTCATTTTATCCATACTCAAATCATTGTTTTGTTTTTATTTGCAGGTAAGTACTTCTGATTTCTTGACTGATATGAGGAAAATAACCAAGCGTTGTCACAAGAATTGGTGGATATTACAATGCAGGTATTTCCAGTTGCCTTAAAAAAATTTTGCAGTATAATATAGTGTGTGTGCGTGCACGTGCGTGCGCGTGCGTACGCGTGCGTGCATGAGCATGTTTGCGTATGTATACGTGGGTTGATCAATACATCTGCAAGCTGCCATGTAGGTGATATCTGATTTTTGTTCTGGGAATTCTTGCTGTGCACTGATTGATCTATGTGACTAGTTCTCACAACTGGAAAAACTTCGATGACAATGGGATTGTTTTCAAAAATGAATATTTTTGTGCATTTTCCACCGATAAACATACAGGTTTATCTATTTATTTATAATACAATTTTCTATGTTGAGAGATAATATGAATACTGAATGGACAGGATTAGAGTTCAGACGTGGAGTAGTTATTTGGGCTTCAATTCAAGGTCAGGCTTTTTCACTTAATCATGGGAACTATACCACGTTAAAGTGATAATCCTACTGGTCACAAGTTTGATCCCTACAGCAGCCTGTTTTCTGTAATTGTATATTCTATTCACTCTGTTCAAGCAAAATGATACATTTGCTGTGTGAATATCAATTGTGAAACGACAGAAGATCATTTCAAATAGGTTTTCTATATAATATAATGCAATTTATATTTCAAACACACACACACACACACTCATATATATAAATATATATACATACATATATATATATATATATATATATATATATATATATATCTGTGTATATGAATGTATGTGTGTGTGTGTGTGTGTGAGTGTAAATGTTTGTCTTCGTGCGTATGTGTTTCATTGTGATTTAGGCCTGTGTAATTATTACTATTGTTTGAAAGTATTCACTGATAGATAGATTGCTATGTGACTCTTTAGTTTCGATGATAAGAATAAAAATGAACGGGAATCATGATTAGATGTGCAACAGTCTCCTTCTGATAAATTGCCGTCACAGCGTTTTTTAAGCGGAATGTTGTTTTTAAATTCTTTGGTTGAGAGAAACATCAATAATAGCAATTTTCTCTCAATATTCATCTTAGAACGTGATCAAAAAGTGAAATATTATTTGAATTGGAAATCTGAAACTTTACTTTAGGTGAATTATACAAATCCTGAGTCGACCTGTATTTGGATTGTTGGATTTGATTGGCATACTCTCGTTTTGAAAAATCAATTATCTCACTATTATTCAACAAATGTCCATCCGTTAATATACGCAAAAACGTAGTCACAACAAAGTACAATAAAAATGTCTGCACGTATAGATAGTCACACGGGTCATGTTTTTAGCACAAAGTGTTTTAGAAAAAGTACCTTATTTCGTGTCTGACAGTGTCTACATTTGCCAAAAAATACTTCTTTATTATAGATAGCTGAAAAGTCGCCCTACCACCACGATATCTAGTTAGTGTTTTAAAATTACTGAAGTCAAATCTGCACAACCGAATGCAGAGAGAAAAAGAAGCAACTTATGGTAACACACAAACGTTAACGGTCAATGTGTCTGAATGAAAATTGTACAAAAAAACTGGTCTGGTTAGTCACTCCATGGAAACATGGGACCAACATTATTTGGTAGCATCACGTATTGGGTGGAGGGGAAAAATGGGAATAAAGGTTTGATCCACCTACCAATGGGTGGGTTATATATCAGTAGCAGGTCTTAAATCTAATTGGATAAAATCCGTGATAGAAGCATGAATGTAAGGTGTAAGTTCACCAGATACACGGTTAACTGCCAATGTAAATTTCTCTCTAATTCTCTCTCTGTTCCCATGAAGATGAATTACACGATTATTTACCTCTAACTTCCTGAGATACGATCTGTTATGTTTTTTACAGTTGAGTAAAAAAATCTCTTATTGGGATACGTCCTTTGACGCTTCGATTTATTTTTTTTATTTATTCATTTATTTATTTATTTATTCATTTTCTTGTATACAGTCGATTACAATCGGTTCTAAGACGTTAGGCTTTCTACAGAATCAATAATTTCATTGTGCTGAATTCTGTATATTTAGGTTCTTTAAAGGAAGAGTTGCACTTGTGTTCATACTGCTTACAAGTCAATCAAACGTCCCCGGTTAACTATACATGAGATCATTCCCTTTAATGAAAGAAAATAAACCACATGGTTTACAAAGAGGAAGGAATACAATTTGAAGTTAAAAAAATGTAAATATAGTCCAGTGGTAAAAGCAGACCCTGCATATGAGGCTGTTTCCAGAGTATGTGTGTACGTGTGTGAATATATATATATATATATATATATATATATATATATATATATATATATATATACATATATTTATATATATATGTATATATAGTACAAATCGGGAATGCAATGTCATGCAATATGGTACAATATCATTGTGTGATGGGTTATTTCATTGAGTGTTCGATGCAGTCAACATTAAGTATTGAGTGGATTTAGAGCAAAGCTTAAAATCTAATGGAATAAGAAATAGCTACACAAACACGTTTATTTTTTTGCCCTGTTTGGGCTTCTTTGGGATCATTTGCCTAAATAAGCCAAAACAAGGCGGAAACATTAAGCACGTTTGTGTAGTGAATCCTCACTCTATTATTTATACATATACGTATATATGTGTGTGTATGAGTGTGTGTGTGTGTGTGTGTGTGTGTGTGTGTGTTTGTGCGACTTTGTTTGAGCATAGTTATATAATACACAGGCACACACACACAGACACATACATATATATATATATATATATATATTCATATATATTCATATATATATATGTGTGTGTGTGTGTGTGTGTTGTGTGTGTGTGCATGTATTCGTGTGTGTGTGTATGTAAGTATGCATGTATATTATTTATTTACTTATACCCCTAAAGTGTTTATAATTATTAATGACACAAGACGATTTGTGTACACCCAGACATCCAATTATGCGAGATAGAAGTCTACAAAATTTGTGTATATTAACTTTGCAAAGATGAAAAATTCTGAAAGCCATTTGGTTAGTTGGTATTTGCATTCGTCTAGAGTAAACATTTGTTTACCTGTTTATGTAGGTATGTATGTAAAAAAAAACGTCACACACAAAACCCTTTTTACATATAAGATAAATCGTTATCAAAGTAAAAAAAAAAAAATAAAATGATTTGTGTACCCCAAATCTCCAGAAAAAAGTAATTTTATAAAAAGGAAATAAAAAAACTACTTATATAGAAAATCGAAAGAAGACAATCCTCAGATATTTTTCTCCGTTTTATATAAACAAGAATATAATAACTTTTTTGGCAGATTTGGTTTTTCTCATTGATTGGTGGTGTGGAGGAATTTTAAAGCCAGCTAGGAAAGACATCTTGCAAGAAATTATCTAAAGGGTTCTGAAAATCTTATTCCTGATCTGAGATGTTTACTCATATTCGTAGACAGGCGTCTCCATAAGTTCTGATAAAAAAATTTAAAAAAATTTAAATCAAGATTGAAAATATACTTATTTCATTTTGAATTCCTGATGAGGAGAATTATCATGATTATTATCTCTAAGATTCACTTGTTTATTCTGCACCCTTTTATGCAACAACGTTTTGGCAGGTGTAATGCAAGCTCAATTTACAAGTATATTACATTACTCCCCCAAACAAGGATATAGAACAAATGCATCTTCCCGATATTTATGTAAGGGTCTGAAACATTGAATCTAACCAAAAGGCTAACCTTCAAACTAAGAAACATACAACTTGTTCACGAGAGATCCATGGTTGGCGTAGTAAGATAACGAAGAAAACATTTCATGAGTTATAATCGATGCCATTACAAATGGGGATGAGCTGGTCATGAAGCAAAATGTTTGGTCATGACATAGCGACACATAACGTGGATCCACAGAGATTGTATGCAAAACTGTGGTCAACAGATACTAAGATGGCGTGACAAAGAACTTAGTGAGAGTTTTAGCGAATCCAAAGGACGGTATATGTCCAACAACGGATGCTAAAAATTTGATGATTACGATGATGACCCTCCAGCCTTCTCTGATTAAATGAAGGGATCGGTTCGATATTCCAACTAAGTTCCTTTGTACGAAAGACATCTGAGGAAGGCCAGAGGGTACAGCTGCTGAATCTCGGAATGGGAAAACTTCTCTGGATAGATCAGCGAATACCTGCATTGTATCGATTGAAGGTTGATTAACATAGTCGACAATGCATCACCAAAAAAAAAAGTGAATCAAAATGATACTTTTAATGATAGTGTAAATAGTATAAACGCAATCGGTTGGCCACTCAATGGAAACAGTCATTTGACTGAAGTCTTTTCGTCGCATACAATGTAAGGGTCCATCATGTTGAAAAATTGAGAAATGGGGTGATCAATTTATTTTCCTTGCCTTCTGTTTGGCAGTGGTCACTAAAGATATCATTTATACTAAAAAAAAAAAATATAAGCCACACCAGCATACAAAAAATAAGAAACCAATCAAGAACTCATTCTTTCTTCCCGACCCACGCTGTTAATTTGCTGTCATAGACAGCGCTAATAGTTAAACTGGAAATTTAAAAAATAATAATAAGATGAATGAATAGAGAAGTCAAAAATTAGAAATGTTGGTTGGGAGGTCACATCTGATTAAAAAAATATCAAGCTCATATTACAAGTATGAATACAATAGCGTACCTGGCGCTGAAAGATCAGAGAGAAATGAAGGTTTTGACAAAATGTTGATCTTCCTTCAAACAAAGAACACAAAAAATATCTGACCAAGTGCTACTACGTCAATATTTAAAACTTTGAAAGGCTTTGATGGCAACGTTTAGAAAAGGCATAGGTGAATTCATAGATATATGAAAAGATGCTTCAATCAAAAATGATAGTTGGATCATCACAAAGACTTATTCTAATCTTTATCACGTACAGGTCGTTTACTTTATCAATATATTTTACTGAGAACCTCTGGAGATTGTTTGTAGGCATATTTCTATGGAACAGGGGTGTAAGTGTATAGGTTTTTGGATCTGCTGCTAAATTTAATCTTTTCTTTTGCTGCCCATGACTAACCTTCCGGCAGAATGTTTGGAATTTTTGTCGATATTGTGTGAACCAACGAATGAGAAGACGCCAAAAAATACTTATACTTTTCTCCAAACCGGAGACAGAGGTGATATAAATGCAATAATGATTGAAGGAAGTCGTGTAAAGCTTCGAAAGAAAAATTAGATATGGTTATAAATGTCTATATTTATTCGCAATGATGACTGATATAAAGCAGAGTAAATGAAGTGCAACTAATGCAAGGGAAGGGAATTTACCTGTCCAAACAAGGGACCGAAATCCTTTTGATTTATGTGATCGGCCCAGAAAGCAATTTAAAAAAAAACGGGTCTATTCAGTCATTCAATTTGGGGCGTCACGTGACCAACGTCCTTAGGCAGCATCGCATGTCGGAGGCAATCAATTGAGGAAATTACAATAAAAAACAATAAATAAATACAGGCCCAATGAATCCTATGTCGCTTTTTCATTGGGCTGTGATCACACAAAAAAGTCTGCATTTCAGAGAATAAGATGTGAATGCTGCTCGGACAAAACTGAAGGATCAATTCAGCATAAACTTACATTTGAAATTGACTTCCTCTGAAATTTCATCAGAGGTTCACATAAGGAATGAATGTTTAAAATATCAGCCCTCTAGCTCAATTGGTGATGCCCATAAGCGTGAAAGATGGATAGATAGTTAGTCAGCCAGTCTGATCACCTCAAAAACTAAAAAAATGGTGAGAGTTTCGTTTGTTGGTTTCTGAGAAAAAAGTCAAATAATTTAAAGGTCACTGTCCCAACACCAGTCATTGAAAAATTCAAATTAAAAACAAATATCGGTCAGGTTTTGCGTATATTTTGAGCCTGACGCTAGCAATACTTGGAGGAACGAGATTCAATACTTAAATTAACCCTGCAAGTTCCACAAAGGTCATTATTGATTTTACACGAGTCAATCTCCTATCGTCTGTTGCTTGCTCAAGTCGATATTCTACGGTTGTTCTGCAAGCAATATGAATGTAAAACAAAGAATAAGCCTCTACTGGGATTTTAACTCTCATTCTTCAACATTGGGCGCATGTATTTCTATGAAGATACCTCTATCGATTTTGCTACAATGGATTTACTAGAAAGCGAAACTGAATGGTTTTCGTAGCCTAATCGGTAAAGGTGCTGCAACAAAAAAAAATAGGCCCTTAAGAATAAGGAAAATGACTCCGACTCTTGTGAACGAGTTATTCTTTGCTAGTCGTGGAATAAAAATCTAGTAACAGAAAATAAGAATGATCAAAGACTGCTTCCCAAATACGCACAGTAATTCATCGAATACTATTACCATTATTACAAAAAGGGCATTAAAAGGATTAGAAATAAAGAAACAATTGATTAAAAAAAAATTGATAAAACTCTATTCAAGAAATTTGAATAAAACCCATACTTTTAGGGGTAATATGAACATGAGAAATATGTAATAAATGATTGGCAAGAAATGATAAAAACCACCAATGATTTATATTAGGAGTTTTTAGTCAATACTGCTTGGATATTTTTACAGCATGGGTTTCCCCTCGACATATACTTGCTGAAGAGTTTGACAAATATTCTCGAAATTACAACATAACAGTGAGCAGTTTGCAGAGAATAGAAATAAGTCAGGATGACACTAGAACAGAAATCGATTTTATAAGCCATGAAAACAACTTCGAGATTTAAACTGTCCTTTTTTTGGAGAATAGGCAAAAAAGTAGTCGATATGATAATCGCATTAATAGTGAGATTTAGTGCTTTTGAATCAACTCAGGAGAAAGGGATCGAATACAGGTCGAGGCTTCGATGTTACATTTGATTCAGTGTCTTTAGAAAAACAATTAGGCAAATGAAACCTGTTGGTTTAGAGCGTAATCATTCCGGCATAGAAATCCGAGCTAGACAGTCGCAAAGTGCCAATGTTCCAATCGGGGTCAAAGCCATGATTCCATATGTAGGGTGTCACGGGAAGCAAGCATCTCTGCTTGTAAGGTTGGGATATGAAATCATTCAATTATCCATTTCACAAACATGGCTTGTGAATACTTACCTAAGTACTGGTATGGTAAAAATCAAGGTCCCATTTTTTGGTGTCCATTAAATCTTGAAAACTTAGATAAAGCATTACATTATCGTCTTTACATGTGTTTTGCCCTGAGGCAAGAAGCTACTACCACTATTGCGTAGTTTTGAAAGTGCCACACGAAACAATGCAATGGAAATATTGGATGAAACTCTGGCTAATAATTATTTCTCTAACTATGGACTAATTGCGTTATCTAATGCAGTTTTGATTGCATCTGCACATAGAATAGGTAGATAAAATGATGAGACAAACAAAATCAAAGCTTTTCTGAAGTCATTGCAGTTCTGTTTACTTGCGGCTGACAGAAATACCAACACATCAAGGAAAATTCCACATCATCTTTTCAAACACAGTTATAATCAAAGAGAGAAAGCGAGAGAAGACATGACTTCTAAAAAGGAAAGAGAAAGATAAACGTGATTAGAGCATCATTTACCTCGTTTGCAACACTTAATTAGCCGCAGGCTATCAGGAACCATTATCTTGCCTGGAGTTCAAACATCGGAATTATTAGTTGCTTTGACCCTCCCGAGTCAAATCTGACGGACTGCTATGAAACGTGCTTTACACAAACACATACGGATGTTATCAATCCCTTGCAGTTGAATATCACTGAGTAGACATCGGAAGTTCTCTCTCATATTATGTATAACTTGGAATTGTCATTTGGACTATACGTCTTGATCAATGCAACATTCCTATTTTGATTGGCAACTCTGATAATTTCAAAATATCTAAATATTCTATTTGTGTGCGCGTTCTACCTGTATATTTAGCCCTGTTTCTTTATTTCTGGCTTATGTTCATATGATGTTTTGATGTTCACAGACACACGCACGCATATATATCCATATGTATTCATATAGATCGAGAAAAAACACACATACACACACATATATATATATACTCAAATTAGTTCATATCCTATTGTCAAATTTTGTGTTTTTATTCGTAAACGTACGAATAGATCATTATTTACATATGATCTACGTATCACGTTTACATATATTTGCATATATATATATATACTCACACATACAAATACGTGCCCAACGAGAAATATTTATCTTTGACCCAGATATCATTTTCATCTGCATTAATAATAAATCATCATGCAACCCTCACTCACCCACAATCAGACTAAAAGCATGTTCTCTTTTTCTTTATGTTAATGCAAGTTTCAAAGTTATATGGACTAAGCATAAATACAGCCATCATTGCCAAGCATTTCCACATACTTACATAATAACACTTTTTCAGGTAAAAAAAAAAGAATACACGATCATTCCTTTAAATTGGATTTGACGTCTTCTTGCTGTAAATATTTTTACCCTATCTCATTGCATCTCTTGCCTTTGGAAAAGTAAAAAAAAGGTCAAATGTAGATTATATATATATATATATATATGTGTGTGTGTGTGTGTGTATGTGTGTGTGTGTGTGTGTGTGTATGTATGTATACATATACAAAGAGAGTGAGTGAGTGAGTAAGAGACAGACAGACTGACACAGAAAAAGAGAGAGAGAGTTTTAGAAAGTTTTACCACTTCAAACACTAAATATTAAGAAACTTCTCCGAAATATTTTACGTCCCTTCAGTCTCCTCCTATTATCTGCCAATGCTGTTTATGCAATTTTTTTCAGTGTTTTCCCTTGTTTCACATATACTTCTTATTATGATACGGCATATAAATTGTTTCCTGTTGGTATAATCAGTTGTTCACCCTCTAACAGTTCCGGAGATTTTAAAAACAAAACAGTTATATTAACATGGCACCCCAGTATTTGTAGACTCATCCAATTACATATTTCAACACAAGTGTATCTATCCTTGATCAGACACCTTTGTGCAAGTCTAAATTTGGACTACTTCAAAAATAAGCTATTTTATTGTTTCCCAAATTAAGATTTGCAGTTATATTCTCCAAAAATAAAATATAAAAGCCAATCATGATATCAATGTGCTTTTGTAAACGGGATTTTTGGAGCAGGATTTTAATTATAATTTCGAGACGGTTCCCAATATAAAGTAATCACAATTTCAGATAGATTTGCCCTCTAGGGAATATAAATTCTCTTTAAATTTGAATGTAATTCTGTATGACTCTTTTTTTTTAATTCTGAAATTTTAATCTTTTCTTGTACTTCTAATTCTAAACGATGCCACAAATATGCTTTATTGCTATATGTAGCTGACAATCCATGATTTTACTGAGAGAACAATTCTATTTATACCTCTCTTGACCAGGAATAAATCTGTGATTGGAATCCGATTGAAATATAGAATTACTAATATAAATATGCATTTAGATATTCAGCTAATGATATAAAAGTATAATTAAATATATAAATGTTTAAATATATGAACGTATAAGACAAGAAAAAAATTATCTTTATAAACGAAATCAGAGAGCTATGTATACTTGGTTCCGTCTGTCAGTCTGTCCACAGGATATCTACAAAGGCACTAGATGTTTTTCAAAGAACTCTTTATGGAAGGCTGTACACTGAGGTAGACAAGAGATGGTTTATTGTGCTATGGATGTAGAAATTTATCTTCATTGAAAATTTTTTTCACGTAAATTTATTCATAAGATTTCCACAAGATATTTCCAATCGTTTTCAATCAAATTAAGGGAGGTCTAGTGCCAATAGGCAACAAAATAACTCATTAAAATTTTAAGTCAATCCATGCACACTTACCTCCCTCACATCATAGTCCTAACCAAATTATCATTGCCAAGATTTTATGTCCGTCCACACTATATCTCTGGAAGTTGTTGGCCGAGGTATGTGCTCTCTGAGTGCTTTTCAGTTCATATTTGTTTTTCAGTAATTGTAAGATCGAACTAATTAACGTTGATTACTTTTGGGTGGGCCGTCTTTAGATTTCAATATAATTAAATCTTAGTTTCAGACAAATAGGTTGACCATAATCTATCTGTGTAAGCTGTGGGTACTTACCTACAGACGGAGCCGTACTCATGTACTTGTTTACAAAGATGGAAAGGAAAAGAATTAAGACAATAACGTTCAGTTCTATTTTTTTTTTCTATTTATTTACTTTTGGACACTTATCACGTCAAATGTTCAGTAAAAAGGGAGTTATTCATGCTATATGAACTTGAATATTAAGAGAAATATGTTGAAATAATTTGATGAAATTGTGGAGTTGAAAACGGTAAAAGATGACTGTTTAAATGTAGTTCAAAAAGCAATTGTTCTCTTGCAATTTTGAAACGTTTGGGGTGTACGTGTTCGGAACACTCTCAGAAAATGAGTTTATTCAACACGACAAATGTTTTTATGACGAAGCTATTTGCCCAGAACTAGTGGTCAGTTCTTCATCTCTCTCTCACTCTCTCTCTCTCTCTCTCTCTCTCTCTATATATATATATATATATATATATATATATATATATATATACACACGTTGTTTTACAATTCTCCAGTGTGGCTATAGACTATCCATTATCCCATCCAGTACCACGAAGCAGGATCGAAACCTAAGCTTCAGATCCGGGGACTGTCATGTAATCCGCGGAACTGGACGGTCGGTGAGGTTGAGTTTGAGCGTTAAGTTTATTTATTGTACATATTCCTCATCCACCAGAGTGGTTCATTCTATGTTGGAAGAGCATGGTTTTCTTCAAAAAGTGTGTTGTACATGTCTACATGTTTCGATTATCAGCATTCTAATGCTGGTATTTCCAACCTAAGCCCGATCACCGACTGCAAGCATGACAGATTTTAGTATTTGAACAAAAAAAAAAGATCTGACAATTGACCCATTAACGACGAAAATTTCAGTCATTGCACTTCTGTAGCTAACTGACTGAAATTTTGTTTCATTCCAATTCATGGTGAGTCAGTTCTATTTTTGAGGCAGGTTTTTAATCTCGTTTTGGACAAAGTTTTTCATCGTGCAATGAATAGCGATCACCCTTTTTTCATCCGTCGCAGTCAATAAGCTCATCAACAGCTCAAAACAGCAGGTTGCGAATTGGGAGTAAACCAGGGAATAAGGATTGTGTTGCGCTAATGTCCAGGAGGATGATCCCTTTCTCAAAATCAGTTTTTTACCTGTGCTTGAACATCAACCCCTGGTGTTATTTCGCATAGCATAATTATCTAATTCATGAAAACCAAAATATAAATAATTTTACATCATTTACGTTCAGAACCATGCAAGTGTATCCATGCCCACACATGCTAGACTTGACTATTAACCATTGCTCAGAGCTGATGAGGATATGTGTCCTCATAAAAGATATACAATCATTACGGTAACTGGAAATCGGAGGAATAATCGTAGCCGTTCGAAAAATCTTAGAATACTGAGGAAAGTGCTGGAAAGTTGGTGAGACTTGCTGTCAGTGGCTATTTAGTTTTAACTATGAGTTGATTTTTATTTGAATACACGATGAATTCGGTATTGTGAGGATAATACAAATAAAATATCCTAGATTTCTTGTCTTTTGATCAAATAAAATACGATTTTTAAAATATACTTTTATGCTTGTGAATTCAAATGTAGTTTCTATTTTCAAAGGTGCATATTTGGAAAGGGTGGGATGTTGTGGTATGTGCAGCAATGTCACGTCAGTGTAACGAAGAATAAATTTCCATTTGCTGTACAAAACTACAGCTTTAAAGTTTTCCCGTTACTTATCTTCACTGCTTACATCCTATATCTAAATATCAACAATTCTCAGAAGCACGATCTGATTTATATAGTTCAGAGACGTATGAACAAAAATCTACAATCTGTATTTTCTAGATCTATTTCCATTCCTCAAGAACGAAAAATTCACTTAGGAAAGGCGCCTCAAGAAAAAATGCATTTGCTTGGAATTTATGTCCTAGATATTAATACGGTTTATATAAATGAAAGCTACGGATATGTTAAACAGTTAGCAAACTAGATTCGTAGTCATTCCCCGCGTGGTGAGCTGTTTCCTTGACCTGTATTGTAAAAAATAGCGTATCAAAAAAAAGTTGAAAAATTTTTTTCGACTCCATGTGTGTTACCAAGTTGCAATGGGGCGATACGTTGAGACCTGAAGATTTCTCGGAAGAAAAATGGCTTATATCTTCTAATATCTGCTAATAATCAGGTTCCCACCTGGGATTAGTTGTAAACTTTGGATGTTATATTCCTGTTGTAAAAGAAACAACTTAAATCTATGTGTGCTGCATATTTGCGGGTGTGCATTGAGATAATTTGAACCTTTCGAGACCGACCTAATCTCACTTTACTGAAACAAATCATCACTGCTGGTCGAGCTATGGATACCATGTATTGACAAAGAAATGCAGGTTCAAACAACTGATTCCATTTTCTCTGACCCTGACCTTTACTTCCACAGGGAGTTGGGAGAATCGATAAGACAAATCAAATCTATTTCTTATTTCAAACAATTACTGCATGACTTCAAGGATGTGAACAACAGATTAATTCTGTTAAGTACTCTCCATCTATCAAGGATTTATAGCGTTGACACCGGAAAAAACACACTTATAAATTTATACGTACATATGTGTATGTATGTGTGTGTGCGTGTGTGTGATTGTATGTGTGCGTGTGTGCGTGCGTGTGTGTGTAAATAGATAGATTTACACGTAAAATGTATATATATATACATATATATATATATATATATATATATATATATATATATATATATATATATATATATATATATATATATATATGTACAGATTATCTCTATGTGAGTTTCAAGGTAATTCTATTCTTCAATAGATTTTCTGTTCCTCACTCTATCTATCGCTCTGTTCCGCTACTTTTCTCTCTCTCTCTCTCTCTCTCTCTCTCTCTCTCTCTTTCTCTTCTTATTTCTCTCTCTCTTTTACCCTGTTTTTATACTTACATATATATATACATTGAGAGAAAAGGAAAGTGGGAGAAAGAGATAAATAGATAGATAGCTTATAGAGATATAGTTAGATAGATATTAAATTACATTTTACATATATAACCAAACATGCATACATATATATATATGTGTGAGTGTGTGCGTGTGTGTGTGCAGCAATTTATTTCAAGTATGTGTCAGCCAAAACGAAAATGCATTAATTTTTCAATTCATTTTTATCAATCTTCCATGTTTGCAAAGGGGTTTCTTTTTCTTCCCAGTGTGACAAAAATGGAGAAGCTCTCCATAGCTCACACTATTGTTCTTCTTTCAACCATCATCCATCGAACGAAGCAATGTGCATGATCATTTCTACAATTACTATGTATATATATTTTTTTCTTATTGAAAAATACTATTGGATAAGTACACATACACACACACACATACTCACGCACATACGTATATATTTATCTTTCTGTATCCCTGTGCGTGCATTTATGAATGGATAAATATATATGCAGAATCAGTGAAGAGAAATGTAGACTCATTTTTTTTATTTGGGAATATATATATATATATATATATATATATATATATATATATATATATATATATATATATATATATATATATATATATATACATATATATATATGTATATATATATATGTATATGTATACACATATATAAATGCATATATACATATACATATATATATGTATATATACATATACATATATATGTATATATATAATCTATCTTAAGAGAGATCAATGTTGTTTATATATATATATATATATATATATATATATATATATATATATATATATATATATACATATATTTAAGCATCTAATATTATATGTACACATATGTATAACGTAGGTACATTATCGAGGATCCTTGACAAAATAGGTCGAAATTTAAACAGTCTTTTTCTCTATGTTTTGTTAATTTTTGCTTTATTTTCATTGTTTCCTCCTTCGTCTTCTCTTTTGTCCTTTTCCGGAAAGGCATTCTATAATAATCATGTGATCAAGCAAGCAATAAAAAAATGAAGGGACGAATAAATCGATAAATAAAGAAAATGGAATAAAGCCAGAATAACAATGCAAAATCGTGTCAGCAGAAAAAAAAAGTCCCTCTGGAGGGGCTTAGGATTCTTAATCCTCTAACAACCTGTTCAAATAAAAAACGGAAATGACACTGCATTCGATTGCAGAGAAATCAATCGATGATTTGGAATGTATGAAAATGTGTGAAGGTTTCTGTTGAGAATAAAGGGGAAACTCTTACGCTTCTCCAAATAGCAGAATAAAGAATAATGTTCAAACAGATCTGGTTATTCAATTGGAACAGTTGTGTGGCAAAATACGTTGTTGACCAATCAAGATATTTGAAAAAAAGAGTGACCAATGGATGAGTTAATTTTCTCACCTTTCGTTGGACATTGATCACTAAAAAGACTTTCATTTTGCAAATAGGCAACCACTAGTGAATTGGTTAGTTTAGCATTAAAAAAAATCATTGTGAAATTAACACGAACTTAAAATTTTACTCTTGGTTGCGATTTGAATAAGAACAAAAAAAATATTCAATTTTCAAGACTTTTATTCGAAAAATAGGCGACCACAAGTAAATTGATAAATTTAGCATTAAATTACATTGTGAAATTAACGCTAACTTAATTTTGGGGGGTTATGATTTGAATATGAACAAAACTAATGTTCAATTTTCTAGACAAACTAAGTTGTAAATGTTGGAATATTTAGCCTTTTTAGCCTCTATGATAAGGTCTGCATGCATGATACATACATTGCTAGCCAGCAAAACCTGTTTCAAAACTGAAGAGACCTATGTTGACATTTTTAGTGACAGTTTTAATTGACCTTTCAAATAGTCCAATAGATGGAAAATAGGTTACAGATTGAAAGAAAAAAACAAGGTGAATATAGAGAGGTACCTTGACAGTCTATTTCTGAAAAAGATATGCACCGCCTCTCGAAGTATTATTTCATGTCATAAGCATAAGAGAGGTGAATTATCTACAAAATTGACAAAGTTTTGACCAGAGATTTCCGATTTTTATTCATAATTTTTCATTGATTTTTTTTTCAAATTATCAATTATTGGATCTTCCCATCGATGATCCAAATTCTGTCAGTTCTGGAGCTGCAAAAAGATTTTTGAGGGTATTGGCTACTTTTTAAAATCACAGTATTTCTTTTCCTTTTATCTCTTGATTCATTCTTCCCTTACTGCAATGAGCTCATTACTTGATTATAAAAAAGGATAACCATATGAAATATGTCGATGTTTGTTACTTCCCCCTTTTTTTTTTTTTGATCAACGACTGATCTCATTTAAGCGTCCAATCCTAGCTGGTTAATAAATCGACTCGGGAGGTCAACCAATTCAATTTCCAGATTGGCATTGAGGAGATGTGTCATAAATCTCTCAAGGGAGACAACTATGTTATGCGGATCTAAATTTTCCGTCCACCTCTGGCAGGTCATTTGGTTGTTTATGACTAGACCTCTCTGGCTGGCTCAGACTTATTTCATAGTCAGCATCCAGGTAGAGGATAAAGGACAGGAACAGCGATGTTTCAACAATATAGCCTGCTAGACACTGATGTTTTTACTAGTATACGCCAAATTTTGGTGAACAATACGCATTAATAATTGCTAACAAGCCTGCTGGGGGCTCAAAATCCAATAACTTATATTTCGACGATAAGAATATTACAGCAACTGCTAAATAATGAATAAATGATAAAAATATAAAAATGTGTAAAATTAAAAGACGTTATGAATCTGTAAGCTAACCGTTATTGAGAAGCCAAACTTTTCAGTTTAGCTCAATCGTCAAGATACTAGCTTACCAGACAGTTGAACGTGAATTCACAGATGCATTCATTCATTAAAATGGAAGAAGCCCTAGCATACTAATTTGGGTATATATACGAGACACAATTACTGAGCAGTTAGTCATGATCTCAAAACTCTTAAAGGAAATCTTAAGTTTTACCCACTAAATTTGGTGAGGGTTGTTCTGTCGTTGTATGTTTTGTTAAGATAGAAGAACAAAGTCAAGTGCAGACCTAAGCTGGAGTATGACATAAGGGCCAAGGTATGGGAGCTCTTATAATGAAACGAAGAAAATACGACTCAGGTCATTCGTTGTATGATTAGTTCAATATCTACATCTCTTGAATTCCGGTTAAGATAAAGGATAATCTTTCTCTATTCACATTTTGTCTTGCTAAAATAGAGATGAATGTTGCCGGGATTTTAAAATGCACACAACGTATCACCAGTTACTATGTTCTGTTTGTTCCCAAAATAAGGAAGTGGACCGCTGATGGCAGTTTGGCAAGAAAACTAACAGAAAATGCCAAATATTCGGAGAATATGGGGAGAATAGCCGAACTACAAACATGGGATTATTTAATCACGACACGATGTTCAGACAATGGGATTCTTTACTATCTATTGTGAACGATCATATATATACATATATATATATATATATATATATATATATATATATATATATACACTCACACACATATACATATATATATATGTGTGTGTGTGTGTGTGTGTGTGCGTGTGTGTGTGTGTGAGTGTGTGCAAGCATGGAAACGTAAATGTGATTGCTTGTACATATGGGGGTGTATATACATATATCTATATATATGTATGCATGTATACGTATATATACGTATATATATATATATATATATATATATATATATATATATATATATATATATATATATATATATATATATATATGGTTGGGGATGAAATGAGATAGAGAAGAACAAGCAAGGGAGAAAGACATGAACGGAGATAAGATATAAACAAAGAAAACGCTTAGTACATAATTCATCGATGAAAACTATATAAAAACCAAGATATCCAAATCTACGTTGTCATGGGACTCTTAAAAAATATCAATAGATATATGCTACCCCCAATTAGCAAACCTGTTTAATTTGTATAAATGTAGTTATTTATGTAGAAAAAAAAGGAAGATTTCATTTTGATTACAAAATCCGTGGTAAAAGATAATTGATTTATCTTCGTTATGATCATCAGAAAAAAACTATGCATTTATCTGTTTTTTTTGGCAAAAAATGTTTGATCCCTCTCCAAATACATACACATTTGATTTTAGAAAAATATGCGTTACATCATGGTTTCAATGAGACGTACTCTGGATTATGTTATTTAGTATTTATCTCATCATTATGAAGAAGGAAGGAATTTTCAGTAAAAATGGTAAAACTTCGCCGTTTTGCTTGTATACAGTTATGCATATGCGTGACTGAAAGGGAGCTTGAGACTTGGAAAGAGAGAGGAAAGACGAGGTGACAGTCAGAGGGACGGAAACAAAGAGTCACGGAGAGATATGGAGAACAAGTGCCGAGAGACAGAGACAGAAGCAAACAGAAAACAGGTACTTTTTGGAAAAAATAATTGGATAAGAGATCGAATATCATATGCACACAGACACACATATATGTATGTGTGTGTGTGTGTCAGTTTGAATGCATACATATATTTATATATATATGTATATATATATATATATATCAATATATATATATATATATATATATATATGTATATATATATATATATATATATATATATATATATATATATATATATATATATTGATATATATATTATATGCCTCTGTCCAGCAGCCTTCATGTTTGTTCTTTTGAAGAAGTCTAACTCTTTTTGCGATCACTATCCAAGAAAAATCAGGAGTCACTCTCAACTTATCTTATTTCCAAAAAGCGTTATCTACTTGGCATGTTTCCAACTAGACCTTTTTTATTTTGTTTTGGCTTAATTCTCTATCTTTCTGAAACTATTATTGGCTTCAAAATGGTATATATATATATAGATAGATAGATAGATAGATAGACAGACAGGCAGACAGACGGACAGACAGATAGATATGCGTGCGTCTGTGTCAGCAATACTATGACTTCGAGCCTTTCTTTTTTGCAGCAGTTTTACAATCATCTTTATGGATAGTGCTATCATAGCTTAGTGATGTTATTTTGCTTTCCCCATATGTATGACCCTGTGTGTTTATGCAGGCGTGTATTCGTGCAATACGTATAGAGCTATTATGATAGATCTATGTATTTACTTAGAAATGTATTCTAAGGAGAGAACTGGGTTAGATTCATAGATGGATCCATTATTATCATCTAATAATAAGCAAAATATGGATACCAAAGCATTTGTATCATTACAAAAAGGTGTCAATATAGATTAGGATTCCTTTCCAATGTTACAGAATATAAATTGAATTCTATGCATCGCTTTATGTACAGATGAAATCCTACTGAAGAAACACTGCTTACCATATACATATATATATATATATATATATATATATATATATATATATATGTTTGTGTGTGTGTGTGTGTGTGTGTGTGTGTGTGTGTTTGTGTATGTGTACAAATGTGTATGTGTACATACATGTACAAGAGAGATTTACAATAGAGCTTTCGAACAATTGTTGACGATAAGAATGATGAATGAAAATTGCTGATATCCGTAGAGTTATAATCAAAAGAAAAAAACGCTCAATTCAGCGCATTGTTGATTATGCAGCATATGAGCGATGAGAGCAAGAGATATTCATGAAAACGAGGTCAGTAGGATAACAGTGCTTTCTGACTCTTTGCTCAGTAACGACAGATGTACAAATAATTTTAATGAAAATACACCAGAACAATCATGGAGAAAAACGAGTATTATTCCATACCATTCATTGCTCTACAGCTATTTGTAAATACGTGGATAGCTGTGGACACAAAAATCAAAAACAAGAGATAAAAGCGTTAAAAACTTGGGATTGTCCAAGAGTCAGAATGGATCTATTAATTGAACTTTAGGCACGAAGGGTCGAATAAGATTGTCTCGTCCACAATAACACTGTTTCTTTTCTTCAACTCATGATTTCATTTCATAACGTTATTTCTTCCCCCTGATAGCGTTCATTGCGATCTATTATTGCAAAAGTATGTTAGTTCAAAAAGACGAGCGTAATCAGGGAGTTACCTTGCCTTCCAGTATGTACCCTACAGGTTATAACCCAAGTGTAGCCAATTTTGAAAGGGGTACGGGTTTTACGTTCGTGCTGGTCATCTGGTAATGATTTCATATTTTTGAGTCCTTTCAGCTCATAAAAGATATTATGTCATTGGAGATACCAGCTCGCTCAAACTTTTAAAAGCCAGCCTCAAAATAATCTTCCGAAACCTTGACTTGGGAAAATGATGAATCAGGATAGATGTTGAGTACCTAAGTAACCTGACGACGGCATGGTTTATCTCCATTTAATGCTGGACGAACTGAGCGAGGACAGCTGGAAAATTGGAAACGAATGCCATGTACGAAAGCATGTTGAGGACAAAGACGCTATGACCTCCTCCCCTCCAAAAAAAGGCAGATTAAAACTAAGAAGTACTTTAGGATACCAACACGGCATATATCTATTTTTATCGGTAGAGTATCTTTTCTTGTCAATGCACTCAATTCAGTCGTAGCTATTGATCATGTGGATCGAACAATAGACCTGCGATTCTGATTGATATATATATATATATATATATATATATATATATATATATATATATATATATATATATATATATATATATATATATATATGAGATTCGTGGATATATATAACTATGTCAGGTCAGGCTGTTGATCAATGATCCACCTTTGTATATATCATAAAGTATGTACGAGAATTATCATAGCTCTGCGTGATCACCTCCGTATTTAGTATAGAGAACCCGATCACCTTCCTCAGAACAGGTGTGCCTTAATTGCCAGCTAATTAGCTTCAGGTAACACTAGCTTGCAAGCATCAAATTAGCCCTGAGCTATGAACTTGTAATTAAAGGAAACAGAGGAAACGGGTTATTGGGTTCGATCATCTGATCAATACATTTATTTTCCTGATTTAGCTCACAGCCGTTCATCCTTAAGTCCAATAACCGGCTGATACATGAGCCGATGTTGTTAGAATTTAGCCATGTCATTATTCTAAGTTATTTACGTATGATTTGTTGATGTATCTACTCGCTATTTGATGGTTTTACACGTATATTAATGTACTTCATTTTAATGTGTGAAATCCCTGTTCGGAGTTCATGTTAATTGAACAGATAACACCATAGAACGTGTTGTTTTCTTTCAGTTCCCGAATAGCACGAGCTATCTCTTGATTGCTCAAGTGTAAAACGTTTAGAAAATGGTGATTATTCCCTCCAAACTTTGCTTTTATGACCTGGGCAGTGATATTCATACGGGATTTCTTTCCTCACTTTATGTTGATAAATATGTGAAAATTCGATCTTAGTCCAATTTAAAATACCAATATTTCAATAATCATTGTCCGATTCACAAAAGTTTGCGGACACAATTAATATTTCCGATGAATTTTAGTCGTAAGAAAGTATCGTATATAACACTAAATTAAAATGGGCTTAAAAATTTGTTATTGAACGGAACAAGTCCTGAATTATACACTTTGCTTTTTTATCATTTCTCACTTGTTTATCTATCTATCTATTTATCTATCCGTCTCAGTTTGTTCATATATATTAATTATCCACCTAAATCATTTCACATTTGTCTATCTATAACATGATTTTTATACCTGTGTATTATATTCTGTTCAAATCTATCTAATAGTAATGAACTGTCCGTATTGTATGAACAATTATTGACTGCATTCATTGCTTGATATGTTGATTGCAGAAAAATGGTTGTTAATCTGTAAAGTATGACATCAAGTCTAAAAAGATTTATAGCTTTGAAGGCTTTGTAAGTGAGTTGTATTTGTCTTAGATAATTAGATGTCATGGTATTAAGTGAGATTTCTTCTCATTGTGATCATCAGTTATCTACCCTGAAACTGTTTTCGGGATTTAAAAACAAAATAATTATATTAAAAAAAGTTTCTAAACACATTGGTCTTATATATATATATATATATATATATATATATATATATATATATATATAGTTGGGAATAGAGCACTCTGGTGAATGAGGGGTTTCTGTGTAAACGAATATATGGCTTAAATCCAGCCTTACTGACTCTCCAGTTCCGTAATCCAAAGGTAGGATATCAGCTTACGGGTCTGAAGTGAAATGTTCAATTCTGCTTAGCAGTACTGGACGGGATAATGGATAGTCTATAGCCACACTGAAGAGATGTAATACATCGAAACTGCTTTCTGTCGATGACACAATAAAGTATATATATATATATATATATATGTATATCCAAGTGGTTTTTAAAAGACGAGTTTACAATCAATTCATTCTCCTAATATCGAACAAAAAGACTCGCTTTCAAACTGGAAACCATGCTTGTATGATAAACCCTACACAGTATTCTCACATTTTGCCACGAAAGTCAAAATACTTCACGCACACTCTCACACACACTTACACACACACACACACACACACACACACACATATATATATATATATATATATATATATACATATTTGTGTGTGTGTGTGTGCGTATATATATATACATATATATATAATTTGAATAATGTGGTTTCGATTAGTGCAGTTTTGGATGTAAGACGTTTGAGTAGGAAAAAGCACATTGAATTATTGATAACCCCCAAAAAGTGCAGTTTTGAAAAGTACGAAAATTCCTGGAATAAATTGACTTATATATATATATATATATATATATATATATATATCACACTTTCTCCTCTGATGGAAAATTGATTTCCCCTTCAAACCCATAGTACAGGAATATATTATGAATATTAGATTCCGGTAATCTTTTTAACTAAAGAAGCTTCTGGCACTTCAGGTGGAAAAATAATAATAAAAGGAAATTCATTCTGTTGGCACACTTTTAAATCTTTGCCAAATGCCCAACTCAATTAGTACAACGCTCATATCTTCTTTACTGTTGCTCATGAATTAATTCCAAGTCTAATGGCCATGTTGTCAGGTAAGTATTTTTGAAGCGTCTTTTGAATTCTGTTGTTTACCTGCTGTATGTGCACGTTTATTGTTAAACTCAAGTCGAAGTTCATGGCTGGTGTTACCCTTGTTTATCCGTTGTAGCAATAATAATAATAACCTTAATGTAATTTAGGGGTATAAAGTCTCCAATATTCCGTCATGTTATCGAACATATATGAAACGGTCTTTTCCTGTGATTTTAAATCCCGACCAACTTATGGGTAGGAGGCTCTCTCACTAACTAAGCAAATAGACATATGTAGGAAAATCTAGTTTCAATTGTTCAATTACCTTTCTGCATCGAAACTTTTTACCGAACATTCGTCAGTGGAAACCACATTTCGAGTTGATTTGCATTCTTCTTCCTATGAACGTGCCATTTGATTTTACCACGTCGCGATTGAATGAGATGAACGTAAGTCGAATCAGCTTGTAGGGTTACTACTTGCTTCAGTTCCCTCTCGGCTAGACCCAAGCTTTTCTGGATCATTTTATGGTTCCACGACTAAAGAACTAAAACTTTTAACGAAAGGTTCAACGCATCTAGAGTTTCTACGGTCAAAAAATCAGTTAAAATTGACGGCAATAAAAGGATATTTCAAATTCCCCTGGTGCTCATATTTTTTGGATATGAGGTATTTAATACAAGAATTGTAGTAATCATCTCCTGCCCGAATGGAACTGGGAGGTCTGTCCTTCATAACTTCATTATATTATTGCTCAGTATGAAGCATTTAATGCTTGTGCAGCGCATCAGATCGACAATGCCAACAACAGACTGAGGCAATTTAGTATGATTGCCTTGATTATTACAATTGAAGCTGGTTACCGCAGACTCCACAGCATCTAAGGGAATATGTCTAAATAAGGCTGAATAAACCGTTTCTTCTAAGATCACGGGAGCTAAATAATGTCAAATCTGATCAGTATCTGGATGGTCTAACAGTGGCAAGCGGGAAGTTGGTCTCACTAACAATGGTCAGTTGGTACCTAATCCCACAATATCTTAAATCAGGGTAGCAGCGGTGAACGATAATTAACATACATCAAAATCCAAAAAAAAGAATCATTTGTTCTGACAAGCCTTCTGATATTGTCATTTCACTCTTTTTACCTGTGCTATGATAAGTTCTGAGTGTCGTTCAAATAATAGAACTTTTTTCTGGCATATACTGTTCCTGCACTCTTATTCCCGATCCATTGGACGTCCTGAAATCTGGAACCCTTGAGAAAAGACCCTGATGAGAAACAGAAAGGAAATTTTAGGAGCATTCCCTGTATTGATGACAATGCATGTTATTATCTGATTGGCTCTTTTTGCTAAAAATATACGAAGTTGGCATCTATATAACTAACATATTCCGATTACTATCTAGTTAACTGAATAAAATACCCCACTTACAATTTTGTGCATATTTCACGCCTAAAAGAGGCTGTGTAATGGGCGAAAGAAATGTAGTGTTAGCAACATTAACAGCACGATAAATTCCAGATATGTCCGCAGCTCATGAAGTAATGATAACGAAATTTATCGATATTTTGTAAACTGACGTAAATATTGAAATGATTTAAATGAGTGGGAATGGTTTATGAATGATTGTGTTACTCAAAAATTGCTCAGGACAAAGGTCTTTCTACCTTTTAAATATATTTGCCATATTGGTTCTCATCCCCTGCTCTGGCACTGGGGTGGGGGGATAACGTAACTATCTCAATCACAAGCAAGTACACAAACAAGTAATATTATCCCTATACTAATTGCTCCCAAAATGTGTCCATTTACTAAGCATACTTCTGTACTCTCTCATTCGAAAAAAAACTACTTAACTTGAAAATCAGCTATATAAATCTGGCGTCTCACATGTGTTCAAACATCGACCCTTGTTAGGAAATATACATCAGTGACAGACTTGAAAGCGGTTGAAAATCCTTCATATTAAGCAACTGGGAAGAACGTACAAATTACGTACAATTTGTACCTTCAAACGGATTGCCGTACAGTTCTTGCCGAGGAATTCATCCTGTGAGGTTGCCCAAAGGAAAGCTAGTAAGATCCATTGAAAAGTAATTTGAACGGAGAGAATCAACTGAAGAAGACGGATTTAAGGTCCACAACACAGAATAATTAATCCAAACTTGACGGTCACGATAGGGGATATGAGGATACACAATAGGACTTACATGTTTTGTCGAATTGGTTAGAATTAGAGTAAGTAAATGAAAATTGATGTTTGCAAATCTAACACAACGTTATGCAAATTAAAAAATGAGGCAAGTAAACTGAAATATTTTAGCAGGCAATTTTTTAATTTCATTTATTTTATTTGTTTGTATTTTTTCCTCAATATGGTAGTTCTAATTTTCAACTTGCTCTTGGAAAGATATACTTTCAATATTCAAATACGAACAACACCCGATAAGACTGAATGGGTAGACGCTTGAAAGGTTTGAACAGCAAAGACCAAAGAAATAGTCCGACCGAATACACACAAGGACTACCATAAAGCGTAACATATCAAGAAATCGAATATTTATCTTATTTACCTTTGTAACTAACGTACAGAGCGTATATCAGAGGCAAGCGCTGGTGATGAATCAAAAGTAAAATGATATTATTAAGAATAATTCTGAAATAATAGAGCGACCAGAAAGAGGTTAAACGCTATCAGTCGTTGGGAAAGCATTCAACCACAGTCAGTCAAATATCAGAACAATTGCAAAGGATAAAGTGAGAATAATAGAGCTTGTGAAAGGCCCTACCCGGATGAAAGCTACCATTATAACCAAGCAACGTAGCGGCTTAGTTATTCATATCGAAAGACTATCGATACTTTGATTAGACGATCAAAATCAGCGTAATATGCCTATTAGCTATATTATTGAAAGAAAATGATCGGAGCCTTTAATGTTCTCTTTACAGTACTGTATAAGTACACACATACATGCACGGATTCTCTCCATTTCTATCCCTATCGGTCGAAATATTGTACGTGCTTACTTCTACCATTTCTGGGTTATTATACATTGCTTTATGAGGTTTTAGAAGTTTCAGCGTGTTTTGAAGTGTTTTTTCGAATACTTTATGGTGTCTTGTTCAATTATTCACGTTTTTGCATTTTTTTCCCTTTTTGTTGCTTTCCTGGGAGTCTGTATCATTTTATTCACAGCTACCAACCACTTTAAAGATAAGGATTATTTTTATTTTGAAACAAGCAAGAAATAAAACAATAAACACAGAATTTCAGCATGCAGAAATCGCAACCCACACAGACTTGCGGACCAAAACCTTGGCAGTAATTATAGTTACAAGACTCTTTTGGAATGTGTCGATGAGCTTTGCACATCAAGCCACGGGGGCTTTGGCACATCTTCCAATGAGATAACACTCCAGTATTCTCAAATTGAATGGTTTCTGCTGGTGAACAGCAGTTTTCAAGTTGTACCATAAAGTCTCAATTGGATTGATTTAATTGCTTCCCCTTAAACAACGTAACATTTACTTTAGCAGTTTGTCCGGCTGGGGAGAAAACTTCTTGTCTTAGTCAACAATCTTTGGATGACTGAAACAAGTTTTTTTTTTCTGGTTGATCTCCCTGAATTTAGCAGCATATATGGTTCTTTGAACTTGAATCAGTTTCCTTCTCTTTGCTAAAGAAAAATACATGTCCAAAATGTCTTCCAGTGAACACGTGGTTTCATCGAGCATTGGGATTCTTCTAGTAATTCTGATACGAAGCCTAGCCTTCAAAGTGGTCTTATCGACGAACTCTCAACTCTCTGCTTTAGAAGTCACCCCTGTTCAGTATTACCTTTTGTCATTCTTCTTCCCTTTGACCAATGCCATTTTTGAACAGACTGTATTTTTTTATGGTTGGGCCCTCCATGATAGGTTTGTTGCTGCGCCGTACTCTTTCGGTTTTGTTAAAGTAAATTTCATGACAGTCCGTTGGATTTCCGAAGTTTGGAATATTTTTTTTACAAACAAAACCTGATCTGCTATCCTCCACGAACTTGTGTCTGGCCAGTTTGGGTAGCTCCCGTGTGTTCATGGTGCCCTTTGCTTAGCTTTGCACCTTGCTTGATCGTACCCCTTGCATAGTGATCCAGAAAAGATGTAAATATGCCAAGTGCACATTATTGGAATTTTTTTACCACTCATATTACTTCTGAGTGTAATTGGTTCCACCAAATCTCATAGAGGAGCTCGATATCAGAGGGGTAAACAGATTATCAGCTTATCCGTGACAGTTTCTCTGAAATGACCAACTGGACCTGTTTCATTCAAGTTTCACTTCACCAGTTAAGGCTACTTAGTGGAAGTAAAATGCGAGGAATAAAAAAAAAACAACTTTTTTTTAAAATTACAGTTTGTTATACAACAGATTAGAAAACAATCAAATGACATGAATACTTTCGACAGGCACTGTATGAACACTGAAATGTAAACTTCACACGGTACGAATACAATCATTAAATATATGACGCTGGATAAGTTACACATATAAGTATTCTGGCTCTTACTCGGATCTGGTTTTCAACTTGGTGGCCATTATTATGTTATGGAACAGATAATATTATATTGACTATACAGATAGGTTGTTCTTCTATGATTTCTTGGAGACAAATTGACTTATTCTGAGCAAATCCGGACATTTCCAAGCATGCTTATTTAACTAATATTCTTCACAATGATTTAGAAGTTACTTAAAACCCAACAATGAATATCTGTCTATTCAAATCAGTGTTGAATAAGTGAGGTACAATGATAAATATGATTGAACGATAAAGGATCGGGACTCTGACGGATGATACTATATCTGTAGTTACACATAAGCACGCACATATGAACACAAACACTCACATAAAAACACACACACACACGTAAACTCTCTCTCTTCCTCTCACTCTCACTCACACATATATA
>OY735221.1:8472721-8612721 GCA_963457665.1 Thysanoteuthis rhombus
CTCCCATTATAGAATAATTTTGAACGAAAAAAGATAATTGCTTAATACTTCAACTCGCGCTGTAAGATGTCAAGCATTTCATTTTTTTATCTACATATTGCAAGCGATTACATGCTTTGAAAGAAAGAAGGAAAAATAGTACATATATATATATATATGCATATATATATATATATATATATATATATATATATAGAGAGAGAGAGAGAGAGAGAGATTTTAGTGTCTTTTTATTTGATGTCCAAATTACAGCAATAAAACATAGAATTTACCAGCCACAGTCGACAAACTTTATTAAAAATTAATTGAAAATAAAACACAAGATATCTTATCAGTGCCAGGTAGTTAACTAGAAAATAGAGCGGCCCTTTTTGTGCCAAGTGTGTATATGGCAGATTTTAAATTCTTAATTGTTGCTGCAATACGTTAATGAGGTTCAAAAGGCCGGTGCTTGAGAAACACTTGAACAGTTGCCCTTATTGAAGTAACGTTCAGAGCTACACAGAGTGCAAAACGTGTCCGAAAAGTTTCATAAAGTCAATATCAGTATCCTCGAACAGGATAACAATTGACAGAAATGTGACAAAAGATTATAGAAGACAAACATTCATGAGAAAATTGAAATGAAAAAGAACTTCACAAACAAAAGTTAAAAAATTCAAAAATTCTGTTAGTGCTGAATTGGTAAACTTGAGTTGAAATAAATATTTGAAACGTATTGGATACTATTTGCCCTAACTTTAAATCAATATTCGCCTACCCCTTTTTTGCTGGACTACGATAAGTACCTGCATGATACACTGATCCTTTATATGTTCATTCGACTTTGTAAATAGATATGCAGTAAACAATCACTCCCTTGGACACAAAAATATTAGAAAAATAAATTGCTAGTATACGTCTGACTACTAATCCCATTTGACCTGAACATGTTGTTCAAGTTTCAAACTTGATAAGTAGGGGAGAAATTGGGCCTTCAAAATCTGGTGTCCCTGTCTTATTTCCCTTATTTTTATTGCAATTTGCAACTGTTAATAGGTAAAATACTATTGTACCTACTATGATGTGTTGCTCATAACTATTTTACACGACCTGTGTTTTTGTATCGTCCGTGTTCAAAACAAATTAGCAATTCCTTAATGTGATTGACGTCATTATTCATCGGATAGTTATTTATCGATCCAATTAAATCTGCACCCAAACCTATAACGCTTACAACCAAAAAAAAAATATACATAAATGTGTGTCTCTATACATTTTGACGCATATCCAGATGATCAATTATAGATGTCACCTGAGCATTCAAACGTAATCACTTACTTCACTCATCTATTTCACTCGAAAACACACAGTGTACTCTCTTTCTCCCTCTTTTTTCTTCTTCTTCTTCTTGTTCTTCTTCTTCTACATCTTCTTTCTTTCTTTCTCTCTCTCTCTCTCTCTCTCTCTCTCTCTCTCTCTCTCTCTACATGTAGTCATTTAAACGATTAGGGAAGTTGTTTTTTCAATATCTACAATAAGGGAAAAAGATGCAAACTTCTTCATATCAATCACCACAGTTCATACCAACTTATTTAGTATTATATATATATATATATATATATATATATATATATATATATATATATATATATATATATATATATATATATATATGTATGTATGTATGTATGTATGTATGTATGTATGTTTCCCTGTATTTTTGAGATGAGGTATTATTATCATCTCTATTATTGTTTGGACGATCCTCATCTTGGTTGTTTTCCTTACAATGTTTCGGCCGTTGTTTTCTACGACCTTCATCAGTAATCATCTGGTTTGTGAGGGGGAAGTTACGAACCGAACCCTAAAATTAACCAACGGGGGTACATAAACTGCACTCCCCTCTTAGCAGTAGTAGTATTTTCGAATTATCATTATCTCACCCTGGGAAAAAATCTAGAACACATGGTGTAGTGGTTAGCGAGTTGGACGGAATTACTGCAAGTAATCATATGCTTCTAGGTTCAATCCTAGCATAAAACTTATGTATATATATATATATATATATATATATATATAAAGTCTATTAAAACTACCACTAAACATCTAATAATAGGTTTCCCAAGTTTTAAAGTTGGTTTGGCTAGCTGGCTGGTTGTGTGTTTATGTATCACGTGTATGGACTGGGACAAGTGGGATATTAGCTCACAATTAAGAATAAGGAAATGTCATTAAACCGAAAAATAGGGTATACAACTGATGCGTCTTCTCGATAGTCTCCTATGGAGATGAAACATGAAATCTAACTAAGAGATTGACCCTCAAGGTGATAGCCATAATGCTTGACGACAAGACATTGTTTACACAAATGGTGAAGGGCTGGTCATGTTGGAATACCAAAAACTGCTAGATATCATGCCTCACAATGTAGAACGCAGGCAACAAATATAATTAGACAAGTTCGGAAGATATTTGGAAAAGGTTAGGATGCTCAAAGGAAGATGATAATACGTGTAGAAAAACTTTTTTGCTTTTTTTCCAAACTGCCCCCAGTCCCCTACAGTCCACAATTTTCCAATTTGTTGATGTAAGTTTCAAGTGATTCTCTTGTTCGTGTCAGATTGTTTTTTGGGGGGTTTTTCAGACATTTTTTTGTTATTTTAGGTGTGAAATTTGAATGTAGGCTTAGAGAAATATTTTACTCGGCAAATATGGCGGATTATTGCTCGTTTGATTGTTTATGAGTGAAAAACGTTGTTTTCGTTTACAACTACAAAATTTTCTCAAATTTTGACAAATTTTGCTGAAATTTCACTGTTATGTTTACAAAACACCAGGGTTCTTATAAAAAATATATATTAAGGTCGATCCAACAGTTTGTTTACATTTTATATGCAGATAATCATGTCAACATGCAAAAAATATCAAACTTGGAGTAGCTGAAACGATTGGAATTTAAATTGCTATATAGGTTTTCGGGAACATAATTGCTGAAAATGTATTTTTAAGATGGTTGAATAAGAATCATCGGGCATCTTGGAGATGCAGGTCGAAATAAACAACTACTTGCCATTTATTCAGCATACTATGTTATATCGGTTATGAAAGGCATCTACCTATCCACCGACCCATCTATCTATCCACCGACCCATCTATCTATAATCAAACTCTTTATCTTTCCCTCTTTCTTTCACTTTCTTTTTCTCTCTCTGTCTCTCCATATATATATATATATATATATATATATACACACACACATATATATATATATATATATATATATATATATATATATATATATATATATATATATATATATATATATATATATATGTATATATCTTCCTGGCTATTGATCTATCTACTAACTGCTTGTGTATCACTGCATCCATCTATACATCTGTTGATATATTTGTTTATTCAAATAAATCAGTAACAAAATTCCGTACACAATTGAACTGGCTTTACAGCTTAAGATATCTATCTATTATCTTATCTGTTTTTTTTTCTTATGGACAGTCATGGAGCACGTTTACAGATGACTTTTTACGAAATTAACAGTTCTATATGAGACTATATTTCTGTTTACCCCTAGAACACATACTTCATGGATTTAAAGGTCACATATTTCATTAAGACAAGAAAACATACACAATACAAACAAGGAATACAATGTTATATGATAAAAAATACTACAATATCTGAAATGTGACAGGTTTATTTCATATAGAGCCTGATATATCAAACATCGAGTTGATTGAGAGTTAAGCTCGAAATAAAATGAAGTAAAGTAATATTATGGTATAAGGTACAAATTGATAATCACCATGGGCATCATTATTTTATACTTCCAGACACTTCAAAGTACAGTCCAATTGCCATGATTATCTCAGATGTGTGGAAATAGACCAAACCCAAAATAATTATATCAACAAGTAAGGCCGTATAAAAGTGAACCCTAACACTGGGGATTAGATGTAAGTGTAAATAAAGAAACCTCTGGTGTAATAAAAGTGCCAACACCACATCACCCTTATTTCTCAACTTAAAACAACCGACTAACACAGTGTCTACACTAAATGAAACAGGCAATGAACAACAACTATATATATATATATATATATATATATATACATATATATATATATATATATATATATATATATATATATATACATATATATATATATATATATATATATATATATATATATATATATATATATATATATATATATATATATATATATATATATGATTCAGGTTATATTTTCAGTTTATAAGAATACATACATGCACAGTGAGAGAAAGAGAGGGTTGGAGCAAAAAAACAGATTTCATCAAATGTTCTTATTTAATTATAAAATTCGATAATATTAGTGAAATCATATTAGGACAATCAATAGATGGGAAAAAAAGAATTACACGGAAATATACCAGGTAAATGTTAGCGTTCCTATATATATATATATATATATATATATATATATATATATATATATATATATATATATATATATATATATATATATATATATAGTAGGGATGAAATACAACCAATTTAGTATGTATTATTCAGGAAAAACTTTCATCCAAACAGTGGTCAATACTTGGAGTAGGGACCATGTATCGTTTAGATACATTAATTTTGTTTATGACAACCGTATACACTCGTTTCGCTATATTTAACTCATCGTTAGCATAATCATTAGATAACTTCTATTATTATTTGAAAAGTGACGGTCGGAGTGAGTTGAAATTATTTACCTTACAAGAACCATATAATTTTGTCTCATCAAGATTTGATAACTTGTTTCATATCACTCTAAGCACATTTTACGTTAAATCTTTTTTTTATTTCACTTCTTTTGTTTATACATAGTTTTATATGTCCGTCGAATTAAAAGGGATTTTTTTGTTCAAGTAATTTTCACTCTTAATATACATTATTTACCTTGTGTTCACAATGCATCTCATTCCATTAGGATAATGTGATATGTTCTGCTCATGGACGATGATTGAATATTTTTTCAAATGAATCAACACTCATTGGAATGATCTTTGAAGTGAACAATTCATCTCTTATCTTCTTGCAACGGTTTAGAATTTCGAATTGAAAATCTAATGAATTAAATTGATCGATAAATCGAAATGTCCAGAATCTATTTTCCAAGAATATTCAATAAAGATTAATCATCCGAATGAAGAGATTTCCTCCGACAAAATTTGATTGAATTTCAACGATTATCACGTGACATGCATTTCAGCTGTTCTTTCGGTGAGGAACAAATCAAAAGAAATCGATAAGCTGATTAAAATAATCACATTTACTTGATAATGCTAATTCCCAAACTCAAATGTTTAATCTCATTTCCCCATTTTTGTATAATCTTTTATTGTTTCCAGAAATGGTGGGAAGAAAATAATGGAATAGGCATTAAAAAAATATATTCTGAATCCCGTTGGTTACTTCATAGAAACCGTCTTCTGACAAACATCTTTTCGCAGCATGTCGTTTCGAAAGTGTTGATTAATCTAGAAGATTGTACAGAAGGGGCTAATACATGGATAAGACACTTTTCGAGCCTTTTGTTGGTTGGTGATCGCTGATTGATTTTTATATGAGATAAAGAATGGTGAACATTGAGCACAACCGGACACAAATTGAGGGAACAATTATTAAAAAAATGACATTGTAAATCTAAATATCTTCCAAAACCAAAATGAGAGTCTTTTTTTCCATATTATAAAGAATATATTTTTGTATTTTCATCCCTTTAGCTCTTTTGGTGTTGCCTCTACGTGCAACATATGTATAAATACTCACTCAGACCGCCTGTCATCCAGCCAGTCAGGGCCACACAAAAACTGGGGAAACCCAAGGAGATGCTGATATGCAAAATGCAAAAAAAAAGAAAAAATTCCTCAGAATTGGAATAACAACTAAACAGGAATCCACTTCGTCTACGCTAGATATAATGCAAAAATAGATTAAATGAGGGAAAAGAATAAGAAAAAATATATACTAGAATAAGACGAAGGTTTTCCATCCAGTAAAATAAACACCAATCTGATAATGTCCTCAATAAGGATCCAAATGAATGGAATCATTTCTAAAAAGAAGCCTAAACAGGTTGGGTTCATAAACGTATTAGTGCAGCAAATCTATCATATATATATATATATATATATATATATATATATATATATATATATATATATATATATATGCGTGTGTGTGTGTGTGTGTGTGTGTGTGTGTGTGTGTGTGTGTGTGTGTGTTCATATTATCGTTAATCTTTACCACGGTCTAAAATCTCTTTGGATAAAGCCAGAAGTATGGAGAAACCTATTGACTGCCGATGATAAAAATGTTACGTTTTGAAAGGTGAAAAGAACGTTGGAAATAATATGTTCGGCCCCGATTGGACTATTCTGATGAGAGCTATGACCAAATTGTCCATGGTGATCAATTTTTCCTCGACTAGAAAATTGCTGTATACTTATCAGGTATACGGATCACTTGCACTGATCTCTTGGTATGGACTCATCTGTCCCTGAATGATACATATGTATTGAATAGAGGAGCAAAGTAGAGTAACGGTTATCGGAAAAGAAAACAGGATTAGCAAATCGAGTTCATTGGGCTGCTTACATTCACCCTGACCTTGTTACATTTTAGAGAGCATGAACCCGTTTCTCTCTGCAAGGTTCCCATTGGATTATTCCGAAGAGAACTATTGCCAATTTGTCCATAGTAATCCATTTGTCCTTTACTTGTATATGGCTGGATGCTTCCTGGACATATCTTGCAAAATCTGTAGAGTGTTCGAGGTTTAAAGATATTTTCCATCTTGTGATTCTAAAAACAACCCTCAGCAACTAGTTCGAAATATCAAGTGAAAGATTTTTTTTCTGCAATCACAAAAAATAAGGTGGAACGAGTGGAGGAGAAAAATTAAAGATAAAAATGAAACTATTCTATGTAAAAATACTTCAATACAATGAAATTCTGTTCACTGTGAGGAGTGGACTTCGCTCGTTTATTGTGAACGAATTTATACCAAATTTGTACTAGAATGAAATTCTGGTCATTTGAAGTGTAGAGCTTTCTTCTGATAGGTGACACTTGTAGCCAATCAAACTTGACTGTTTAAATCATGTTTCTTTGACGTCACTAAAATGCTAACCACTCATTCAAACTTGCATTCAACCGAACAGAAATGGTATGAAATGGCGCCACAGAATAATATGGATAATCTTCAAGTAACCACCGGGAAAGCAAACATTAAGCATGTTTTGAAGAACAGCACAATATTTCAATGCATCACAACTCTTGACTTGCTGTAATAATACCGTAAATTGAAAGCAAGTAACTAAATCCGAAACTTTTGATATTCCAAAAAACATAATGTGAAGATAAACTGATAAGTTAAACTCATAGCTTTATCGATAGGTTGTGGAAAATATCGTATTCAATTTCTATTGTCAACCATATCTTATATTTCTGACTTGTATTTCCCATCATCTTTTGAGATTATTTCCTTGGCAAATATCCAGACAGTCATACCAGGGCAATCGTTCCGTCGTTTTACGAATGACCGTAGAATGACAATCTGAATATTTGGGATGAAAAACAACTGAGAAAACAACGAAAGAAATTATCGTCAGAATTAAAAATGGTGGCAGAAAAATGGATTTTGTCGAGACTCATCATTCAGGTCTGTTTAGACGTCCAGAAAAATCAGGGAAAGTAAAAGCTTTTCTTCTCCAGGGTGCACGCTGGAGTGCAGTGTATTGAGATTGTGAGTTGCCTGGTTGACTGAATAACTCCTCCCGGCTTCGCTGATGCCGTCCAAAGGCATGCGCTGCGGGATTCATTTGGCATCAAGTTGGCTGCAGAAACGACCTTAAAGACGTAAAATTTGGCACCCAACCACTTTAAAGAGACCCCATCCCCTGGTTTGGAATCAAATGTCTTTCTTCAACTGATTTCTTCTCTAATGCCAGAAAGCCCAGTTTACCATACTGATATTTAGTATGTTGGAAAGAAGACATGGATTCATGCCTTGCCCAAAGCCATTTGTATGAAGTGAATGTAAATAGCCGAATCAGTTGCATCAATAACCGTACGCCCCTTGCATTTCCTGTGGAAGATGAGCGTCAAAAATCAGTTGCTTGGATAATGTGAAAATTGGCTTTTATTCATTACCCCGACCTTTAAACCTAAACCTATCTCACCTTTCCTCAATTTTTCTACACTTCTAAACTCCTATCACAATTCCTCAGATCTTCATTGGCAGTCATTTATTTCCAATCGATGATATAGAATAATGGTTTGAGTTTACAATAAAAAGCAAATGAAATTAAGACGAAAAGAATCACTAGTCAAAAAACAACAGTGATTGAATGGATATAGTTTTCCCCAAGACTTATTCTCCAGTCTATTCGCTAGCTCTGAAAAATAAAACATCAAAAATCAGTCGCTTATATAACATGGCAAGCGACCTCAGCCCACCAACCGTACCTCTAACCCTAACCCTAAACCTACCTTACTCAATTTACACTCTGCTTCTCTGTTGATTCTAGCTTGAAACGGCAAGCCCATGAGGCGGTTTAGGTTCGTTGGAATTCTGATGCAACCTTGGCTGTAGAGAGGTAAGTAGCAGAAGGAACCAGTGAAGCGTGGTCCAGTTCACAGCCAGTGCTTCGATGTCCATTTTCGTCACATCATGGTCAACGGTGGAGTGGCCATATCGGCAGAGAACGTCCGGTGCCTATCTACAGCAGGGCAGGGTCACGGATGCGTGTAATGGGGGCCATCTCCGGTCGAACAAACTGATTGATCCAAGTACGTGGCATGAGTTGAAATCTTAACTATCAACGTTCTACAAAAGTATATGCATTAAGGTAGGGCGGGACTCTTGAAAGTAATTGGTCTGCCAGTCGATGGAGCCGCAAATGATTTTGGAGGAGACATCAGGAAGAGAGCAAAATTAATGAAAAATAAAGTAAGTGAAGTGAACAGCACACACATACAAACATACTCACACAAACACACACACACACACACACACATATATATATATATATTAGATTTGGCATTCTCATTGATTGCCGTTGTAACGATTTTGCTGTTATGGTGGGCGGATCAAAAATAAAGCAAAGCATACTATTCAATTTTTCATTCTGTTCGGCAAAGAGATGTTCTATAATAATGTGTGTATGTGTGTATGTGTGCTATAATATACATATATATATATATACACACACACACACACACACACACATATATATATATATATATGAATATAGTCAGGACTATAGCTTTGGGGTTATGTAATGTTTATCAATATCCTATCAGGCAGAATGAATTTGAAATTTGTGTGGTGCTGCCTCCGTGCATTTTGCACTTATCTCTTGGCATGAACCCATGTCTCCCAAAATTTTACATATGCATTGAATGGAGGAGCAAGGTACAGTAATGGTTATCGGAAAAGGAGAACGGAATCGGCAAATCGAGTTCAAAATTCGTTTGGGGCTGCTCACATTCACTCTGACCTTGCTACATTTGGGAAAACGTGAACCCATTTTTCCCTGCATCCTCTTCAATATCATATTGACGAAAATGTTTCATAACTGCAATGTCCCGATGGTTGACAGATAAAAGTTGGATTCGTGGAACTACTCTCCGCAGTCTGTTACCTGCCCCGGGAATAGTAGTTGAAAGCTGTTCAATCCATTATCGGCATCGACAGGGCCAATAAAAACCTCTTTGTAATTCACCAAAAGCGTATTAGTCGGTCCGTCCGCCTATGCATCTGTATGTAAAACCATAACAACCATGCAATACAATTTTAGTATTCATTCTGTGTATCAATGTGATCAGGGGAATATCTTAAGCATATTAGTTTTTGAGAATCATCCCACCGATGGGGATCGATTTGAAACGTAAATTCATGGTAAAATGGGCATAATGTGTTCAGCTTTTTTCAGTTAAATAATGTTATCCCCGTAATTTGGGGGGGGGGGACTTCCAGAAGTCGCAAACATCGCTGTTTAAACAATTTATTTCAAATACTATCAACGTCGGACAGTGAGCTTTGGAATCAAGAGAGGATGAATTCAAAAGAAAGAATATCGTTATCATATACTAAGCGTACATACGCAAACCTTTCCCTGAAATCGTGAGACCGGCTGAAAATTACAATTGCCATATTTTCAAACAAATTAAATAAAAGTATACCTAATCTTTATCGATCAATCTACCTATCTATTTTCATTTCATACTAGGATGTACCAGTCCAAAATTATTGGGTTTTTCAAGTGGAGATTGGTATTGATGATCCAATAGTTTTTTTTTATTATAGGTAATCTTAGCAATTCAAGTATCGAAATTCTAAGATCTTTCTCAAGTCTCAACTCAGCTCAAGATGTTCCAATGTGTGATAAGGCAAAAAGTTAATATGATGTAATCCCCATTGTAATGTATTGATAAAAAGGTTGATTAACAAATGAGTTCATCTTATTAATAAACATACAAATAGAAATATAAACAAACAGAAAATGCATTTAAGCTCATAATATAGTTATATTTTTAGCAGCGAAAAAACCTGCCAGTTAAAGATGTATTCGATTTAGTTAGAAAAATATAATTGAATTAATCAAATAAAGGGTCTGTGATTAGTAAGTGAAGTGAGGATTTAGGTTTTGTCTTACACGTATCACTGATAGGTAAGTATGTATGTATGGATGCAGATAACTTCAAGGAGAGCCGGTTTTGCTTAAGTACTCCTGAACCTCTTCAGCGTATTCTACATAAAATGTAAATTTTAGAACCCTCGATATCCGCTTTCGGTGCAAAAACACATTGCGTCTATTCTCTTGTTAATCACTTGGCACTAAGAAGATACTTGGCGTTTTAATCTCATTAAATTTTTTATCCGGATTTTCCTTGGAAGTGGCAAGTAAATGAGTTTCACTCGAGTAATTAAGACAGCAAGTACATAAAAAGGGACAAGACAGGATATATATATATATATATATATATGTAATCACGTTTGTAGAACAGACATATTGCCAGTTGCTTATGAGTACTTTGAACACAATATGTTAACATTTACCAAGTATAAATCTCTCTCTCCCTCTCTCTCCCTTCTTTCTCTCTTTCTCTCTATCTCTCTCACCTCCCCCCTCTCTCTCTCCCCTCCCCCACTCTCTCTCTCTCTCTCTCTCTCTCTCTCTCTCTCTCTCTCTCTCTCTCTCTCTCTCTCTCTTTCTATATATATATATATATATATATATATATATATATATATATATATATACTAAGAATTGGATGTATATGATCACACACAAAATTATGAATTACGTTTAATTATACAGGAACTGTTATCTAAAATGACCTCCTGTCTTTCCACTTTTCATGTAACACTCGATGTAGAGAACGCAAATAAAGTGAACGATTAAAGAGAGATGCATTAAGCTTGTAACGACATGATAATTTCAAAAATGAGTTTCTGTATAGTATAAGGCAATTTGAAATAGTATATATATATATATATATATATATATATGTGTGTGTGTGTGTGTGTGTGTATATACATATATATATATATATATATATATATATATATATATATATATATATATATATATATATATATATCATTACAAAGCTTTTTTTTAGCTATTTTCTAATATCTGTTGATACAATTTCTGTAATCTTCCCTGTTTCTCCTATATTCAATGATTATTATACTAAGTATGAATCGTTTTTTGGTCATGTATCCGCTTAGGGGATTCGAAAATCATTTTTATCAACATGGCATTGTTGATATTATATATATATATATATATATATATATATAGGTTTACCCTCCAAGGACAAAAAAAAATCTGCTAGAGCTAAGAAGGAGAGTATATAACCAATGCATCCCCTAGATAGTCACCCATGGAGCTGAAACATGGAACTTAACCAACACACTGACCCACGAACTGAGATGCATGCAATGTGCACATGAATGATTCATACTCAACTCTGCAGGGAATGATCACAAAACTGAACAGTATATCAGAAGGAAGGGAGGATTGCAAGATATCAAAGGATAGATGAGAAAACTCGGATAGCGATGGGCTCAAAATGACAGCCGATGGACATCATATCTCTCAACGATGATACCCAAAGATCATATGGCAAATTGGCTGTGACAAAATATAAAATGGTGGAACAACTAAGATGAATTTAAAAAGGACTGGCTCTGTGATGCCCAAGAGCAAATAAACGTTATATGCTGATTTGCTGCCGCAGGTGATTTATTTATAACAAATGTTAACTTTTCAACTTTTTCAAATGAGCCAATTTCACTGATCTGAAATAACATACTCGCCACCATATATATATATATATATATACAACTCACCTTTGCCAGCATCAAGCATAAGGCAAGAACTATAATGGCCTTATTGAGGATCGACCCTACTAATAACTATGATGATCTGCAGGCCATCTTGGTAATTGTTATTCCATGACTTGTTGTCCACACTTTCCTTTTGAAAGGATCCAAACTTCATTGGCAAACGTGCGGATGACTGCACTTCCGACAAAGATTTATTAAATCATTTATTGATATGCCCGTCTCATTATAAGTTTATTCTTGATATCCCATAAATAATAGCCTGTTCGTGATGAAACTCCTTATGTTGGACATCTTATGCTACGATGTAACAATTGGCTGTACGCTCTGTTGAAGCGTGAAGACAAATGAACAATCTGGTATATTTTTTAACTTGATTTCGTGAGAGTGGGGCATTACAGCTTGAGATTGTACAAAGATCATACGTAAAATACTAAATTGGTCAACGTCTGTTTTTCTTTCATTTGTCAAATGTTTTTCCTCCGATCAGGCTAGCAGAGTGTCTAGGGCCAAGAATACAGAAATTCTGTGGGCTCAATCGACAGGGTCCTACTGTTGGCCTAACTGGTATTGACAAAAAGAAAGGGGAGAGATTAGTTGAGTCTCAGATCGTCTTAAGGACCAACTGAAAGGAAGTCAAAGATGGCACCAAGCCACAACTCTCCGGTTCAGAAATATAGTCATCCATCCCCCGATCGTGACACAAAACCCAGTCTTCTCTGTTATCTACACGGAGCTGGGGTAGTAAGTACGGAGTCATTCTTCTCCAGAAAGAATCATTGCAAAGTGAATATTTACCGTTTTAGCTGGGGATTGAACCAGAATTGCCAGTTCCATTCTCTGTGCTCTTTACTGTCGGGTCATCCATACCTCTTAATCAGTCTAAATAGGCAGAAATATCTATCCAGCCAAAGTTTAAATTAAGGACACTTACCATTTGCAATCCACTCGAAATAAGAGTGTTTCCTTCGATGGATGAATTTGATTGAAAAGGGCAATAATCAAACGAATGGAAAAAAATATCAGTATTAAAAGAATTGTTGACCAAATGAAGACGAAGAAGGGAGCACACAAACAAAGTTTTCTCGAAACTGAACATGGATATTTTTTTTTTACAACCAGCACACAAAGTGAAATATTGTGGACCTAAAAGGTTGGTTACATAAAAAAAATGTTGAAATTGAATATGCATTTAATCATAAGTATATTTATTATATACTGTATATTTAACAATCAAAGTGTGTTATACATTTATTTAATCTTATTTAATCGAAAAATGAACTGAAAAAAAATTGTACAAAGTAAAGAAAGGAATTATGTGCAACGATCACATTGAGAATAAGAACATAACCGTCAGGATTGAAGATTCATAGCTGGGGAAAGAGGACCACTGCATCTACTTTGGACAACAAATCTCTATGAGATCCTCAAAGAAGAGGACATTAAGGAAAGAATAACTGTAGGATGCCAAGCCTTCAGCAAAGCAAACTCAACTTTCAATAACCAGACGAACTTGATAATCCTTGAAAGAAGACTATATAACCAATGCATTCTTCCGATAGTCACTCATGGAGCTGAAACATGAAACCTAACCAAGATACAGACTTGCAAACTGAGAAGCATACAATGCCTGCGTGAGATAATCATGCTCAACCTTACATGGATGGATCACAAAGCATCACAGTATACCAGAAAGAAAACGGGAGTCCAAGACACAATTTAAAAACTCGAATGGCAATGAGTGGGCCATGTTGCAAGAATGACAGACAACTGATAGAAATCGCGACTCACAACATGGATCCCTAGAGATCACATGTAAAACCGATGCCAACAGAGTACAAGATGGAGACATGAACTTGGCAAATTCAGAAAATACTTGCTTTGCGACGCCTGTGATAGAAGATTGTAGCAAATCCTATTTTCAATGACGGACGTTTAAAGACTGATGATGATGATGATGATGATGATGATGATGATGATGATGATGATGATGACTTAAGGAATCTCAACTGGATATGTTTCCCCGTAAAATGAAGTAATACTTGTATTGTATTAAAACATTCCAATAGAGTTTGATTAGCCGAAATTATCTCGAAACAATTTCGAATTCCTCAAGCTCTCAGCGTGCATATTCCCTTATCACACAGCAAATATCTGTGCGAAAAAAAATTGTTCACACATTTCCAACGAAGAAAAAAGTTAAATTTGGAAGGGGAAATAAGCCATTGAGAGAGGGATAGTAAAAGAAAGACAAATAAAAAATGGGAAAAGACGAGAATAGAGAAAGAAAACTAATTAATTATCGAATATCAAAGATAAACAGGTCTTGTTAGTCACCCAGAAGAGAAACATTGCATCACCCATGTCTTTTGGTAGCATGTTGTGTTTAGAGTGATTGATAGCGAAATTGGATGAAGGGGTAATCAATAATCTTTCTTAGTGAACGGACGTGAACACTGTTGGACACCAACTAATTGACCAATTGAGTATAAACTCACTCTGTGAATAAGATCCCGACTAAAAATCTATACAGAGGCAATTTGTTTTTTTTTTCTTGATATAATAAGGAGTATATGGGTAATTTTTCAGTCCTTTAGCTTTATTTGTACGTCCTGTACGCATGATACATATATATACCTTATGTAGTAAAATTATGAAAATACTCTGTGTTACGAGTAACGAGTAATTCATCATATTCAATCATGAGTTTCTTTCGAGACGAACTACTGAATTTAGATTGAGATTTTTCTTTCAATTTAAAGTAATTTTTTTCCAGTTGGCCCCCCAAAAACACTACGTCACACTTTTATTTTTACGTGAACAGTCTTCTTAAGACGGATATTTTTTCAAGTAAAATTTTCAAATATTCCTCTAATTTGTTCCATGTGAATTGATCAGTTCATTTCAAAGTGATATTCATCGCATTCAATTGAAAAATTACTTGCAGACAAACGAATAAATTTGGGTTGGCTAATTTATCCCAACAAAGTCATTTTTTTTAGTCCAGGAAACTCTTTCAAATAGTGTTCACAGAAATCTTGCCGAATACAAAATACAAAGTAACTTACGTCAACAAGAGAGAGTAACCTGTGTTTTTTTTTATTGCAGTTTCGGTTGGTGGTTTCAATTACGTTAGCAAAAATGGTTCAAAATCTCATGCAGAATGTTCAATAATGCATTTCTTGTTATTTTTCCAAAAAGACTGTTTTAGATCTCATACTCTTCAATTTATTTTTTTTTCTATAAATGCAAAATATATTATAAGAATTTTGATGTGTGGGATTCATATTCTATTTAGGTTTTATTACAGAACACTCTATTTAGGTCCCAACATTTTTTATCCTTCTTTTTTCAATTTTGAGTGACGGATATATACAATGTATCAAGAATTTCAAATTTAGTTATCCCTTTGTTTCGTTCTGTTTTTTTTGTTTTTTTTCCAATTTGATATTCTTGTTTTTTTTCTTTCTTTTGATTTGTCGTAATAATGATAAAATAAATGCATCTGATCAAAAGGTTTGTTTCTCGGACCGATACCTTCGGGAAAAGTCCGATCATTGGAGGGTCCCTCACATCTTGTGGTCTCGTCATGTATTCAGTCAAAATTCGATTCAAGTTTGAATAAAAACATGTTGAGAGAAAAAGAGACATCGAAAGAAAACAGTGAAAAATTAAACGGGTTTAAAGCTAGAAAACAAACAACCACATTAAAAAACAATATGTAAGAAAAGAGAAAACTGATGAATTGAGAATTAATGAAACAATCTTGGTTGCACTAGGGTGACCCTCTCTTGTTTCATTAATATCTAACCGAAAAACAAAACAGAATTCATACATCCATGCAATATTAATCCATAACCACGTGTCGTATTTCAACTATGATCTGGTCTTTGTCACCCGTATTAGGAAAAATGAAATAAAAACTCAGCAGTAGGAGTTGGAAAACACCAAAAGTGTGTGAACAAACTTAGCTTCGCTAGGTTCAAACTCCCTCGCTTTATTCCAAAAGCTAAATAGAACAGAATTCATATCTCAACACACCATTATTCAAAAAATGAGTATCCTATTTCAACTTCTTAATTACTAGTTACTGTGAATTGGGTTTACAAACTTTAGTAGAACACGTTGAGTGTGTGAAATTGCCAACTGTCTTTGCATACAGAGTTGTTTTTGGTGTGTTCACTGCTATTCACTGTCAAAACTAGTTGGAGTCTGACAATAAAGAATATGAACGGAAGAAAATCACAAGAGCAAGGGAAAATGATGAGAAAAAAGAGAGAGAAAGAGAGAGAGAACCAAAAAAAAGAAAGAAAAGGGAAGATAGGAAGGAAGGCTGAAACGTGCTAAAAATGAAATCGGAATAAATAGTTGAAGAATAGAAAAATCAATAGACTGAAAGGTAGTGGGAAAGACTTGCCATCTCAGTGAACTGAACGACCATAGCGTCAAAATTTGAAGTCATTTGTAGAAAAAATCATGGGGAATTATCTACGGTCAGAATAAATTAGATTAATGACGTCTCTGATGTTTTCAATTAGGAGGTATAGAAAAAATCCAATGATATCTATATTCTTGGGAAAATCAAGCCCAAATGGGTCAAAAGGTTTGTTTTGTTTTTTTTTAAATCAAAAATAGGATCTTGCAGACGATTCCATTGAGGTACTGATGCCTATTTTGAATTCAGTAGACAAAACGGTGAGGCCTGTAGAAAACACATGAAAAAGCTCACACACTCGTGCGAATAACTTGACTACTTTACCATATTTGATAGCTACGGCTGCTTGAGGGAGAAATCAATTAATAGAAAAAAAGTAAAAAGATAGAACAATTTATACTTATTGAGGGAAAGGGATAAAAGACAGAAAAAGGGAGGAAAGGAGAAAGAAAGGAAAAGGAAGAAGAAGAGAATATAACGGTAAAGAAGAAACACAAAAGTGATGTAGAAAGATAAGAGAAGATGTTGAGAAGGTGAGATTAGAAAGGAAGAACGATGGGATTAGACTATTGGATAGGAAAAAAAACCCAAACAAACTAAAGAACCGAGGGATAATAAACGACTAAAGCTTCGGTGAGATTATAAGAGGAGGTAAATCGGTTACATGGTTAGAAATGAATTTACTTCCAACGAAAGAAAGGAACAAAACGCAACAAACAGATGGATTCTTTTCGAATATTCAAACAAGGGAAATAATGGAACTAAACAAAAACGTGGAAAGCGAAAAAAAAAGGAAGACCAATAAAAAAGATTAGAAAAAAAGACGGCTACATAACAAGGAAAAACGTATTCAGCTGATAAAGAAATGCCAAGGTTGAATATTGAACCTGTCTTGCAAAGCACATCTAAAGCTTAAGCGATGTAAAAATCAATTGTCAGTAAGCATCAAGGGATTTGTTTTTACATGAACGAGGCGGAAGAGCGATGTAGAATCGTGGGTGCTGACATGCTAGGTCGTCGCGTCACGCGGAAACGGCGCTAGACTTAGGGTTAGATTAACAAACCTTTCGGATATGAAAGAGACCGAAAACACAATCGGATAAGTTGATGTAAATACGCACTATTTCTTCGCCTCAAATGTATTTGGTGTTGGGCATGCGCGGTCTATTTAGCTTATAAGCACTTTCCATTCCGTCTTACCTTCTAAATGTCTCTTCGATTTAACCTTAATCTCACTTTTCAACACCATCCTTATTTTACTCCATTCCGAACCTGTTCCTTAATCGATAACTCTTACTGGCGCTGATTCAGCGGTTAGAGGTCGAGAGGGAGTCCAGAACTCCCCTACTTGAGCATAGCACTTTTTACATTAAACTCTAAACTGTATATAGAGATATATGAATGAAAAAAAGATTATTGATAAGGAATTATAATTTAACCTCAAACCTTGATCACACACACATATATATATATATATATATATATATATATATATATATATATATATATATATATATAATATGTACTTTAGAGAGTGAGACAGACTCGGGAGTGAAGTTTTTGGTGGTAAGGTTTATTATTCCTTATATGTCAATAGTCCATACATGTTTCGGGATTCTTCCCATCATCAGTGGTGTGTGCTGTGTGAGTGTGTATTAAAATGTACCATGTATATATATATATATATATATATATATATATATATATATATATATATATATATATATATATGTATATATATATATATATATATATATATATATATATATATATATATATATATTGTTTAATTAGACAGAAAAAGGGGAAATAGTGGATCTCTCGATCTTGCAGAGAATCCTGGATCCGTCTCTCACTTTTTTGCTGCTTTCTTAGCTGTTTCTCATACATATAAACCCTGCTTTTTTTCATTTAATCAGTTTCAATTTCCAGTTACAGGAGACAATTTCACGTTAAGTGATTGAAAGAATGAATTAAAACATTTGCAATAAATCTTCGAGCTTCAAGATCGCAGTAACTGGATTATAGCAGCTGTAAAGCAGGAGATCCTGGCATGTTTGAAAATAGCAGTGGCGCAAGTTTCGCATTAACTGAAGTACAGGTTTTCTGTTAATCAACTTCACACTTTATTATTCTGTTGTGCAAGGTTTTAAAAACTGGTGGGACATAATTTCTTTTGATGTTCTCGATTCTTACGATGACGTACGGATGACTGCACTTTCGACAGAGATTTATTTAATCATTTATTGATACAACCCTCTCATTATAACTCCATCTTTGATATTCCATAAATAATAGCTTGTTCGTGTAAAAAATGCTTATGTTGTACATCTAAAGCCACGATGTTACAACAGGCTGTATGTTCCGTTGAAGCGTAAAGACAAATGGATCATCATGCACTTGTTTTTTCATTTTGAATTCGTGAGAGCAGGCGCCTAAGCATGGATTAAGATCAAAGGTGAAATGCAGAATAGAGTAAGGAGTGTTTCCCTTTTTGCATTCGGAGCTTTGAAACAAACAGTGAATAACACAAAGTTCAATGGAAAGATCAAGGTTTGGGATAAGTCTAAGAGTTGGAAAGATATAAACATGGAACCGATAGCAGATCAAGGTAAGGCATATAGGAGTTATTAGATGGCAAAGACGGAAGTAGATAAGACTAGGAACATGGCGGTAAGATAAAATATGGTGTGATAGGCTGATCAAATGGTTCCCCAAGGAAAATTAAATACAGTAAATTCAGAATACCCAGCAAAGGGTAATATGACCTGAAACGGTCTGCTGGTAAGACACAGTCAAAGTCGGTATAGGAAGGGACTGAAAAACTCCCTTTCTAAGCAATAGCCAGGGTTGGTTAATTATGATGATTGTTGTTTTATCAATCAAATCCAGTTTTCTCCAAAACTCACTATACAGGCACAATCAATATCACACCATTGTTTTTATTCAAGATACCCAACAGGTTGAAAGGTTGTCCCAGAAATAACGCCCAATCTATCCCAGACAAATTTTCATTGATGCATTAATCAAACAGATTTAATGAAAATAGACATAAGCAATGCTATACATGTTTAGTTCAAGTCAGCTAACCACTTATTTCGGATGAAAATTAGATAAATGATCGATGAATCCTTTAGCTCTCTGCAGGTGTGTTATGTAATATCAAGTAACGGTAGCCAACACATTTCTTTAATAAATACTAACACTTGTAATAAAGGTCACAGACGATTAAAAAAATATGCATGCTACAGTTTTCAGTACTACCTGCAAAAAGAGTCCCCTTCTTTCAACATGGATATTGAACTTATGTAACTTTTTGGAACAGCAAATATAAGAAGAAAAATTAATTCAATGGTCTGAAAACTCATTCGAATGTTGCCGACTCGTCCCAAAATTAAAAACAACAAAACCATGCGCATGATTGATAACTAGCCCTGTACATCATGACTAACGGAGAAGGTGGAGGTAGAATAAAAGTTGTTATAAGCAACATCAAAATCAAACATTAGACAGTAGAGATTCCAAATATTATAAACCTTTCCAATACGTGTCAGTTGATAACTACAAAAAAAAACTTTAATACATGGAACCTAACCAAGAGACAGACCCGCAAATTGAGAACCATGCAACGTGCACATGAGAGAATAATGCTAGGTCTCACATGGAGAGACCATAAGAATGCACAGTACATCCGAGATAAGACAAGAGTTAGGGACATCCTAAAATCTATTAAAAATCCCAAATGGTGATGGGCTGGCCATGTTGTAAGAATGGCAGACAATCGATGGACATCACGACTCACGACATGGATCCCCCGAGATCACATGTACAACCGAGGCCGGCAAAATGTTAGATGGAGAGACGAGCTAGACAAGTTTGAGAAGTACTGGCTCCGTGACGCCCATGATAGGGAAGTGTAGCAAATCCTGGGGAAGGTCTGTGTCCAACAACGGACGCTAAAAGACTGATGATGATGATGATGATGATGATGATGATGATGATGATATAATTAACTGTATTTGTCCTTACACCATCGATAGATTTGCAGGTATTCATTAAGCAAATTTACTTCAGGCACAGGGTTACACTATTAGAGCACTCACTCTTGACAAATAATCGCTAATAGTAATTTTTGCTCGATAATGCATGAATATCCTCAGATTCACAGATATGATTCATTCTATTCGCAGAGTATTAGAGCACTCACTCTTAACAATTCTATCTATTCGTATTCATCTACTAGAATTTTCAATAAAATGAGAGGGACCGAAAATGATGAATTCAATCAATGGAATGATAATTTATTAGAATAAATACTTCGAAATAATATAGGATAAGGAATAGTATATTGTGCAAGAATAGAAAATGTATCTTTCAACTCCCAACATCTTCTATATGTATACATATGGTTCCGTTATGATTTCTATATGATTTTCCGAAAAGCTCCTTGAATATGAGTGATAAGTATAACCAATTGAATCAAATGCAATGGAATGGGGGAAAAAATTATACATAAGAATTAGCATTTGCCGAGTAGATTGAATATTTTTTATAGTCAGGCTGAGGACCTGCTGAGTTTTATGTGTGTATTTGATGACCAAAAAGTAGCATCTCATTTGTCCCTTACGTTTTGAAAAAATCGACAGTTAATATCACTTGTATATTGGTCTAGTGTGCAATCTTTTCCACTGGCATCGTAGGACCATAGTTCTTAGATCGCAATGTGTATATAAATATGTATATTTAAAGATAGACATGAATATAAGCATGTATCTTTTTCCCCGAAATGTTTTGTAGCCACGAATCAATCATATCGATTGTCTGTTTCATCAGAATGATCTGTCATACTACCGTAGCATTTTTGCAAAGCATGGTAATAATTTGGAACGTCGCTGGCTAAAACGACGTGGTGTTATCGAATAGCCAGCAGGATTACCTGTTTGATTCTACCAGATTCATTTCTGTGGGGAGTTGTAATAACATAGTGTATGTTACAAAATCAGCCACTAGGAAAAAGAAAAAGAGGCCATCATTGGTGTGGAACTTTGTCAGAATATGTGCAGATCAGGAGCCTACCAACTGAATCAATACAACGAAATGGTGGGCAGTCATATTAAACTTTATTGCATATGTCTATGTTTACTTGATATGTTGTTTGTTTATTGGATCGATGGAATTGTTTGGAGACAAATCAGGCATTACTTATGTTTCAGTTTGTGAAACTGAATGCACAATCTGTATGGACGATTGAAAAATCTTTACTCATGTTATAACTACCAATGTTATCTAGCGCTATTTTGAATGAAAATATACTCAATTCATATACAGATGCTTGCTGCATATTCATTATAGTTCCATATATATATATATATATATATACATATATGTGTGTGTGTGTGTGTGTGTGTGTGCGCGCTTATGTGTGTCTGTTTGTGTATTTAGACAACAAACACTCAGAAAATATGGAGTTGCTGCAGGATAGCTACTGATAGATAGCCACTTCGTCGAAGTGTCGATAGAAGCAGACCTATTTTCTTTAATTCTTCATTTCATTCACATTGTGTTTCACTGGCAGGTCATTTCAAATGTAGTTTTGAAATGATACAAGGTATAATTATTTCCGTCGAATTATATATCCATCTCTCGATAAGAAATTGTCTGCGTTGAGAAAAAAGTGAGCAAGAAAAAAAAAAACAGAGAATGAACGAAATGAAAATATTGGGATGACGCAGTTTTTTAGAACTTAGCTCAATTGTGATTGAATGTTTATATCATTGATACTGTGTTGGTTAAATGATACATTCACCGAGTATGGATAGGTTGTCATTTCAAACAGAGTTTCAAACTGAAGAATTGTATATGTATATACGTGTGTGTGTGTGTGTGTGTGTGTGCGTGCGTGCACGTGTGTGTGTGTACAAATTAGGAAATGAATATATATGAGTCTACATAAAGATTATAAATTGCGTTGTATTTATATACGGTGACTGTTTCAGTGTGTGAGTGTCCTTATAATTGAGCTAAGGTGTCACGGATAATGCAAATACCTGGATAGCTGCTTTCAACCAAAATTCTTCCTCGGTTATTGACAGTCAGTTTAGCTCAATTGTAAGAACATCACTATGTCAAGGCAGTGACAGTTTCAATTCAAACAGCATCCCCATTTTTAATCCAATCACGCTGTCTAGAGTGAGTGGTACATCAACAGCATAATGAGAGAGGGTCATTTCAAAGAATTTTCCGCATGATACAAATGATTTGTAATCATTTGGCAGCTCTAATATATTCATTTCTTGGTACGTAACTGTTGTGTTGAAAGAAACAAGTAAGCCACAAATGAGCAAGATGAGAATTCGCAGTTAATACAATTATTTGTCTTTTTGCATTACCAGATGCCTTTAAGCTCAATGGTGAACGCATCAATACGTTAAAGTGGCTACCTTATCAATGCCAGGTTTGGTTCTTAGGACAATCCTCTTTTTCATTAATTGTTAATTCTGTTAACATTGTTTAGAATGAATGATATATTAACCGTGTAATGACAGGATTTTATTTCAAATAAGCTTATAAACAATATAATGCAATTTATTATTATCATTTCATATATATATATATATACATATATACATATTTATATTGATATCATTTGATTCATACTCGGGCGTTAATGGGACTGATGACTCATACTATCAGGTTGATATATATATATATATATATATATATATATATATATATATATATATATACGTGTGTGTGTGTGTGTATATATATATATATATGCGTGTGTGTGTGTGTGTATATATATATATATACATGTGGGTGTGTGTGTGTATATATATATATATGTGCGTGTGTGTGAGTGTGTGTGTGTGTGCATGTGTGTGTATATCAATTTCTTTCAATATTTTTCCCCACTATGTTATTTTTTCTGTTTTCACTTTTGTACTCATCTGGGAAAGGTGGAATCTTATCAAATCGGCCAGTCAAAGTGTACGTGTGTGTGAACACCAACGATCGACAACCAGCGCACAAAATGAAATAATGTACGCACAAAAGATTCCAAATTCTTTTGATAGCCTATCGAGTTTCATTGATTCATTATGCCGGGTTCAAAATTGCACACATACTTTTGACAACATAAGATTCTAGCGTTCATTGACTATTAAAAATTAGAGGGAACATTAGTATCTTCCATCTCGATCTATACACGCTATACTTCCGTCTCTCTATCAACTCTCAGGCGATTCTCCTCTATCTGCTAAGCCTAAAAAACATCTTTTATGATGTTAACAGCGATAGGGGCGTAGGGCGGTGGAGTTGCTGGAAGCTTGATGTCAGCGATAGAGGTGATATGTAAGTAGATTGGAGTAGGAAGGCTGCCTGCAGAACGTGAAGATTTTGACAGGATAAAACCAGACTTCTTCGGAGAGATTTTGTTGTCATTGACGATAAAGCATACCTACATTCAAGATATATTTTGCTCTCTCCATTTATACGATATCTTCGAAAGCTTTGTATCTAATATTCAGTATTTACATGCTTAAATTATGTATGTATATATATTTGAAGATGGATCGATAAATAAATGCATTAAGTATGAAAATGTGTTTCTTTATTGTGTTCTAAAAGGGGATAATGTTATTAGGAGAAATAGGATAAAATATCGTTCACCCACTTGGCATATACGTGTGTGTGCATGTGGAAATGACAAGCGCCATTGTAAAACACTAGTCAGTCCTTATCGAGGAGAATTTTGCCGAATGAAGAGGAATTATCACTACAAACCCTTATGTCTGTTCCTTCACGTATCGCTGTGCCTAATTTAGGCAAAACAAGCAAATCTATTCACAACTAAGTAGAATAAAATTTTTAATTAACATACAAACTTTAATTTTGTCAAAGAACACAATCTGTTCCGACCAGAATCCTTATTAGATAAACCTTCATTACGCAATAAAGCTCTCGAATCTGCTTGACCTGATGGTCTGGAGAAGGACACTCAACCAGAAAACAAATTACCAAAATACTTTACTGCTATACAACCACCTGTTTAGCGATACCCTCTATAACAAATAAACCCTTGTTCTAATGCGTGGGTGTTGATATCGGCAATCGTCATCATTGGTTTTCAAAAAATCACAATGCACATGTCTTTTTGTTTTTCTTGTTAACGATCAACAAAGACAAAGTACCATTAACCAGATCTCCCTGCAAGTGCCAGATATTCTTCAGCTGCTGTATTGGAACTTGCAGACGTGAAATTCCATTACTCTACCTGCGAAGTCAAAAAATGATATATATACATCTATACATACATACATACATACATATATATATATATATATATATATATATATATATATATATATATATATATATATAAATATATATATATATATATATATATATATGCCCATTCACAAAAATATGAACAAATATATAGTCTAAAGAGCTTTAAAACTTTAATTGATGTATATGGAGAAAAGTGAAACATTTTCCTTAAAACTCATGTCATTTTAGCCAATTTTCTCCCAATGTCTACTAGTGTAATCAATGTAATTATTTCTTTGTTTTTTTATGTCTACATTGAAAAAGATACTCTAGTTGCATACGTTATTTTTGTCTCGTCGAGATAATCGATTGTTCACCATGTAACCATTCTGGAGATTTAAAACGGGACTGTTACACGAACAAATTCTTCAGTAGTGCTGGTCAAACTCAACATCAACTTGAGCCTCAATTTTAATGTATTGCTTTACACACATGCACACACACACACACACACACACACACACACACACACACACACATGCACATATATATATATATATATATATAGAGAGAGAGAGAGAGAGTGAGACAGAAAGATAGATGGATAGATAGATAGATAGATGTGTATGTGCGTGTGTGAAATTGCATGAAAGAATTCCACAATAAAGGTTTAATATTTGTGTGTATGTATGTGTGCACATGAAATTACATGAATGACTTCCACGATAAGGGTTTCATAAATGTGTGGGTATAAGTGTATTTGCATGTGAAATTACATGCATAAATTCTGCAATGAAGTAACTGTGTATGTGTGTGAGTACGTATATGTGTGCATGCGTACTTACATTGAATAATGTCTATGTGTGTGTGCGTTTATGAGCACGTGTGTGTACAATTATATCGAATTTTATGTTTGTGTCTATTAAGATGCATAAACACATTGGATATAGAATTGTGGTAATAGTATTCATGCGCAACTGCGTATATGAATGTTTGTATATGCATTTTTGCGTATTCCGTATATGTTCACACACGTGTGTAGACGGAGGGGGATAAATCTTATGCAAGGTTTGACGATTCTTCCAAACGCTTCTTTGAGATAATCCCGTTCCGTGTTATCACTGATCAGGCAAAAAGCTTTTTGCTTTTTTGATTCTTATTTCCCGGCTCAACGCGGTTAAAATCGAAATCCGAAGTGAAAATAGATGCAAAAACAATTACAACTGATCCAATAAGCCTCTTAAGCTGGAGGGAAAAAAAATGAAACGCTACGATTTATCAGGAACTCTGAAGGTGAAAGGAAGTTTGAACAGCCGGTTATTTCAGATTTCTCGAATGCTCTGCTTGCCTTCAGAGCAAAGTGAAGGCGTTCTCGTCTCTCTCATTGAACTCTTTGGTGGAATATGAATCCTCAACCACCCTTACTCTCAGCTATGGGTGAAATAACAGGGCAGGTTCTATCCTGTTGTATTTAGAAGGCATAAAACTATTCAAGGACTATTCTGATTCCAAACTAGGGAGATGAGCCTCCTTAGGGCGTTTTGATGCCAACTTTGACATTTTTTTCAGCGGTTTCTGCTGCTAAGCTGATGCCAAATGTATCATATAAAGCTTCCCTTTGGACGGAATCAGCATGGTTCGGAAAGGGATTTTGCAGACTAGTTATCTCAGGATCCCCTTACGCTTCATCCTTGCTTGTGCCCTGGTGAAGTCATTTCAGTCACTTTTGCCTTACAAAACAGTATGACAGTAATCGATTCCTACATTTGTCATTCAATGATGTTCATCATCTCTATCAGAAGTTATAGCATACACTTAAAACATTTATTATGGACAGGGGTGTGATCTACAACGACTCAAATTGAATAGACTGGGTTCAGGGGCAAGCTGAACTTGTTCCCTTCTAATTATACAATAGTATCAACTCATAAAGACACAAATTGATTATTTTACCATATGTTCGATGGTGATTCCTGATCAACATGTTCCTGTGAGTGAAAATTCATTGAAGCATCAAAGTCTAAGATCCGGTTGTAGGCTATAGCTCCTATTATGAATACGTTGAATCTAATTCCTTGGAAGGCATGAAAGGGAAATAACCTCTGCAGTCAGACAACTTCACAACTATTCCCCCTTTCGCACAAAAGCTGGCTGACAAATACCAGTGCACAATCATTAAAGTACTTGGCTCTACACAGATCGTCCAAATTCCTTGATTTTGATGGTGATTATTAAAACTATCATCGTTTCAAAATGAAGAATTTTTTCTTTAAATATTCAACATAATCAAACGTAAATCAAGTGAAGAGCGGTCGATTTGATTTTCAGAAAATAGATTTGATTAATTCAAAGGAATACAACATTCATTTCAGTTTTTACATTAATAACTTGAGTTTAATCAATTCTTTTCACAGTACATAATCGATAGCTGCCCGGCCAAATTCCCCATATACTTACGTATGATATATGGGCAGTACTTTCTTCGGTTTTAAAGTGGAAGGGAATTGTGGTTCAGTTTTAGCCACAATTCTAAAAATCACGGTCATCTTAAAGCATATTTTTCAACCAAAAACGCCTTGTCTGTTCTGGAGCTTATTCGATGCCCCGAAAACAATTGATATCTCTTTACATCAGCTGTGCAATGGCCAAGTATAAACACATTGGGCATTGAAGTAGGAAAATATCGTTTTTTATTTTTGCTTCCATACCCTATGATAATAATTAAAAGTAATCAACAAATACAAAAAATACCCACAAACCTTTCAAATGATGTGTAGATGGATACATCAGAAAAAGAGACAATGCGAAAAAAGTGATCAAACTAATAGAAAATAACAATTTAGTCCTTACTCAATAAATTAATTGTTTTCTTTTTTCAACGATATCCAGAATCATTATTGACAGCATTTTCCTTCAAGAGAAGTGAATCCAAACAGAGGCATTCAACTACCAAACAGGAAAGACATTCTGAAAACTGTAGTTTTCTTGAAATAGTGGAATTAGGTTTGATGGAATAGGCTGAAACGAAAGATAATGTTTGGAAAACTCAGGGCTTGATGATCACGATAACTACGCAAAGGAAACTTCATCGAAAATCCAACGACTTAGGGACTTTACTACCGTTCATCCAGCTCCCGAACCTTACAAGCAAGTCTTTGTTTGAATGCTTGATGGGCATATCACATCCATTACAGAGTCCCAACGCGCTGGTCTGAAGGCTATTCTTGACACCATTCAACGAAGAGGAGATGCCGTAAAACCAGACCTCTCTCTCTCTCTCTTGTTGACAAGCATCCTGTAGCTGCCAAAACGAAACGTCTAAAGTTACTACTTCAAACAATGACATATGACATAACATATGAAAATGTGAATATTTCTTATATTGACTGAATTGTAAAATTGTTATATCTCATGAAAACAAGGAATTTTGGAGAAGATACTGAATAGCATAATTCTTATGCGCTGTATTTGATCAAGTTTCCTGGCAGCAGCGTATGTTGCTCTGTAGTAAAAAGGTTTTTTATTTCTTGTTGCTTTGTACAAAGATATTTTTCGTTTCCGTGCATACGTAAGAGACATGACATTAAAAGCACCAAACATTGCTGGATTCTTGACCCTTTTAAGACTGAATAAGAGGAGAACAGACCAATGGTCGTGCTGTGTTAGTGACACTATAAAGAATCACAAACACTGCACAGTTCTTGGGAAAAAAACTGGAGGAATTCAAGTAACTGATAGAAGACATGCAAGAACAGTACAATAATTTTGAAATCATGGGAGGATATTCAATATAATCCGCTTAAATAAAAAGAGAAAAAAAGGATTGGAAAAAACAATATCTCAGGGGAAAAAACAAAACAAAGAACGTTTGGGAAGAGAGAGCACACAATAGTTATCTCATGGGAAGTATTTATATTTGAAACAAAATATTGAATCCGAAACCTCGAAACCTGGAGGCCAAAACAGCGAAAAGCAATTTTATATAAGATTCCTGAAACAAAACGAATCTCATTATAAATGACAAAGGCACTGTTATGCAAAGAAGATTCGTGAAAGAAACAGAATCCCTAGAAATAACTCCCTAGACCAATTGCGTTTGAATAGTTTTTCTTAACCATTTCTTCTTCATCCCTCTAATAGACGGAAGTGGAATTTCATGCTCACTTACTATGAAAAAATTGTTTGGTACTGACGAGGTATGATAAAATAATTCTGAATTCAGAAATTCACCAAAATCTAGTCTTTTAAACCAACGAAAATGTCTTTAAAGTTGTGAATTATCTATTTAAAAGAGAACTTAAACCTTCCAACTATTTTCTTTTTTTAATTTCTTTGTGTAATATTTAGTATCAGCAAAGCAATAAACTCATCGATTTTATTACTCATAAAGTTGATATTAAGCATTAGTTACTAAGGGAGGTTCTGGACGATCGCTGATGGTGAAATATGCACCCGCTCACAATCCGAAAAGGACCTTAGAATACCACGGCAGAAACATTGAAATATTGAAAAAATGAACCATGAAGAAAGACATTCACGCAAAAACTTGTCATGATAGGAATGAAAATATTTTATAACCAGGGATTTATCAGTAAGACCTTGGCACGAGCCAGATTTTGGCACAACACTGTTTGCTCTCCATATCCCAATGATATATCATTCGCCTTATCGTGGTGCTTGCGTCCACATCTTGAATAATAATGTTTGTAGGAATAGCAGAAAAAGGTCGAATTCACATGGCACAAAAATCATAAATGATCCTAGTATGAACAAGATGTGAAACCGTTATTCATATGAATAATTTGAAAGACTTGAGTCAGAGAGAAAAGGAAAATCATGTCTTGGTTACGAATACTGATCGTGTTGGAATTGGTTGAATGACTTGGATTTCGGTACGCAGACATATGCTATAAGGAAGAAGCACAGCTGTCCCAAGAATATAAGAAGTAAAATTAACCCAATCCACAGCCAAGGAGTCATATTTCGTTATCGTAAAAGGCGAATATAAATTTCTGAAATATTGAGTATCGCTTGTGCAACTGATTACAGAATGACGTTGGAAAGAAGGGAAATGCTGAGAAGATATGATTCCATTGCTTTCGCCAGACGGATAAGTATCATGTTGAGTATGAATTCGACCAATTTAGCCATCAGAGCCTTGGAGCATGTTAAGTATTGAGAAATTAAAAGGTATCGATTGAACTGTCCGCAAGTGAGACTTCTGTACATAGGTTTATCAATGGTAGAGGGTTCTAAGTGATAAGCAATCTGCGAGGCCCACGATTGAGAGGTCTTGCAATTCTTGGGCATGGTCTTTCAGACGGTAAAACGATGATGATGAAGATGATGATGATGATGGGGGGGAGGGTTGAATGGGGAGGAGAATAGTAGAAAATAGGGGAAATAAGTAGATTAGAAGCGTTATTACCACTTGTGGTAGCCTTCCCCTTCCACAATGCAGAGATCAACTGAGATATTACTCTCCCATGTCTAGATATTAACAGAATTAACGAGACAGTGGAAAATGAACGTTGTGGCTATGTCGAACTGGGAATAGTCCTGTAGTGGCTTGTAAATCATCACGTTAAATACTAAATCAAAATGTTTAGTAATGATTCAGATTCACCCGTTTACAAAGGTGTAAGCAACATTGGTTTGATAAAGTGAACAGATAGTTTCAGGGAGAAAAACAGAAGTTGTCCTTCAAAATCTGATGAAAACAAAACAAGATAATCTGAGATCCCTGGATCCAACTTGGAAATACCATTACTAGATCACGTTTTTTCAAAGTATGGATCGTTTGGCTCCTGGTGGTCATATAGAGATTATTTTGGGTTGCATAAATATGTATTCATTCAATTGTTACTCTTTTACCAATGTATGTACACAAATAAATTCGTTTTGGTTATTATTGTAAAATGAAACGATGCCATACACACTTTAAATCTTTTTTTACGTTTTAGTAATTTGCTTATTTTTATTTTGAAATAAACAGTGTGTAGCTCATAGATCACAGATACATTGTTGTTTTTTCTTAATTATTTTGTAGTTGCTTGTTTCTATGTTTACTTACAATTAGTTTACGACTGAAGACTAATTATGTTAGTTTACGACTGAAAACTAATTAAATGTAGGCTTGGTGATTATTGCTTTTCAACATTGAATGAAAGGTCACGTAATGAAGATTCCGTCTCATCGAAAGGAGTTGAGAATGGAAAAAGTTTGAGAAGCCCCGTGCCAAATGAGAGACGTTGCTGACAACAGAATGAAGACGAAATAATAAAAAAAAGCAAAAAACTTGGAAAGATACCAGCACTTAGCCTGGGAGCTGAGAAGACTTTGGAACTCGAAGGATAATGGTGTGTCCATAGTAGTTTGTGCTTTTGGAACAGTGTCAAATAGAATCCGTGCCATGATAGTATGAATTATAAATTTCAGGGGAAAATTGAGACTGTCTGGGAACTGACGGTGCCTGGATTTGAAATGAAACTAATAGATTTAAGATTTATACGGAGAGTATCCAGAATGGCCTTTTTAGGGAAACGTTGGTCAAGTCCTTTCAGAATACTTCTTTTTGAAACCTCACACAACTACTCATCATCAGTCTTTTAATGTCTGTCGTTGGACATAATCACCAGGATCTGCTGCATTTCTCTATCATGGGCATCACGGAACCAGTATTTTCTAAATTTGTCTAGTTCATCTCTCCATCTTGTATCCTGCCAGCCTCGGTATCGCATGTGGTCTCTGGGGATCCATGTAGTGAGTGTCGATGTCTATCGGTGTCTTCCATTCTTGTTACGTGACCAGCCCATTGCCATTTGAGTTTTCTAATGAATTCCAAGATGCCTCTTACCCACGTTTTCTTTCTGATATATTATGCAGCCTTGTCATCTCTCCTTGTGTCTGAAACATTTCAAGTCTGCTGAGTTTTCTTTCGAGATAGACATATCCTGTTTCGTCACAGTCTCTATAATCACGTCCACAGTCCGGAATATATCCTGAAATAAACAAAAGAAAAGGTGGTGGGAGCTAATTTGGGGCTTCACGGTGGCGAAAATGCCATGTTTTCTCCGTGGTTATCTGTAGTACACGTGGAAAATGATGTACTCAATCATCATTGGTGCCACTGCCGCACAATACACAGATGTTCACTCTATGTTGTCCTACCGTCACCTGAGTAACCTTGTAGGAGAATACATTTTCACATACGCAGTGTGAGGTAAAATATGATCCTGGTTACACAGAGAGTTCCTGAGATATTCAGAATTTCTTGACATTTTACAGACAGACCTCAAACGCTGGAGATTCGATGAGGTTTATAACCATTCAGTCTCTAGCGATAACCATCAGACATCTTGTGAAAACAAACACTTATGTATAAATTAGATATTGTCTACTAGAATAAGTGACACAAAATAATGCTGGTCATTGGAATTCACACATCACGCTACGCGAGCCAATAGGTCAGACATGATTATTGTAAATAAGGAAGGTGAAATCTGCCAAATAATCGAAATTGTTGTCCGAGAAAAACAAAAACAGAGGAAATAAGAGTGACTTCCCATCACAGTCGATAATTGAACAACCGTAGCGTCAAAATTTGAAGTCATGTGAAAAAAATCTATCAAAAAATGAATATGGTCAGAATAAATTCGATGTATGATATCTCTTGAGAGAAAGAAAAATAGAGTAAATAGATATCTCAGAACATTCGAATTCTTCAGAATCAAGATGTTATTAATACACCCATAAGAATACGTCAAATACGACAATACAGTCAAAATATAATAGTAAGAGTCTGACAAAAGGAGGGAAAAAAGGGCTTACTCAGCCTAAAGGTGAGTCAATCACTAACGTTGAAAGCAGGAAAGAAAGGAAAGGCCTACTCTATTCTGCCACTGACAAGCAGGGGGGGGGGAGTGTAGTGCTCCAAGTTAGGTTTGATCCCGAAATTTAATAATGTTATCAGAATGGGGTTATTATTTTAGCAATAAAAACGCCACAGAAATTTGAAATTTATTTGTAATTATAAATAATGTGGTCAGACAAATATTTAATGCCTTTTTTTTTATTCTTATGGTTTTATATCGTTTAATTGTTCTATAATCATATTAACTGCTGTAATGACAACCTTATGTATGAGAGAACTGGAGTTATTCAACGTGAATTAAGGTGGTTTGGGTTGCTTTGGTTAAAGACGGCGACGGATTGAGGCATGTCATTAACCTAGACATCAGGAGAATCGAAAGGATGGTAGAAGACCAGCAGGGAGAGTGAATCAACGACTGATAACAGCAGCCATGGATTATATCTATTGTGCCAAGCGTGAAGCAGACGTGCAGAAGCTGAAACAAGACAAAGATTGGCTAACAACAACGACGAAGACTCTACAAGATTAAAATCGTGGAGAATTGTTATTATTAATGCTTGTATTGTTCACTTCTAACTTCTTGTGTAGTTTATGGCTGAGTTTTGCAACTCTTCAAAAAAACAATGTTAGTTAGCCTTTATAATCTCCTTTATTGGTTCAAGTCAAATTTTTTTCCCGATTGAAAACGTGAATTAGTTTTGAAAATTTCCTGGAATGTTGCATTTAGAACAACAAAACATGTTTAAATGCATGTCTGGTTTTGCCGATTGCAAAAGAATGTGGTTCTCCTTTTATAAAACGACTGGCTTCAACTCTGAAAATAGAGCTGTTCAATCAGAATTCGTATTTGTTCACATACTCTTGAGAAGAACTATATATATATATATATATATATATATATATATATATATATATATATATATATATATATATATATATATATATATTGTTCATGGAATCGTTTTGCTTCCGTCTTTGTTCAGTGGCATAATATTTCAGGAAAAAATCCTAAAATATCTAATATAACAAGAGACATCAGCGTCAAATGCATGTGGGAGTATGTAGAAGCTGATGCTGCTGTGAAGGTTGTTGTATTGTCGCATATATTATTGACAACTCATCCCTTTCTGGGAAGCTGAGAGCCATCATCCAATCGATAACACACCTTGGTTTATATTACATCTCCTTTTTTGAATTCTGTTAACTTTCCATCTTCTCAACTTGTGAATTATTTTTTTTGTATTATTTTGATAATACATATTTTTTTCGTCAACTTGTTCGTCTCATCAATACTTTTTTCTATGCTGAGTTTTACTAAGCCTAGCTTCGTATAAGGCAAGGACGGATAAGGATAGAGAGTTGTTTCTAGTAAGTTCTAATTATCTACATGACAATCTATACTAGAAGTCTGGTCACGCTTACCTGTAAAAAAGGTTGGTGAAACGTGCATAGTAGCCAGAGGTTTTAAATTTTTTGTTCTTTTAAAATGCATTAACTTAATGAAAAGTCCAAGGTCCCGCACAGACGTACGTATATCATAGTGTGCGATTTGTCAAGGGAGACTACGATTGATAATCTTAAGGTGCGCTTTTCTTTTTTTTAACGGCTTGAAAAAGCGCAGAAGACCTCGGTCATTCGGTTCACATCTCATTCCACAGAATTCCTCTCAAAACAGGATCCGAGAAGTCGAAGTCTGTTCTTGTAGATCCTTGTCAGATAGGATCGGTATTTAAAAAAATGCATTAGCTCTTAACAGAATACGTAATATCTTATTAGGATTCGATAATAAAACTTACTGGTCTGAGCGAGAAAGAACTGGCCATTGATTAAAATTCCTGTACATTTTTGTATTCTCTCACATTATTCTCTGATTATCATTTTTTTATAAACATCATCAGCGTCATAAGCAAAGTGTAGTTTTCAATCGTAGTTGTAGAGATTCTCTTTGCAAAGTCAACCATTTTAATGCTGTGGTGAAATTTAAAAAAAACGAATTTTTTTCAATCTTAGACAGGATGTTTTTTAAGCTCATTTGTCGACGATGTTGACCGTAAACCGTACTTTCTTACATTTTCAATTCAATCAAAGCAGTTTATTTTAACTGCTGTTCTGATAGAGAATGATAATGATACTCTCAGTATGAATCATGGTCCCAAGATATAATTTGTTTTGATATAATTCATCTTTTGATACATTCCTAAGTGAAATATGAATTCAAAAAATTAGCCTAAGATTTTTTCTGTCTGAAGATACTGAATATAACCAATAATGCGACCGGTAGTTTTTTGGTTTTGTCTTCATTGATACCATCACAATTTGTCAGTTAAATTATTCAGCTATTTTTCATTAATACTATCCCTACAAAAGATACTTGAGTAGAATGATATTCGATCCAAGAATCGTTCGGACCATGATTTCCTACTTTATTTTTTATTGTGTTGTTCACACCAACCAACTTTACAGTCTTCTTTAGGTATATAATTCATAAGTAAAGAGACGATTATATTTTCTACATGAAGAAGTGACGAACCAACAGTTTGAATGATAAATAACTCTCTAAAGTGGTGATGACTATTCTCCAAATTATAGACGCTACCTAACTATCTCTAACATTATTTCGTTTCTTCTGACTTGAATTTGAAGGTTATGTTTCCAGTAGTTACATAGTGGAAAGATAAGGTAGTTTAATAACATGGTAAGAAGTAGAGAACAAAAATTGGGTTGCATAATTAGAGGATATTGAGACGGTGACACGAAAGAAAATTACATAGTTTATTAAGAGAGTTGCAAAGTAGTGGTGACAAAAGAAAGTGAAGCAGTTTATTTAGCAGGAAGATTTTCGCATACATATATTTACAAAATGTCTGTATGGGAAAGCTTAACCCATGGAGCGTACCAAATGACATTTTCTGTGTGAATAAAAGGGGAAAATCTGACAACTTGACTGATCTTGAACCCTACTGAGGAAATGCATTGAAATGATAGTTTGGAAGAAAGGTTTTTAATGTTTTGAATCATCCTCAGCCTTTCAGCGTCCGTCGTTGGACAAAGACCTTTCTCAAGATTCACCTGACCTCCATCATTGGCATCGTAGAGCAAATACTTGATTAGCTTGTCATGCCACCTAGTATTCTGCCGGTCACAGTTTTTGCATGTGATCTCTGGGGAGCCATGTAATGAGACGTGATGTTCAGCGGTTGTTGAGATTCTTGTAACATGGCCAGCCCATTGCTATTTGAGTTTTCTGATATACTTCTGATGAATTCTAACACATATCTGACTCCTGTTCTTCTCCATACTGCTTTTTCCTTTTTCAGGATCTCATGGAGACTCGTTGTCTTTGATGAATCTAATGGTCTTCTCTTTCCATTTTTGTATTTTTAGAGTTATTATTGTCTTCGTCGTCATTGTTCGTGAATTTGCTCTTCAAAGTCTGAGTTGAGACAAACTTTTTTTTTATTTATTTCGTCTAGCATTCTTTCGGGTCATGAAGGTTCTCAGCAAAATAAACGATCTTGAGTATAAATCTGTGGTCATTCAAGCATCTGCTTTCTATTCTAGATACTTTATTTTCCCAGTCCAGACCAGTTGTGAAGAACTTGGGTACCGAGAGTCAAAACACTGTCATTGTTCTGCCCCTATGAATCACCCCAAATTTGTTCACGACAAGAATAAAATATAGTTTTGTATATTTTAAACTCTTCTGAATCCTTAAATTTCACACTTTAGCTTTTGACGGTTGGATGGGGGGTGTAGAAACGACCCCAATATTTTCCTGTGTGTCTTAACAGCCTCAAAATCTCAATAATGACTGCTGACCTTTAAAACCTTTATGGTCAAACCGGGTAAGACACACTGGTTCTTTAGCAAACATGATAGTTAAGCGACATCAACTGCGGTCAATTTCGGGATGGACAGCCATTTAGAAACACCACCAAGCCATAAAAAGCCTCCTGTAGTGGTCCTGTTAATGCTCATAAGAAGACAACTTATTTTCATACTACGTTTAAAAATGCAAAAAAGCTCTCCACTGAATCCTCTGACTGGCTAGGTTTCAAGAAGCAAGAAATAAATGAATGAACCTTTAAAAGTCTCTCTTGCAACCCTGCGGTGAGCAGGGAAAAACACGAATGTATTTGAAGCCAATCTTCGGTGGCAATTGCAATATTATTCAATCGGCTTCGTTCTATTTTCTCCTTTCATCGTTTGATGTGACCAAACACGAAAATGCACTTCGCTTGAAGGTTCAGTGCTTTCTCAGATGCCAGCGGTTCTTATCGAAGGGAAACATATCAGAGACCGACCTTGTTTCATTTCTAATATCAGGATGCTCTAATGCATTTTCCTTCTCTTTCCTTCGAACTTTTACATCATCCCTTCATTCGTCAAACCTTCCAATATCTTTACTTCCTTCGATTTCTCGCTCTTTTGCAACTGCTCCAAACCATTTCATGTTTTATTCGCTCAGCTGACACATTCTATACACACACACACACACACATATATATATATGTGTGTGTGTGTGTGTGTGTGTGTACGTGTGTGTGTGTGTGTATAACAAATGAATAGTAAGTAATGAATAGCTGCACTGATTAGAAAAAAAAACAAGTCCTGACTGGTTTCAGTGACATCTTACAGGTCAAGGAATATTTATTGTTTGTGCTCAAATACAACTCTGAATACAATCCTCTCACTAAATATCTTACGTATTGAATACAATTTTAATTATAGCCAGTGAGGCTTGTCTTTACTTTTTGCTATTATTAGACCTCACTTGTGGAATGATAAAACTTTTCTCTTTCAATCCATCTCCCCTTTCCCTCTCTCTCTCTCTAATATATCTATTCATATATCAATATATCTCTATATTCATATATAGATATAGATATAGATATACTGAGAGATATCAGTAAGATGATAACAAAGAAAATAGTGGTATTTAAATACTTATGTTTGAAATAATGTCATGTGATATCATACCTGGTGTTTGCAAATACTAAGTATTTAATTTTACGAAGACACTGCATAGTGGAGAATGGATCAATCTATTTGAAAATATTTATTCATACCCCTCATATTTTTCTGATTTATGGATCCATGTTCGAGGTTCTAGCACTGTATCTAAATTGTTGCAGCCTGTACGTGCTTCATTGGTCAGCCAGATTAACTTGAAAACTGGAAAAACCAATTTTGATAGTTTTGGTTGACATTTTTTAACTTTGGACCTATTTCGGAAATTAAATGTTCAGTTCATGTAGCAGTATTCGAACCCAGCTACGAACAACACTTCTCTATGCTGTTAAACTGTGAATGATTCTTAAATTCAATGTGAATTTCTCATGACCATTGTAATATTGTTCTTCAAGAGAGCTATAATCATCGGTATTTACTAAGGTTAGCTCAGTTTGGAACAATGTCAACTTTGCGAGACCCCATAAGAATCAGATTCTGTTCAGTAACACTAATCTTTGAGTCTATATCGTTCATCTCGCTGCCACAGAGACACAGCAATATGCCCAAAGTTTAACTCCGTACAACAGAAAACTATAACTGGGTAAGATCTATAATAATGATCTCCGAGGATATCTTGGTAACTATTGCTCGACAGTTACGTATATTATATTTACTCAGTTGAGTCGAGTACAAAGCAAAAAAAGTTTTTATAGAGATGATCGAACTTGCCACAAATGTAATCGTATGCTGATCCAACTTGTTAATCGATACCCCACCATTAGGGCTCTCTTTATCATTGATCTTTTTTTTTGTTACTGTTTTTCTTGTGCATGGTCATGTATTGACTGAGCCAGCCTCCGGCATGAAGTGTCGATTCTCATCATGAACTTATTCTTTATTTCTGATCGACATTGTTATTTTATTGACTCAATGCTGAAGTGCCCAGTCAACCCTTCTCATGTTTTAATTGATTACCCCCAACAAGTTATACTTCCAAAGAACATTGGTTACGTGACAGTTTCTGTTAAGTGACCATCCAGACTTCATTGTATACTACTTAGTCCCTTCGAGATGGATTCACAAACAGGTTTACCTGTTCCAATAAAAGCCCTCCATCAAGAGAAAATGCATAAAACAAAGAAACAAACAACATTAATTTCAATGGGAAATAATTTTCAGCTTCCCCAGCCCCGCCCGCAAAATGGTTAGGATGGTACGTCAGATTGAGGAATAGAAGTTCTTGAAGGTCAGGGACTTGGGGGTGGAAGGCAAACGTGGGCATGTGCTAGCTCTATAATGTTGGGAACAAAATCAGAAAAATATTTTTGATTTAGCCTTCTATCTGAAAAAGTTAAAAAGGAAGTTGAGCAAACACTCAAAAAGCGAGATCTACTTGTGTATATATTTGAGGATATTCAGAAAAAAACCTTTTCAGTGTAGGAAGCCATTTTATGAAACAGTAGGTATAAGATATTTACCCGTTACCTTTAGCTGACAGAGTTCATGGTTACGGACAAAGCAAGAAAACACAGTTTATCACATAAGTAGATGTACAAGCCATCATAATAACATTCTTAACAGTGCGGAACAACATCACGAGATTGTTGTCCCGCTAGACGATTCTTAGTACTGAATCTTATTGTCTATTGGATTAAATTTCTAGACATAATTCGATGGCGTGAGAACGGAAACACTTCAATCAAATGTTCAACAAATATCCAGAATTTTTTCCTTACTCATACGGTGCAGCGCGCCATTTCAACTCTTTGTGGTCACTATTCTTTTTTCATTGTTGTAAACATCACGCTAAAAGCAACAAATTTTATTGCTTAAGTCTTCCTCAAGAATAGCTTATCTAGTAATAACCATCCGGTTTAGTATAAACTGTTTTCCAGACTTTTACTTATGACAGATTCTGTTCCTGGAAAATATATACAAACACAGGAGACACAAAAAACAATGGTTTAAAGGGATCATAGTGGTCTGCTTATTTTTCGGTATCTTTTACAAATCTCTATCTAACATTTATCTAATAATTATGCAACCACTATATACTGATGCTATCAATTGTTAGATACGTAATCAGGAGATTTACCATCTGATATCGAAAAATATATATTTCTGTCCGTCTACAATCCGTTTCTTTTTATAGCAAAACAAAAAACTTTCTTGTATAAAGGAGTCTAAAAAGCGAGATTGAAGAGCGAGGAATGAGAAGAATGTGATTTCTCCCTCGTATTTAACGATTTTGTTCTCTGATCAATGCCTAAAAATACAAAGTCAAATGATATTTAGCATGAGGAGAACACGATGCCATCTGGATATATAATCACTGCCTACATATATATATATATATATATATATATATATATATATATATATATATATATATATATATATATACACATATATATGTATATATATATCTATATATATATATACATACACATATATATGTATATATATATATATGTACGTATATATCTATATATATTTATATATATATATGTATAAATATATATGTATATATACATACATATATATATATATGAATATGTATATAATTATATATATATATATATGCATATATATATATACATATATGCACGTATAAACACATACGCAGACATATCTACATGCATTCATACATGCACGCACATAAACTGCGTACACATACACACATACAAACACTTATAAATTCATACTCGCATATAGAAACACATGTATACACACATATAATTGTGTATAAACACACACACATATATGTATGTATATATATACCTATATCCATACAATCACATATATATGCACATTAGCCACGTACACATACAGTCGTACAAACAGTTATACAACCATAATCACATTTATACAAATATGTATGCTCAAATATATACATATATATATATATATATAAACACACACACACATACATATATATATATATATATATATACATATATATATATATATATATATATATATATATATATACATATATACATATATATATATATATATATATATATATATATATATATATATATATATATATATATTCACATATACACATGGAACTACATTCATCCATATATATACACAAATATAATCCATGTACTGGTACACATATACGAATACTTTTACAAACAAATATATGTTTATACACACATATGCATACCTACATATATTCACGTTTATCAACTTATATACATATATATACATATATATTTATATATATGTGTGTGAGTGTGTGTATATATATATATATATATATATATATATATATATATATATATATATATATATATATACATATATGCATATACACATATATCTGAACACATCCACACATGAATACACATATATACACGTACATGTAAATATAGGCTTGTGCACATCCTTTTCTGGAAAAAACGAGAAACAATGAGACCGGTAGCGGGGTGGGAGGGACATTAAAAAAATAGCATAATCTGACTGTACATGTATATTTAGTTGATCATTGGAAGCTGTAACCTGTTACCAAAAGCCGTGGTGATCATCTCATCATCAAGGTGAAGTCATTTGTTATAAGAGCAAGAAAATCATGATCGTATTGATGGCGACAGAGCGCTCGTGAGACAAAAAAAAAACTGGGGTTATATTTGGTATGTTCAAACGAGAGAAGAAGCTCTAACTACAATCGTGTCTAAAATAACGCAGGTGAAGGGAGAATCTTTTCTTTGTAATAGAAGTAGCAATGATGCGTTTTGATTTCTTTTCTTTTTTTTTCTTCTCATTTATAGATTTGGTTCTGCACTCGTTCACTCTCACCTCCTCGGATTTTCTGCTGGTGTCGTTTTTTGTCTCCTCTCTTTCGTATTTTCGTCTAACTTGAACCGAGTTTTGAACTTATTTTTCTCACTTAACAAAAAATGACGATTTCGAATTCCCGGTCAAGACAAGAGAGTGAAATATTTGAAATGATCGATGGAGAGAGAAAGAGGCAAGAGGGACAGAGATTCTATTTCTACGTCATCAATTGACGGAATGAAGGAAGCAAGCAAGCAAGCAAGGAAGAAAGAGTGAATGAAGGAAAGAAAGAAAGAAAGAAAGAAAAGAAAAGAGAAAAAAGAAAGAATGAGATAAATAAAAGAGAGAAGGAAAGATAAACAAGCGGAGGGAGAGAGAATGGGAAAGTATGGACATTAATTTGCAACTGATACGTCCCAATTTATATCTAAAACTATCCGGATTTCCGTGTCATTTATCTAGAAAAATATCCAGATACTGTCGGATTAAACCCCCTCAAAAGACCTTTTTTCATTTGGAAAAGCCAAGTTTTTACGTAGTACGAAATATTTTAAAGCTCATAATCATCTGTCAGAGTGGTTTTTTGACTATGAAGTAGTCATTTTTGTCACGATATTTTTGTTTTCTTTTTGGATCATGGCCTATATACTTAAACGTAGCATTATTCTTTATTGTCAATGTATAAGATTTATTTGTTCCCCCCAGCGGACATATTCTACACAAAATCAGTTTAAATTCGAGGCCCATATGCATCAGTGGTAGTAGTGATAGAAATCACTTAGTTCCCACTACGAACGTCACCAAAGCTTCAAGATGCGGCTGGGGCTACAGGACAAATCTTAAGCCAGTTAAGAATATACATATGTATTAATTGCTATTACTTTTCTGCTAACTAAGTAGCTATGTTTCCTTTTGCTTGTTGTAATTCATCCCAATCTACTAAATATACAACTCAGGCCTGAAAGTTTTGCTTCCCATTTATGATAACAGTGCTCCAATCACAATTTAATTCGTTATTTATTTGTTGGCGTATAATATCCCTTTCTTCTTACAATTAATAAACGTCACGTTCATCAACTAACTCCACATTGGCAAGAACTTCAGGAAGAGATTTTTTTTCTGAAACCAGAAGATGAAGAGAAGAATTTGGGAAGATGTTCTTTATATCAAATATTCGCTACTGAAATAAGACGGATCTTGCATGTCATTGAAAAGGATAGGTATTGAAAACATCGGCCTTATAGAAGACTATAAATATTATGATTTTACTGTACTCTCATTCAAATAGAATGAATTTTAAAAGCAGTCGTCTTTTAATTTACAATTTGAGTAAAATCATAAATTTTCATCAACATTTCATTTTTGGTGAATTCTCACCGGTGAACTATTCGTCAGAAATGTCCATACGACAAATATCAAAAACAAAATTGCAAAACCATCCTGTTTCCTGCTGAACTCTCAAATTTGCTATTCCTTTCTAAGAATGTACCTCTTAACCCATGTTGGCTCGCGGGAACAAAAGAAAATTAAATCGATATGGAGGCTTTAGGATTTCGGATATTCATTCAGAGTTTCAATAGATATCACTTATATGACTATTGGTTGTGGTTCAGTCCAACGGAATAAATCCAAAATATGTTTGAATTTTTAGGAGACGATTTTTGTTTCGAAAAAATCAACTTCTCTCAGTGGAAGACTTTAGATATTCATATGATGAGTAAGAGAATTTTTTCTCATGAAAGATAGTTATCTTCAAGTAAAAGTGTCTTTTAATACAGGCAGTGAAACAGAAAAAATCATTGAGTTCATTACATAAGTATATACTACTTTAAAGGCATTAGAAATATCTGATAGCATGTGTAGAATCTTTCCATTTAAGATTTGTGATCGATCATTGTCGCATTGGCAACATGAACAGAGGGATTTACATACAGAAGAAACACACGCTGACTTCATTTCCAGAAAAAATGTACTTGTGTTCCAAAGCACCATTCAAATAAAACACTGAGAGTTTATATGGGTTGATTTTTATTCATACTCAAACCCCACTAACAACAAAGAAAAAAATTCCTTTAAAAATAAAGGAAGGAGTCTAAATGCTAATTTTCCGGGCAAAAAACGATTTTCCCAAGATAAAACGAGCGTGAATATTGTCGGACACAAACTAATAGACTGATTTAGCATAAATCCACATGGCAAAATAAACTGCACGCTAGAAACATATATGATGTGATTTTAAAGTCTGATCATAATAAAGAGATAATGATTACTTTTTCAGCCTTCTAGCTCCATTGGTATGGTCTATACGCACGATACGTACATACATGACGAGCAAAGCAGCCAGAATACGGACCACTCGGATACTGAATAAATCCATGTTGGTAGTTTTGTTGACAGTTTTTATAGACAGTTTCTAATGCGGGATGAAGGCAGGAAAAAGGAAAAAAAAACTCATCCTCACTGTCAATAATTGAACGGACGTAGGATCAAAATTTGGACTAACGTACATGTAAAGTTCGATCAAATATTAGATATGACAAAGAAACGTTTGTGACAATAATACCGTTTTCCTCTGGGAAACATCTAAAATAAGGTTTAAGGAACCTTTAGTAATATCTGGATTCTGGAAAATTTATGTTATTAGAAACCCATCAAAATAGGCCCGTAAACGTTCAAATACGTTTTCTTTGAAAAAAAAAAAAAGACTTTTAGAATCGGATTTAGTGTGGTTCCGATGTCAATGATAAAGTTTCTATACAAAAAGCTGGGATACACAAACACACAAAATATACGAACAAACACGTAAAAAAAGTGTACAACATTTCGCTCCATCGCTACGGTTGTTAAATATACAAACCAGAAGTTATAGGAAAATGAAAAAAGGGAGGTTAGTTTTCATACACCAAGAGCACAATCAGATCTAAAAGTATAAATATAAGGAATAAAAGGCACATCGATTAAAACAAAGATGGTGATAAAAGAAAAATGAGTTATATGATCGGTGATACGCAGAGTCGAGTTCTGAAGAAGACATCTTTTTTTTCACCTCGCTCAAGTTTAGTCATCAGGTGACATTTTATCATACGATGAGGCAAATATGACTCTCCTGAGTCTGACGTGCATCAAACTGGCGTCACTTCTCATTATACTTGAACTTCTTACATATTTGAAGTACTCTTAGCCACTTACATAATTGTATGTATAATTTATATATACAATTCATTTATATGTTATACTTTTTCTATCATCCCACGCAATACATGTGTATGAGTGCTTGCATTTATTTCTGTTGCCCATGCACGTATATATATATATATATATATATATATATATATATATATATATATATATATATATATATATATATATATATATATATATATATAATTGTGTCTGTGTCTGTGTCAGTGAGCATTTATATACGTGTGCATGTATGTATATATAGTCTTAGAAATACATATATATATATATATATATATATATATATATATATATATATGTATATATATCTGTATACATATTTATATGTATGTATATGTATATGTATGTACGTATGTATGTATGTATAATAGTGTCATCAGTTAAGACTGAATTAAGCAATACCTTTCATTACCCATCATTCCCCATCTACAAGAGTACTCAATTCCAAAGTCAGAAGATCCATGCTTCGTGATTCATAGCAGGTGGATTCCCTTACCTCACTAAGAGTGCTAAGCTCTAGAGAAGGGAGCGTTAATCATATTAAATATTCGTGCCATCCACAAACAGCTGCTTCATTATATTACAACCTCTTCAGTGTGGCTATGGACTTGATATCTCTTCAAGTACCACTAGGTGAAGTCAAAACCTCTGCTCTGGACCAAGAGGCAATATATATATATATATATATATATATATATATATATATATATATATATATATATATATATATATATATATATATATATCATAAAAAATATTCAAATAACTTCTTCGCGTGATCATTTATTTATCAGAGTATCTTCTCTGACCTTTTTATAACGCATATCTTTTCAGTGAATTGCATATTTGGTTATAAAATAATCATTCTTTTTTTTTTGATTATCATAGATGGATAGATAGATAGATAGATAGATAGATAGATAGATAGATAGATAGATAGATGGATAGATAGATAACTATAGCTGTACGATTGAGTTGTTAAAATAAACTTTGTATCCGAAATGTTCGGTATTTGTTGTACCTATTAATTCAATAAAAAGGGTAAAAATCGTTGTATGTAAATTGAATTTATAATACTAACATCTTTTGCCTTTCGGCATTGTCAAAGTAGCCATCTTAAAGGAAACAATATTGAATCGTTTGTTTATAACGAAGTAATATAATCTCACGATATCATAACGACTGTGCACAACGCGTAGTATCAAAAATTACAAAGAAACCGCAAAACAAAATATGGATCCATATATTCAAAAATAGGAGGACCATAATGAAAGGTTATAGCTTACTTCTAGGATTACATTTTTGTGTTATCATACGGTCAGTTACTCTGTTTGTTTGGTTACTTCTGAATGCGGGAATTAGGTGTTTAGCATATTTCTTTGTATGAACAGTTTTCATCCTAGCACGCAACAAAGATAGAAATCATGTCGGACGATTATGCTCTGCAAATTTTCTAACGGAAGAGTGCATGCCCGCATGCTTTGAGAATGAGCATTAAAGGTTCTGATTTCCTTCCCTTGCAACTATATATACATATATATATGTGTGTGTGTATTGTTTCACTTGAAAACTTGCATGAAGCGCCTATAATTAATTACATGCAGAATAACCAATAATTGAAGCGGACTTGTTATTATCCGTTAATCCATGGAACAATCCCTTTGGGAATTTCGCATGTCAACCTGACATTTGTTTCAGCGTCGATAATAGTGCGCGTCAAGATAGCAGTAAAAGTAGACGGAGATTTTTCCACTACAGAAACAAAATGTTATACTAATATGCAAAAGTACAGAATCCAGGGTTTGATGCATACTGATAAATCAATCCCACCGTCGCCTGCTGTTGATATTAAATACAACATCTGCACCCCGCCAAAATGAGTCACCGTAGCCAATGCAACGACCAGAACTGATTATTATAGAAAGATAAAATGGCTACTGATATCTAGAACAAATAATATTCTGATAAAAATTGTGTTTAAAAAAAATCAGGAATAACGTAAAAAAATAACTTTACAAGATATAAGCATTGTGGATTGAAAATAACCATAGAAACCCACAAAATCAATAATCAGGGGGTGGATGCGTTTTAGTTGATGCCCAAAGGGTGTGATCATGAAAATTCACAAGAAAATAGCGCCCATAAATTTATTCAAGAACGCCCGGAGGCATGCACACAGTCGAGGAGAGGGGAGAATCTATAGCCCTCATGGCGTCTTTGTTGGATAGGCCAGGAAGGGAATGCATGATAAAGTGTACTACACCAATCTTCATAGAAGTTTTGGCGTACAGCCCTTTAAACATGAGGTTTTGAAGTATCGTTTTTTACCTGATCTCAAACCCCGATCAGAAGTGATAGTCGGAAGTACTCAACTGCTTTAGCTACAAAGGAGTCACAACATTCACATGGATTATTTTTGTAGCCAAAAACTTTTTGAGGCTAGTCAGTGTAGCTAGTATTGAATCTGAATATGGCATCGGTGAAGCAGGTTCGTATACCGGCTTGAATTGCTCACGAAAAGGACCGTCCGAAAAATATCCAGCCATTTTGATATTTTGAAAACCAGCTTCGCAGCCTTCATGTATCTTAACAACCAATCAGAGCGAACACTGCCTCTCCAGGGGCTACACATTTAGAACCAGGACGCCATTGAATGATTTTGTGTACTGCAAGGCCGTCGCTTCCACAAAGACCGAGCCTGTCCATTGTTAACATCTCGGGCAGTTATTGGCATAATCCCGGGCTGTTAGCAACCTACAATCAAAAATGTTCTCCTTTCAGCTTTTAGATTTTTCCCATTGAAAGATTGGATATTACACACTGTGGACAAGATTAAGAGGACTGCGATTTGGTAACATAGCAATCACTGATAATGACTATAAGGGACGATAAAAAAAAGACTATAGTATCATTGCCAAAAGTAGGATATTTTACCGTAAATACCAAAACTTGTACTTTTGATGGATTAAATAATTATATTTTGCAGAGAGATTTTCTAATTCCTTTGGGAAAAGAATTATAGGTTATTTCCAGGTGCTCTGTTTCACAGCCAATCAATCATATAGAATGAGTCCATGTCAAATATCATTTCTTAATACTTTACTTAATTTAATAGTAGTAAGTGAACGGCTGCTATATCCATTGACAATCCTGAACGATGTGCATCAGCAGACTCAATTTTTGAAATTCAAACAAAACGACTGATATAAGTTGTAGGAATAACAATATTTTGTTTTGGGTATTTTGTTTTAAGTTTTCATCATTATTCGTGAAATCACAATTCATTTATACTCCATTTGAGTTGATTTTTCGAAGAGAATAAATGATTTTAGATTTTCAGAATAAATATTGATTAAATACAGTATAATGGACAGTCTCCACAATAATTGTATGCTGTACACTCTAGTTGATGTGTTCTGTGTATGAGGAAAAACAATACATATACACAATTGTTTATCGTGTACTTATATATATTGGCATCTAGAGATAATATATCGGCTCGGGAGCGCAGCTACCAGATGAGATACGCAGCCTTTATCTATACCGTTTGTTGGAGTAAAACAACGACATCATTTTGGTCCAACTTCACTTTATGCTGTGTTATATTGACCCCGTAAAAGGCTGTTTTGTTTAAAGCTACATCTTTCCGGAATACAGTTGTTTTATTTGCAGTTTCACTCATTGCCGATTCAGTCATAAATATTTGAATTGGAAAAAATTGGAGTTTTCCAGCATGCCACGAAAAAATGCATCATAGAAAATACGCAGTACAGTGTGAACAAAAAGTAAAGGGTCTGACATATCATTAAGTATATGTATTCATAATACAGCAACTTCTGCAGACTTCTTTAAAAAAAGGTGACTTGCATCCAATGAAGTGTATTGATTTCACAATTTATGAGCTCTATCTTAATGATATTGGTTTTATTAATAAAAACAAAGACTGTAAGAAGTTTTCCACTGAAAATATCTATATAGTCAATATAAACCTTGATATAAGTGTGGCTGAAAATTTGTTCACACTAGTGAATCGCTCACTCATGACATAAGAGAAAATCTAGGGAAGATTTGATTGAAATCATTCCTTATTATTCTATGAAAAGTCAATCAAATATATTCTCAGTCCCTTACAATATGTACATAGTTACCCAAAGAAATTAAATCCGTTGAATTTCTATTTGATGCTGCAGACTATCTAATTAGACAGACTCTGAATCTGAAGAATCAGAGGAAACTAGAATATTTCCTGTTCAGAAAGTTTTGTTGCTATTCTCCAGAATCAAAATTCGGTGTACACTTTTGGTCTTCACAAAAAGAATCAGCTAGGATTGATTGAAAAATATTTTGTTTCCATTGCATTATCACAGTTCATACTTCATAAAATTTGGATAAGTCTTTATTTTTCAGATTCGTCCTTTTATCAGTGCACTACACTGCAGTTTTATAAAGGTTCAAGGTTCCCATTATATAACGTTGTATATTTTTACTACGTGATTTATTGAATTCATCCATATATGTGTACATTTCTAATTCTTTAATGGTAGAGTGTTCATTCCTCAAAAAATTCATGATACAAGGTAGAAATTCAGAAATTGAAATGGTCTAAAGAATGATCAGCAAGGATTATTTGTAATTTAGTGCACCCCACCTTTTTTCTGGCCATTTCGGCATAGATTAAGGTGTAGTGTCCCCAGCAGAACCCAAGGCGCTGTTACTGACATTTGCCTGCAGAATGGGCCGGGAAGGGTGAATATCGAAGACCGTGTGTGCTGGTGCAATGCAACAGCCAATGAGTTTTTACTGAGGCTGTGCATTGCTACGGGCATCTGGAACCTTCGGGTTCCCTTTCTAATTATGGGCTCAGCAGCAGGGAATACGGCACCCCGGGGCAACACTGTTCCATTGCACTTAACAGAACAGGTTGGGCTTGTTCCGACGCTTTCGTGACGGTGGTTGCTTTGGTTGCTTTGCAAACCAAAGTCACGTCAGCTGGAGCCATTTTTGGATGGGTGTCTCCCACTTTACCCTCGTGAAGCCAAGACCTTGTGTCATGTTTTGCTCTGGTAGGAGAGTAAATAAATAGGCCCCGTATTGGTCTGTGAAAACCGTATATCTAGAGAGCTAAAAGAGGTTCTACAATATTGATTGTCACTTGGTTAGCAGTAATAAACAAAAGCTTAATATGTCGGTATCATTGTTATCGCCCTCTCAAGTACAATCACTCTCTCTAATTGCATCTAGACTTCCCTTAAGAGTGATGTCCCTGACTCGATATCAGAACGTATGGAGTATCTGCTTTTAGTTTCAATTTTGATTTTTCATATTCATGTAATCATGTTTGTTCATTGTGGCTTTGGTGCTGAGTAGTGCAGTAGTTTTAGAGCAATAAGTCGTGGCCTGGGCTTGACTAAAGTTACAGTGAGGGAGAATTGAACTCCTGGCCAGTCCCAATCTCTCGTCCCTGCCTGTCTGGATCGAGCAGCAAGACGAGGTCAGAGTAACTGGAGATAGACTGATATGTGGTAAATGGCAAGCTATATATGCAACAGTGTACTGTTAGAGCTCCCATACACATTGTGATTCTTAATTTGGAATCAGAATTTTCTCCCCCTTTGACTTCTTTCGAGCCAATGTACCCGGTCAGTTACCCAAGATTCATGCTTTTCACAACTTACTGAGAAGTTTAGCAAAACCATTTTCAGTTGTGTTTGAAATTTACTCGCCAATTCTGTTTACGTGCCGACAACCGTTAGGTTACCCATCTTTCCAATATCAAATGCCCCTTTTGACTGAACAAAAACGGATTTGAATTTTATCGATAGTCATCATCAGCCTCAGAATTTTAATGTTCGTCATTGGACAGATTTGCTTAAAGAAGTGGACAAGGACATCACGGGGCCAGCACTTCCTGATATTATCTACAAGTTCGTCACAAATCTTATTGTTTGCCAGCCTCAGTTATACGTAGGATCTCTGGGAATCCACATGGTAAGTTGAGGTGTCCACTGGTTCCCTGATATTCTTGTTACGTGACCAGCCAATCGCCATTTAGTTTTATAATATTTGTTTTTTATGATACCTCTCATTCTTTCTATAATATACTGTATCGTATTCTGACCTTTCCATGTAACTTGGGGTATGATTCTTTCATTGCATATTCCTAAGTGTGAAGTTCAATCTTTTGGTATGGTTGCATGTTTCAACTCCATAAATGATTATCAGGACGACCCTTAATTTTAGGACTAACTAGATCTCTGTGCTCTTAAAGGTTGAGATCGCTATATTAAAAGCTCGCCAATCTAGAGATATTATTCGCCAGATTTCTTTTTTTTTTGGAGGTGGGGGTCGTGGACTTTTGTTGTCCATGGTAGTTGCCATGGTCTTCTTTCTTTGGTGTTGCATCTTTGTCCTCAACATGTTTGTTGTGCATATCATATTTTTTCTACCAGAGTTTACGTGAAGACTAACTTTCTCGATTTCTCCATTCAGTTGATCAAAAGCGTTTGAAGATCACACATAAGTTAGTCGTTTCATTAGTTCAAAATTTTTCAGCCAGCCAACCGCTACGACCAAATTGCTTTGAATACTTTGGTTCTCTTCGATCACTGGAGTTGAGTGACGCCTAAACCGGTCTGTACCTTGATCGGTGACCAATTCAGTATAACAGTGCTGTGAGTAGTTGAGATCATGTTCAGAGCGTCTCTAGGGGGGACTCAGTTCATCCATCTAGGAGGGAACCAATCTCTACACTACTTTCAAAAACGCTAGCAAAAGGGGCCCCCTTCCCGCCCCATAAACCTACTGACTAGCCTGGGTGCCAGCGACAATAAATGAATGGATGCCTGCCAACTGCAGAACACTTAGTTCAGAAGATGGCAATTATCCTGATCTTAGAGGTTATCTACAACTTCAAAGGTGACGTAAGACTTTACTTATCCTAAAATCAATCATCTAAAGGAAATGAATGTAAAGAGTTCACTAATATTGATTTGGACTATGACTATGGCAAATTCAGTTATATATGTTCCGAGATGTTATTTCGTTAAAAATATCGGTTATATATCATTTCATTTTACTTCATCTAATATCCTATCCGTCTTGTCATTCTATATTTCAGTAATGGATAGTACACGGTGGACATTGAATACCGAGTAGAAACTTCTTTTTTTTTACAGCGTGTTGTATAATTCATATAAAACCAGAAGTACCTATTGGAATACCACAATTTGAAAAAGTTGGAGTCAATAAAAAATATCTACTTTTATATATATATATATATATATATATATATATATATATATATATATATATATATATATATATATGCATATATCCTTCAAACAACGCCTTCTTGTCCATCTATTTTCCCTCCTTTTTCCAGATTGATAGCAGCACACCTTCATAGTCAATAATTAAACAATCGTAGTGTCAAAATTTAAAGTTATGTGGAAATATTTTTGAGAATCTAAATAATCAACTCCAGAAACACAAGGCCCTAAAAAGTCAAATTGTTCTGGTTTTTTTTTCAAAATTTAAAATAAAAATTAAAAATGGATCAATTGAGGTACTGATGTCAAGTTTTCAAGGCTGTAAACCAAACTGCATATCGAATACGGCTCGAAAAATAACTACACATAACAATATAAAAAAAGGCACAAACACTCACAGATATGAAGAGAAAAATAAACGAAAATAGAACCCTTAACTACCTTTGGTTGATGTGATGGTTCAACTAAAGGCATGCACCGACTTGTGTTACATTCTAAATGTATGGACGTAACCAAACTCGGGCGTAAATCGATTATAATAGAGTGAAATGAAATATACGTACTACGCTACATGATATTCTTTGGCATGAACATATTTATCCAAACCTTTATATTCTGCACGCACTGATCTAAATACTACGTATTTTGATCCAAATTAATGCCATATCTTTTCTTCTTTGATTCATCCATAGACTTGTTTAGATTTATGATACATTTCGCAGTTTCAGAACAAAGAGTTATACAAACAAAATGTCACGCGGTACGTGATTTAATTCTGGGTATTGATGTTTTGCTTATTGTTGACACTCGAAAAAAAGCACTACGTACCGTGTGCGTGATCCATTAAATATAAAGTATATATAATGCCTTTAATAGTATCTGTGATTGGACGTGTGTCAGTTGAACGTAAGTCGACTTATCATTTTAAAAATATTTTGATCAAGTCCCGAGTGCCTCCACAAATGTTTATTGTTATTTTTTCCTATCGTGGGAAGTGACTATGGAGAGTTCTACCTAAAATTCAAAAGAAACAAAAAGTAGATTGAAACGGTACTCGACGGATATTAATTAAAACGCTTTTCAGTGTTGTTCTGATTGATCTTTATATTTCAATCAGAATTCTTGAAGAAGTCTACTTTATAAAATATGTAATATCTGATGAAGAGTATTCGAAGAGAAGTAAAAGACTGAATTATTTATAGGATACAGAGTTGATTCAGTGTGAAAATAGGGTTTCTCCAAAGATATAATTCCACTTACTTCATATAAAGACAACTGAGCAACTCTGCGGAAATTGAAACACAGAGAAGTTGATCTGTGAACGACAACGAAGCCCGAAGGTTTAAACACTTGTCATTTCTTTTTAAATAACTGTTTTTTGGGGGTAATGCCGTTTTATTTTCTAAAAGCTTGATAAATGACCTGGTATTGTATACCATTTTGGTCAGGTCCTCCGGGCCCCCGTTGTTGTTTACTTTCGTTGAATGTGGGTATTGGATAGAAAGTGACAGAGTGAAAGGAGTCACGAATGAATAGTTACGCGGACGGAAATAGTGCAAAGTGATTCGTGTTGCTGGTCATAGCGTCATGCCTCAGGGCATTAACCGGAAAACAAGGAGGAAGAAGTTGACTGATAGAGAGAGTCCGGCCAATTTCCGACTCCCCTGGAGATCCAAGAGTTATTGGCTTGACGCTAAAAGCAGACCTAACCGAGCATAATCTCATACGTTTCTGCTCGCCCAATGTCGTAATAAACGGCTAGTCACGAGAATGGCAATATCAAGGAAGACATGGATGCACAAGGAATACGTAGAGTTTAGCAAAGAGACATGACGTTCACATGCATCTACTCTCATAGCGATGTTGCATGTTATCCTGGAGATAAGCATACGCATCCAAGGAAATGCAGATGCTGCGGTGGAAATTAACTTAACGCATCCTCGTTGTAAGTAAAAAGGTTGTCCTTTGATGGATCAATCTCTCTCAATATATATATATATATATATATATATATATATATATATATATATATATATATATATATATATTGTGATCTTTTTCGTTCCTCAACTCTTAACGATGTACTCTTCCACGTAAAGGTGAGAGATTTGCAGATAAAATATCTCCTACGCATCAGTAGAAACAGCGAATAATGTCATTTATATGTATATATATAATTATTGAGTCTTCCACAGATGGCTGTTTCTTTGTATCACAAGACTCCAGTGTGGTTGTAGACCACGAGGTAAGATCACTTCAGACCCATAGGCTGGAATTTTACATCTTTCCTGCTGGACGGTCAGTGGTTGAATTTAAGCGATATATTCAATTTTGCACAATTCCCGATCATTAAAATGTTCTATTCCAAAGTTAAAAGTGCTTTACTTACATATATATATATATATATATATATATATATATATATATATATATATATTGGTGAATGTGACAATTAGAAGGTAAGGAGAAAAACTCGAGAGAAAGTAAGTTTTACCCATCAGAGGGTTTTGTTAATCTTTAATTTTGTGGGTATATTTTGATCCACTTCGACGGCTGCCGGACATTTTTTCCGGGGAATATTTACTGCAGTTCACAGAAAATTTCGCTGTTCACATGTTGGAGGACGAAAAAATGAGGATGCTTCTGTTTGGTTTGGCTGCTTAGCAGGAGCAGGAGGGGAGGTATTTGTGTATTTGCCAGAAAAATTATGTATGGCATGATGAAAAATTTGCTGAGTTGTCTCTTTCAAATACTATGATTGATGGTGCGTGACACTTTTTCATTCTCTGATAATATACGTACCTTTTCTTGAGTGAATGGTTAGCTGTTAATCAATTTCTTATGTGTTAGTGTTGTAATATGTTGCATCTATGTGATTCTGTTGGTGACCATACCATTGTGTCAGTGTATTGTATTGTGATATAAAGGCTAATTTGATGCATCTGCAAGCCAAGGTGTCATGGATATTTTTGATGAAATTGGCTCGGTGTATTTTAAAGTTGTTTGCGTTTATTGTTATGTTCAACCTGGGTGTTTGTATTTTCATCCAGTTTTATGACTTATGTTCGTATATATATATTTTTTGAGAGAGAGAGGGGGGACTCATATGAACTGCTGCATATATTTCTTCTGAAAAAGATGGCTGGCACCCGTCAAAATCCATCAAAATATGCCTGAAAAAATTTCAATGAAAATTTGAGGTGTAACAACTACTTCCTCTCTAGTTTTTTCAATTCACCTTCCGATTGTAACTTTTCACCAGATATAATCACAGCAACCATACAAACATATATATGCTTTTATCCAATTGCTCAGGATACGTTTCAGAGTATTTTTGCATATGCTTTTAAAATGTGTTTGAGACACCCAGTACTTTGTGTTCTATTCAGCACTTGAAAATAAAGCAAGGATTTCATTGGTATTCATTTGTCCATTTGGGAGGTATATTTCAATCACAGTAAATTAATTTTGGTCAGTTTAGTTTCATGTTTCTCCATGCCGGTAATAATGTTGAACAAAATTTCGATTCTCCATCAGAAATTTAAAAAAAACAGTACAAGATGATGTTATTTTTAGAAACTCTGATCACTCGCTCAAATCGATACGATAAATGTATGTGTAATTTCAATAAATATTGCTACTGACCGTGTTATTATGGGTTGGAAAATAAAGCTCAAGGGATAAACAATTCCCAGAAAAATCTCTATAATTTGAAACACTCGTAAAGCTGTAGACACAATCATGATAATTCACTTGGCCTTTTTCTGTTTTAGACAATGGCGTCTTTTCATTAACAACGAACAAAAGGGAAGACACTTTCATTATTCACTAGAAATGTTTTGTCCGAAACTCAACATCCTGTCGGAGTGTACTGAATAAATAAATGAAAATTACATTAACGAAAAAAATGATTTGAGAATGATGGAAGATGAAGAAATATATATTTATTATTCAATCATAGCTAGCGATATGAAAAGCTATTTATGTAAATTAGTACGTCCATTCGTATAATTGGTTGTCTGATTGTTTTGTACGATCCCTGCCATGACTTTAAACTCCTAATGGATTGGTCCATGAGAAATAGATTAGCATAGTGAATGGAACAAAATGTTGTAATCATATGAGATTGTCTGTTATGACCAAACGATATATATTACAGAGCAGAAATGCTCATGTCTTAATGTCTGATAACGCATAAAAACTGCTTGAATCTTGCTGTGACAGATAAAATCAAAATTGGATACTCCAATCATTGGAAATAGACCATCTAATAAAATATCCTCAAGCTGCTAAGTCCTGATCCATTTAAATAACTCTGTTATAGTTGTTATATATTTGTCACTGAATAAATACGTGTCAACAATTGATTTGTGTGGAAATAGATAGCACTAAGTCTAAAAGGGAAAAAAAAGCAAGGGCTATAAGCATGAAATTAATGAAAAGTCATGAATGATATCATGAAAGAATTCAGCATAGAGCACTTAAGGACGGTAATAAAAATTAGTAGTAGTTAATTCAACATCAGCAACGATCAAATGAATTAATGCCTGAACAGTTTTTATAATGATATATTCTGGGCCCTTCTTAAACTGGGCCGGAGAAAAACTGCGAATATCAAGTTACAAAACAGAAACATCATAATGATTGATAAAGTCAAACCAAATCTTTATCTTCATGTTTAAGCGTACATCTAGCTGAACACTCTCCCAATTTACAAGTTGTCCCCGTACATAATGATAATTCTAAAAGAAAGTATAGCGTCTGCTCAGATTCAGCAACAATGGGATATGATGGCCGGTGACAAGGACCCGGTTTCTGCAGCATGCATGACCTTGAGTCTGGTCAAGAGCCGCACTCTATCCCTGCAAGTCTTATCATCAAATCCTTGGTAGTGTCTTAGTCCAATGAGGAGATGCAGCTATCCTCATCATAAAGGATCGAAGTGTACTTGATAAGCCGCTGAGTGTACACGATAAATTGTCCAACCAGGATTCGAAACTGGCACCTTTTTGCTCATGAGACCGATGCAATGACTATTTCATTATCCGAGCAGACAGAGCTATTATCATCAACAGTCTGAAAATATTACAAACGAAATAAAAAGAAAGAGGAGAAAAAATCGCAGTCATTTGACAATCCATTCATTTGACCCAAAGACACAATGCAAAATGAACTCTGAAGCAATTTTGCATGAACGACTGCGACATTAATGATTTGGGGGTGACCTATTATGTTGTTGCAGACAATAATACCTGGATGCGTCAATCCATCAGGGCTAGTTATTAATTAACTTCCAGGACAAACAAAGACCAATCAGCACGCGTCAATCTGCATGAATATTCATGAAGAGGTTTCGAGCATCACCCATAATTCATTGCAATTACAGTCGCTTTTTCTTCTGACACGCACCGTCCGTTCGATTGTTCAGGCGGACCGGGTCTTAAGTAATAATGCATAAGGTTCCAGGGCCATAAATAGACGAATCGAACAGCGTACAGTTGTTCATAACTCAGATAATTTTAATATATATATATATATATATATATATATATATATATATATATATATATATATATATATATATATACTATGGAGGGAACAAAAATAAAGTAAAAAGAGACAGGTGTGGTTAGTCCCTCAATAGAAAGCCTTATGTGACCAATATTTTTTGACAGCATGCCATTTTTGGGCGTGACCAATTAAAAGATCAGGGAGAAGGGAGGCCAATGAATTAGTTACCTCCCTCGCATTTTAGCGGACAGTAATCACTAAAAGAAAGTATTTCGAAAAATAAGCAGACAAAAACTATAACAGGATTATCTAACATTGTAAATTAAGTCCTTCACTTAAAACATACTGGGGGAATTAAAAACACAAATAAAAACGACTCGACTAAAGAGATAATCAAGTAAATTTTTAGATTTTCAGCTCGCTAGCTTCATTAGTGTAGGCTCTACGCGAATTACATACACACAAAAATGCATACATACATGCAAGAAACACATATGTAAACAGCAAGCCAACAAGCTAGACCAACATGAAAAATTGAAGAAACTTATGTTGACAGTCGTACAACAGATTTTGATGACGGTTTTGGATAGGTTGTATTATTGGAGTGGTGATGCAACGTCTAGCGATACAGAATAGCTATTCACCTGGGACGAAGTAGGCAATGTTCTGCTCTAACGAGAAAATAACTTTGTTGCTTTTCGCGACGAACATTCAAAAGATCGTCTTAATAGACGCAGTGAGGTGAATGGTGGGTTGGAAAGACTCAACGTAACCCATAACATGCGAATCATTCCAGTCATTGCAATTCCATGGCTAACTCCAGGAAAGTTTTCGTTTTATTATGATTGATTGGCAATTCAGTATAATCTGTAAGATAGGGATTCTGTCTTGCAATTGATAGGTTTCAATAGATTATCTCGCAGTGGATACGAATTACGTTTGCCACCAGCTGCGATTAATAGGTTTATTTTTGACAGTTTTCAATAATTATGTCTCTGCCTCGCATAAAAGAATCATCAAAGCCTGTGGATGTACAAGAACTAACTATCTGGGAGATCATCAAAAACATTTATAGATAAAAGATCTAAAATAATCTATTAGAAAAAATACCTTCAAATGATTTGGGCATTATTGTCCAAAAGGACCATGGGAATGCAACGGAGTACTTTTAAAAAAATCAAATCATTGGTAGATGGTGCCTAGTGGTGTACTCATGCAAATTCCTGAGGTGTAAATATTACCAGAAGCCCCCGGAAACACATGATAAAAGACACGCCGACAAACAGAACAACATATAGCCCACTCAACTGGTCGGTTGTGCGAGCCATTTATTTGGCTACAGTGATCTGATATCTATATGAGATTATTGAATAACTTACTTATATAAATCTTGATTTTAGGAATAGTGCTTATTACTCCCTTACTGAATTATTCTGAGCATTGACCTTCTTCCTTTGAATATATTCTTTTCACTTTTCGGTCATCTAAGTGAATAACTCGTTGATAAAACTGGACTCGTTAGTCTTGTCAGTCATTGGGCAAATGTCTTTAGACAGCATACTGTGCTATGGATGATCAGTTCAGAAATTAGAAAAACAATTGTGATCGATGAAAAAGCTACTTTTCTTGCCTTTATCTATCTTGCAAATTGAACTCTGGAGCCTTTGCCGGGATGGGGTCAAAAAAACAACGCGAAACACATTTTCCCAGACAAGTAAGGAGAAAATGTTTTGATATTCACCCATCTGACTCCATCAAGGCAACCCTTACGTGTGATATATACATGATTGTTGCCACTCAAATACGAATATGTCGGGTCCCATTTCTCCACTGGAGCGTCTGGTGCTTGAGAAAGGGGCCGAACTCACAGAACAGTCTTAGTTTGGCAAGATGTTCTGTTAAGCGGCAGTAGAACATATGCTGAGATGACTGCAGAACAATCTTATTATTACTTACAACGTATAATCTACTCAAACGGTCACCCATTTTGGGAATGACTAAGCTTGACATTGCTCAATTTGGGTGACCTTACGAGTACCGGTGTATTTGATACAATGCATACACACATATATTCAAAAATAGCTGGTCAGCCACACTCACTTGAAAATTGAAGAAACGTGTGTAAACACTTGGTTGACAGAATTTAGCAGCTTTCAGTTCTTGATTGAAGCAAAAAGATTGCAATTTAATGCAGTGACGAACTCTATGCAAAAGTGAGCATCAATTTTGTGTGATAACTTGATCTGTGGTTGATTTTAGCTCGTCTTGATTATTTTCCACTTGTTAGTAGGTTTTCAGTTCTATAAATCACCTTTCCTAATCCCTGCTTCCAGCAGCGCTCGAACACCGACTTTGTTGACAAATGGGAAATAAGTAACTCTCTGAATACGGAGGTAGGCCCCCTTTTATTTGGCTAGGGATATTGTACTGCACCAAATTCAAGTAACTATAACTCCTCTCCCCCTTCCTTCCTTCTTTCTCCCCCTCTCTCTCTCTCTCTCTCTCTCTCTCTCTCTCTCTCTCTCTCTCTCTCTGCTTAGAAAAAATAGTATTTTAAATCCTAGCTTTGACTCGTTCTATCATTGTCCAAATGCACCAATGGAAAATACAGAATTATCTTAACCACAAAACGGCGTTTTACTCGGATAAGGAGAGTGTCTAGCAGCAGTCTCTTGAGACCATAGGGCCTTCCTCCTTTCCAGGGGAATCTATTTTCAAAATTTGGAATTTTACCGTGGTTTGAACACACACCCTGAGAATCCATGGGGAATACGCTGCAAGATTTGCAAAAGGGGGCTAATTTTAGTGTGAAACAATTGTGTAGCACCAGGATTATAATGAAGAGGGTCTGCTTCGAAAATCAGCCTGAAATCCATTGAGATGTCGAGTGCTTATTATCGATCAGCTTCCAAAATGGAGAGTTGTTCTCGATTTTTTCCTGTGTCAAATGGAGAGTCAATGTAATTAACTTCCTACATGCAATTATATTTATAAATATAGAAAAAGAAAAAAGAGAAGTTTCCACTCATTAACCTCTACTGTATTAGTGGGAAGTTATGAAAAAAATAGGTAAAAAAAAAAAGTCAGAAATCTTAGGAATGGATCAGATCACACATGCCTGACTGTTTCGTATTTCATCATGTCAGTCATTAAGAATCTATAGGTTTAAGTTTCTCTCTTCATCTTCATCTTGGATCAATGCTGGAGGCGAGATAGTATGACTGTGCTTTTTCTTCATTTCGCCCACGTTTTCATTTATAGAACGCAAAACTTTTTATTCAACATCATCATCACCATCACTGATAGTTCTTCTTCTTCTTCTTCTTCTTCTTCTTCTTCTTCTTCTTCTTCTTCTTCTTCTTCTTCTTCTTCTTCTTCTTCTTCTTCTTTTAATTCTTCTTCTTCTTTTAATTCTTCTTCTTCTTTTAATTCTTATTCTTCTTCTTCTTCTTCTTCTTCTTCTTCTTCTTCTTTCAATTCTTCTTTTCCTCTTGATTCTTCTTTTTCTTTTAATTCTTCTCTTTCTTCTAATTCTTCTTCTTCTGATCCTTTTGATTTTACATCATATCATCATTATCATCATCTTCTTTTCACTCTTTTTCTTCTTTCTCTGTTGTTGTTGTTTTTTTTCTTCTTCTTTTTCTTCTTTTAATTTTACTTAATGTCATCATTATTATCATCTTTTTCATTTCTTGGTTTTTCTTCATATACTGGTATCATCCATATCACCGTCAAAGATGTCTTCTTCTCCTCCTCCTTCTTCTTCTTCTTCTTCTAATTTTTCTTCTTCTTCTTCTTCTTCTTCTTCTTCTTCTTCTTCTTCTTCTTTTTCTTCTTTTTCTTCTTCTTCTTCTTCTTCTTCCCATTTTGACTCCATCGTCTTCCATGGAACTATTTTACCCTCTTAGATAACTTAGAAAATCTCCATTTTCTCATTTTGGTTTTCAAATTGCATTAATGCTTTTATTCTCCCTTCAAGCTTCTTTTTTCTTCCATAGTATTCTATCTTGGAGCATCATCGCCATTTTAGTGCTGCACACTTACAATTCAAAGTCACTGTCATACCAGTTCAACTCAACTAATATGAACATCTTTTGTTGGGTTTGTTTGTCATTTGTAGTTAACATTGCTATGGAATTGTACATTTGTTTCAGCTTATTGTTTTATCAGGAAATCTTTAGAGAGAATTGTCTCTCATTTATTCATTACTCCATTCTTCCTTCTTTCATTCATTTTGCTTGTATTTTTGCGCCATAGATATTGCCAGCACAATCTTCATCGATGTATGGTTTTTCCACTTCTCCTCTTTCTTCCTCTTCTTCTCCTTTTTCTTCTTTGTTAACAATTTCTTTCCCTTTCTTCATGTGACGTTTTCTTTTTCTGCCTCTTTCCTTTCCCTTGAACCATTGGTGTTACAGCAATAATACTCCTCCTCGTCCCTCTCCTTCTCGTCCTTCTCATCCTCGTCCCTCGCCTCCTCGTCATCATCATCAGCAGCAACAACATCATTCTTTTTTCTTTTTCCTCAACCTTCTTCATTTGAAGATACTTATCTTAAACGTGTCTCTCTTTCCTTCCTCTTCAATATTTTCAAAAATTTCGGCTTATTTCCTTTCTAATCATCATTATGGGAGCTCTTTCAAATATTCGTTCTTTTGTCCGTATTCACTCGTCGTATTTTTTCTCCCTGTATTTCGTTTCCTTCCGTCAAATATTACTTCATCTTTTCATTATCATCCATGAAATATCTCCTGCGTATTTCTTCAAATGATAGGAGAATCGACAAAAAAATCCAGCGCCAAACAGACACCTGAGCCAAAATATTTCCAAAGTTGTATAAGAATAATTTCATCGCGCCAAGACTGTGCAGTATCACTGAGTAGAAATGCTGTAAAAATCGGCTATAAACTTCCTGTGACAGATATATGTAGAACAGCGGATTTTTTCAATAAAAGTAGACAACATGAAATAAATATATCAACAAAAAATGGCAGTGATATTTGGATTGGAAAAATTCTAAACGATTGAGTGATACTAAACACCTTGATTTAAACAATGCTGCGAAATACATAATATTCGATTTTGATAAGATACATTCGTTTAACGACGAATTTCAAAAAAGTAAAATTTTTTTCACGCGCTTACTAGCCTCCCTATATTAATTCGATACTGATCTTTATTTATACATGCTGCTTTCATTAGGTTTTACATATTAGATCTGAATCCATCGAGAAATTAATCAGGAATACCATCTTTTTTTCTCTCAATCTGGAACAGCTCGAACGGAACTTTTACTTTTCGATCTAAACATCAGGAAAGTTTACTGAAGTATATTTTTTCAGTCAAAGTTTTTGTTTCATTTGTTTATTTATGATTCAAACTTTTGAACTGCAATGCTTTTTCAGTCAATGTTTTCTAAAACTTCTTTTCAACGATCATTTCGAGTAAATCAGTATTTTTAAATTCATATTTTCATCCATTCTCTTTTGAGCTTCGACTTAAACATATTTTAAAATCTTATATCAATGCCTAAGAACTGAAAATAGGGACATGAAGAAACTATTTAGCAGATTTTGTCCCCACAACATTTTCCCCCCTCAAGGTAGTTCTTCGACACACAGTGTAGCTATTTAGTGTAGCTATTCTAGAAATATATAATGAAGTTCCCAAAGGCAACACTTTTTTTTCATTTTTACGGTGTTCATCACATCTTTTTACGTTGATTGCCCGTTTTATGCCAGTAAATTGAATGGGAAAAGGTGTCAAATTGTGAAAATAACTGCTTCTTTGAATAAAACAATGGTGATTATTTCGCCTAAATGAAATATTGTTAGAGCAAAGCAGGGATGATTATTTTGCTTCAGGACCATCAGCCAGCCAGAACTGTCTGAAGCTGTCAACATCACCTGTCATAAGCCCGTGGAAAGATTTTGCGATTGAATGTTGAGGTATGCTGTTTTATAAAGTGTTTGAAATGAATCTTCCATTACCCCCCTAAATCCCCGTTGAATTTCTAAAGAACGTTCGGCCATATTTATCTGTACTGACATAATGGAAGCGGGGGCCTGAGGTACCAACCTTTCACTTCACTCTCTGTCATCGATAAAGAATGACCAGAAGTTGTAGGAGGGAGTGAATTTAGCTTTCATGATATATTGCGTAATGATCAACAAGTTGGTGAAGATTGAGATTGAAATAGTTTAATTCTACGTTAGGTTTGATGTAGATTTGTTTACTGTTTTTATTTGCATAAGAAAAAAAATGAACGACTTTTTCTATTTACGTATTCAAAATCGAGTGTTGATTTCTCGCGGAAAAGTTTCAGTTATACCTGAAAAAAAGTTGAGCTTTTTCCCCTCAGCTTCTTTTATTATTATAGGTTAATTCCTTTTCTTTATTCTTTGAGATTTTTTCATCATACATCATAATCATCACCATCGACTACTTCATCACCAATTTTATTCCTTCTAACTTTGTCTTTTTTTTCTCCGTTCGTTCCATTATCAATGCCATTTTTCTTTTCTCCTCTGTTTTTGTCTGGAATTTTCATCATCTTCCTTTCCGTTTGGAATATTCAGGAAGGCGCAAAATAAGCGAACTATTTTGATTCTCCTGACCCATACTCTGTGTGTGTGAGTTTGTGTGTTTGAGTTCGTGTTTATTTGTGTGTGTGTGTGTGTGTGTGTGTGTGTGTGTGTGTGTGCAAGTGCGTGTGCGTGTGTGTGTGTTCACATACGTGTATGAGAGTTAAGTATTAATTAATTGCTGATTGATGATGTAACAATCATTTATGTTGCTTTTACACCCGCGTTAGTTAAAACACTGAAAAACACACACAAAAATCAGTGGGGGCTGAATGAATGAAATATGCCAGATTTCTTCACAGCACACTGTATTTTCGTATCCCTTCTTATGTTTGTCCTTCTTCAAACTATCGACAGAAGAACGAAATCTCAACTTCTTTTCGTCTCGTGTATCCGACACTATCTTGTATACCAGAATCTCTTAAAACTGCATAAAACTCCTCATATTTTTTCTTCTCTTCTTTTTCGTACGATCGACATTCTTGCAGTCTTTCTCCAGTTTCTTGCTCTCAGGACTAATCTCAAAGAACGTTAATAGGTTTCCTTGAATTTCCATTGCAGACAGTTTCATCTGTCCCTAGCAATCTTTTTATAAGACGATGCACCGAGGCTTTGCCAGTGTCCCCGAAAGATACAATGATGTGCAAAATAAGATGACTGCCTTTTATACTTTCTGACCACTGTTCATTATACTTTTCTCTTGAGTATGATAACGTTTGTGCACGTGTGCGTGTGTATATATGTGTGCATGTGCATGTGCACGTACGCATACGTTTTTTCCTTTCATTTCGCTATAATAAAAGTTCTGGATACAACATACGAAACTGGTCATTGTTAGTACGCTCTTGCCGGTCGCTATTTCAACATGTTGTTTATGATAAATTCAAAAATGCAAACAAAGAAACAACAAATTCAGTTGTCTGACAGAGATGAATAGTCAGTTTGATTAGCAGCATCCAATAGTAAAGAGTAATTGTGTCACAATTATGATGCCGGAAACAACACTCTAAGAGCTTATTTTGTTGAACGTGAATTTTTTTTTTTTTGCCTGTGATTTCTGGGAATCCATTTCGTTAGTCGTGATGTCCAGTGGTTGTCTGACATTCTGACAACTGGCCTACCCATTGTTGTTAATTTTTAATACTCTATATGATATTCTAGAACCCCATTTGTTTGAGCACTTGTTCTCAAATTGTTAGTTGTAGGGAATGTAGGGTCCTATGTTGAGTAAATTGAAAAGCGTACTGTAAAAAAGGCTAAATTTATACTGTTTGCAGATATTAATTTTGCAACATTTGAATTCTTAGAACAAAATATTCATTGAAATTTTTAGTATCTTGAAAGCACACATAAAAGTTGCATTTTTTGTTTGTTTGATTGGAGGAAAGAATCGAATAGAAACATCATAAAATAGACATTAAAAATCTTCTGCTTTATAGATATTCAAAAATGCCACCAGCTCCTTAGGTTCGTAGGTTTTCTATCCTCTTTTTACTTCTATTGCTATTGCATAGCTCTCTCCATATGTGCATTGCACACACACACACACACACACACACACACACATATATATATATATATATATATATATATATATATATATATATATATATATATATATATAAAGAGATAGATATAAAGAAATAGATATAAAAAAATAGATATAAAGAGAAAGATATGAATGTGTATATATATATATATATATATATATATTTATATATATACATATATATATATATATATATATATATATATATATATATATATATATATATATATATGTATATAAACTCAAAAGCTTTAGAAACTTCAAACACTATATATTAAAAAAAACACATATCCATGCGTATCATCATCATCACCATCATTAGTCTTTCAATGTCTGTCATTGGATATAGGCCTTCCTTAGAATTCGCCACACTCCTCTATCTTGGGCGTTGCAGAGCCAGTACTTTCCGAATTTGTCTTGCTCGTCTCTCCATCTGATACTCTGCCAGCCTCGGTTGTGCATGTTATTGCAGGGGATTCATGTCGTGAGTCACGATGTCCATCGGTTGTCCGCCATACTTGCAACATATTTAGGGTGTGAATAGCCTTGAAGTAGCCATGAAAATCATTTTGACCAATTGATATGAACAAACTTGGATGCAGTATTATAGCAAATAGAAAATATAGGAAAAGTGACTGGAGATGATCACAGGAAGATCATACCAAAATGTTACTGAACTTTTTTCATGTTTTGCATGCCTCTCTCAACTTGAATAACTGCTTGAATTCACGTGGAGAATAGATCAGTACAAATTCATTGCTATTTGAACGTCTATAAAAACTCATCTTTTGAGAATATACAACTCAGGTAGAAATCCACAGTCGAAGTGGATAGAAAGGGAAATCTGGTACAGCAGACCATATCTAAAATGCGTACATTACCCTTCCTTCGATGAGGTCCAAATTTTTGACATTACAGTCTTAAAGAGGTAGGGGAATATCTATTTGGTGGGGATCCCCTGATTTTTTTTTTAACTGCATGGGTATATGAATGATGTTATGCTTTTGTCCTCGGACACAGTGGGAATGGATTGAAGAGCTTCATATCTCAATGATGTCCTCACTAACGATATGTCCTTTTTTAAATGATATGTTCTTTTCTTTCACTTGGATTATTCAACAAATTAAATCTGAAGTTTGAATCACCCGAAACGTTATTCCAACATTAACAAGAAAAAAATGGAGTTCAAAAATATGAATTAAATTTTGAACGTAAAATGCGAAACTACAACAAACAATTTTGCAATTTTGTCGTAGAATTTTTAAAAAAAAGTTTTTCTTTTCTTTCACGAGGGTTATACACTAAACGAAACTTCAAGTTTGGATCACCCGAAACGTTATTCCCACACCATCAACACTAAAAGAGTTTTAAAAATCTGTATGAACTTTGGAATATATAACGTAAAATACTGCAAACGATTTTACCATAAAAATAAAATAAAAATAGAGTTGATTCAAACTACTGGAACAATGTGAGAGATTTTCGAAAAAATTGCTTTAAAAATCTATAACAAATCGGATTTTCGATGGTACAAGAAATTTAGACATTCATTACAAGCAGGAAAAGGCTGCCCCCGCTTGAATTTATGACTCACAACGTTAATTGCCCGAGATCAGGTGATAATTAGTAAGAGGAGATAAGTATTCATATAACTGCAGAGTATATTGATGCAGTAACGCCCACAGTTTAAAGATCTGGGTATTTTGGAGGAAGGTGTATATCTAAATTAGAAAATGAGAATGGCAGTGGGCAGGCCATGGCACAGGTCAGACAACCGTTCAATATCATGATATGCAATTTTGATTGCTAAACATCACTTGCAAAATTATGAACAGCAAAAAAAAAGATTGCATGACAATTTAGACAGGTTCAAGATATAATGTCGCCATGACGTCCATGATCGAGAGATTTGGTAGGCATGGGGGGATGTGTATGTCAAATGACGAATGTTATAGACATGTTAATGTTGATGATGTCTATTCGACGGAAGGCTGTTGTTGCTGATGATGATGATGTGTATATTCCTACACATTGTCGATTTTATTTCATATTTCTGCGTGCAGAATAAGATCATGGGTTGGGTTGACCACAGAATGAAGAAATATTTCTAACTTAGTGATTCTTCAAGAAGAGGATTAAGACTTCGATCGGCAGCTTAATGGGGTATTTCTTCGGCCTTGGTCGTTCTGGCTTTTTTGTTTTCATAAAGAAGAGTTATCTGGCTTTCTCAGTCAGCCTCAGAGGCTGTGCCATCAACTGCACATCACCATTCAGTACTAACCATACAATACATCAGCATCTTTTTATACGCAGCTAAGTCTATGCAAGTTGATATATCGCCACTGGCTTTCGTCTTTGGGAGCAAAATAAGAGCAAATAAATATATGGCTTTGCTGAAGCTAAACTCCCTGTCAACAGAAATGAATAAGTGGACGTTTTCGACCTTCCTAACTTCTTCCTTCAAATCGTAATAAATTAGATTATTTCCTTTTTGTATCATATATATATATATATATATATATATATATATATATATATATATATATATAATTTATATATATATATATATATATATATATGTATGTATATGTATATATACATATATATACATATATACATATATATATATATATATATATGTATATATATGTATATATATATATATATATATATATATATATATACATATATATATATATATATATATACATATATATATATATATATATATATATATATATATATATATATATATATATATATATATATATATATAATATTCAGGTTTGTCTCACTATGCATGTGTATGTCTTTCTCAATCTGAAGCTAGATTTCCGTTTTTTCCTATCTTATTTCATTCTTATATTTTCCATTATATATATATTCAATCCCAAAATTCTATCCTCTCTTTCTCTCTTTTTATCCCCTTATCTCTTCCTCTCTTATCATCTCTCTCTCTCTCTCTCTCTCAAATTATATATGTGGATATATATATATATATATATATATATATATATATATATATATATATATATAGTTATGTAAGTATATGCAGAAGAACATATCAAATTTTGTATTTGTATCTTTATCAGTTTTTTTTTTCAATGTTTCACCGAGATTTCATTTATTCCTGGAAACATTTTTGTCTCGAGATTTACAACGTCCGAAAGTTTGAAATGCATCAAAGTTTGTCTGAAAGAAGCAATAAAAATAAAGTTATAAAGAAGGTTCTGGAGGAGTACAAACCACTACTTTTTGTTTTGATTTTTACATAAATGTTATGCAGGACTTGGATTTTTATATAGTCAACAGAAAAACATGATAATAAGAATTCACAAAGGCTCATGGATGATTTCTTCCCGATAGAAAATACAGCCTCTTTTATCTTTCTGTCCGTCTGTCTGTCTGTCTGTCCGTCTGTCTGTCTTTCTACCCTTCTCTCTCTCTCTCTCTCTCTCTCTCTCTCTCTCTCTGTCTCTGTCTCTGTCTCTCTCTCTCTCTGTCTCTCTCTCTCTCTCTCTCTCTCACACACACACAGAGGTTGATTCACAGATTTTTTGTCCCTTCAATTCACGGTCAATTTTGAAAGTTTTAGATATAGATCAGTACAGCTATGGTAACAGTATATATATATATATATATATATATATATATATATAAATATATATATATATATATATATATATATATATATATAGTATTGTTAATAAATAATATATATATATATATATATATATATATATATATATATATATATATATAGTATTGTTAATAAATAATATATATATATATATATATATAGTATTGTTAATAAATAATATATATATATATATATATATATATATATATATATATATATATATATAGTATTATTAATAGATAAGTGCAGCCTTACCAACTTTCTTCTAAATCATAAGGATGTTGATATATTTGTTGTAACGCTAAACAAAAAAAATGACGGTATAAGGTATTTTTTTCAACTGCATTGGAACTCAATAGCCAAAAATCAGAATATAGAGTAGTCCAAAAATAAATAGACCCCCACAAAAGTAGTTTTTCTTCAATCAATATTTCGAGTGAAGACAGCACATAGTATTTTTCAATATTTGATTTAGTTTACAGATTTAATGGTTCTGTGGATAAAATGCGACTCAATAGCTCGATCAGAGCTCATACAATTCAAAACTACGATGTTTCCACCATCAAAACTTATCAGTTCAGACCTCTTACTTTCCTTTGTACACCGCAATATGATACTGCCTAACTTGTCGGAAGCAATTATACTCAATTCATTCGATTTTTGTTCCATTTGACCACAATTTGATGTCACAAAAGGAGCCTGTTTGTCTCGATGTCAGGAGTGGTTTTTCACGCAGTCGTTGGTCATGTAAACCTATCTTGTTTACAGCGCGTTTGATTGATGTAATTCACGGCATGTACTTTTTCACTTTGATAGCAATCAATTTTTGCAGTCATTTTTTTCAAGGCTTCATCAACTGATCTCCTGATACATCAAATAGATCCTAAGGTCAGCTTGCGTGGTCAACGTGGTTGCTGCTGTACATATCTAAATTTTCCACTATCTTTATACAATTTCGGCAACATTGAGTTTGCTTACCATCAGTCTTGCAGCTTTTTTTCGGTGGATGTATTTCTGTTTGAGCAAATTAATAACGAATCTGTTCACTGATAAGTATGTAGTTATAGAAGTTATCCAAGCATTGCAGGCTCTATTTCCATTTTTTTTTAAATCCTCCCCAAAAAGCAAATTTAGTTCGAATATATATATATATATATATATATATATATATATATATATATATATATATATATATATATATATATATATATATATATACATAAATATAGTAAGTATTTATGAATTTAGTAACAGTATTTATCCTTGTTTCTATCGAAGATGACGATTGGTTCCCTAGTATATACTTACTCAATATTTCATTTCTTAAGAAATACTGTGAATATTTGTAAACGTCCGATCAATTCCATCGAGGTTTATAAAGATTGACAAAAGTAATCCCAGTGGGAGAATCGATAGCTTCAAATAGTTGGAGGAGACAGTCGCAACAGCACGACTCGCACGTTTAAGTGGAAGAATCCATTGATGAACACATGAAAACAATCAGAAGAAAAGTTAATGTTCATGACATAGATGTGTTTCATATTTGTGGGCCCCCTCTCTCTTCAGCTTATTATTCCGAAAATATTCGACTAGTTTGACGATTTTTTTTTCTTGCTTTTCCCACAAACCGGGAGTCCTTCTATCAGTTTCATGTATTTGACTATTATTGTCTCTCATTCCGTCACGTAATCTGTATATATATATATATATATATATATATATATATATATATATATATATATATATATATATATATATATATATATATATATATATATATATATTTTACGTATACTACTTAATTGTGTAAGTTCAAATCAATCTCTTGATTTGAATTAACACCATATTTTGCTTTGTCTGGCTCAGGGACAGTGACGAGAAATGACTGAGTAGAAATAACATGTTGCGCCTATTTGGAAATGAGAATACTTGCTTTCACTTAGGCTTTACCACCAACCTCTTATCTCCATTGGATACATGCATATTCCAATGGATTACCATATTTCAAGGTCTAATGATCTATGATGTTGCACATGAACGGTATTTTTTTGTTTTTGTATCACAGAGAATAATTCCTAAAAAGAAAGAGCCAATAATGTAAAAGCAATTTTGCAGATTCAGTGCATATAGGGATATTATTAGCTGAAATCCCATTAGTGTTAAAAAAAAAAAGAAGGGTTTACAACCAATGCATCCTTTAGATAGTTCCCTACAGAGCTGTAACATGGAACCTAATTAAATGATCTGGCCTCAGAGTGAGAATCGTACGACTTGCTCACGTGAGAATCATGCTCAACCTCACATGGAGATATCACACAACAGCAGGGTATATCAGAACGGAAAAATGAGTCAAGGATATCATAAATCCATGTAAAAACGAATGGTAATGGCCTGTCGATGTTCCAAGAAAAGTTGAACGACTGATGGCCATCATAGCTCCTGACGTGGATATGCAGGGATCGTATGCAAAACTTTGACCGGCAAAATATAGGATAAACGAACTAAACAAATTCAGAAAGTATTGGCTCAGAGACGCCACTGATAGAGGGGTATGACGAATCAGTAGGAGAGTTCATGCTCAAACACAGACCTTGAATAGTTGATTATTATTATTACTATTATTATTATTATTATTATTATTATTTGGAATCTCACACCAGTTGCCTGGTGGTAACCGCTGGAGTTTGAGTGACAGCAAGTCTCCTCAAGTCTCCAGCCATCCTCTCCTAGTACTCATAGGTCGCAGTAATTCTGCGATTAACAGTTTCACAACGGTTGCCCAGTGGTTATCGCTGAAGGCTGAGTAACAATAAGTCTCCTCAGGTCTTCAGCTAACGTCTCCTCTCTCTTTCGCATATCATGACAGAGCTTCACTTCATTGCAGTACTTATATCTCCAGCACTTTCCTCAGTATCCGTGCAGTTCCCGGTAGTGCTGGGGTCTGTACGGTCTCTATCCTTCCCCTAATCCCGATCTCCTCCAGTCTCTCCCTCAGCGTTTTGGGGACAGTTTCTAGTGCGCCCACTATGACTAGTACTACCCTGGTTTTCATGTTCCACATCTTCCTTAACTCTCTTGCTAGGTTCTTGTAATTTCCCCCTTTTTTTACCCTCCTTCTTTTTTACTCTATGGTCTGCAGGCACAGCAACGTCTACTATTTGGCAGGCCTTCCTTTTTTTGTCTACTATTACAAAGTCCGGTTATTATTATTATTATCATTATTATTATTATTATTATTATTATTATTAGTAGTAGTAGTAGTAGTAGTAGTAGTAGTAGTAGTAGTAGTAGTAGTAGTCGTAGTAGTATTACTGGAGTGTTTTGAACTTTTACCGGCGATGACGACTACCCAAGGAACTAAACTAATTTACTTAATAGTCTATTCCAATTTGAAACATCATGGTGATCAATCTTATCTGCTGTAAACCAATTACTCGAAGTGAACACCAGTACAGTGCAAACTATTTTGAATACGTTCAAACCTGGAAATATGGACCCCATTAAACATCAAGAGAGACGTAAATTTGTTCCTAATTACGCTAAATTATCAACTAGCATTGTTCAACGATTCACGAACGTTTCAAACATTTTCTTGAGACTACATGACTCAGATGGCGAGTATACAACGCCACCTCAAGGCAATGGGGAAGGTTATTAGGTAGGAGAAAATGAACTGAATGATATGCTCCATCCATGGCTGTTTCCGAGCTCACACCTTGCATTCACCTCTGTTAAAGTTTTCCATTATCACATAACATTCCTCCGAGAAATAATCATGAACATCAATTCGCTAATACAATATTCAATAATAAGGAAATCATAATCCGTGTTTATATTGAAATTATGACCACTACGGATAAAGGGTTTTATAGATATGGCATATTGACATTCAGGGATCGTTGGAAAAGGTTATTGTGTTGAATCTGTCATATTTTGATTAAATATTTAGCGATTTCATTGTTTTTTTTTTGGGGGGGGGTTACAACGACGTAATTCCTATCTATCGATCAATCAAAACCTCCCAGATGCTATCTTTCTGCTCTCTGAGTCATCATGTCCATCCATCGGTTGAAAAGATTTGGTCTATTCTTGTTACTGATGAATATCTAGTAAAATATTGTGTTTGTCTGCGCGTATCATATGGAACCATCTGGTCACAGATGAACATGCCATACATGTATTTGTATTTATTCATAATTAATTTGCTCAATGAATCAGATGGTATCTGACTTTGGCCACGCCTATTCCCGAGTACTGTTCCTGCTGTCACCCATCGCTTATTTAGTGAGATGGATCAAACCCCCTCTCAAAATATTGCTGACCGAATCTCTACGGCAATGGATCCCAACCACCGGACCGCAGGCCGGTACCAGACTCCAGAGCATGTGTTACGTAGAATCAATTTGACAATATGAGTCAGCTACACTCATCATAAAATGAAAAAGGTACAATTCTGTTACCTTGGAAAGTGATCTCAAATTTGTTTTAAAAAATCCTTTGCTCAAATCGAATTCAGGATTTGAGCAATTTATATGTGATTTATACTAGACTTATCCCGTATTGAACAAGTCCTCCGTGCAAAAAAAAAATGACTCATGCTCCACGGGATACATCAAATCAACTGCGGTTAGTATAGTTCAACATCAGAAGAATCGAACTCCTGACCCTTGCTATGTTTTGGATTAAAATTGCAAATCATCACTCTGCGACCGTTGCTTCTATTATTTCAATAGCTTGTGGTGTGGGCTGGTGCATCAGTTACAAACATGTAAAAACAGAATCGGTGATACAAGTCCAAAACGTTGTGAGAGTTGATCATGTTCACCTTGTACTAATGCCCTTGGGAAATAGCTGAGTCTACGTTCACCAGAACTCTATCCTATAGTTAGATGACTCAGGAAAATATCTCGAGAGCGCAAGGCTGTGATAATTGAATGAAAAGAGAGCACTTAGGCAAACCACTTCCCCATAATCAAGTACCAAAATCACACGGATAAAAGGAAAAAATGTTACAGCTATAAGCAAGCTTGACAAGAGACAAAACAATTAATTGAGTGGTTTCATTGTTGAGAAAATTAAAAGTCTGAAAAGTGATTGTGGAGATGCTGATATGAAACGAAAATTTTCATATCTAATAACAATAATTGTCTCTTGGAAGTTCGACACAGTGGAATGGATTGCTTTTCTAGGGTTTCTATTTTGATAGGAAAGAGATGCCGTGGAAGATGCAGAGACAGAAGGGGAACGTAATGTAGATTATAATAGCGAAACATTACTTACGCATATCATGATATATTGTTTGTGCGTGTGTGTTGGAGAGAGAGAGAGGAGGGAGGGGGAGTAGCGTGTGTGTGTGTGTGTGTATGTGTGTGTGTGTGTGTGTGTGTGTGTATCCAGGTGTTATTTGGAAGAAAATCATTTATGTACAATTTGAGTACACTAATAAGGACATTACAAAAATATTTATCTTAGCAGAATTGATTCCCATCTGAATTCAGTATTATACATATATCTATTTATATATATATATATGCATATATATATATATATATATATATATATATATATATATATATATATATGTGTGTGTGTGTGTGTGTGTGTGTGTGTATTGTAGAAGAGTTGACATCAAAGAGTGTAATTGATCAAGTCTGCATCACTGTTTTGGCTTTTTTCAAATGCTGTGAAAATTACAGAATCGCCTGAATTGAATTTGGACTGCAGAAATAGTTTGGTGAAGACAAGCGAGAATTTGATTGAGACGGGTCTCTACACAAGGGAATATTTTTTTGAGTTGATAAAGTTGATTTTAAGAGGGAAATGAATGCGACATACAGATATGGTCGGTGCCGGAAGGTTGGTTGTTTTAAGGGTACAGTCGTTGGTGGTTGTAAATGAAATGAATGTATAATAGGGAAAAGAGTATAAAATTGAATATGAAAAAGTAGTTTAGTCAGCATCAAATATATTACTGTGATCTTTGAGAGGTGTTATTTCATGTTGTTTATCAATTGATTTTGCTGATGGCAGGACAAATTAGAAAATACCTGGTCTTTTGATGATCGTGTTGCTGATAAATATAAGGGCGGATACAATCTACGTCTCTTGGAGATGAGTTTGTGTTGGATAATTTCTGTTCTTATTTTTTGGTATTGATTTTTGAATTACGTATATATATATATATATATATATATATATATATATATATATATATAAATTGGTATGGCTTTTGTTCATCGAACAATATGAAATATTGATGACAGTATTCGAGGTGTTGTTTCAAAATTATTGAAATTCTCTTCAGATGTTTTTTTATTTCTAAGTTTTTTCAAAAAGCGATTAAAGGGTGTAATAATGGTTGTCTTCAAAGGAGAATTTAGATTGTTAGGAGGCAAAAGTGTATATTGATATTGGAAAAAATCGTGCTTTCACATTTAGGAGGGCATCAGTTGTTGAAAAGGACTGTACGTGAAAAGTTTGAATATAATGGAGATATCTGGACATGGTTCACTGGAATTCAGAACTTGAAATAACGTGAACCAAGAACATTGCGTCATTGGTCTGATTTTGGATGAACAGGGGCATCTCACATAAGCGTTTAAAAGAATATGATGATTCCGACATGTTTTTTATATGTGTAAATATATCAATATTGATACACAAGATATATATATATTTATATATATATATATATATATATATATATATATAGAGAGAGAGAGAGAGAGAGAGAGAGAGATAGACTGAGACAGAGATACAGAAAACATACACCTAGGCATATATATGTAAATGGCTGGACAAATGAATCAAATTTGACAGTCATATATGAAAAGACTTAGCATTTTCCATACATCGATTCTCAATAAGTGCACCAACTTAAATGAACTGAGGTAGATGTATAATACTATATATATATATGTGTGTGTGTTTTTGTGCGTATGTGTGTGTATGCATGTATGCACGTATATGCGTGTGTGTGATTGTGTGTGTTTGTATTCATTGAAAGTATTGCCAAGGAAAGTTACCCTCATATGATCAGCTTATCTAACCATGTACATACTCTGAAATTACCCTGCGATTTTACGCACACGAAGGTATATAGATTCATGCAAACAAATAAATTGATAAACAAATATTTTTGATTCCAAAATGATTCTAATGACATATGCAGTCATATGCCTGAAAGAATAGAAAAGATATATACAGCATCCACACTGATATCCGTAATATACACTCATCTGGATTGATACTAAACAAAAAAAAAAAAAAACAGACATTTTCTATTTCATTCATAAAAAGTAAAATGCTCAAGTTTATATACATAGACTATTAGTGTGTATAGACATTCATGATTAAATCATAACATTGCTCGAACTTATGAATGTATTATGAATAACACATTTGGAACATATATGTACGTATATATGGAAGCACTTCAAATGTCCATCGACAAATCTATAATATATTAATTATTTATTGCAGTTAATAACATACATGTATACTAACGATCGGTTATTTGAACACAAAAGGACACTCACATGCACGCCTTTATAAGAATACTAAGTCATATTTTCAAAGGATACTGTGTGTATACCAAACCATATTTCAGAAGACTAGTGTATGTGTACAATGTAATACTTTGAGAGAATACTTTATGCATATACCAAGACGTATTTTGAATGACTGAATTACGTATAGAAAGTCATTTTTTGAAAGAATGTGTGTATAACAAACCATATTTTGAACGGATAGAAAGTAAGCAAAAAAAAGGGAGGATATATTTATCAATTCTATTATCTCACCGAGAGAAAAAATGACGAATCCGAATTAAATCATTATTAAATGAATGGATCTTATTGATTTAAATACTTAGGAAGCAAGATGTATTGAATTTTACTCGAACACTGGTATAAAAATTGCATTATATCCTTGCTCCTCTCTGCTTTTTCCAAAGTTTCATGAGAGACAGATTTTTCATTCATGCACTACTCTTTAAGAACATTTTTTTCGAATTTAAGATTACGAATAAGCCTCAATGAAGTCATTAATCGTGCTTTTTAGCTTACTGTCCGTTTCCGATAAGAAATGATTAAAGCCAACTTTTTTTTTATCAACGAATCATCACGGCATGTTGTAAATAACGTCTCCAAGTATAACCATGGTTGGTAGCTTTCTTCCCATGGGAAATCTATTCTAATTCTGGATACCATATGCCCTATTATTTGGACGAGATTAAACTCTATATAAATCTGATATCCATCATCATTTCTTCCCCAAAGCTGCTCTTTTGTAAGCCATTACTTAAAGGGGAACATTCCACTGGTTTGAAAGCATTTCCCCCAAATCATTATATATATATATATATATATATATATATATATATATATATATATATATATATCTTTAAAAATCAAAAATGTAATAGAATCTTTTTATAAATATCCTTTATGTCATTTCGGTCAATTATTTCCAAATATCTATTAATGCAATTAATGTAAGATTTTAAAAGCGCTTTTTTACGTTCTACGCAGAACAGAATATCATAGTACTATGTATATATATATACATATACATATATATATATATATATATATATATATATATATATATATATATATATATATATATATATATATATATATATATATATATATATATATATATCAATGGTGTACGGAGCTTGAACGAATGAACAAGACGCAAGGAAATATTTGTAGTGTCTATAAAAAGCAATAGACTGTAAGAGCCGTTTCGGTCCAATGAAGGGCAGGTGGTCCCTGTCGTAAATTGTAAAGTTTCTGACGCTTGTTCATTGGATTTTACAACCGGCGAACAGATAAAAATGAATGGGAGAATTATAGAAAAGTAATTCTGCAGATACAGAGTACAGAAATAACGGGAGGTCAGAAATATGATCACATTGGTTTTGTAAAAATATATCTACGAAAACAACTTTTGACTGACATTCTCATCAGTGTATGGTCAGACGGAAGATTTTTCAAAAATGGAAATAATTTCGAAAATATCGTTTGAATTGGCGAATAAACACGTTGAAGACATGTTCGAAATTTCCAGCATAAAACATGCATTTATATATATATATATATATATATATATATATATATATATATATATATATATATATATGTGTGTGTGTGTGTGTGTGTGTGTGTATGTTTACATTTTTATACACTGTATCTCATAGATATTAGGACGAAAAAAATTTTACTTGTATAGTTTGCTTTTGCGAGTTTTAAAAAGGAATTGTACGCAAGAAAAAAACGAATCATATTTTAATCAATACAATAAAGCATGCATTCAGTAATATATTGTCATTTTGAATGTCACGTTCCTGGAAGGTATTTCCCATTTGATCAGACCTAGTATTTTTCTAACCCGCACAGCGCAACCAATATTATATATTGTCTTCGAGTTGAAAAGTGATTTTGTCTGCAAATCCCGACGCACTGAGAAGACTAATGTTTACTGCTTCCCATTTTTTTCCTGATATTGAATACATTTCTCTTTGATATTTTTTGCAATTTCTACGCTATTTAAGGAAGTATCTTTGAGATAAACTTCCCTTTCGACATAGTGTTTTTAGGGTTCCCATTTTCACCAGATTAATGATGTGATCATTGAACAGTGATCATAACTATAGATTCCCACGGAATCTGTTACTGTAAATCAGGTTGGATGGACACTTAGAAAGGAACATGAATATTTAAAAAGATACGTTAAGTCACCTGAGTTCAGTTACTATCGTGTTGTATGATAAGATCAAATCTGCTTGAGGTCAACCCGAAGTTAGCAATTGATTGATCTCTCTGTATACAGAATATTTGAATGATTACAGAGTCAAAATGCGATTGGTGTGTTATCGTTCACATCTTCGTTGATAAGATAATGTCTGGAAATAGAATAGATCAATTTTGATAAAAGTGCACCATGATTTTGACAGCACTGTATATATAAAGGAAAGTTGCATTCTCTGCATAGGGTTAAATGCGTTGTCTACTTTCTCATTTTTCAATCATGTTCGCTTTTGTCATCTTAACGTCTTCTGTTACAGGTGCATACCCCACGCCTTATCACCTGTCACTGAACCCCACCTTTGATATTCTCCCAAGATGAAACATACGCAAAAAATAATGGTTATTGGATTCAACAAGTCTCATCAACTCTCTCCATTTCGTCTCTGTTTCTAAATCAATATAATACATCGTACAAGACAACTTGTTCCCTGGAGATGGATTCTCCATCATTATTCTAATTGTACGTAACTCAATGTGATCCTTTAATTAAAAAATGTAACTCTAGAACTTTAATGGTGGGTTGCATTTTTTTTCCTTTTTTTTTTTTTTTTCTTATGTGCTAACGGTTCGAACGTTCTGTTGGATTCTTAGAATACATCCTTGTTTCATCATTTTGGGTTTTTTTATTCCAGAAAAAAACTTTGTAAATGTTTTTCTCTCTTTTATTATTGACATTTTTTCGTTTTGGTTTAGGTTGTCAGTCAGGTTTTTTTTTCATTTCTTTTTGCTTTCGTTGGTTTCTTTCTCGAAAATATCATCATAATCATCACGATGAGCACAATAATCCTTTTTTAGATATATCCTCTTTAATCCTTCAAGTTTTTTTCTCCTTCTTCTCCTTCTTCTCCTTCTTCTTCTTCTTTGCTTATTACTTCTTCTTCTGGTTCTTCTCCCCTTCCTCTCCCCTTACTCTTCCTACTGTTGTTGTTGTTGTTGCTGTTGTTGTTGTTGTTGTTGTTGTTCTTCTTCTTCTTCTTCTTCTTCTTATTCTTCTTCTTATTCTTCTTCTTTTTCTTCTTTTTCTTCTTTTTCTTTGCTCCACTCCTTCTTCTTCTGGTTCTTTTTCATTTTTCTTTTCCCTCTTCTTCTTCTTCTTCTTCTTCTTCTTCTTCTTCTTCTTCTTCTTCTTCTTCTTCTTCTTCTTCTTCTTCTTCTTCTTCTTCTTCTTCTTCTTCTTCTTCTTCTTCTTCTTCTTCTTCTTCTTCTTCTTCTTCTTCTTCTTATCCTCTACTTTTTCCTATCATCAATATCCTAAATATATTTTCCTTCCATCGGAAGATGCCTCTTCTTCCTTTTTCATCTTTGTATCCCTTCTCTCCTTCCTTACAAACAGAAGCAGCTACTACTTCAACTACTATTACTACATCTTCTTCTCTGATTTCTCCTTTTCCAAATTTATCTTCTGTGTGTGTGTCATTCTCTATCCCCCATCTCTCTCTCCCCCCTCTGTCTGTCTGTCTGTCTCTCTCTCTCTTTCTCTCTGTTTCTCTTTGTCTACTACTACTGTACTGCCCACTTCTTCTTCTCACAACTTTTTCTCCTCCGACTCATAATATCTATCTTTCTCTTCTTTTTCTCCTATCCCCCCCTGATCTCCCTCTCACTAACTCCAATCACTAACCCTACTTCATATGCACCTGCATATCCCTCTTGTTCTCAACATTACTTATGATTATCTTATTTCTGCTACTGAGACATTTGACTTTCACATTCTATCCAAATTCATCTCCTTCTCTATCTTTCATCCGACATGTTCGTTTTTTTTTTCTCTTTATATTTTTCATGTGCTGCTCCTTTATTTTGCATGCTTCTTACTTTGATCACTTGGGACATCTGCCATATTTAGACATCGCCAAGGTCATACGACACTCATCTTTCTTCGAGTTTCTCGACTTATTAAAATTTTCGGTTTGGTTCCTGTTTCTTGTCTTCGCATTGATGAGATATCATGGAATCATTCCAAGGACAAGATGAAGCTATTGATTTCTCGTATCTTTGACCTTTTCCCTTGATATTTCATGCCTTGTAATAAAAGCTGAAATAGGCGACTACTCAGGTTAGTTTTGTTCTGAAAATCTTTGACAATGGATTATCATTATTATTCGCTGATATTTCACAACTATTTACATCTTGGTTGCTTTTGTGTACAGGGTTTGGTTCGGAATTTCCAAAAGGTTAACAAGTACAATAGACACCCGAAGAAGGCCGTATGGCACAGCAACCGAAACATTGTGACAATACCAATCAAAATGGAAATCCTTCACCGAATATATCAGAGGATCACATCCAGATTGGACTTCTTATCGAGAAACAAGTACAACCACTAGTCAATATTATTGCTGCATCAAGTGGTTGTGAAAACGTACTTCCCTTACACTGTCTATGACATCAGCTGTCTCTGCCCAGGCTTCACATATCTCTGCCTCAGCTAGTTTTTTAGGAGATGCAATATGTAAGCTTTACATAGACAAGTTGGCAAGCACCCGATGTTGAGTCACTTACTTCACCATACCCTGTTTCGCCCATAATTCAGAAGAGGAGACGTATCCATGTCTTTCCGAAAGTTTAGTGATGAATGTCCCAGTCATATTTTTAACACTGGTCATCGAGTCCATTTTCCTTGGTGTTAACCGCTTGTCCAACGGTATATTTCGACTACAATTAAAAACAAAACTTATGACAATGATTTATTCTATTCTGATACTGAATTTTTACTACTGTTATGACTCCCTTTCCAAATTCATCTCGTTCACATTGTTGTTATTGTTGTTGTTGTTGTTGTTGTTGCTGTTATTGTTCTTCTTCTTCTTCTTCTTCTTCTTCTTCTTCTTCTTCTTCTTCTTCTTCTTCTTCTTCCCTTTATGAATTCACACATTTTTGCTGACCATGGCATATCTCCAAAAGCACTGAATTATTTTCTAAGATATTTTATGGGAGAGTGAATTGTGGTTTAAGAAAGAATGAATAAAATCACACTTATCTCCCTTACATCGATGCAATACTGAAACTGACTTCCAATGGCGTTGGCAGATGTATATGCTCTTTGACTGCTCACTTTTTTCTTTCCAATCCTTTAATCTCCTCTACCAATTATAAACAGTCAAGCAAAACTGTCACAAAAAATTCCAATATAGTTTTTTCACTTTTCAAGTTTGTGTGAAGGATTGGCTTGCTATTTATCTTCCTATCACGCTTACAAGCCGCTCAACTAGAGATAGAGGGCTGGAAATTTAAACATTCGTACCTTGCTATGAACGAAAAAATGTTGGGAGTGTTTTTCAAAATCCCCTCAAGAATATTTTTAATTACTGCTTTAATTTGCAACGTGAGTTTATGCTGAATTTGTTTCTGACCACTTGTTTTTGTTTTGTTTTGTTTTTTGTTCCAATTCTGATTTTGGTAGTCATCACTGTCCAAAACAAGGCAAGAGAAGTAACCTATCCTTCGATCCTCCCTTCTCCCAATGTTTTATTGATCACACCTAACACGGTATGCCACCAAAAGACGATGGCCACGTGACAGTTTCTATTAAGAAACCAACCAGAACTCTTTTGGTTCTGCACTATTCATCTAATTCTCCCATTTGAGCATTCGTTATCACAAATTCAAGCTAACAAATCCCGACCAATGCATTGTATACGCCTACTTCCTCCCTTGCAGTTCTGAATTTTCCTTGTTCAATATTCGCCAACAGCAACAAAAGTCATGGCTGGTGTTATAGCAAACTCATGAATATAGAGCATGGGTTCACGTTGGCCGAGCGGTTAACAGAAAGCGAATCGAGTTCAGACTCCAACTGAAATAGATAGAGAAGCCATGCATCTATATCTTACCCCAGCTAAGAAGGGGGATGTGAGTGACACCACTTGTAGAGCTTGTCAGCATTCAATCTCTTCCACATATCGTAAACTGGACCCGAGAAAAGAAACTTGATATGATATGTGTAGCTTGGTTTGTGACAGCTTAAGCCGTAGACAGCATGACAGCTTCGACCCCGGTCGGGGTTCCGGAGGGTCAAGGCTCCTCCCATTCTCGCTGCACAGAAATGTTGTTTTGTTTTGTTTTGTTTTTAGTTGTTTATTCAAGTATCTACGATTGTAAAAAAAAAAATCAGTGTAGAGAATACTACCGAATGTAAAAAAGACATGGAGTGGGTAGGAGAGTTGAAAAGTTAGGATCGCAAATACGATGCAATGGACTTGGTAGCAACGGGAAAAAACATTCATAATATCAATGTAAACACGTGAGTTACAGTCAGCTTAAGCTGAACACCCCAAGGAGAGATCACATGTCAGCGTAATATTTGAAGAACAGATATATCATACAAACCATTTGGAAACTCAAATGGCGATTGGCTATCTATGTTGCAAGGATGCGAGACAACCACTGGACATCATCACAAATTCAGAATGTTTTAGTTCGTCAACACCCGGATAGACAGGCCTGGCAATCTTGAGGAAGGTTTATGTCCAACGACAGACCCTAAATAGTCGCTAATGTTGATGATGTCATCAACGCCGGAATGAACAGGACAACACGATTGAGTATATGTTTTTTCTACTTATAGCAAACAATCAAATTATCTATAGTTATAAAAAACAATGTACATCCATCTCTCTCTTTCTCCATGTATATGCTACAATTAATGATGTGAGTTTTGTTGAAGCTAACATTTAAAAATATTCCACCAAAAAACTAAGCAAAACAATAAAATTCCTTTCCTAGATATACAATGATAAATGATACAACGTTTTTAACTCCCCCATTTAAAAAATATACCATATCAGTAATTTCTGCCGATTCGGGTGGTACAGAAAATGTTCCTATTTCGGTTAAAAATGCAATAATAATAATAATAATAATAAATAATAATAATAATAATAATAATAATAATAATAATAATAATAATAATAATAATAATAATAATTATAATAATTATAATAATAATAATGATGACGATGACGATGATGATGATGATAATATATATATATATATATATATATATATATATGTATATATATATATACATATATATATTTATATGTATATATATATGTATATATATGTATATAAAATCGACCGTGGAAACCTAATGACCCCTTCTAAAGATATAATATAATGTAATACCAATAGAAGACGAACAAATTGAACCAAACCTAAAAACTATACAAAAAAAAAAAAAAATAATAAGGTTCCTCATCAAAACAAAAATACTAACATTTATACTATTCCAATTATATGCACCATAAACTTTTTTTAAAATAGACAAAAACGTAAGAAAAATATAATTCGCTGACACAAACAATTCACTATGAAGGGAAACTAACTTGAAGCCTGCTATAAAAGATAACGGCTATGAAAATACTAACATTGAATACCAATCTAAATGCCTATTTTAAGGACGCACTGTTTACAATACTCCATACATGGGTAATAGAACCACAACAATTGTGAGAGAACCAACTTGCAATATATGAGACATGAGTTCCATTTACTGTCCATGGGAGCAAAAGCTAATTGCCCAACGTTCATGTATACGTGACATATCTAACATGAGAAGTCATATACAGTTGAAATTTGAAATTCAGGACATACGCCAGCCAGCATCTTCCAAACATACTTTGAATTTGAAAAAAACAAGTGATGGTCGGAAGTAGGGGGAGAGTTTGGAAATATGACAACAAAATGAATCTTGTAAAACGAATAGTCTCCTTCAATTTAGCTATAGAGAATACTGAAGAAAAACTAAAGAAACTCACTAAAAATCATGCTGATGAGAGTCTTGATACTGTTCGCTGAAACTTGCATACATATATATATATACATACATCCATATATATCCATCTATATTCATATACATACATACATACATACATACATACATATATATATATATATATATATATATATACATATATATATATATATATATAAATATATATATATAATACTTACTAGAAAATTCAACTCAAAAAGTTCTTAATACAGTTTGATTGAACTTGCATAACTGCATATATATATGTATGTATATATATATATATATGTGTGTGTGTGTGTGTGTGTGTGAGCTCCTGATCTTGATGCAGTTCGATGGAACTTATATATATATATATATATATATATATATATATATATATATATATATGTATATGTGTGTGTGTGTGTGTGTGTATATTCATGGATGGACACTGCGATCATAGGCAGAGGGCTGCAGATCGACCTTTTGATCTGGAACGCATGGATTTTTCTGTTCCTGGACCGAAATGCTGATCCATACGTAAGTAAATCTGTCATTCTACACGGTTACAATGATTGAATGAAGCAAATTTGCATCGAGGAACGAAATAAACGCCTCGGTCATAGTATTGATCCGATAGATAACGAGCAAACCAACGCTATTGGCAGAAACCAGCCGTTATAAATCTAGGGAATATTTTTTCAAGACACAATTTATAGAAAAATACAAAGAGATTCAAAGTACACCTACAATTGAACTTTGAATTAGATGTTAAAAAAGATTTCAATTAACCTGAATGCAACTTCGTAGCATCTCATTTTATAAATTTTTCATTACATTCGAAATCGTGATTACAGACACTATACAAAGGAATGGATGATTAAACGGGACTGCAGCATGATGGGACCATTTCAACTGCGAAATAGTTGTCACTGAATACATTGTTGTTACTTGAGGAATATTGCTGCATAAAATTTACGCACACGTAAATTTGGCCCTCCTTTTCTCAGGGTTGCTTCCTTTATGAAACAGCTTGCTTTGTATTGCAACCTAAGAATCAAACAGAACGCTCCATTCAGTACAGGGAAACGAACTAAGATATTGCAAACAAAGAGCTGAATATATTTCTCTTACAAAGTATGGCTGTTCTCAAAGGCTATGCATTGAGGTAGAAAGAGAAGCAGAAGCTTCGTAAATAAATACAAAAACCTTGCCCGAAAGTTTGAAATATTAAATTGATGATTTTACCCGTAAGCATTTGGACGGTTACAAAGCCATTTGCCAAGATACTGGAAGAATTGGAAACCCATGAAAGACGTGAAACTATCAAGATCTTATTGTTGCAAATGATAAGAATTCTAGGGAGAGAGCTTGTATCTTGAGAATAAGTGTTCTTACTTTAGCCCCACAGAAGGCACTAACAGTTTTAGGAGTGAAAAGGCATGATTAATATACTTAACAACTCTAGACCCATTATATCGACACTGCTGGTATTAATTGCTATCCACTTTCTTCCTCCTCTTTTTCCCATCTCTCCTCCTTTTCGCTTTTCCATGAATGTTGATGTTCCTGCTTTTCCCAATTTCATTCTATGTTAGGGATTCCTTTTCTTTACTCTTCATCTCCTCCTCCTCCTCCTCCTCCTCCTCCTCCTCCTCTTTCTCCATCGGTCTCATTATAATATCCGGGCTTCTTATTCTCATACTTATACTCCCTTTTCTATTTCTTCTTCTTCTTCTTCTTCTTCTTCTTCTCCTTTTCTTCTTCTTCTTCTTCTTCTTCTTCTTCTTCTTATTATTATTATTATTATTATTATTATTATTATTATTATTATTATTATTATTATTATCATGCCATATTTAGATAATATTTCCCATGAGTATATCGTCATAAATAGTATCATCGATTCTTGTATCTTCCTCCTCCTATCACCCTCCAATCTCTCACCTTATTACTATCACTACTAGATTTTTTTCTAAAAATATTTTTCTCTGTTTTTCAGTTTATGTCTCCATCTCCTGTCACAATCTTCTTCTTCTTTCTTTCCTCCTTTACTGGTTTCCTTTTCCCTCCTCCTCATGCTTCCTTTTCTCTATTTATCGACTCGTTTATCGTTTTCTCCTTCTTCCCAACTTTATTTCTTTCTTCTTCACGCCACCATTTCACTGCCTTTCTTCTTCTTCTTCTTCTTCTTCTTCTTCTTCTTCTTCTTCTTCTTCTTCTTCTTCTTCTTCTTCCTTTTCTCCTTCTTTTTCTTCTTCTTATTCTTCCTCTTCTTCTTACTCTTCTTCTCCTTTTTCTTCTTTTTCTTCTTCTTCTTCTTCTTCTTCTTCTTCTTCTTCTCCTTCTTCTTCTTCCCCTTCTTCTTCTTCTTTGATCATTGATGTTCGCTATTTGCTAACTCATAAACCACACTCACCTGCACAAATACACACACACACATACACCAACGCACACATGCACAGATACACACAAATACACAAACATAAACACGTACTCACAAACAGACAGAGGCACATGCTTTACTGATTCTATTAAACCCTTATTGTTTGGCAACTGCCGAGGGACCCATCCCTATTTACTGGGGTCACGACGACGGGGCCACGACCGGCTTCTTATTGCCAGGTCGCCTCAAATGATGCCAGCTATTGAAAGATGGGCGCGATATTTCTAGCGAATTAGCCTCAGGCTTTTGCTCTCTGTTCAAATTCGACAACTGAAAATCTGCGCCTCACCCAACAGGCCAGGGTGGCCATCTGGTATTTTCCAAGACTGAAATTAGGAAATTTTCTCATTGAACAAAGCTATACAGTTCCAGAAAAAAATTGGTACTGGAAAAGAATTTTTGAGAGATAAAAATCCCTCGCACTATTCTCATTTGATAGAACACACACACACACACACACACACACACACACACACATATATATATATATATATATATATATATATATATATATATATTGTGTCATTCACAGACAGCTGTTTCGTTGTATTACAACTCTTCAGTGTGGTTATAGACGATCCATTATCCTATCCAGTATCACGAAGGAGAATTGAAACCTTTGCTTCAGACCCGGAAGCCAATTTGCTACCGCTGGACGGTCAGTAAGGCTGAATTTAAGCGATGTATTTATCTTAGTTTAATTTCCTTGTCCACCAGAGTGCTTTGTATATGAAGAATAGATTTTTTAAAAATATGTATGTTAATTCATTTTACATTCAAGCTTAATCTGTTCATATATTTTGAGTATTTTTTATTATCTTGGTTCTGAATCGACTCAATTTGATCCCAAAATCAGACAAATCTGTTCTTGTGTAGTAAAAAAAAACCATCACAGGAACCATATAGCAGGTGAAACTTATATCAAAATGATGCGACCAACAAAGGAATCGGTTTCAATCGAGGTAGATTCAGGGACGTATCAAATCAAGAGCACATAGGGAAACTGCAAAGGGTTGAAAAAAAAAAAGACTTGAAAATTTTTCTTCCATTTTACGGGCAAGATGTAAAATATCCAATTGAACTTGGTTGAGAATTCATCATATTACGTAACAATGCCATACTGATCCATAGAGTACTTTACGTTACATTAAACAAAGTTGTATGGATATTGTATCGTGTTCTGAATTCTTTAATTAAATTCATGAATAGATAGACCTCGAGACTGTGTCATGTACAAGGCCTGTCAATGTTGAATCCAGTCCTGGATATATCTAGCAATGGAAAAAGAAAACACTTTTTTTATACCCGATACATAAGCCGGTAAAGTTTTTCCCTGACAATTTCACAAAATCTTACTTAAAAGTGGATTGGGTTTTGCATGCTGTGTCTACTAGTAAAGAACAATCAGATAAAAATCAAACAAAAAAAAATGGTTTATGAGTGCGTGTGATGATTTCGTATTAGTGGATATGTAACTTAAGATAATTTTGTATTAGTGTGCACGTAAGTTAACTTCCAAGGCTATTCGTTGATATTGGACGAGTAACAAAAACCATTTCGTATTAGTAGGTGTGTAACTTAAAACCAATGCATATTGGTGGATATATAGCTCAGGACCAAGACTTTGTATATCCAAGGTGTCCTGAACTTGGTCTCTCTTTCCCTAGCATTAAAGAATATATGTTTGTTTCTCCTGTTGTGGATATGTAACTTAAGTTCATTTCGTATTCGTGGTTATGTTAGTTAACTTCCAAATCTATTTCTTAATATTGGAGGTGTAACAAAAAACCATTTCGTATTAGCAGGAGTGTAACTTAAAACCAAAACATATCGGTGGATGTATAACTCAAGACCGTACATTCATGTTTATCTTTGAAATGTTTGGTGAAGTTTGCAATGATTTCGAAAGGTAATGATATATTAACTGTATTGAAAACAGGCTAATAAGTCTCTCAATAGAACTTGCTAAATGACCAGTGTTTTTGGAAGAATCTTGTTTTAAAAAGATGGATTAATATATTGGAAGGAGGGATGATCAATGATCAAGTTAATTCTTTCGCCTTCTGTGATCTCAGAAAAAAAGCATATATACGTATTGATGCATGGTTGTATGTAACTGTGTATCTATACAATTATGTGTGTATGTGACTATGGATATTGGCATGCTTGTATTTGCAGGTATGTGACGATACACAGCAACATAACTTTAATCAATATAGTCACTGAAATATAAATATCCTCGTATTGTGAGCTTGTATTGCATAGAAATATGCGAGTAAACGTGTCTCTTACATATATATATATATATATATATATATATATACATACATATATATATATATATATATATATATATATATATACATATTGATACACACACACATACATATATATATATATATATTATAAATCAGTGATGCAATATAGCATGATATGATATAATCTAATATGATATCATCCAATGCATGATGGGTTTATTTCATAGAGTGCTTTATCTTGATTACGACATATATATAAATATATATATATATATATATATATATATATATATATATATATATATATATATATATATAATGAGTAAATATCTAAATTTATTCATTGATGCCATCAATGTTCATGTTGACAATATTGATGTTGCTAATTCGAATACTCGTGTAACGAGTATAAATATATGAGAATAAAGAATTCGTATCAAGTTGCTACTTCACCCATCAACTGTTCATGTTGGGGATTTTCCGTTATTTCAGTTCAATGGTTAACTCATTGAACCTCCATTTATTTTCATTGAGGGTTACTCAATTATTACTTTGGGTCAAGGCTTTCATCTTGCAAGGGACAACGATTATGCTCCAATGGATGTTGATTTGTCAATTTTGACACCAGAGAATCGTCCCCGTCGCGACTCACCTTTTTGAAGGTATTCATCGTTGATTCAAACAAGTTAATCCAAACAAAATCACCGTCTTCATTTTTCTAATGTCCTCATGAGAGTGATGGCAGGTTGAACTCAATGCATTTAAAGAAGAGTTTGAATTTTGGGAAAGATGATTGCAATGAACCCAGGGGAAAATTGCACGGGATTCTGATATTGCATCGACGAACTGATAATGTGAATGGAAGAGATTCTTATCAATAACAAAACTGCATATTTGCATCAATAACTGAAATGAATTCAAACAGGACTATAGATACCTACTGGTCACCACAAAACCTTAAAGTCAACAGAATAATTTTAATAATTCCATCATTGGCTGTTGACGCAGGTTTAACCACAAAGGAAAAATATATCACCCAAACCAATGTTATAGTGTTTCTCCCATTAAAAAAATAGTTTAACCACTATTACATTCAGATTGCATACTTGAATAAAGTCGTAGAAAAAAAAGGCGAAATTTCGTATCCACAATACGAACAAATATGGAGTATTTAAAAGCCTGAAAACCCTTTGAAATTCCCTCACTTTTTGAAACAGATTATTTACCAGTCGTGATCATGATATTAGTCCTTTCATAATCACAGTATAAAAGTGAAAAGCTGGGCAGCGATACAGGTTGAGTGTTTTTGATGGAAATCTAATCATTGAAAATGTTTGTATTGGTTGAACTTTGAACTCATGGATTCGTTTTAAAGGATTTAACTTTCAATTTATTGTTTCTTGTCTTTGCTTAAAGCGGTGTCCAGTCTCCAGAGTATGGGAAAGAGGCAAAAGTTAGCTGATTTCGAACGTGATACGATCGCTGACCTCAGGGTCGTAGTCAATCACACTGTGTCTTAGCTGAGCAAATTCCTCTGACGATTCTGAGATATCGATAATGATATCTTTGTGATTGTGTGTTTATGTAAGTGTATGTGTGTGTGTATATAAGTGTGTGTGTGTGTGTTACAAATCTTCAAACTCAAGTGAAAATTTAGAATAACTTCTTTTTATCCGGGATGGATTTGTTACCCTCTATATCATAGGGTTGGTCATCTTACAAATATGCTCCATTAGTAAATGAAGTTGAGCCGCAACTATGAACTGAATTTGAATTATTGAAAAGTTTTGTTGCTATGAAGGTTTTACAAACAAAAGTAGATAAAAACAGTGTCATGACTATCGAGTCTGGGAAAGAGACCAAACCTGCCCGATGGCAAACATGATGAGATTGTTGACCTTCAGAATCAGGGTCGATAACTGTGTGATACCTGAGGAAATCAGTCGAAGTCAGACGACTCTGGAATGGTTTTTTTTGTTGCGTGATCCAGAGTGTTATAGCGGTGGCAGAACCAAGTAAATGTCGGATCATGATTAGAAGGTTGTCATTTGAGCACAGCCGTGAAACTTCAATCAGACCATTGTATGCATGAAGGATGAAACAGAGTTGGAAGAACACAATATTCATGCTCGTGAAATGTGTAAGAATGTGCTCATATACATAAAAATACATACACAGACACACACTTATATATATATATATATATATTCATATAATCAAATAATAGTGCAATCCACGGACAGCTGTTTCGTTAAATTACAACTCTTCAGTGTTGCTATAGATTATCCATTTGTCCCATCCAGTATCACGATGTAGGTACGAAACCTTCAATCCAGACCCAGAGGCCGGCATCTAACCTCCGCCCAACGCTGACCGGATACTCTGTAAGGTAGATTTTATGTGATATATTCCCTTATGCATAATTCTTCATCCACCAGGGTGCTCTACTTCCAAGATATATATATATATATAGTCATCTACAGACAGCTGTTTCGATGTATTAAATCTCTTCAGTGTGGCTATAGACTTCCATTATCTCATCCAGTACAATGATGCAGGATTGAAATCTTTGCTCCTCACCTGGAGGCCAACATCTTACCACTAAGCTACGGAACTGGACGGTCAGTAAAGCTAAATTTTAGCGATATATTTATTTATGCATAAATTCTTTATCCACCAGTTTGCTCTATTCCTATGGAAGAATATTGTACAAGCTTACAATGGATGAGTTACCTCACTTAAAGTGTGCTCAACCCTGAATAGAGGAGCATTTTATATATATATATATATATATATATATATATATATATATATATATATATATATATATATAAGTGGGAGGGTTTTACTGTTAACAAATAGATGGAAAGGGAGAGAAGAAAAGATGGAGAAAGTAAGAATATAGGTACTAATAGATATTTTGTTTTAGTTGTAGTCATAGATATTTCTGCACAAAAATCAATAAATCTGAACAACCTTGCACTTTTTGCAACGGCACCACATAGTTTCTACGTTGAACTAGATCAGCTTTTACGCATACACGGACTTGTTAAGTCAAAAACCTCTCCATCTTTGAAAGCATGTAAACACTATATCCACGTCAGAAAACAAGACCATACGCAAACTCCAGATTTCACCCGTTAATTTGCCTCGAACGAAACATCAGCTAAAAATAGACAAGAACAAAAGCCAGAATTTCCCACTTACAAATAAATAAGGCTTTGCAGTAAAAAGAGCTTTTCTAAAAGGAAGAGTACCATTGAACTATGCTTCAATTGATGACTTATTTGGCGAGCTCTCTTTAAAAGCCAAGTGCCAGAGTTTGCAGAAAGTGTTAAGTCCAGGAAAAAAAAAATCTCCCTGAGGCAGATTTCATCTTTTACCGTAAAGCCACCAGGATTTTAAGTTGACTTGACATTTTTATTTATTGTATATAGGAAATGAATTCGATTTGTAACTACATTTCGTCTGATATAGATCACAGACGTTAAAAAAATTGTCTACTGATTAAAAAGATTTTAAATACGAGGAATGTCCATAAGAAATCTGAAATTTCAGAACTGCTAGCTATGAGGATGTTTTAGAGTAGAAGCAACTGGAATTCTACACAGCAGGGACCTTGCTGTATTGAAATAAAAAGACTGCATCAAGATACTTTGGTTAGTTTTGTAAATTACACGTCGTAAAGTGAACGTGTTTAGTGCGCTTGGCATTCTTAACATCAATTCGAAAATTGAAGGATCTTTAAAAGCAATGTATTTGAGCAAAATTCCGTTTAGAATCAGGCTTATGGTGAGGATTGTTCAAGCATTGCATAACGCAACAGGAGGTGGAAGCCTTTTCAAATCGTGAGGAATATCGCTCGATGTCGATGCAAAAAATAGATGACCTTTTACGTCAGCGGCACATTGTTGCAAAGGCACCCTCGAATCCCTGAGGGTGTTGTAATAACAGGAATCTTCAGTATATGAAACTGGAATACATTTAATTTGTACTTAAAAAAGGTCTCTATTTGTTTTTATCTTCAAAGTAAACATAAAATTACGTGTTTTGCAGAACATTTATTGATATTTATTTTTATGTATTCAATCATGTGAATAGGTTTTTTCTTGTCAGTATTTATGGTTTTCTTTATGTCTTCATTTCAGATCTCTCCAGTTACGATAATATACACAAATAAATAGGTACTGACACACACACACACATACATGCATATATATATATATATATATATATATATATATATATATATATATATGTGTGTGTGTGTGTGTGTATGTGTGTGCATGTATGAGTGAATCTATGTATGTATGTATGAGCTGTGCATGTTGAGCGTAAGTAGTCCTTCTGGGAGTTATTTTCTCCTACATCGTGATCTAAATCACAGACAATTCTTAAAAAGAAAAACCTTGACTTCAGGAAATAGTGCCCAACTTTCTCTCTCTCTCTCTCTCTCTCTCTCTCTCTCTCTCTCTCTCTCTCTCTCTCTCTCTCTCTCTCTTACTCTCACACACACAGACACAAAAACACTCAGATGTACGTTTATTGTGCATAAGGACAAATGTTAAAAATATGCATGTCTATATATACATATATTATATATCTGCGTGTTTGTTTTTTAAGCAGTAGTGTGCCAATGGTTATGGCCGACTAGTCACATCAGCAAAGTTTATTTGATATTTTGGATGATTTTGTATTTTGTTAAACCAGTCTTCAACGGAAATGAAGGAAACACACATATATATATGGATCGATAGATATATATTTCATGAATGCAGAAACACTCTCTCTCTCTCTCTCTTTCTTTCCCTCTGTATCTCTCTATCTCTTTTCCCTCTCTCTTCGTCTCTCTTTCTCCCCCTCTCTCTTTTTCTTTCTCTGTGTATCTCTCGAACGCCTTTCTCTCTCTCTCTATCTTTCTCTCCCTCTCTCTCGCTTTCTTTCTCTGTATCTCTCTCTCTCTCTCTTTCTCTTTCTTTCATACCCACTCATATATTTCAGTGTTCTTATGAATGTCTATTTGCAAACAACAATAACAATGCAGTTCTGTTTGATTTGATAATGATCTTATGTAATGCAATCAATATTCCACTCAAGGGTTTTTAAATTTTCATCATTGTGTTCTTGTTAAGCACCAACTCCAGAGTTGACTCGATTTCCCTCTGATAACAACAGTGACAATGACAACAACAATGGCTTTCACCAACATTACAATCCGTCAAGTTTCAAATTTGTCAATAACCTTTTAAAATCTCTCAGTGAAAAAACATTGGGGTCTCATGATCCTCTTCCCATACATTTTTTTGTTTTTATCATTATTATTATCATCATAATTATTATTATTATCATTATCATTATCATCTCCATCATCATCATCATTATTATTATTATTATTATTATTATTATTATTATTATTATTATTATTATTATTATTATTATTAATTATTATTATTATCATTATTATTATTATTATTATTATTATTATTATTATTATCTTTTTGAAAATTTACATTCCGGATTGTCTCAAATCATATCAATATTTTAAGATCTAATGCCACTTATCCTGAGAAATATCCAGATATCGTTTCATTACGTGTAGAAAGATATCCATACACTATTTCATCGAGCCTACAAAGATATTCTACGCAGTATTTAATCAAATAAAGAAAAATATCTTGGTGATATTTTATTGGGTCTATATACTGCTTATTACCATGAATCCTAAGTTAACAAATATCAAATAATCTTCAAAAAGTTTCACCTTCCCTTACTTTTTATCCATTCTTTATATTCATTGGACGCTTTTTTGTGGTATATTATCGTCTTTTTTTCTATATATATTCATCTTTATAGTTTTTACATATATATATATATATATATATATATATATATATATATATATATATATATATATATATATATATATATGTATATATATATTGTCTGTGTATATAAGAATTATAATGAGTGCATGTGTAACACTAATAACTAAAACAGAACTGGTGCTGGGAACAAAATTTGATCCGTATTAGTTTCCACGGATACTGCTTCTGGCTGTAGGTAGGAAGAGCGACACTCCGATTCAAGTCAGAGTGAAGGAATTAACTAATCCTGAACGTAAATATTCTCGTTATTTTTTACGGGCAGTCTGGTCTAAATTTACTTTATCCACGATGGAGAATGAAAATCTGTTCACTTGATAGGTCTTAGAAAATTTTCATTTGATCTGCTTAACCATAATCTAAATTGATCGAAGCTCTTATCATCTGAAATTTCAAGATTTTATAATTTCATGTAAACTAATCTTGGAGGCTCATGGGCGTTTATGTGTCTTCGGATCTTTATTGATTGAAGGGTTGACTTCAATCTTGAATAACATCTCACGAGAAATCCAGTTGTGACGTAGACTATTTGTTGTTGATCTCGGTGGTCATTTGATGTCCCCTTAGATCATCAAAAAGCACAGCGAGCCAATTCAAGCAATTTCTGGCAAAATGGGACGAGATATTGAGTTTGATTGAAGTACAACAATGTCCTGACTTCACAAATTGAAGGGTGGATAAGGCCAGTTCCGACCTCCCGGGTCATGGGATGTTACTGGAGACAAAATTACTCTTCGGCTTTTATGATCTGTATTGCAGCCAAATAATTAAACTCTCTGAGGTACATGAGTGTGTATGGTTATCCAAGACAGAGAAATATGATAAGATATGTGTCGATGACCCCTAAAGCCATTGAAGGTCACTAGCGATTAATTTTGGATTAAAGTAGATTTGTCAGCCAAACAAAATTACTCGATAAGCTAAAATCTTGATTTATCTCTGTTATATTCGTAAAATGTTGCACAGCCTTGGACGATATGTTTAAGAAAAATTAAAGAATCAACCATTATATTGTGACATCCAATGGGAGAAGCACTAATTGTGTGTACAAAGAAATCCTGTCAAACGTTTGGACAAGATCATGTGCCTCATGTTGAACATCAGAATATTATTTTCATTTACAGCTACCTTTTCAACCGTGAATAATCTTTCCCTGTTTGTTTCATGTGAGAATGATTATATCAAATATCATACTTTTCATGTATTGTCAGACAATTTGGCGATTTTTCCTTAGAGCTACTCAATGTTTCCTACCAACATATTTCATCATTTATCAAGACTTGTATGTGGATATTTGCCAGTGGCATTTCTCAGTTTGAAACCCGTGTTTCTATTACCGAGTAAGAATGTAAAAGGCTTCAGGAAAAGATTACCTAATAGAAAATAAATTTGGGTGAAGCCAACGAACATATCGGCCGAAAAATTACGATAAAAGCCAGAAAAATTGTGGATAGCAGTTCAAAGAATTCGTGAAATAATGAAAGTGTTATTGTCAGAACAACAGAAAAAGTGAGCAAAACATCCATCTAAATGTCAATGCTAAATTAAAAAAAGGAACAGCAGTAGTATCAAAACATGAAATTGTGTATGAAAAACTCATTAATATATAAATATGATCAGACTGAATTCCATTAATGATATCTCTGTCTTTTTTTTCTGCTTTTACTGATATTTCTTAGAATTAAATGGAAATAGCATCTAGAAATATCCAAATACTCAATGGACTGAATGTTTGTTGGAACATATAAAGAAGTTTCTTCTCCAAAATCTGAAAATTGAAATTTAGAACTGGTTTAGGGGAGTACTGGTGCCAATTTCAAATCCCTTAACAAAACGGTACGGTCAGGTGCAGTAAAACACACAGCCACACAAGATGTGCTAATATTCATTGGGTACAGTCGATCAATAGTGTAAGACTGGAAATATTTACCCTTTGAGATAAAAATGAGTAATAGTTACTCACCGCAAGATAAACGCCTCTGTCCATTGTCAGTTATCAGTTGTAAGTTATTCATTGCAGGGTATGAGCCCGGACAGATGAAACTGAATTATCCCAAATCTTAATGAAACAGAAATTTTATTGGATTGGACTTAGAAGTGCAATCACAGAAATCATGGTTGTTTCCTAATAACGGGTTAGTAATAATCCATCCTTTTTATTTGAGAAAATGCAACAAAGGCCGTAGATCATAACTACCGAGTAATATAATAAAAACAACAAAGATGGGGTGTTCTGCTCGAAATAGTTCATTGATAATATGACAGCTGTATTCTTACTGACAGGAAAACTGTATACGGCACACCTACGGAATACTGGATATTTCTTAGATTTTTAGTGGGAAAAAGGAGTAATAAGAGTTTGTTACAGCAACGTATTTGTTTAATCAAACCCACAAACCACAGTTCACGGAAATGGAGGGAATTGAAATAATCAGATATCCATTTCTTTTGTATGATAATTTTTAATGCAATTACAGAGTAAAATAACTCTCAATGTATCTCTTGGTATACTTTTAGTAGCAGCTATGATGCAAGAAATGTAGTTGAAGATTTGAAATCAGAAACATCAAATGGAGTATTATCAGCATAAGCGAAATTAAAACACGCAGAGAAGAACTTATCGAATGCTTTTACAGCTACAAAAACGAGGAAGTAAAACAAATCAGGGCAATATCAATAAGAAACTCGAAGTCAACATGGTAGGGCTTCAAAGCAGTCTCAGACGGCATAACTAGTGTTGCTATCGCACAAAAGAAGGAAAATGCCGACTTCAACGATTACTTAAACTCTACTCGCCAAGATATCAGAAATTACTGCATCATTATAAGGAAACTTTATGCAAAGGTGAGACAAGAAAATGAACGTTGCGTTGGTCTGATTGGATTGTAAAGTACTGAATGAAAGAGGTAAAGATGTTGTAAACTTTGCAACTGGAAAATGTTCAAAATTAAAAATAACCTCTTCAAGAAGAGACCAAATATAACAGACTTGGAATCAAGTCATCTAAATCAAAGACTACATCCAGGTGAACAAAAGCGACATTGTTGGAAGAATACCCAGGTTCTAAATCAATTTAACGTCGAATGTGACAACATAATGGTAAGATGTAAAATGCCAATTAACGCAAACAAAGAATGCAGGGAAATATTTTACTTTGAATTGGAACCACTCATCATTCCAAAAGAGCCAACTCAATCCTTCGAGCTTGAACCAAAAACAGATACTATTTTTAACTACTTGAAAAGAGCAACACCAACACCAACAAATTACAAAAAAAGTAACCACCTCGTCCAATGTGCCCAAGATTCCCCAAAAGGAAACTTTATTCTGATAAAAAACTAATACAAAACAAGATATGCAACACACTGGCAATCAGTCCGGAGATTTATCAGAAAGTATGACACGGGAGGTGAGACATGCCATCAAACAAACAGAAAGATCGGACGACATAACAATCCACTTATTCAAAAATACTGGTAAAGTCATCATAAAGATATCAGTCCCGGAAGATTAGAACATTGAAATCATAATGCTGATATGAAAAAAATTGAAACCCAAGAGACCGAAACAACTGCTGGCAAATAAGCCTATCCATCTGCATGAACAAACTCCTCACCAACGTTGTCGCCAGCTGAATCAGCAAAACGCTAGATAAAAACCAACTACGGAATAAAATTAGCTTTAGACATAGCTATTCGATTATTGACCACGTTCTTCGATAAATCAACTAAGAAAAGAGTGGAATATGAAATATCGCTCGTTGGAACATTTATCAACTTCTTCGTATAATTCAGGGTATTGCAACATATATACAGTTTCGGCAGTTCTTTCATCAAGTTACGTAAAGGTTCTGAACCCTTTCAACTCGGAAAAGTGGTAATACAAGCTCATCAAAATTCATTACAGTCTATTCTAAGATGATCCTCCAAAACCTGGACTGGGAATACGGAGGAATCGGAATAGACGGCGAAAACTTAAGCAAATTCGAATTTGCAGCCATCGTCCTTTTCGCAACAGGAAAATTAATGCTTTCCAGCTAATTCTAGACAAAATGAATAAAGAGAGCAAGAAAATTGCTTCTGTAAAGCAAAAGTCATGTACATTTAGAATGTTGAAGACAAATACACAACGAACACAATGAAGAATGCTTGACTGAAGAAAGTAGACCTCTATATGTACCTAAGGGGACAAAACTCCATTGATTCTCTCAAAAGGAGAAATCAACCAAAGAATCAATCTATGAATGCAGGTTTTAGGTAGAGTAAGTTCAACCTTTGAGAAAAGGAAATAACATTAGTCTTAAAAAGGAAAATATACGAACAATGTATCCTCTCGATATACACCAATGGAGCTGAAATACGGAACCTGACCAAAAGACTGATCTCCAAACCAAGAATCACGCAACGTGCATATGATAAAATCACCCACAGCATCGCATGGAAAAATCACAGGACAGCACAATATATCAGTAAAAAAGAGGATCAATTAAAAAAAGAACGCTTGTGGCAATGGGATGATCATGTTGCAAGAACGCCAAATAGTCAGTGGACATCACGACATGGATCCCTAGCTTGATATAACATAGCGTGATGAACTGGATAAGTTCATTAAGTTTTGGCTCCGCAACACACATGATAGAGAGGCAGGGTAAATCTAGTTGAACGTTTATGTCCAACAACGGTTGCTAAAAGGCTGCTGAGGAGGAGGAAGATGGAAGTTATGACGTATTTGTTTACTTAGTCCTACCACTCGATACAATACGTTTCAAAAACAGTTTGTGCAAAACATTTCTATTGTAAATAAATGTCCATTGCATTTTCCAATGTATTTTTATTATCTGCTGAGTCGTTATATAAGTCTAAAATTTTCAATGTTGTTTTTTTTTTCTTGTTTACACATCCTTTCCATAATATTTTATGTTACGTGAAGCACATTAATTCGTGTCAAACCGTATGTGACTAGCAATGATTTTTAGAGTGTAGCTATATGATTGCAAGTACTGACAAAAAAAGTGGATAAGAAAAGTTTTCTTAGATAAATCAATTATTTTAAACGCTTCCTTATCTGAGAAAGTAAAGAAAGTGAGGAGTTGAAGCGGATATATTCTGGAATTTCATATGGGTAAAATGGTAAAAATTTTCTGCGATATCTTTGTCGCGTTGAAACTTTTACTTTTTTTTTCCTTTCTTTTATTCTCTGTGAATATTTTTCGTTGTTGTTTTCGTTGAAACTTTTGAAGAAGCAGACTTAACAGTCAAGATGTATTTTATTTTGGGGAAAAAAATCTACTTTTTTTTTTAACTTTCGGATAATCCATTCCCAGAACTGTTTGAATTGTGCAACACTTCTCTCCAGGTTTGGGAATAAATGTGAGTTCCGTGGAAACAAATATAACTAGTGTCTGTCAATATATTTTGGTGGACATTTTAGCCTAAAATAACCGAGATAAACATTGGTTAGCGTCTTTCTAGTGGAAAACAACATTTATCTCATGATAAATGGATAGAATTACGATATAATGTAATGCCTATGTAATGCTGGCCTGTGGTTTTCTAAACTAGTGGTAGGATATGTGTATTACAACTCAATCCGCTTCGGTTATGGTAAAGAGATCTAACTTCCTTCGAGCCCATAATGATGAATGAGGTTGAGCAAGGACTGGGGTTTCATCTGTTAGAGTCAAACATGGAAGATGCTCCCTTCATCTCATTTCATCTGACCGCTTCCCATCACATATGAAAAAAAGAAGAATGACCTCTCTACAGGTGTTATTAGCACCGACTTATTTGAAATGCCAACCGCTTCTTATTTGCGTCCCATGATCAAATAAAACGAAATCATGACGTGTACTAAAATCACATTCATATATTACATCTATTAAAGCACTTGTTTGCTTGACTTGTATCTTGAACACACCATAAATAACATTTTTGTAAGGCCACGTCCCTGAAAATGTTACATGGATTTTCTTTCGTTATGTTAGGGTTGCTAATGATGGAGATCGGAATCTCGCTTCTAAAATGAATTCTTCTATTTTCGCGGTGTATATATTAAGGTACACAGATAGGTAAACAGGTGTAATAAGTCAATCGATACAAATCACTCAGGTGAGCAACATTGTTTGGTGGCATGTCCTGTTTGGGTGATCAATTAAAACGAATTGAAAAAAAAGGTGGACAATGAAGAAGTTACTTCTGTTGCCTTTTGTTGGGCAGTGGTCACCAAAAAAGTGTGAATCTTACAAAACAAGCACGTATGCTGCTGAACAAAAACCAAGGGATTACTTTCACATAAATTTATATTGCAAATCTAACCAACTCCCATCAGAAGCCTATTTTGGGGGATAAAAAAACAGAGAAATCGTTTTCTTTCCGACATGATAAGGAGTAAATGTTAAAATATTTAGCCTTGTAGCTCATCTGGTGTGGCCTCTACACATAACATTTACATATCAAGGACACTGAAAAAGTTCATGTTGACTGATACAGTGAATGTTTCATTCCACAGTTTCTTATAAAATAGACATATTCAAACGGTATAATGTCATTTTTAATGTAAAATTCTGGATTATAATTCTTTCTTAAATGGCGCTTGTCACGTTCTAGATCCACTCTCTTTATATGATAACTTCATGTTAGTTAATGCAACAAACAAAGAAGAAATGATGTTGATCGTGATGATGCTTATGAGAACGTTTTCTCATTAACGATTAAAACAAGAAATGCATATATGGAAGTCATTAACGCGAGTTGAACATAATTTATTCTTTGCACGAAACATTAATTTCATTTCTAGCATTATTTGTGACACATCTGTCTATGGAACTTTCTAATCATTTTCCGATATTGTGACGTAATTAGATTTGGTTGTTTTGCAAAAGTAACCCGTTTTCTCTCATGATCCTTCCCAATGTGGAGATAAGACTGTACCATACTTTATAACGATGAAATAGGCAGGGCTTTCTTGTGAGCATATAAATGGTTGCGTATGATAAGTGCCCAAGGATGCATTTTTTAAAAATAATTCTATTGTTATTTCTTAAATTACAATGCTCAGATTTTTTTTAAAATTTCAAACCATGTGACTCATAATGCAGTATTCAAATTCTAAATTGAAAAAAAAAAAAGATAGCACATTGTAGCTCCAAAAAGACAGAAACATAAACGTTTTCAATATTAAAATGTTGCATGTAGCGTAGGGCACTTATCATGCGTGGTCAGTCACGTGTCCTTTCGATAATGTACGTGGCGATCCTGTCTTCAATGTTTTCTGCTATATCTAGTAAGTTTTTACTTTTCCTGACATCTTAATCATTTCAATTCTAAAGAGAATTGATTTGCAAACTTCATAGTTTTGTGGTAGACTAAGAGATATATTTGACTCATTTATGAATGAGACAGAGTCATTTCAATAATTAATGAACAACACTTTTTATCAGTATACAGATACACGTACTCATCTCCATTTCCCCTTCATTTGTCATTGAAGGGATTCAGATTTCACAAAATCTTGTGATTAAACCATTACATTGACAACTTTGTGGTAGAACTCTCTCTGAACTGGATGCGTTCAAAGATCGAAATACGTATTTGGTATTTGTGAAATTTCCGCATGACATTTTGGAGATATTTATTATACATTGTTGTGCCTCAGTCAAGAGTGAATAAATTTCTGTAAAAAATTTGTCGAGTACAACAAAATAATTGCGGACAGAGACACAAAACTCACATTTGAAGACGTAGGACTAAACAGAGTAGACCACTACATCTTCCTAAGGCAACTAATCTCCATAAAATCCCCAAAAGAAGAAGAAATCAAGCAAAAAATAACTCAGTAGAGCAAGTTCAACTTCCAAAGACAAGAAAATCCTATTAGTCCAAAAAAGAAGGGTATACAACCAAAGCATCATCCGGATTGACTCTCAAACCGAAAACTATACACCGTGCACGTGAAAGAACTATTTTCAATATCACATGGAGAGATCACAAGATATTGCAGAAAAGATACCACGATATCATGGAACCCATTACAAAACAGACCTGTCATAAGGCAAGAATGTTAGACAATCGGCGGACATCACGACTTACAACATGGATCTCCGGAGATCATATGCAAAACTTTGACGGTCAAATTATGAACGCAACAAACTATACAATTTTAGGAAGGACTGTGTTTGCCATGATAAAGACGGACACTAAAATTCTGATGCTGCAAATGATGATAAAGAAATAATATCTACAAAGAAATATATCTTGATTAGAACATGATTATGTCTACGTGCACATCGGGGATGCATATGGAGCCACACCGATACTTCGTAGCCAGTTGATAGGACAAAACGTATTTCTCGTATCAAATATTTATTTTTTAACATAATTCCCGTCTTTGTCGAAGCAATTAAATCAGTGGTGTACACGAATAGCATACACCAAACAATATGCTTGAAATTTCAAGATCGAAATTCAGATAATAACCATATTTCAGGCTACGGAATTATTGATCAACCAGCGTATGTCTAAAGTCGTTTTTCCCTATGTCTGGAACTGTGAGGATCTGATATAGCATCATCATCATCATCATCATCATCATCATCATCATCGACAACAATCTTTTATCGTCCGTTGTTTGACATAGTCCTTCACAAGGATTAGATAAACCTCTCTATCATGGAATTTGTGGAGCTAAACATTCTTCTTTACATGTCAAGTTCAGCCTTATATCTCATATTCTGTCAGCCTTGGTTTCGTATGTGATCTCCTGTGGTTCATGTTATGAGTCTTGATGTCAATAGGTTGTCTGCCATTCCTACAAAACGGTCAACCTAATATTATTTGAGTTTCATAATATTTTCTTTGATGTTTTTGTTTATTATGTTTCCAACAGTACTTTGCTCTCTTGTGGTACTTCTATGTGAGGCTTAGCATGATTCTCTAATGGGCAAGTTGCATAGTTCCCAGTTTGCAGGTCACCTAGAACACGTAAAGGTGTTTTTTTTTTCATTATACCATTTTTTTTCTGTAAAATCATCAGAATTTCAAAATCTTATGAAACATAACCGGAAATAAATTTTCCACTATATTCAGCGTGTTTTCGATGGTCAAATATTCTCGTCGTGCTCATACATACGAAACTCGGATTTCGAGAGAAAGACAAATATTTGCTTTTGTAGATAGCTGTGTAAGTTTGCAAAACGTGATCATCTCATCGATTTTCGGTCCAGGGATTTTCATGTTGGAAAGATGAAGAAATCAATCAGATTCACTGGTAGATCTGTGCCAGTTTTGCCGGGAGACACGAACTGCCCAAACCAGGTTCCTGTTAAGGATCCTTCATCGTTATTTTTGAAGCCTTATTTACCAATATTTGCTCGTGTTTGGCGATCAATCATTCTTTGCCATTGCAGATCAACTTGCCCCAGGGGAAAAACAGATCGTAAAAGAATTAAATTACAAAGACGAAAACAAAATGCAATCACACAGGGCCAACTGATGAGTATACACAACGAAATGAAATGCAAGAATATACGGGGAAGACGAGAGGAGGAAAAACAATGGACGAATTATATCTATAAAATACCGTAGTACCCGTCAAAAATGAGAGGACTATTTGAGTATGGATGGGCACTGTGTTTGCCATGATAAAGACAGACATTAAAATGCTGATGCTGCTAATGATGATAAGGAAATAATATTTACAACGAGGATCATGACGTCTGTGTGCTCTGCTAAGGGTCAAAGTGTCATTCCACAGCATTTTTTCCTCTTGTATACACACGTACAACACACACGCACACACAGAGTTGAGCACTCTTTAAGCGAGGTAACTCATCCACTGTAAGCTTACGCAATTCTCTTCTATAGGAATAGAGCACTCTGGTGGATGAGGAATTTCTGTGTAAATAGATATATCTCTTAGATTCAGCCCTACTGACCCTCCAGTTCCGTAGTGAAGGTTTCAATTCTTCACAATACTGGATGAGATAATGGAAAGTCTATAGCCACACTGAAGAGATGTAATACATCCAAACAGCTGTCAGTAGATGACGCAATAATATATGTAGATATATATATATATATATATATATATATGTGTGTGTGTGTGTGTGTGTGTGTGTGTGTGTGTGTGTATGAGTGTGTCTGTGTGTGTCTTTTTATATGAACTGTACGATAGAGAATAGAATTACTGATCTAAATATGAACATAATCACATCAAATTTCTATGGCTAAATCAAAAATGGTATTGGAATAACACAGTTATATAACATTGATCAGATTGAAAAAAACATGTTGTCGTAGATGGTTTTGGGCTTCATAAAATCCTACTAATGAAAGTTCCTTTTTCAGCATTACGAAGATGGGAAGTTCATTTATATAGGATAGTACCACATTGCTCATCGACGTGTTTATTCTTCTCTCTTGCTATAGAAACCACCTGAACTGGGTCCCCGCCCAAGCAACATTTGCATGCATGCTCAATGAACATCAAGGAAAATTTCAAAGAAAAAAAGATTTTGAGGAGAAAAAATAGCATTCTATTTACCATGACGCAAAAGAGGAATTTCACTTTCTCTTCAGTATACATGTTCCAAGAGTTTATATATCATTTTGAGGGTCAAGAGAAGAACCCTTCTTTTGGGGTCAAAAGTGAAAGGGATACTTTTTGCATCCTTTGCAGTGTCGAAAGTGAGGTAAGAGTTTCCTCCAGCCTCAAAGTGTCTCAAGTAAAGGAATATTACTCTGCCTTCTATACTTCAAAATGATTCCTTTTCCCACTTCAAGTTGTCAAAAATTAAAGAAAAAAATGTTTCCCCCCTTGGAAAATGTTTGGAAAAAGAAGATTTCTTGCTTCCTTAAAAAGGACAAAATCAAATACAGACCTCCATTTAAAGCGGTTAGAAGTTGAAAGACGAGTCACTCCCTTTCAAAGGATCAAAGGTGAAGATAAACTTCCTCACCACTTTAAAATATCCCAAACCTCTTTTTACATCTAAAGCTCAAGTTTGTTTTCAACTCTTCAAATTTTTTACCCAGCGTAGATGGGTAATCAAGTTGGTTCATAAATAAGCTGTATTACATGTGTTCCAAATAAATGCTTCATTAAACTGGCGAGCAAATAGATGGAATCCGTCAGAGTTACAACTCCGTCCGGCGATTCCATTCTATCCAAGTCTAACAGCTAGGCTATTAACGTTTCCAATATCATTGAAGAATGTAATGTCGTTATCATTATTGTACCCCAGTGTTTATCAAATATACCATTTTCATTAATTTTACCTATCGTCCAAATGTTCTTATGAGTGTCGACTGGTTTCGTTATCAATGTCTGAGAGAAATCGGGCAATCAACTTTTTTGTTCTTATTTTTCATAAAACTCATGCAGATATGTAACTTTATTGGAAATAGATACGCGTAGGAATATTTGAAATAATTGAATATGAGTTTATTTTTTACAGAAAAATATTTCTTTTGTTTTGTTGGTGGGGAAGAAAAATAATCGATAGGACAATAGAAGAGTATGATTCTCTCTTAAAAGAAAGAAACACATCTCTGTTTCGATAGAAAAGTGGGATGGGATTCCGATGGCACTCTGTACATTGGATGCAGTTGTCTTAGTTAAGTTTGGAAATGCTAAAAAAACATCTGAACATAAATTAAACATAAAAGATCAACCTTAAGTAGCAGCCTGCTGCATTAGATTTCGAATAATACCAGACTTGACTCGAGTTCATAGTTATCTAATCTTTGGGGTCAAGTTACCCTCATACTCAGATTTCAGCTTCGTTGGTGTAACTGTCTAGGAGTAAATGAAAATATAGTCAGAAATGAATGTATATGATGATGATAATGATGATATATATATATATATATATATTTATATTTATATACGTATATATATATATATATATATATATATATATATATGCGTATATATATATATATATGCGTATATATATATATATATGCGTATATATATATATATATATGTTTATATATATATATATATATATATATATATATATATATATATATATATATATATATATATGTGTATATATACGTTTGTGTGCTCCACTGAAATTAAATGGTAAACACTTTGATGTTTTAGTCTAGCTGGGATGAATAACATAATCTTCTACGACGCATTTGTCTGAATTATTCATTGGCCGTAGACAGACTGTCTACGATGAACATTCAGTTATGCTGTCTTGAAAACACTGTGCAGCATACTCCGGCAGGATATTCAGAAAACTTTTTGATTCCAAGCGTATAAAGAGACTATGTACTATCGGTGTAAAACTTTTTTTTTTTCCTAAAAATGAACATCTCACAATTATATCTCTGGCAGTTCGTTGGGTCTCATCACCATGTACACCAAGTGATTTCATATCAGAATATCTTCCTGTGAACAGCAGAGTGTTATCTGTAAAATGGGAGACTGCAGAAAAAACAGTTTTCCCGAATTATGATTATCAGGGCAGAAAAAAATATATGTATTCATGAAAAGATCTATATATCTATCGATAGGTAGATAGTTTGAATCTAAAGCTGGAATCAGTGTGTTTATATTGACAGAGATAAATACTCACTACATCTGTGAGGAAAATCTTTGATAAACACTTTTTTTCGAAAGGGTGCAGAGAATTTTTTTTTTAAATAATGCCAATTAGTACAAATTAGATGTGAAAACTTTAAATTAGAAATTAGGTTATGGCCAAAAATGTAGTACTTCAAAGCGAGAATTAAAACAAACGTATCATCTTTGCGATGATAATGACGATAACAACAAAATCAATATCATTAAAAAAAAATATGATTATCAAGCTGAAACAGTATACAGAACAAAAGCCTTTTTTTTACTTCAGAAAATGAAATAATTACCATAATAACAAAATCTATACGAAACAACACACGCAGAAAAACAGTGATTATGAACCTATCATTGAAATTTATATAACGTGTATTTTTAATCATAACTCAGTATAGAGACAGATAAATAATTATAATACTAAAACAAGAAATAATAATAAGCCTGCAGTGAATTTATAGTACGGATCTACCAACGACGAAACAAAGAACAAAAAGTAGCTGACTAGGGAGTAGCCAGGCAGTCAACGAGCAAAGAAAACTGGTAAAACGAGGCAGAGATCGACATTACCCAAACAAACAGCAGATTTGGAGAAATGGGTGAGACGGGAACCCGCAAAAACAGTGAATGCGATAAACTTACCTAGGAGGAGTACAAGAATAGACACTCTGGGACTTCGACATCCAGACCAATCATCCTTTCCAAGCTAGAAAACCAGAACTGGCAGTTGCAGCCAAAGGAAAAAGAAGCTGCCAAGTCAAAAACGTGGCTGTGCCTGTAGATCAGTGAGTAAATATAGTGACAATAAGGTGAACAGCTAGGAAAATCCCAGAATACGATAACTGGTGGAGATGTGGAACGTCTGCACGAAGACTGAGGTACGTACTATAAATATGAGATCCATGGACTCCAATGGCCAACAGCAGTCCGACAACTAGGTTGAAAAAGCATGGTTGAGACGTATATGTATATATAATGAAAGGGCTCGAGACCCGAGGAAACTACTGTCAAGGCTTTCAGTGGCAACTACCAGGCAGCTGATGCAAAACTGCAATCCAAAGCACTATTTCAGGGTGTGAGAGCTAAAAGAGGGCTGGAAACTTGGACAGACTTGCCGTCTCTCAGTTTTCAAGGACAAATACCAGATAACAGGTTTGAAAATAATAATAATAATAATGATCATCGGGCAACTGATGTGAAACTGTAAACCACAGCGTTGCTATGGTCTATGAGAGTGTGGAGAAAAAGGCTGGAGACTTGAGGAGACTTGCAGTCACTCAACCTCCAGCGGTAACTACCAGGCAACTGGTGTGAAATTGCAAATAATAATATGACCACCTCATCCAGGCAAAAAGACCGGATTTGGTAATTGTAGATAAGAAAAGGAAGACCTGCCAAATAGTAGACGTGGCTGTACCTGCAGACCATAGAGTAAAGAAGAAGGAGAGTGAAAAACAGGGAAAATACCAGGACCTAGCAAGAGAATTGAGGAAAATGTGGAATATGAAAGCCAGGGTACTACCGGTCATAGTGGGCGTATTAAGAACTGGCCCAAAAACGCTGCGGGTGAGACTGGAGGAAGTGTACAGACCAGAGTACTACTGGGAACTGCACGGATACTGAGGAAAGTGCAAGAAATATAAGGACTGCAACGCTGTCAATAGTGACCAAACAGAGGAAGGGAAATGAAAGCGGAAACTCAAATTGTAGCACTGACATGATAGGCGAAAGAGAGAGGAGACGTTAGCTGAAGACCTGAGGAGACTTATTGTCACTCAGCCTTCAGCGATAACCACTGGGCAACCGGTGTGAAACTGTAAATCGCAGAATTACTGCGACCTATGAGTACTAGGAGAGGAGGGCTGGAGACTTAAGGAGACTTGCTGTCACTCAAACCCCAGCGGTTACCACCAGGCAACCGGTGTGAGATTACAAATAATAATAACTATGAAAATAATAATGATAACAATAATGATGATAATTTCTTTTGCTAAGATTTCCAAAAAATTACAGAAAGAGATGGTGATTAGACTGAGCATAGTCATGGGAGAAAAACCTGGATTGGACCCAATTGACTTGGCACAGAGATTGAACGAACTCGAGATCTGATGAATAGATAAGGCAATGCATTGAACGATGTTTATATTAAACCTGAAAAGAATGCTGGATATTTCAAAGGAATCATCTCCATGTCCTCACAACTTGTCATTTTTGTAGATACGCGCTTCTGAAGTTTATCTGGTAGTAAATGGTGTGTGTAGGTTTTATGCAACTGAAATGATAATGTAGTGGTGCTTTCAAAAGGTTTTACCCATTTTTTTTAACTGATAAAAAAAAGGGGAACATCAAAGCCGCACGAATATGTGTGATTACCCGATGCATAAAATTTATGCATTCCCTTGATAACATATATAATGGTTGAGCTAATTCTCGTGGTGAGCAGTGAACAGTGCTTCTATACGGTTGAAGTTGCCGGATAAATAAAGTTGTAACAATCTCCACGTGATATCTACATGATAGGTAATAAAATGAATTAATGGAGCACAGAGATAAGAAATGTATGTCTTCAAAAAGAGTATGATATACATAAAATTAAAAACGCAGGAAGCAGCTTATTGTGATCACCTTTGAGCAAGTTTGCTTAAAAATCATAACCAGTCAACGGACTAGTTATGATTGAATTCGTTTTTAAAAATTTGATATCTTTTTAATTTATTCGATCTAAAGCAAAGTTTTTGGGGGACTGAATGGTTTTAATTATAGCTCGATAGCATTATCTGTAATCACAATGAACAGCTTCATATATACCTGGGAAACAGAGAAAGAGATAGTAAGTTTGTGTGTGTATGTATACGTGTGAGAGGCAGAGACAGAGACAGAGAGAGAGAGAGAGAGACTACAGAGTAATGTGATAATGAATTATTATATAGGATGAAACGAAAACTTTGTTAAAGAATAATAATGATAAAGTTTCAGCAAAAAAATAAATTTGCACAAAGTGTATTCATTTGAAATGAAAAAAAAAGATCTCATCTTTTTATTTTATTCTCCTGACCCTGGGGCTACGTTTTTGTTCGTGATCTTTACAGTGAAAACTGTAATAATGTTTACTCGACGTTATTAAGCTAAGATTGAAAAGAAAATACGCTAGGAGTCACCGGCAAATCCAAATTTGTCACGTCCAAGAAATATTGAATTAGAATTTACCGAGAATTCAAACATTTTCTGACTTCTTCTCAGTTCCATGAAAAAAATACCCTTGTTTGTTAATGTGTGTGAACAAGTGGGTGTGTTTGTGTGAATGAACAAGTGAGTGTGTTTGTTTGTGATTGTGTTTGTGGGGGGTGTTAGTGTGAGTTTGCAATTGTGCTAGTATGTGTGAGTGTGTGTGTGTGTGTATGCTAATGTGTGTATGTATGTTTGTGAGTGTATGTTTGTGATTGTGCTTTGGGGGGGGGGGTGAGTGAGTGTTTATAGTTGTGCATGTGTTTGTGTGGATCTGTAAGTGCGTGTGCAAATGTGTAATTGCAATTGTTTTTGTTTTGTTTTTTTGTATATGAATTCATTTGAATTTATCATTAGGTCAACAGCATCGTGTGTTCCTCATTAATAATAATAATGATTTAGTACTCGGCTTGACGATTCTATTTTACGTACAACTAACCACTTGGCCAACGGCACCTCCAATTATAATTCTTCAATTGTGATAATCAAAGGATCAAGATCTCAAAAATTCAACAAAAACATATTCTGCACTCCTCTCAGTAGTTATAGTTATAAATGTTCCCGTAATACTAATCAGAATAGGTCTGGGTAGCCACTAATCAAAAACTGAGAAGTGGCCTATGTCTTTTGTCAGCAGGTTCTGTTGGGAGTTATAAATCAAAATATGTCTGTGATTGTGTATGTATGTGTTTGTGATTGTGTTTCTGTGTGTGAATGCGTGTTTGTGATTTGGTTTCTATGTGTGAGTGTAGTTTTATTACTATCTTTGTGTGCAGTGCATTCAGATGCGCGTACTTATGTGCTGGTGTGAGTATTTTTCAGTTCTATACAAAAGAGAAAAATGTTTGTGTTTGTGTGTGCGTGTGTTCCTGCACGTGTGTTTACGTGTGATCGTATGTGTGTGTGTGTGCATGAGTGTGTGTTGGTGATTGTAAGAGCGTGTGTGTGCGTGTGCTTGTGTATCAGTTTGAGAAAGAGTGTGTTTGTGTCTTTTTTTTTTTTGTTCAATTCTGTGGAAAACACTAAAGATGGTCCAGTTTATTTGTGTGTGTGTGTATTTTTGCACGTGTTTGCATGTAACTGCCTTTACGAGTGAGTACTTTCATACGTGTACGTATATCATATGTTCATGTGTATTCGAGAGAGCGTGTGTTTTTGTGCATTTTTTCAGTTTTATACAGAAAAGAAAATGCTCTTGATATAAAGAGTGTATGCGTGAGTTTGGGTATTAGCGTTTGTGGGTGATTATTTTCATATGAGTTAGTAGGTGCCTGAATACGTATGTGTGTGAGTTTTTCTCGAATGTGCGTGTGTTTGTGAATGTATTCATGTGAGTGTTACAGAGTGTTTTTGTGTGCGAGGTTTATCCTGGTTCTATGCAGGAAAGTAAAAATGTTTTTGTGTACGTATGTTTTCGTGTAATTTTGTTTGCGTTAGAGAGAGCATGTTTTATGCGTATGTGTATGTGTTCTTTACTTTTATACACAAGATGAAAATCATTCCTCTTGTTTGTGTGTAAGTATTTTTGTGTATCTGTGAGTGTGTGGGTGTATGTACTCTTTTGGTTCTATTTGCTCAAAAAAAATTCTGTTTGTTTTTGTATGTGTAGGCGTATATGTGTGTATGTGTGTGTGTGTGTGTGTGTTTCTGTGTGCATATCTAAATGCATGTTCATAATGCATAGGAGTATATGTGGGTATTCTATATCATTGATTTCTTGTTGGGTATGTGATTTTATTAAAAAGAATTGGGAGATTTATTGATCACTTTTCTTTGCCCACTTACTAATTATTGCGCAAATCTTTTAGACCATTTCTAATTTCGCTTCATCTGAGCAATTTACAGAGGAAAAAAACCCAGAATATCCATCCTTTGATTGCAGTACAGAACGTTTTAGAGCAAATAAGACTTATAGAATTTATCTGATATATCTCTATTTCCGAATTTACTTTTACACAACGCGATGAAAATTTGATCATAAAAATGTATATATTATCGTCTTTCGTTAATGATCTCTTCAGAAATGTCGCAGAGATAGGTACACACGGGTAATTTCAAGAAAGACCCATTACCGTTTTGCCAGGCTTCTCGAAGCTTCGTTTTACTTACGATTCCTGGTACTCTCCAATAGACAACCATTTTGATACTGACCAGGCTAGACGTTGTTTAACTTCGATGATGGCACAAGAAACAATACATCAAACGTGATATGGCTAAAATCCTTTGACATCCGGAAGTGGTTCAGCAATTCCTGTCCTTGCGCTGAATGCTTATTAGGCAGATATTGAGTTAAGATTTTAAAGCTTCCAATATGGCTTGGTGGTGAATTGAACCAAGGTCCACAGAACCGGACCATGATGGTAAGTAACGGGAAAATATTCATTAAAATCGCCGTAAGCCTATACACCTCTTCAAGGCAATTTCAAAAGTAAAACTTGATTATTTTTTGCGGTAAAAAATGATGCAAACCGATTGTATTAACATGAATTAGAATATATTTCAGAAAACGAAAAGGAAATTCTATATGAGTTCAATATTCGAATAAATGATTCAAACTAGATCAGTAGAACAAATCTTGCAGTTGTCATCAAGGGGAATATGTGTCTGTCTGGACACGTCGCTGGTCCAGTAAACCACAGAGTGAATGTGAGGAAAATGAGACATTTGGAAAATATCCGGGCTTCCATAGAGAAAAGAAAGGGACAGAGGAAGAAAAGAAAAGAAACATAAAGATGAAAATTGTTCCCATTATTATTGATGTGTTTGGAGCGATTCAGAATAGCTTAACCTCCAGTACTAGAGACTGATAATAAAAGCAACTGTGAAAATATATAAATCTTAGGTTTTGGGGAAGAAAAAAATACATGCAAAATTGTGGAATATGTAAGTAATGATCACAAGAAGAAAAGGAAGAAGAAAAGGAAGAAGAAGGAGAAGAAGGAGATGAAACTCAATGAGGATGAGAGTCTGGGCAAAATGACTGGACTCAGCAAAAGAAGTAAAAAAATTTGGAACACGAGGGAGTATGTGTTTTCAACATTATTCGAATGTTACAAGAAGATACTCTTGTACATACGAAAACTCAAACACACACACAGACACACAGACATATATATATATATATATATATATATATATATATATATATACATATATATATATATATATATATATATATATATATATATATATATATATATATATATATATATATACATATATATATGCGTGTCTTTGCGTGTGTTTATTGATTAAATTTCATCCATAGAGATTTCCAAGATAAATACATTGGAACTCAATCAGTGTTGAATATTAACAACGTATACAATTCCCGGTGGAAATTCAAAAATAAGATGAGAAAAATACAAGAAAAAGTAAAACTATAAAAATTAGGATAATTACAGCGTGAAAATTGGAAAATATGACGAGCAAAAAAAAATATACAGCCTTCGAATTTTAAAAAATACGGCAAGCAAATTTGAAGATATGAGCTGAGAATCAATAGTAAATACAAGCAGGACTGACCATCCAAAAGCCTGCATCTTTATTATTTGTCGATCAGTACGATAGCAAAAAACATACACCTGACATAAAGCTTGGGTTACAGCCGATATAATGCACATGCCATCTCAATTTTCATTACATATTGAAAATTTGGTCCTGTTTTGGCTAACAAAAATTACCGATATTCTAAGATGTATATTGCTTTTTGTTCCTTATTTCTCACTTTTGACAGCATTTGACTCTTCTTTGGACGTCTTGGCAAATATTTAAACATGGTAATTTTAGGGGAGTATATACATATATGTGTGTAGGTGTACCAGTGCTTTAGAGCCTTTACGTTTGTGTCAAACTACCATCTCTAACAATATATATATATATATATATATATATATATATATATATATATATATATATATATGTGTGTGTGTGTGTGTGTGTGTATGTGTATGTGTGTGTGTATGCATGTTGCATGAATGAACAATGCACACATGCACTGTAATATATATATATATATATATATATATATATATATATATATATATATATATATATATATATATATATATATATATTAAATTAAAAAAGGATTTTCTACGCAAACATGTTGATGTTTCTGTCCTGTTTGGGCTTCTTTATGATTTGATGAACTGAAGGAGCCCCGACAGAGACATGAACGTATTTGTATAGCAAGTCTGTTATATTATCATACTGTACTCCAACTTAACTCAATGTAGAATGTTCAATGTATTGAGCTATCTATGATGAAATGAAACCCTCACACATCGAATGTTCTGCTATATTATAATATATATGTATATATATATATATAAATCGTTATGTACTCATTGATATCTCTCTCCTATTCACTCTCAATTCTCTTTTTCTCTTTCTTTATGTATGTGGGTGTGTATATGTTTAGTTATGTATAGATATATATCAATATATAGCTGTTTATGTTGGTGTGTATGTGTGTGTGTGTGTGTGTGTGTGTGTGGATGCGTGCGCGTGTGTGTGTATGTGTGCATACCCATAAACTGTTTCATACGTATATTTTATTTTCTGCGTTTTTATAGATATCTGTACAGTGTAAGGATATGTATTTTATAATATTCTCTTTTTTTGCTCAACCTTAAGTTTGATTTTGAGTGTATCGACCATTTCATGGAATAAAATCATCGCTTGTCGGTCATTGCATTTCTGAATTGCAATGTATGTTTATATATATATATATATATATATATATATATATACAATTGTTTTATCTCTAGATAAATGTGCTTCTACCCATTTGTGAGTGTGTGTGTATGCATGTGCGTGTGTGTGTATGTATATATGAATATTTATGTTTTTTCTCTTCCTATGTGTACGCCCTGAAACTTTTCAATCTACTTCTGTAAATCAAACGCATATCCCCAGTTCTATATGTTTGCATATAGATACCTGTGTATTGAAGAGATGTGTATTTCTCTGTGCAAGTGGTGCGCGTTGAGTAATACTTCTTCCTTGAAGCAGAAAGAGGACAAAATGTCAGACGAAAAATCGCGGCAAATGGCGTCTCTAATCAGAGCCCGCCAACGGCGATCTAACTAATAATAAATCATCGACTCAGGTGACATTTAATGTCAACTACAAACACAACGCCCCAGTCCACCGCGTGACCCTTTAATCAAAATCGGTTCAGTCACTTTGATTTGCAAGAAAAAAACCCTTCAGGTTATATGGATTCTTGCATGGATGTACATGTACGAATTCCTATGTATCTATATACACTCAACGTACACAAAAATAATTAGAAGTAGTAGCAGTAGGAGGAATAATAATAATAATAATAATAATAATAATAATAATAATAATAATAATAATAATAATAATAATAATAATAATAATAATGATAATAATAATACAGAGAGAAGAGCAAGACTCTCATCAGATGATAACCCCTGACCTAGTTGAGATTTTTGGGCTGAAACCTCATTGACACTCAAGTCTTCCATCATAATGTGGGGCTGCCAAATCCACGCTGTCACGACTACACCTGATCTTGAAACATCTTGACACATCCTTTCTGATGGGGGCACTCCTAAATCGATCAGTTATGCAGACGTCTGGTTGGCAACGAAGGGGTACCTTTTACCAAGAAACACTGAAGTTAGAAGGAAAGCAGAGGGTGAAGCATTTAACACCCGCCAGGCTGCAGGAAATGTTTTCAGATATCCAGGTTTTTTTCCTTATTTCCACAGTGTTGCGAGATTCGGACAGGATGTGAGTTGATCCAATCTTTATCTTAGAAACTTACAGAACACAGAGAGCATCAACAACTTGCGATGAAACCTTCTCAAAAGGCTGGTAATGAGCCTCTGCCCTAAGACACAATAGTTTTTCGGGATTCAACCACATTCTTAAACCTGTGTTTCGTAAGTGTCTGATAAAGTTTGAATTTCCTCCCGTTCAACGACCCGCTTTCCTTATGGATATCACACTGTACACGTGAAGAGGAACGTGGGCAGAATTATGTCTAAACATCGAAGATAGAGAAGAAAAACTAGATAGTCTGAGTCAAAGTTGGTACGTATCGTTTTTTATTAATCAATCAGATGAGAATTTGAAGACCTTGAAGTGTTAACCTGCTCAGATAGAAACACGAGACGACGTTTCATATATCCCGTCATGTCTGGCTATGAGTTTATCCGTCAACATTATATCTGTGAAAGTTTTCAATGAATTCCCATGATATCTACTGGATACGGCTAGAAAAGCATTGAATACATTTTGGGATGGATCCCGGTTTCTTTATTTCTATCGATCGTAGCCATATGTCCAAACTGCTCGGTATCATTTAAGTTCACTATACTTTATATCGCTTGCTCTAGAATGGATGACAATATTTGGTTGTTCTAGAAATCTTGAGACTGTGAAATTGGTTGCTCCCAAACAATCAAGAAGGTAGTCATCTTAAATAGAGACATTTTCTTAAAAACACAAACATGAACCTGGAAGCATTCAGAGAGCAAACCTTTGTCAATGTAATCGTCAAGGGAAGTAATAGTACATGGATCCACAACAAAATTACTTTTCAGATGGCTGCCCGCATTTTTTCGAAAGGTCATTGAAATTCTCCGAGAACTTCTGCAGATATTGTGTAGTGTGGGCATATAACTACAAGAGAAACAATGTAATAATGCTTTAACCTGCCTCCAAAAATCAGATATTTTCAGTTTATTTCCAATACTTCCAGAAAAATTGGTTGAACTTTATTGAAAATGTCTCGATATATCATGTGGACATTCATGAGCGTGTCTATATATGTATATAGAAAACAGAAGAAACATCTCTCAATGGAAGAAAATTCCCATCAAAAATTTGATCAGTTTTTCCTCATTCCCATTCCAGGACCTTCCATTAGATTTCATTGGAAGTCATTGAATACTTTTGGAAATATCTTATGGACAGACAGACAGACAGAAAGACGTAACCAAGTACACACACACGCACACACGTACACACACACACACACACACACATATATACATATATATATATATATATATATATATATATATATATATATATATATATATATATATATTTGATGATTGAATCATCCATAGACAGCTGTTTTGTTGAATTACAACTCCTCAGTTTGGCTATAGACTATCGATTATCCCATTCAGTACCACGGAGTAGGATCGAATATATATATATATATATATATATATATATATATATATATATATATATATATATATATATATATATATCCCTCAAAATTCATTTGCAGAGGTAAGAAATTCTATTCTTACAATCTAAAATAATTTTGGGGAGGAATTTTTTTTCAAGAAAACTGTACAAATTCAGATAATTACTGTGTGAATTCGTTCTAATTGTTTACTCCATCAATAATTTTAATCGTTCATTATTATTGAGTGCAAAATGCTGAAGTCAAATCATTCTCGTTGATGATTTTATCCTCCTTGCAATCGACCACTCGGCCAACAGCACCCCTATTTACATCCTTTCAGATATCATAATCACATCATCAAAATCCCTAAGAAATCCAACAAAAACATATTTTGCACTTTTCCCTGTAGTTCAAGTTGTAAATGTTGTGGTCGCTTCCTCGTAATACTAATTAAAACTGGTCTGGCTTGTCATCAGATAAAAACTGCCACGTGTCTTAGTTGTTTTGGCAGCAGGTTCTGTAAAGAGTGATAAATTCAAATAGGAAAATGAATAAATTGCCTCTTTACGTTTTGTTGAATAGAGATCGGGGAAAAATCCAATTTAGAAATAAAACAAAAACTAGTGAGAATGCTGCGGGATACGCACAAAGTGACCAATTTACCATAATCTTTAATTTTAAATTGAATCTCTTCATTGGATACTTATTTAGATGAGGAAATAAAAAATGGATTTTAAATATATGGAAAAATGTTCAGTTGTTCGGTGTAGGCTAAAAACTGGAGGAACTCACAGTCAATCATTGGATAACCACAGCAGCAAAGAAAGTAGAATAAATATATCTATTTATGACTTCACTGGTATTTTGTACTGGATAACATTTACATTGGAATTGAAAATGATTTAGAAACATCTAGATTCCGGAGAATGTAGAGGTTATAAATAAAGACATCAGAAAAGAACTCCTCAAAGGTCAAAAGTATTTTTTAGAAGGGGATTAGTGGTGTTCTGATGCCAATTTACAAGTCTGTAGACAAACTGGTATTGCCAGAAGTGAAGGAGCCTACAAACGTACGAACAAAAGCACTAATATTTTTTTTTTTAAACCAGAATTTTGCCACCTTTGGAGGCTACGGTTGTTCAAATAGTGTTGACAGATTTTGTGACAGTTTTAGTTGACGGTTCTTAATTGAGAAAAGTCTTTCCCTTTGAATAAATCAGTGTAAAAAGTCGGAAAACGAAGTGAACCAGTCAGAGGGACGCCAAAATCAGTTAGGACCCGAACCAAATAAAGATGTAAATAAAAGATTACTTTCAGATTATGGCCAAAGTTGCTAGTCTTTTCTTCCAGTTTGGCACACAAAGAAATGTTTTGTGCGCCGTTCAAAGATAATCGACAGTAGAAAAACAGCCCGATTGATTTTTTCTCTTACCTTTTTACCCGCTTCCTTTCTGTGGTGTGTTGACAGTTTTCCAAGATTCGTTCACACAGGGAAAAATAAAGTAGGAAAAAAAAGTCGTATGTCCCTAGGGGTAAACATTCTAATACGAACGCCCGACATGCGAGAACTTCTCTCAAAGACGATAGAAATATAAGGAAATAAATTAAACTGGCTGAAAAACAAATGAAAAGAAAATCGTAGTCTTGATTGAAAATAACAAAAGTATGGAGTGGCGTAACGGTAAACGATGCAAGAAATAGAAAAGGTGGTCTGAGTTCAACTTTCGGTCAGGGAAAATGGTGGAGGTTTGAACCAACTTTTCTACCAGGCTATAAGTAAATAGCAGGGCGGTTGGGGCCCTGTAAAGCAGCCAAACTGCCTATATATCCGATCATATACAGATTGTGACTAGCAATACCACACATGCGTCTGTGTGGGTGATCAGGAAATAAAAATTCTCTTTAGTCCTCGCAACGATTGTCACAAGGACTTCAAAGTGCCTGTCCGACTACACAGAGCCGTACCACGCCCCACGGGACGAAACCCAACTGACTATGACTCCATCTCTGCGTTGAGAATGTTCTTCTGACCGAATAGAAAATAACCTACCGCTAGGCACTTACCATAGTGGGCTCCAAGCCAAGGTAAAGGAGGGTAGTTGGGCTTCGAACCAGCAACAGGATGAGGAGTTGCGTGAAACTTGCTAGCTACATAAACTTCTGCTGATGGTTGCAGCTGTGTGCTCCAATAAGGGTCGACTGGATTAAATAACGATGGAAGGTAACTCAGCCTATTCATATAACTACGTTGGGGAGATATATGTATTTGGTCCCGTCCCTCCGTCTTCCCTTTCTCCCTCTCTCTCTCTCTCTCTCTCTCTCTCTCTCTCTCTCTCTCTCTCTCTCTCTCTGACCACACAATATATCCAAGTATATGTACCGGGTGGATTTCAATGAAAAAATCTCCTGGATGGGTGGACAATACGGTAAGGAAGAGATGGTTAAATTTCGGGACGGATATACTCAATAATTGCGTGATAAGTTTTGGTTGTTTTTCCAATACATCCGAAAGTTCTGAATAAATTTCTATGGAATAATGTGAAAGAGTGGGTCATTGGCTATGGAAGGAATTATCATATTTAGAGGCGGGTCCTTGTACAATTACGTCCCCTGACAGTGACAAAGGTATGCACTCACTGGGTGCTTTTCGTTGTGATTTGATGAATCTTTTTTTGGGGAAATGTGTACGAAGAAGTTTGCAACTAGAAGACACTGATGGAGTGAAAATCTCTGCCAGCACCATATATCAAAACTGAATGAAAATCAGTTCGTATATAGCTACCGTGAAGGACAAGGTAATTGTGTTTATAATTTCCATATTCTCATTGTTTACCTCTACTTGATACATGGGAAATATCCCTCGTTCAAGAACAAAACCCTGCATGCATCCCTCAAACCATCATTCAGAAATGAAATCCTGGATCCATCCCGAAATGAATTATTTCCACGAACCATTATTGGAATTGTGGAGGAAATATCGGAAACGTTCGGTTGACAGACGCAAGGGAATACATGAATATAAGAAAAATCATGAAAACTTCCTCTTATTCGAAAAACCCAAAGCTTAACTCACGTCCCAGCATTGAGAAAACATTCATTGAAATCTATTGATAACTTTTGGAGATATTGGGAAAAAACGAACCGATAACAAGGATGATATTAGTGAATGCACAAATTGCTTCCGACTTTGCTTGTAAAATGAAAATAGTTGGGTCTTTCGGGGCTTTTTTTTTTTAAAATCCAGATGTGTCTGAGATTATATCATAAATGTTGGTTAAACCAACTATTAAGAAAAATTCGAAAGAAGTTTATATCAGTGCTGGAAAGTTTTTTAGCATTTTGTAAATAGCAATAAAAAAAAGAATTGTAGATTTCGCGTCTCCACCGATAATAATGATCCAATTATTACCAATCTTTCTACTCATCAATGTCCTCAGAAAATTCAACCAAATATAACAATAACATGATCAGGGGATCATGAGTCTGCTGATCTTCAAATAAGGTATACTACTTGCTTTTTTTTTATCGGGGCCAAATCCAGCCCCTGGGGTGAATTTGTAGCGAGAATATAAATAAGATTTTTGTGGGCTCCAGGAGAAAGAGTTATCGGCTGGCCATGTGCTGGAGTTGGAGACCTGACCTCAATTGGTATGCTTTCCTTCTAGTATCGCCTCGGGGATGAATGTGCCCAGTGAATCATTCAATAAAATCATGCATGTTCATACATGTACAACCAAAACACCGATATATGCAGATTTTAATCATATGCTTGGTCGTCGTCTTCTTATCGCCTCAGTAAAAACATTCAATTTCCGTTTCGCTAATAAATTCTCTGCGTCTGTGCGTTTTTTGTTTGTTTTTTTTTATGTTAACTCAGAATTTTCATATTTCTCGATATTTCTTATCATCTTTCTACGGTTTCATTTTCATTTTTCGCTCTTTTCCAATATTCTCTCCCAATTTCCCTGACTCTTTTGCGCAGGTTCACAGTTTATGTAGATATCCTCCTCCCTCTCCTCAGTTCAATCATTTTGTACACTACGAACTGAATATTCCCAGTAGTGAGGAAAAAAAAAACTTTGAATTTCGAAGTTTTCATATCAGAAATTTGCATTGCTACTGATTTGTCTACATTAATGCATTGAAAATCAGGGAAAAAACGTTATTGCCCTCGGCCAGAATTTTGAAACAAACGTTTATGTCAGAATTGAGCTATCCGAGGTATTATGATGTCAATATGGTTTTGATGATTTTACTCTCGAGGTATTTGGTTTCTCACCATCATCCTTGGAGCAACACACGATAAAAGTTATTAATTGAAATAAGAACATACATTTTAGCCAATACCCTTATTCTGGAAGTATAGAACCCTGGGGTCCTAGATTAGGGAATTTTCCTAGCAATTCTTGGGCTGCAGTTCAGAATGCTCAAAAGATGGTAGTCAGTCGGAAAATGGTATGGTTAATGAGCAAGATGAGGAGTTTCGTAGCCTTGTTTGTTTGATCTCCGTAAGGTCATTTGTGCAAGATACGGTCAGATGTCATGATAGCAAAGATTGGTCTTTGGTGTATTTTGTCGATTTCTTGGCAATATTCTTACTTGCAAAGGTTTTGCCAAGATTCAATAAGTTGTAATGGATTCCATTTGCTAACCATCAAATAAAGACCATATTTTTTTGTCTTTAAGCAAGTTTAGTTGAGGGAAATCTTTTAGTGCTTCACCTCTGTCAATTTTTTGTCACCTTCCGCAATGCAATCAAGAATTTGATCGTTTTTATTGCGTAGAAGAAGCCGATAGCAGGTTTGGTGACATGAATCTCCTTATTTTCGCTTAGTTCATCGATAACAGATGCACGTTAAAAGCATTCCTTTTCTTCAAAGCTATCGTCTCTGTCTCCAAATTTTTGGAACCAATATTGAGCGGACCGTCACCGACTTCTTCTGATCAAATATTTGGTTGATATTGCAATCAGTTTCAGCTGATTCATGCCCCATTCTATAGTCATAGATCGAAATGCCTCGAATTTTGCTCTTTGAGAGCTGCAAATACACCAGAATATTCAGCGAAAAGAAAACCTCCAGCGACAAAGAACAGAGCCAAGTGAAATGGTATCCATAATACTTTATTCTGAAATAAGCATCGAATTTTAGGACAAAAACTGCAATTATCTTTGTACCGGCATAATGGCAACTGTAAACTAAAACCGTCTGGAAAACAATCAACGTAGGATTCTTTAAGTTTTGAGCGAATCCAGTTGGCTGGTTGGCTGGCTTGCCAAGTGGTTGACTGGCTATGTATGTATGTATGTATGTACATACGTTCCAAGATAATATTATGCATCAATGGAGCTAGAAGGCCACAAATCTAAACATATACTTATACATATCACTATGTGTAAAAAGTTGTTCTGATTCTTTTTCTACCGTAAATAGCATCCATACTTATTTCTAATAAAGTCAGACTTTTTTCTGATCACTACCCAACAAAAGGACACATAACATCATTGATCGCCCATTTCTTTCCAATTTTTCAATTGATCACCCCTAATACAACACGCTGTCGAAAGTCCTCGGTAAATCGACGATCTCAATTGGCTGTCTAACAATACTAATGACTCTTATTAACAAAAGAAATTAATTGAAAATCTGGAAAAAAATTGATCATGTCTGGGCGAGAAACAATGCGAATATCACTGAGAGGAATATATTTATCATATGTATAATACGTAATAATTCCCAGGATTTTAAGTTGTCACTGTTCATATTTCGCTTTTTGCAGGTGCTTGTTATCAAGGAATTTACTATTACTTGGTTAAAATCCCTTGGGTAATATCTATGTTTTGCTCTTTTTTTTCCCCTTCTTTTTTTAGGTAGGAAAGAGGCACAGTTTTCTCTGGAAAGATTTTAGAAACAGAAAACCTTGAGAATAAACACCAAAAAATCGATATCTCGCTTCCATATGCACATATAAATAGCGATGTATTTATGATTGCATAGAGAGCACTACTACTCCGGGCTTTATCATTTATACAGTACTGCTCATATTTATTGGTGCATACGGACATTCTCCATGTATGGTTTGGTTTGAAGATTGGAAACCAAAACCAAATACGCTAGAAGAACCATATTTAATTGAAATTAGCACAATGAGGCATATATTTTGGCACGTTCTGCGAATTCCACTGCAAAATTCTAAGGAGTTGAAAAAAATAGAATTAAATTCTTGAAAGCATGGAATGTTTTTGATTGTAATCAATCAGCAGGAATATTTAAAACGTAATTAACGTGGTTATATGGGAGTGTTACCGAACTAGAGACTTGAATGGTCCAACACTGGACTAATACATAGGCGGAGAGAGAGAGAGAGAGAGAGAGAGAGTTCAAACATAGGCAACGGTTTGTGCTTTTTCACTTACTCACAAGCGGTATGTAAATTTAACACATCTTTATTTAGACAAATTGAACACATATAAATGGTATATATAACATTCATTTCAACCAACATGTTGAATATAATGTATTATCCCCTTATGACATATAGTGTTATCTATATCATAAGCAGTGTATAACATAATATGCAATGTATATTATATATCTCTCTTTAAAAGATATGCAACAATTAACATTCAATTCACTGTATAGTATAGAATGTTATTCATAGCATATGCTACGTACAAGATATTATGAAATGTATAGTATATGATTATATCTATAACGTATGATATGAATAACATATCATGCAATGGAGAGTAAATAATGCTATTCATAACATTTGTACTTATACCATATGTGATGTATAGTACATCATATAATCTATAACATATGTTTTGTATAACATATTATGCAATGTATATTATATAATGCTCTCTCTACCATATGGTACGTATAACATAATTGAATGTATAGTAAATGATATCTTAAACATATGTTATGCAAACATATTATGCAATGTATAGTAAATAATGCTTTTCAAAACATATGCTACGTATAATATATTATGCAATGTATAGTTTATAATTATTTCCATAATATGTGCTATGAAAAACAAATTATGCAAAGTATAGTATATAATATCTTTAACTTATGCTATGAATAATATATTATCCAATGTATAGCATGTTATGATATCGTGCGGGAATTTGAGTGATGGACATATTTGTGAAAATCAAGTGACAAATATCCTACTAGTCTCAAAACGCTGGGTATACAATCGATGCATAATCCGGATAGTCACATAATAAGCTTAAACATAGAATCCTACCGAAAGCTGGTCCTCAAAGTGAGAATTATGCAATGTCCATATGGGGGGATCAAGCTCAACCTCACATCGAGAGATCATAAGATAAGAATATATATATTAGAGAGAACACGGGAGTCTGAGATATCATAGAGACATTGAGGAAACTAAAATGGCAATTGGCTGGACATGTTTAAGTAATATCAGACAATCGCTGGTTAACATGATTCGCATCGTCCATCACCAGATGCCTTATGCGAAATTGTGGCCGACAAAAAAAAGATGGTGTCATGAGCAAGAAAATGTCCAAAAGTACTGGCTCCGTGTCGCCTACGATAAGGAGGTATGGTGTATCTTGGGGAAGGTCTATATCAAACGACGGACGCTAAAAAGCTACGGCAGATGATGATTGTGATAATAATGATGATGATGATGTTGGCATTAATTTCTGCAAAATCATAAAAATATAGTTGTACTTTTATCGTTTCATATCAATGAATAAATTTCACGAAACCGTGATTTTGAAACACACTTGATATTTAATTTCTTTGTTTTCGAAACTTTTGCCACAGAGCGAGCGCAGGGTGGCGTGTCAGAGTGTAAGTAACCGCACTTAGACTTTTGTCATCCAACGTGAGCTTCGTGGCAAGAAGGCGAAAATTCTGAGAACAATGAAAGTAAAGTGTAGCTGTCTTTTAGAATCATGGTCTTATGAAATTTATTCATGAATATGAAACTACCATACAGTGCAGTATACAAAACACGGGCTCATTAAATCGCTGGCCGATCAGACAAACAACCAAAAACATAAGAATATAAAACCAGATGAAAAAAAAAGAGATATAGAAATGATAAAACTTTATTGACGTAGCATAATTTCATACTGATAATAAAACTGTTTCGTAGTCACTCTTCGTTTAATCATTCTCAATAATATCATTTGAATGATTAAATCATATGTAATAATAGTATCCCCAATACTACGACCAACAAATCAGTTAATAACCTAATAACAAGAAGCTGAACAATAAAAATAAGTATATCAAAATTAAAAACAATGATATTACACTCCGGCTGAGTTTAATAGATTTACTGCAGCTTTTTTTTCATCGTAATCACTATAATTCAATATAACGATTAAATAATATATATAATTATGTTATTTTTATAATTCTATAAAAAGCAATTGTGATGTTTAGTGATATGAACGTTGCTTGTGGTAGAAGTACAGCAAGAATGACGGGTCAGGTTAGTCACTAAATAGAAACTATCGCATGAACAACATCTTTTGGCAGCATGATGTGTTGGGATTGAACAAGAATTTTTTTTAAAAATGAGTAATCCATTGATAATATATATATTTTTGTTGAGTTGTGATCTCTGAAAACTCTGAATTTTCAAAAAGCATGAGTGAATGCTGCTGGACGCAAATTAAGGAATCAGTTGGGCAGAAACTTACATAGCAAATTGATCATCCCACTGAAAACATCTTCAATGCGGCATTTAGAAAAAATGTTTTTGTAAACGTAATGAATATTCAATGTTGGAGATTTCAGCCCTTTAGCTCTATCGGTGTCGACGTGTGTGCATTTTAAATCAATACATTGCCAGCCAGCCTGACGAAACAATTTCAAAACTAGAGAAACCTATTCTGAGAGTTTTGCCGACAGTTTTGGCTGACAGGTTCTGATAATTATAATTGCCACTCGTCACGACTAATAATGCAATAAAGCAGGTGAACTTTCCCCTGTTGTTGATACCGCAGAAAAATTGTTTGTCAGATCGTAGACGTGATTATTCCATCAGACCACAGGGTAAAAATTTTCTCTTAAATCGAAAAATAACAGAACATCACCAAAAATCTGAAGAAGCTGTGGTAAAGAATTGTCAGGATGATGCCCCAAATAATTGTCACATTCGGTTTAACCAGCGAAACGTCAATGCAACTAGGAAGAGCGTACCTCTACAAGTACCATACAATAAGAAATGTATGAAAACTAATATTTGATAAACAGGGAGCAGGATTTTTAATGTCTGATTATTCTCTTAACTTCAATGAAATTCAAAAGGAGCTGTTCCGTCATTAACAGTTAACTTCTTTATTCTAATCTCTTTTCTGACGTGAAAATTTTTTTAAAAAAATGATGTCACCAAATCGAGTACAAATTACTGAGCCCTTTTAGAAAAATCTCTTTGATTATATTGCTAAATACAAAAACTTTTATCACAAAATTACGTAAGAATTCATAAAAATGCTTTAGTATACAAAATAGCTGGGAAGCAGACACGTACAGATACATATATAATTTCCACTGTCGCTGGCACAGGTGAAAAGAAAAAGATGAAATGGGATTTCTAGAAACAACCTTGACTTTCCGAGCCAGAAGTGCAAGATTTTTCAAAGACTGCAAATATAAGATGCAGGAATTTGACGATACTCGCTGATTCATGGTATCCACTGCCAACTGACAAACATTAGGTATGATCAAGAAAATTGAATGTTCCCCCAAACACGAGGGGCGAGCCTGGAAGCGTTCTAGATTCAAAGTTGAAACCCTTCCAACCACAACAGTCTTGGGGTAAGCAGGAATAACGAAGTAGGTACTTGAGATTATAGAACACTTACCGTAACTCAGTACATAACAGAAATCAACTGACATCTAGCGTGAATTGGAAGAAGTGAATAATTGGAAAAATACCAGGACCCTACCCGGGGGGTACGGAAAGTTTGGAACGTCAAGGTTATGGTTATGCCTATAATAGGTAACACACTTGAAATCGTGCCAAAACTCTAGAGGCGAGATTGGATGAATTTTCAATACACGTTAGAGTTCGGACCGTCCACATATAGCATTGCAGAATGGCGCATTGTGAGGATTTTGAAAAGGTGTTGGAAGATAGGGAAGACGTGCAGTTAATTGATTTGAAATTTAAATAATAATAATAATGATAATGATAATAATAATAATAATGATGATGATGATGATGATGATGATGACAACAATTATTATTATTATTATTATTATTATTATTATTATTATTATTATTATTATTATTATTATTGCATCAGTTGCCTGGTGGTCACCCATGGAGACTGAGTGACAGCAAGTCTCCCAGAGTCCCCTGTTCGCCCCTTCATACTCTCACATTCAATTGCAGTGCTCTGATTTACATTTCTACTCCAGTTGCCCAGTGGTTATCTCTAAAAAGTGGGAAACAATAAGTCTCTTCAGGATTCCAGCTCTCCTTTCCTCTATTTCTCGCTTATCACTGCAACATTGTAGTTTGTACCGCCTCCATCATGCTTTTTTTTTACTATTAGGCCATTACTAATAGCAAGGATTTTAGATCTCATATTTTTAGTTCTCTTCACAATGTTTGTGCGGAAGCCAGTATTGCTGCAGTCATTGAAGTGTCCATCATTCAACTTATCCCTTGTTCCTCCAAGATCATTTTCAGTTTATTTAGTACTGTCCCGAGTGCGCCTACAATTACTGGCACTATATTGCTTTTAACGTTACTCATCTTGTAGCTCCCTTGTTTGGTCCTGGTATTTAATCGGCTTATCATCCATTTTTTCCACGTGCTCCACAAGCACGGTCACATCTATAATTTGGTTGTCCTATTCTATTAGATCTGGCTTTCTTGCTTTGAATGATTAGTCAGTTAGGATGTGAAAGTCCCAGGGTAATTTATGACTTCCATTCCCCAGGGCTGCCTCCAGTTCGTGCTGGTACCACTTATCCAAAGGGCTGAAGCCCATCTGTTTGCTAAGTTCCCAATGTATCACCGTTGATACCCTATGATGTCTGTTCTTATAATCCTTCGGGGCTAGTAGACTATATTTGCTAGTTATGTAGCCTACGTTCGTTTCCTTTTTCTATGGATTTACGGCTTATGCTGTTCCGTTGTTTTTGCTTTGAAATTGTTGGTCCTGATGCATTTGCTTTGAGCTATCATAATAAATATTCCTATTTCTCTCTTGAGGTTCCCTTTGCTCTCCCGTTGCAACATGCTGTACTCATCTTTTCAGTTTTCCGTGTTGTTTTTTTCTGTTCCCATTTTCCGCTCCTTGTTATTTTACTGCTCCTTCGTTGCTACATTTTTGTTGTTTGTTGCATTGGTTAATTTTATTCTTTCTGGTCTTGCAAGCATCCATTAGTGTTTACCATTTGCACAATTTTTTCTCTTCCAAACTCTGTCCTAACGTCGTCAGTATATTCCTTCATTTTGTTGAACAATGTTTCAAGCTATCCTTTCATTAAGTGGTTGAATTCATCCTTTGTTTTGGGGAATTGGTATCCTTTATTGCTTTTCAGGATTCTGATGAGTGGTATCATAGAACGAATCGCGCCAGGGACTGAGTCTCTCCTTGAAAGGTTCCCCTTTTTATTTCTACCTCTGCAAACTGTGTAAGTCTACTTTCCGGTCGTTCATAGAGTTGGCTATGGATCTAAAAGCTTGGTCGTTGATCATGAGTTAATCGAGTATCCAGCAGTGTGGCATTATTTTGTATCTTTGAAGTTGACGGATGAGCACGTCATGTAATGTGGTGAGTTTCTTAAATCAATATTCGTTGATCCCATCAGTCCCTAGTAGTTCAATTTGGTCATCATCATTATTATTATTATTATTATTATTATTATTATTATTATCATTATTATTATTATTATTATTATTATTATTATTATTTGGAATCTCACACCAGTTGCCTGGGGGTAACCCGCTGGAGTTTGAGTGACAGCAAGTCTCCTCAAGTCTCCAGCCCTCCCCGCCTAGTATTCATACGTCGCAGTAATTCTGCGATTTAGTTTCACACCGGTTGCCCAGTGGTAATCGCTGAAGGCTGAGTTACAATAAGTCTCCTCAGGTCTTCAGCTAACGTCTCCTCTCTCTCTTTCACCTATCATGTCAGGGCTAAAATTCGTTGCAGTCCTTATATTTCTAGCACTTTCCTCAGTATCCGTGCAGTTCCCAGTAGTGCTGTGGTCTGTACGGTCTTAATCCTTCCCCTAATCCCGATCTCCGCCAGTCTCACCCTCAGCGTTTTGGGGACAGTTTCTAGTGCGCCCACTATGACCAGTACTACCCTGGTTTTCATGCTCCACATCTTCCTTATTATTATTTGCAATCTCACACGAGTTGCCGTGTGGCTACTGCTAGAGGTTGAGTAACAGCAAGTATCCTCAAGTCTCAAGCCTTTTTCTCCACATTCACGTAAACCACAGCAATACTGTGGTTTACAGTTTCGCACCTGTTGCATGATTGTCACTGCTGAAAGCTGAGTGAGAGTAAGTTTCTTCTGGTCTTCAGCCCGAATCTGTTCTCTCCCTCGCTTATAATGCCAGTGTTGTGGTTCAAATCTCTGCTTCCATTTTCCTTCCTCTGATAGGCCACAGCTAAGATCTAGTGCCGCAGACCTTATATTTCGAGCACTGTCCTTAGTATCCGTACGGCTCCTAGCAGTGCTGCGGTGTGTACAGTCTAAATCCTTTTTTTTATCTTGAGTTCCTCCAGTTTCGCTTTCAGTGTCTTTCAGACAGTTCATAATGAGCCTTTTTATTACTGGTATTACCCTGAATTTCATGTTCCACATCTTCTTCTGTTCACTTGCTAGATCTTGGTATTTTTCCAGTTTGTCACTCTCCTTCTTTATTGAATGATTGGTGACACTAAGTCTCTTCACGTCTCCAGCTCTACTCCCATCATCTTAATACATCACAGCAGCGTTATGGCTTTTACCTTCTCTACATTTACATCGTAGATGATAAGCCATTATTGACCTCTGGGATCATTGGTCTCTTATTTCCAGTACTCTTCTCGGTATTCGTGCAGACCCTGGTATTGCTGTGGTGTGTATAGTACCAATCCTTCCTCTTATCTCCTGTTCCCCAATCTCGTTCCTCAGTGTTTTTGGCACGGTCAGAGTGCATCTACTACTATCAATACTGAACTGACCTTCATGTTTCACACCTTCTTCTATTCCCTTGCCAATTCCCGGTATTTCCCTAGCTTTTCACTCTCATTCATATCTTATTTGGCAGATTCTGTTTCCCTTGTCCGCGACTGCCAGGTCCGGTATTTTCACTTGAATCCGACGGTCATTTTGTCTGTGGAAGCCCCTATGTAATTTGTTCGTTTTTTTTTTGTCTTTTTTCCCCCCAATCTCCAAAACTGTCTCCGGTTTATTTTGATACAATTAGTCTACACGGTCAAATCCCTGTCATCTGATTAGTTCCTACTGTAAAACTTTTGTCACTCTGTCTTGTCTGTTCTTGCACTCCATCTGGATCAGTTTGCACATTTACTGATAATTCATTTGCCTCCTTGTCACAGCTGGAAACTGAGTGACAGCAAGCTCTTCAGGTCTCCAACCCTCCTCTTCACACTCTCAGAGTCTACAGCAGTGCTGTGGTTTACACTTTCACACTAGTTGCCCCATGGTTGTCGCCGAAGAAAGAATAACAGTAATTCTCTTAAAGTCTTCAATCCCACTTTCTCTCTCTCTCTGTCTCTCTCTCTCTCTCTCTGCCTTCTGCCCTCTGTCTCTCTCTCTCTCACTTATCACAGTACCGCTGTTTTGATTCCTTTCTTTAGTTTTTGTTTTTCTATCCCTCTGCTAGGCTTCTGCTAACAGCTGGTCGCTAATGTCAGATTTGAAATACTTTCCTCATTATTCGTGCACCCGTGCTGTATCTGTATCGTCCCAATCCTCCTTTTTATCCGTCGTTCCTCCAATATTGCTCAGTGTCTTTGGTACGGTCCCGAGTGCACTCACTCTTACCTACCTTAATTTTCATGTTCAACATTTTCTCCAGTTATTATGCATTTCAACACCACTTCCAAGATGTTCACTGCTTGAGAACAAGTGACAGCGAATCTCCTCAGATCCCCATCCGTCTTTTTTACAATCTCACAGTCCACTGCAGTTGTGTCTTTTACAGTCTCACACTAGTTGTCAGGTAGTCATCGCTAAACGCTGTTTCCACAGGTGTCCTGCCCTCATCTCACTTCTCTTTCTCCTTTGACAGCAGCAGTATGGTTTGTAGTTCCATCACCGTTTTTTTCCCCTTTCCCATCCCTCTATTTCTCCCTGTTAACAATGGTCTAATAGCAGGAGGTTGTGGATCTCAATTTCATCATCATTATTATTATTATTATTATTATTATTATTATTATTATTATTATTACTATTAGTAGTAGTAGTAGTAGTAGTAGTAGTAGTAGTAGTAGTAGTAGTAGTGGTAGTAGTAGTAGTACCATTATCTATTTCTAAGTTGTTACTAACAATTCAGGGTAAGAGAAGTTTGAAGTGATGTAAAATTTCCACCCACTTCACTAATAATTTGCTGGTAATGCTGTTTTCTCCCTCTTAATAAGTACCCAGCGAATGATAACGCTCCTCTCAACGCACATCCAATGCCCGTAAGGATTATCTTCTGGATTTAACAGAGAAGGATCCCTAGGAATACTGGAGAGATATTTCTGAATGCCTTTCTTGATCATCCTGAGTGCTTCGATAACAACAAGGACAGGTCTAGAGACAGGATGACAGCAAGTCTTCTCAAGCCTCATAGTTTCACATCAGTTGCCCGGTTGTTATTGCTGATGGCTGAATGACCAAAAGTCACCTCAGGTCTTCAGACCTCCTCTCATCCCATCTCTTTTCCACCTACGATAACAGTGCTGTGGTCTGATCATATCTCCACCACCATTTTTGTTGGTGTTTATTCCCCTCCCTCCTATGTGAAGCCACTGCTACCAGATGGGTTGTGGATCTCTAGCACTTATCTCAGTATTCCTGCAGTCCAAAATAATGTTGTCTACTTTGAGCAGTCTCAACCCTTCCTATTATCCCTATTTCCTCTATTCTCGCATTCAGTATCTTTTGCACGGTTTTGAGTGCACCTATTATTACTGGTACTACCCGGACTCCCATGTTCCATACCTTTTCCAGTTCTATTGCCTGATCCTGGTATTTTTCAAGTTTTTCAATCTTTCCCAATTACTCTATGGTCTGATGTCACGGCCTTTCTGTTATTTGGCAGGTTTTCCTCTTTTTGTCTACGATTACTAAGCCCAGTCTTCTTGCTTTGATGAGGTGGTTCCAAAGTAAGAAATGGTTTCCATTCTCCACAGCTGTCTTTGGTTTGTGCTGTTATCATTCTTTACATATTTAAATCCCATTTGTTTACTCAGTTACCATTGTATCACTGTTGCTACTCGATGGTGTCGGTGTTTATACTCCCTCTGGGTAATTGACTACATTCACTATTCATGTGGTTTACAGTCTCATTCCTTCCCCCACATAGGCTGGTTTGCTGTTTGTCTGTTCTCTGGCGATATTTGTTTTGATATAGTTTGTTCTGATGCATTTGTTTAGGCTGCCTAGATGTTTACCTCTTCATGTTTCCTTTTCGTAGTCATGTCTATGATCGCACGTCTGCTGCATTCGATATCTATTTTTTAAATTATCCGTATAGTTTCCTCTGTTCCCATTGTTCTTTCCTTGTTTGCTGGGCTGCTCCATTGTTTTCTATATTTTTGTTGTTCGTTGCACTGCTTCGGAAATTCTTTGTGCTGCCTTGTTTGCACATACCCTTCTAGACCAGCTTTGGCCCTATGAGTACAGTCCTCTTTACTGATGAGTCCTCTGCTGCCTTCTTTTTTTCTTCACGTACAGTCTATTGGTGTCATGTCTGAGATGTAAGGCATGTGCATTGTCATGAGCTTCCTTATTTGCTGCTCTATTGACTGGAGTTCTCTCATTGTCCATCAAAGGAATGGTCCTGTGTAATTTTCTACCGATATGGCCTAGGCTTCATTCCTTTTATTAGGTCCCTACTGTTTTGTTTGGTCTCTAATATTTCCTCTATCCTAAGTACTCTCGTCTTTTTTTCTCTTTCATTTTTTCTTGTTTTATTGTATGGCATTCAAGAACTCCCTGGTATTTATATTGGTATTGTGTAGTCAATGTCTTAATCTTCTTGTTGTACGGAATGAAGCATTGATTCTCAAAGATTATAACGTATCATGCAGTTACATCTCTGGAAATGTAGCAAAGACACTCGCTGAAAGATACAAAGATTTAGCGATTGGATGGAGAATTGAAACTATTCCGACAAATGTTAGAATCGGTTAAAGTGCCAAGGAAGATCAAAAAGTTAATTGAGTCCCTGAATCAAGAACATTTGACGAATGGAAACTTTTGTTTTTACGAACTGAGTAACATAGAGCCTGTTATATGAAAGAAAATTAGTGTAATACATTGAATGCTTAGAATTTTCTCTCCCCTATTTCTGTAACTATGTCTCAAAATATCATTGTAGCATGCCAAGGTCATGCATGATCGGAAAAAAAACGATCAGAGGTGAATATAATTTGAAATTTTCGTATCTTATATAAATTAATCACCGGAGCCCTTACATGTACCAGAACTTGATACTTAGAAATAATATCTAAAAACATTAGAAAAGAGTAGATCTTTCAACTAAGATTATCTTTAAAAGTATTGTACCTGAAATCATTTGAAAAATCCCAGCAATATTTTTTCATCGTGAATTACTTCAGAGACCAGAAAAAGCGCTTAGTTTTAGATTGTGCCTACTAGTGTACGGATGCGAATCCTCAAAGTTGTAGTACAAAAAAAATTGGAACAAGAGGAGAAAACATAGTTTGCTTGGCTGGTTGGTCGGTTGGGACATTCGAAGGGTTATGTTGATACGATAATGGTGATGAAAATCATGGTGTTATGAGTAGAATCTTCTCGTTTGATTTTTTTGCTTTTCATTTCCTTCATCACACCTGGTCCATTACCTGGATTTAACAATCTACTCCCTTGTTTCTCTCAAGATTTTCTTTTGAAAGAATTGGAAAAGAATTGACAGTCATTTTTATTCAATTCGGGTGAAGTACATTTACACCTGGGTTTCGAACCAAATAAGGTAACAATGAAAAAAAAGAGAAAAACTGTGAATAAGTAAATAACGGAAAAAAATGGAAAACTGAGAAACAACCAAAGTTTTAGACAAAGAAGAAATGGAAAAGACATGACGGACTGTTTCAGAGTCAAACTTCGCTACGACTTCAAGTGCAATCGAGAATGATCACTGAAGCCTCTATATTGCATATTAAAAATGTATTCTGGAATATATAAGACTTGTCATTTCGGCTAAGCAGGTGAAAATTTGCCAGGTAATCACTTAGTAGTGATTTCAAATCATGGCAGGGAGACATTAATTTCATATAATTTGGTTCATTATAACAGGAGTAAACTGCAAAATGTATGCCAAGAGGAAGAAATAAACTTTGTCTTTTTTTTTTTCAAATAAAGCACTGGGATACATCGTAAGTATAAAAAGAACAAAGCATACAGTCTATGATGAGGGAAGGAAAGAAATTAAGAGGAATATATTGAAAATATTAAAAAGATTGGGATAAACAAAAAACTGGAAAGAAAAAATTCCAAACTGGTCTTTTAGTCACCCAAAATGAGCTATCACACCACAAATGCCTTTTGGCTGTATAACATATTAAGAGTGAAAAGAATGTGATCAATGAATGAGTTACTTCTCTTGTCCTTTGTTGGGAAGTGATTACTAAGAAAGTTTGAAACGAGTATGAATGCTAGCGCAAACTGGGAATCAATCAAGCATGAACATGCACAGAAAATAGGATCGCCTTATGACCCTATTTAAAAGATTTTTTCCACATAATTAGATGTAAATGTTGAAATTTTTAACCCTTTGCCTCCTTCGGTACGGTCTTCTCACTTGATACATACATACGTTAATAGAAAACCAGCCAGCCGGACCGACTTGAAAACTAAAGAAACTTATTTCGGAAGTTTGGGTCCAAGGTTTCTAGGTGGAAAACACAGAAAGTATTTTAAAAAAAAGGTTGAAATTAAGAAATAACAGAAAGACAGTAAATAATATCTACAAAGTATCAGTTTACCGAAGATAAACAAATCAAAAAGACTAAAAAAAAAAAGGTAATTTGATTCTCCCATCCCAAACGTAAACTTGCAGATGCCACACCCACGCGCTCTACCTCTATATCAACATTGAACAACTCAGACATGCAAGATGTATCTGAAAATAAATAGTCATAACACTGTTTGTTGCTGTTGTTTCTCCTATTGAGGCCGTCTATTCTGACATGTCCGTTCAGTCATTTTTGTTTTTCTAGACGCGACCTGCATCGAATCGATACATTATGGTATGAATCTTTTACAACTCTCCAATGGTAGATATATGCAGGCACCCATCCAGGGTAGATGCTGGGTGATGAGAAGAGAAGAGGACTAATATAGGTCTATGTCAAAAGCAAAAAATGTATCACACCCTTTGTCTTAGTTACACTCGGAATACTCCATAATGTAGACAAATACACGGACACTTTAAATATATATACTTAAGATCCGTACTTTGTATACATGAATCACCGTTGCGTGCACTTGTACCAAAACTAATTATCTATCATATCAACAAAAATTATAGATTAGATCAATTATCAAAAATCATCTTGAAAAAAAAGATCTTTTGTTTGGAGTTACATGGAAAAAAATATATCTTTAGTCCAAAAATATCTTAGATTTAATCCGGAGTCATCAGACAATAAAAGTTCTCCAACGTGAAATCAGGGAAAAAATTATGTTTCATCTGAAATTATCTTCAAAAAATAACCTCTTTTATCAGGGATTATTTTGAAAAATGAATATTTCGTTCAAAATGTTGATAAAATTGATCTTTCATTTAAAATTTTCTTAAAAAATAGATCTTTTATCTAAAATCATCTCAAAAAAATTGATCTCCCATTCATAAATATCATTGAAATTTGATCCTCCATCTAAAATTATCTAGGAAAAAATACTTGCGAATTATTTAAGCATTGTTTCTCTAAAATTGTAAGCACAAGAGACACTTTCCAAAATGAAAAAAAATGTTTCAGATGATGATCAGTGGTATACTCACGTTTTCAAAATGTTCAAATTGTAGCCCCCAAAAATGTGACGGTGAGCACCAAAAGAAACGCAGGTAGGCACATACATGGTAGGTTGGTCGGGCAGGGAATTTGTGGTTCTCCGAAGATTTGATATCACCTAAACAATTAGCTGCGATCCTTGAAAGCCTCCCTTGGTAAACTGACTTGGGGGGCGAGTAGAGTCATAAACAGGGAATATTTGAACCACTTGAGATTTGCAGATGACATTTCAAAATTGGGCTTCCGGATGAAAGGAACAAGCAATTTCAATGATACGGAATCCACTCAGATGTACTGACAGGTTTGGCGAGTGTGCAATGAATCCTTCCTGAGGAAACCAAGAAACATCCTCTCCTGATGACCCCGGAAACCTATTGACATTCTGGCAGCACTTATACAAACGAGATGTTTTCGAATGTGTGCACAAATATCTATATATTGTGTCATCCACGGACAGCTGTTTCGATTTATTATATCTCTTCAGAGTGGCTATAGATTTTCCATTATCCCATTCAGTACCGCTAGGCAGAATTGAAATCATCACTTCAGACTCGGAGGCTTATATCCTACCACTTGACTGAGGAACTGGACGGTGATCGAGGCTGAATTCAAACGATATATGTATTTACACAGAAATTCCTCATCCACCAGAGTGCTCGATTCCTATGGTAGAGCATTGCATAAGCTTACGATGGATGAGTTACCTCACTTATATATATATATATGTATATATATATATATATATATATATATATATATATATATATATATGTGTGTGTGTGTGTGTGTGTGTGTCTGTGTCTGTGTGTGTCTGTGTGTGCACGTACATGATTATTCGGCTTTCTTGCCATAAGGTTAGTCATTCGTTGAGCGTACATTACGGCACAATCCCTTCGGATTAGGTACATTAGATTACAGCTGCATGGACTTGCGAAAGACTTCGTTTGGTGGTCATTTTGCAATTTATATAACACAATCAAAAAATAGTATTCGGTCACGTGAAATCCATACAGAATTTTTTAGTATCACACGATAGAGTATAGGAAGCTTTCACAGACATCGATTATTGTAAGAAAATCTAGATATTGCGAAATGATAGCCAATAAATCCTCTGTTCTAACTCCTTTCCTTATAAATAGCAGCACCTATACAATCATTTTATGAAGCATCTGTGCAAACTTATGTAACATAACTACAAAAGTTCGAAGCGTAATTTATTGTGCTATGATAGGGAAATCCTAGAACTGTCTTAGTTTTATTAGAATATGTCTGCTTCTAAGTTCACACGCTTACAGAATTGTTCGCAGCAAAGTGATAATTTTATTTTATTTTGAAATCTACGTTGAACATAAAAAGTCCTTATTTACGTATATATATATATATATATATATATATATATATATATATATATATATATACATGAAGATTTTCAAAGGGTTTTATGGGATACACAGAATGAGATAATATGCTTCTATGTATGAATCCTCCTTGTTGCAAAGCTGAAATACAACATTCTGACTAAACTTCTACTGAAACTGAAAAACCGACCGGCCTATCCAACTGCCATCCTTATTGAACTACAATGGCGGGGATTTGACGAATTACTACGATAAAAGCAATTACCTCCCTTAATCGGGAGGAAATTCGAATAAATTATAATAATATCCACACCCCAGATGATGCTGATCAAAATATACGTACAGTCTAATGCCACAAAGTGACTACTTCGAGGATTCAAAAACAAAACATTGTTTCTCGGTAGTGTTGGGCATAGATTAGTACTATAGCAACCTTCTGAATATCACCCCTCTCAAAAAAAACAAAAAAAAAACTCAAAACATTCCCTTTTTCAAAATTGCCAGATCCAGAAGATATGGAGGTCAACTAACTTTGAGGCATATGGAATTGGAAGGTAAAAAGTAGAATTTCCTCGAAATCAATCCACTGATTGTATTTACTGCTTCCCTGAACATTTGTGTATTGTAGCATTCACTGAATTCCTTCACAAAAAAAACCTGGTATAATCAGTGAAAAAAAAAATAGGAGAAATTCGTATCCATGGTTGCCCATAAGGAAAAAATCTGCACTTAAGCATTATAACTAAATTGTAAATAGATCTCTCATTTATAAAACCTTCAAATATTTCTTTTCTCGTATCGGAAATTTTTTGAGAAGTTTG
>OY735221.1:8617721-8625221 GCA_963457665.1 Thysanoteuthis rhombus
GAGATAGGCAAACAGCATCGACAGTTCGTATCCGGAAGTGCGTCTCGGCACACCTGTTTTGGAACGAGTTACTATTCGTTTGTTGCGTTATTGGCACTATTTTTCTTCAACATCGAATCTCTCAGAAGAATGATTATGCTTTTCTAACCGCTTGCTCCCGAAAGGGGTTGGAATCAGTACTCAGAGGATGTACACAATTTCTTTTTTTTATTAATTCTTTTCGAGCTGCATTGGTGATTCTTTGCAGAGCTGAAATAATCATGGACAGAATGTATACAGTTCTCATAAACTTGATTGCGCCTTTGAGCGGGAGGGCCAGAGGTCAAAAGACGGTCACGAGTATCAGCAATCAGAGAGTACATATTTATTGACAGACATTTGAAGATTATCCATCTATCTATCTATCAATCTATCTATCTATCTATCTTTTACACACCATACACACACACCCTTACAGGTAGGATGTATTTGCATACTTTGGAAATCAGCATGCATGTTTCTTAGTGGGTGACGAACCTCGATCTTTTGAACTAGCACAAAATATCTTGGCTGCTAGCAAGCTTACTATAAGTAATCATAGTATAATACAAATCAATATCTAACTGGGAAGCTACGAAAGACTGTGTTGCATTAGGCCTATAAATTTTATTTTTGTCGCGCATATGCAATGTAGAATTTCAACGGGGCTCGAGAACCAATCCCTTGCAGATGTTCCAAATGAGTTGATCACGAAGTGGACCGCAAGTCACCACACTTAACTTACCTACCAATCTTGCTTAGTATGGTGCAAGACTAAATGAATCTTCAAGATTTTCAGAAGAACACTAAACTTAGATCAAACCAAGCCCCTGTACAATATACTCTTGACAAAACTAAAACAATCACTGTTATTCAATTCCCTGATCTTGACACACCATTACTGCAAATAACTGAATAATCATTGCATCAAAATTTAAGGTAATGCAAAAGATTCTCTATCGAAGAGTGATTATGATCGGGATAAATTCAATTTATTACATCGATGGCATTTTCCTCTGAGAACATCAAGAAGCCTGTTGATAGAGTTCCTGGTGAACTTATCTGGAATGTTATTAATAAACTCATTGGAATAAGACCACCCGAAAGCTAAAAAATATTTTTCTCCGCAAATGATAGACAATATTCTTGTATTGTTGTGAAATGATGCCAATTTTTAAGTCTGTACACAAATTGGTATGGTCTGGAGCGCTAAAAAATACTAACTCACACGTGTATATAAAGAGGAAGATTAAACCTTCCACCAGCTTTGGTGGCTACGGTGGTTCAATCATCACAATCATACATGATACATATTTTCCCTTGCAACTATCATTATTATTAGTCATTCAACATCAGTCATTGGACATAGACTTTCCCAATGATTCGCCAAACTTTTCTATCGTGGGCGTCACAGAGTCAATATTTTCTGAATGTGCCAGGTTTGACTCCCCATCTATTGCTCTGTCGGTGTTGGTATGCATGTGCTCTCTGGGGACCCATATTGTGAGTCATGATGTCCATCGCTTGTCTACCAATCGTGCAAGATGACCAACCCCACGCCATTTGAGTTTTTTTAAAAAATAGATTCTATGATATATCGGACTCCGGTTTTTTCTCGAATATATTAAGACGTCTTGCGGTCACTCCATGTGCACATTGCATTGTTCTCAGTTTGCGGGTCTATCTGTTTGGTTAGGTTCTACGTTTCGATTCAAAAAATGATTATTGGGTGGATTCATTGTTTGGACACCTTTCTTTTCATAATTAATGGGATTTTCGTGTTTCTGATAGTTATGCTGGCTCTGCCGAAGGCTTGCAACCCTTGATTTTTTTTTCTTTTCTAGGATCTCATGGAGATTTGTTGTCCCAGGTAGATGTAATGGTGTACTTGGTCCACCTCGGTGTTTTCAATTTTGATCTTTGTGTTCTTATTTTCAACGCATTTGTTGCATATGATCTTTGTTTTGCAGAGGTTCATGTGTAAACTGACTTTCAGCTATGCTGATTTCGTTCATCTAGTATCATTTGGAGGTCGTGTAGGTCCAGCTCGAAAGGAGGTAAGATAAGGTGATATCAGTTCACCTGAAATCTTCACAGCCTGCCTTAAGATGATTTTCCGAGACCTAGACTGAGAGAGCAAAGGAATTAGAATAGATTGCGAATATTTGAATGATCTAAAAATAGCAGACGACATTACCTTTTTTTCAGAGAATCCTTGCAATAATTGATGGTCAATGAATCAAATTTTATAATCATTATCACTAAGGGGATACTTTACACGAAATGAGTTTATCCAAGTACTAACCCACTTACCCTGGTCCTCCTGACACTCTGACACGCCAGAAAGAATAGTATTTTGTCAAAATATCCGACAATGAGCCAGAGCGCCGAAATAGAGCCATGTCTTCCTCAAAGTGCAATGATATGTAATGAATATAACCAGCACCGCATCAAATTCGAATTCAGTTTGCCGTTTCCATGTACCGTTGACCGTTACGATATCACTGCTCTACAATACTGCTTTGTAATGTATGTATTTGATATGACAGAATCAGGTTTCCATCACAATCTGAAAGTAAGGGTTTCCTATGAACACCTTCCGTTAGCTGGAATGGCTTTAACTGAAAAAAAAAACAAAACAATTACCGTTCATTCATATGAGGGAGTTTTTTTTTATATTTCAGAAACAGAAATTATTAATCATTTTATGATGTATATTTACGCTGGAAAATATAACCACAGCCGAATTGATGTGAAAGTATATATACTTTTTCGTTTTTAAGCTGCTCTTTGCAGACTGAGGTGGCTTATTCAACGTATGCATATGTATTAATAGAAGTGTATTTGGTGGGGATGTATGTGTATATAATAGGGACGACAGATGGATAGTCTGGTCGATTCGTCAGTTTTTGGGATATGTTTAGTCACAGTGTTGTATTTCAGCTAACCAAAGATTAGTTGCGGTATTAAACCGTAGGATTAGTGACATATACTATTATTGTTTTTAGATGTGGTTATGCATAAAAAGACAGACATAAACACGGGATATACATGTTTGTGAGGGAGTGAACTCAGCCAGGCAACGATTAGTTGGGGAGTGATATGCTGGTAGTGACCAGCGTGTAGGATTTGGGTCGAAGTGATGCACTCGCCCAAGGGCTTAAGTTACAAAGTATATCCAAAACTATTTAGACACGCACTTGCACATGGAAATAATTGCTGGTATATCAGTGCCTCACATAATTGGATCAATGAAACCCCTATGAGTGCCATAACTATTTCTTCAAGAAATAATCATTTAGAATTATTATTAAAAAAAGTGATCGATCTAGTGGTGTTTTCATGCAAATGTTTAAGATGTAGTTCCCCAAATCAGGAACGCCCAGGGAGTAAAGGAAGGCAAAACAAACATAGACACATACACACATTGAGAAAACAAGACAAAAAATCCGAGAGAGAAAGAGAGAGAGAGAGAGAAAATAAATAAGCAATGTATATTAAATCGAATAAATTTGTATCACTCTTAAGAGAATTACGTAACCAAAAGAAATCGATCTAGTCTTTGCCAGTGTGAAAGATCATTGTATTGACTAGTACCAGGGAAAGGGTAAAACATTTGGCTCTTGCCCATATGTTTTTGACAGGTATTTGGGTGAGATGGGAGCTGGAAAACGGAATACTAAGCAAAAACTTTTCAAATATTTCAATGCAATTGCTCATTGAGGTGTTACTACCGGCTAGGAAGGGGTTTGGTTTCATCTCAACCATATGTTAAAGGCTATCTCTGACTGATAATGTTAAAAAGAATTAATGGAAATGAGATGATGTACGACGTTGAAAAGTTACCTAAAATTGGTCCGTAGAAAGAATGCCAAAATGTTCAGTCAATATGTTTGTGGAAGGAGTTTTTTTCTGCCTGATTAGTATTTATGAAAAAGAATGATATCGGATGTAGGTTTGCAAGCAATCTGAGATTAAAAACGATGCCACACATTCAAAATTTACATGAGTGAACTCTCAATAAAAGTGACACAAATAATGAATCACGTGTGTTGTTATAGTTATTGATCCCGTATCGTTAAATAGGTCATGGGGCAAACGACGTGGCTGAGATCAGTTTTTGTCTGAAGAATTAAATGATGCATGGTATAAAATGAATTATACATACAATACCTTGATAATACCCTATATAAAATAACTAACTACATGTAGTATTACATGAGCTATTTCTTAAAATTATAGCTAAAAGGGAGGTGGTGTTTGATCAACACTGCTAGGGAGCATGTTGATATAGCTGTTTTGTTTTCCTGAAACAATTTAGGTGAGCAATTAATGATTCCCAGAAGAAAAAAATAACATGCAATGCCATAATATTAATGTCTGTGTAAAACATAGAGAAGTGCAGAGGAACATCACATGAATTATATTAAGAGTTAGAAGGGAATGATTGACTTAAGTGAAAAAAAATCTTCTTTAATGTGGTTAGTTTTTAAAGCTGTAAAGCTTTCGAAAATTTTTATGGATACAGATGTGCATGTGTGTGTGTGTGTGTGTGTGTGCAGTCTGTTGCTTAGCTCAACGGAAAATTTCACCTGTCATTTAAATCAAGATCTCGATTGGAAAACTCAGTTAATTCAGGTGTCAATATTTTTTCTTACCGTCTATGACTTTTCTTCAACTTCTTTTGTTACATGTGTCAATGAAGATGATGAGAGATACCTCAGTTTCACAAAATGATTTGTTCCTAATGGTTGTTCTTGAGAGTTCATAAGAGTTTGTTATATGAGGTGAATCATTCATAGGATACAATACATCCTCATGTCATTGAAGCTGTCATACCACAAGGCGTAGACCATGAATATATCGGAGTTTTGCAATATATCGACGGAGCAGTTTTTTAACAGGCTCAATAATGACTTTGAGCTGAATGATCTGAGACTGGGTGTGACAATATGGTACTGTCTAAACCAAAATTTTCACAGCTTATCTGAAAACTAAACCAGGGAAATAAGGAGTCAGGATAGACTTAAAAAATAGGGGAATAAGAAGTAACAATTAGTTCTTAGAAAACAAAAATTGGCAAGTTGCGTATGTGACCCTGTCATGCTGTGTCCAGAAAAATAAGATGGCATTGCGATCGTAATGTATTTGCCCTGCGATGCCCATCATAGAGAGATCTTGCAAATCTTTGACGCCAAAAACTTATTCTATTAATGTTGATGATGATCTGAAACAAATGATAGTTTGTCATGAATTGTATCGTTTAATACCGCAACTAATATGCAGTTAGCTGGATTACAACATTATGCCTAAATTTGTACCAAAGCTGAAAAATCGACCAGCTGGTGGGATAAGTAAGGTATTTATATTGCAGTTTGTGTTAAAGATTTTACAACCAACTCAATTTATTGGGAACTCTTGGGATATCATGTGGACAGACACTAAACTTTGGCAATATTCTGTGGCTCAGACGAACAACTACGGCGTAGCTGGAGAATGTTACTGTGGGTTGGTTCTCTCCAGAAATTCTTTTTGAGCCGATATCCTGCCTTTCCACATGAATTTTTGGCGTTACTATCTGGTTTGGAAACTCAAATAATGATTGAAAGGAAGAACTTGAACATGGATCCACTCAAAAATGTTACCTTTTCATTAGGGGAGGTAAGGTTGTGTTGCTTGGAGAAGGTTTAATTATTGAAGCAGTTTGTTAAAAAGGTTGCAGAATAAAAGTCATGAGATTATTTTCCTCAGGGATTTCTATTGAGATCAAGGCGTTTTTAATGTCACCAGATTCGACAACGAGTGGATTTTTATATTTTACTGCATCCCCTTTCAGCTGACTAATCGAATAAAGATGGGTAATGGTCGAGTAGCTTTTTTTAAAGCCAACCTGTCCCCGTAGTTGGTTTTTGTCAAGCTTTCTGAAGATTCAGTTTGTGATCATTTAATAAAGGCTTTGAAAATGTACTTGAATAAACATATTGGCCGGTATTTTTTCCAGTTCCGTTTTCTATAGAACTGCATGAGTATTGCAGTATTCCAATCTTCTATGTCTTTGTTCTGTTTGATGTATTGAAAATTGAATAGAATGGCTAGTTTCTTAGTTATCACTTTACCAGCTGTTCCGAGTAAGCCCGTGGTGTTATCTGGTTCTGGTGTCTTCCCTCTTCTTTCTTTGATGGCTCTCTTCACCTCACATGGAGTAATTCATGGTTACTCTTCGAACTAGTCCCTCCAGAATTGTATATCTTTCCTATCCTTCTGTGTGCCCTGTTTGAATAAATAGTGTTTGTTGTTAAGTTCCCGGGGGCGTTCAACAATTTGGATCCTGTCCGCTCTCTCCCATTTTCTTTGAGCTCACTAGATATTTGAATTCTCCCTGTACAGAAATTTTTTTTAATTGTTTTGAATTCCTTACGTATTTCAAGAATGTCGTCGTAAATATTTTCTCATATGTTATTCGTATTTTTTGGAAGGTTCTACTTAATTTGCCTTCTTCAATCTTTTCTTTCTCTTTTTTGGTGTCTTGTGATTACTGCGTTTCCCTTAGTCTCTTCTGAGAGTTTACTGATGGATTGTTTCTTCATTAGTTTGAAATCATTTATCATTTCGATTAAGGAAGGTTTTTAATTAATTGTTCAGCTAGTTAAAGTTCTCTTTTGGTTCGGTGAGAAGTTCATACCTGTTTTTCTGTTTGAGCTTGCAGGGATGAGTGAGCTCTTCCTGTACAGTAAGTTGTTGCAGTTTGGTGCAAGATATTTTTCCTGCATTCTTTCTGGTGGTAATATGAATTATACATCTTATCGCACTGTGGTCACTTCCTACATTAACCGGATCTGGAACCCGTATATATTCGACGATGTTGCTTTCGTCTACCGAGATGTAATCGATTTATTTCTTGGTTTCGTGATTGGGAATACTCTACTCCATTTTCTTTTCGTTTTCTCCTTGAAAAAGGTTGTTTTTTTTATTAAGAATCCGTTGGTTGTTGCCAAATCTAGTTCACCTCTCCCCTTGTTTAGTGTTGAAGTTTCCTATAATGATGTTGGAGTATGTTTTAGAATTTTGGAGTATAGAGTTCAAGTTGTCATAAAAGTTGTATATATCCTCCTTGGTTCACAGTGAAGTAGGAGCGAATACTTGAATGAACGCCATAAGCCAGGGCGGCTGAGTATGGTCTAATACAAGCCGTCCTTCAAGGGTTTAAAGATATACCAGCCGTTTCTGCAAAGTCAGCACATAACTTTTAGGCGGGAACGACTTACCAAACACAACTTGAAGAAGGTCACCAGGAAAAAACTACAGTAAAACATCGGAACACTCTAAAAACACACGTTTTTGAAAGCAAAATTTTGAAAAAAATCAAAAAATTAAATGCGATATTATTGGCAAAATGGGAAGACCCAAAGAAAAAAAATTAATCGTATTAAAAAGAAAAAATATCTTTACACCTACGGAAAAAATTGTAAAAATTGGACAGGG
>OY735221.1:8627721-8650221 GCA_963457665.1 Thysanoteuthis rhombus
TTAAAAAAAAACGAATGTGTTCTACAGATAACAATGAGTGAACGTATCAATAACCAGTCCTTTAATATCATTGGTGTGACCTGTGAGCTTGATCTCTCAAGTCGAGCACTTTGGCACATGGGGAATTATGCATAAGTAAATATATTGCTTGATTCGGTCCTACTGACCACCCTGTTCTGCGTGGGGTTGGGGTAGAACGTTTTCCTCTGGGTCTGAAGCAATGGTTTTGATCCTACTTAGAGGTACTGGGAAAGGTGCTGAACAGTATATTGCTACACTGAAGAGTTGCAATACAACGAAACAGTTGTCTGTGGATAACATGATTACTCTATGTATTTGAGTAATTAAAAAAATGGATATATTATTCAATAGAATGAAATAAATTGCGTTACATCATATTGAAACTCTATTTGAAATTATATCTCACGATACACAGTCAATGTATCATTTGTCCAAGACTACTTAAATAGAATAGACGATATATTTATACATATATAATCTTCGCACAATATAAGTTGCAGTAACCACTTTCACTCGGAAAAGAAGTTCAGTTGGGGTTACATCCTGCTGCAGCAAGTTTTTTTTTCTTTGTTATCTTAGCCGACTGTGATTATTCTTTGCTTCCGAAAGAATAACCAACAATTATGTGTTAACGCCCATCTTCTCTGTCCGATGCTTGGCTCGGAATATCCAATATCATCTTTTTTTTCCCTTTTTGACTGAAACCCGGTGAAGTATTGATTTCTATGTGTTATTGCAGAGGTTTGCTCTCTATTGGCCAGATAAAAATTTGTTTAGGATGTAGCCTGAAAGGCGTAAAGTCTCTCCACTATTGAGCACATGTTTGTCTAGTCAATAAGTCCGAAAGGTTTATGTCAAGAGATAAGACACTTAGAGATGATCCTGATATCGAGCTGGGGTCAGTGATAAAAGATAATCAATTGTAAGTTAACTCTTTGTCTGTTACTGACAAGTTGCTTATATCAGAGTAAATGAAAAAAGAAAACTCATTTATTTGTTTTATTACTCTTTAACAGGAAAAAACGTAATCAATCTGAAGGTAGCAAACATTTGACTGAAATCTTATATGAATACAAACTAGAATACAGAATTTTCTGTCAGTAAAGCAGGAACTGGCGTACTTGGTAACATTATTTAGCTCCGCCAACGAAGTTGAATGAGATGTATGTGTTCAGTAATATCCTTTCTTCGGTCTGCTAAATATCTTCAAATATTCTGAATCAATTTCGAGGACCATTATTGAATGGTGACTCATGGGCTAGGGAAAAATGATTGAATCTTTTGAGCTGATACTGGGATTGTTTACAGTATCTTCACGGGCAATGTAGTGATATTTCCATACAATATATCTGAATGTTTGGAATAAATAAAAAAGAGAAGATTCTTGCAGATTAGGTCATGGGGTGCTCCTGTATAACTTGAATTTGGGGACGATTCCAGGACAAGTTTTTAAATTAGAGATAACTTTTTTTTTTCAATAAAAAAAATCATGTATTCACTAATGTTTTTCCCTCACAATATTTTCCACGGTTCTCAATAAATTTCAACGAAACCTTGATGATAATATCTATTGGGGACGAAATCAGAAAGAAATAATGAGTGTACGGCGTAGATGTAAGAGAGTGTGAAGACTGAAACGATGGATTTGAAATTTAAAAAAACAGAACCCCCAATCAGGTACTACGAAAAACAGATAAGCATAAATATACAGAAATGAACAAGTAAGGGGAAATAACTGCATGAATAGACAAGCGTACTGGACAGCGAATGAAAGACAGTTGAAGAGCAAAAGTCATGATCATTGCAATCCATTAAAATTATATGTGCTGGGTAAAAGAAAAAATATCCGTGAATTCCTCATTACTTTTTAGCATATGGAAGTAACTCAAGTCTCGGATGGAAACATTGAGGGCCATAAAGAGTAGAGGGATTGGCAAAAGGGGGAAGAAATACAGGTATTATGTGACAGAACGGCGAAACATCAGATTATTAATCATTTTGGTGTTCGACATCGACTGAATTTCTGCAGACTTACCAGATTATTCATTCGCTAGAAAACTTAAATGGCAATGGACAGGCCATGTTGCAAGAATGAGAGACAACCGGTTGACATCACGATTCATGATTCACAACATGTATCCCCACAGATCACAGGCGAAACTGATGCCGATAGAATAGAAAAAGGAGAGATGAACTAGGCGGATACAGGAAATACTTGCGCTGCGACGCCAATGATAGAGAAATGTGGCCAATCCTGGGAAAGGTCTATGTCCAACGATGGACGTTAAAATACTAATGATGATGATGATGATGATGATGATGATGTGAACACAGCCAGAGAATCCATCTTTCCTTTGAAGATATTTTGATATTTTGAAAAGTTGACAAACATGTTTTCAAATTCAACGAAGCATCTCAGAAGATTTCTTATCGGCAAGTTTTCATATCCAACTGAATAAATGATACCTTGACGATCATCGAATATTACCTGTTTTACAGCAGGTTATCTTTTTTTCTTTTTATTACGAATATTATATTCTTATCAGGAAAATTTTCAAATTTAACTGAATGAATACTATCTTTGAAAAAAAAGCGACTGACTATACGGTCAATCATTCCATAGAAACTGTCACGTGAAAAACCTCTTTTGATGGCATGCTGTGTTGGGGGTGACCAATTACAAAAAAATTTGAAAACGAGATGATCGATGGATAAATACCCCAGCTTTTGGGAATCTCACAAAAACAATGCCGCCGGACATAAATGAAGCGAAACGTTGAATAGGATTTCGAAAACCCCACTAAAAACCTATTTAAGGGTAGTGAATAAAAAAAAAAAAGTGGTAATTGTCTCAAAACAAAATGTTTTCATCCTTGTAGCTCCATTGATATGACCTGTATGCACGATACAGACATAACCAGCCAGCTAGCCAAACCAACCTCGAAACTAAAGAAATCTATGTTGACAGTCTTGCTGACAGTTCCTAATTGCCTGTTTTATTACAGATGACCTTTCTACTTTAACCTTTTCAGTTTAGAAAGTATCATGTCGTCAATAAAGATAGAATATTTTATCTCCTAAAACGCTACATAGCTCAAATGGCTGTAAAGGGCATACAGCTCCATGTTTCGTGCAAAAATTAGAATTTCTGATCAAATAATAACTAACTCCGAATTCTCCATATATCTCCGCCTCTGGACCAAATGAATTGTTGTTTATTCTTTTTATGTCATGATTTATACCATTTATGTATTTAGTCCTGAAAGGGTTATTATCTTAGATGTTGATGTAGATATTTACTGCACAAAGGTTAGTCTGATAGCAACCTACAGCGAATGGGTACCGACCAGGGTCTGAATTCATCGAATTAGTGAATGAGTGATAGAAGAGACCTAACGTTCATTACTCTATTGGAAACACCAGTGAAGGTTCAAATGCCTAAATAGAGATCAACATGTTTTCGGATTTAAATTCTTTTGCTTTTTAGCTCGATGTGAGCAGCTATGTTACGTGTGACATCAAGTCATATGCATAATATTTGACCGAAAATCTCAAAGGAACGCGATAAGTCGGCAGCTCACTTTTGTTAACATTCTTCTAAACCCTTCTGAGACTTCAGGCCGCTCATATCAAACGGTTCAATAATATTCAAGAGCTCTTCTTTTCACAAATCAGGTAAGTCACCCAATAGGGACTGAAATGAGGCAGCTGTCGTTTTTGACAGCATGCCGTGTTGGGGTCATCAATCGAAAAACTGGATAGGGGTTATTCAATTGAGAAATCAGTTCTCTCACTTCAACGATCACTGAAGAGAGGTACGAATTTTCAAAAAGTATACGATGTATATTGCAAACTGAACCCACATTTAATGAGGAAATTAGTATTCTCGCTTTACATAGGGCCATAATTAATGTTTGAATTTTGAATTTTCAAAGAACGTTGATTATGTATGTAGCCAGCTGAATCATGCAATCAATGGAGAAATCAGTCAACGAACTTCTCGTAGGGCCATGATAATTGAAAAATGTTTAATTTTCTAGAAACACAGGATACGTATACTGCACACTACATCCCACAATCAATGAAGGAATTGGTCTTTACGAGGAGCCTTGATTTTTAAGAGAATTTTGAATGGTCAAGAATTGTCAAAGAATATGTACATAGCAAACTGAATCACCACAAAGAATCTATTTAGGGGAGGATCATTAAAAAACGGGAAAATATTTTTCTAGAAATGATAGCGACAAAATTTCTGAGTTTTCAGCCTCCTGGTCCCATATAGTGCGTGATACATACATACATAGCCAGCCAGACCAGGGTTGCTGATTAAGATGCTTTGGTTGTGTTTTGTTCTTTCGAATTTTCAAGTCTTGTGCTGACATTACTTATTTAAAGTTTTCAAGTCTAAAGTTGCCAATTGAGATGTGTTTTTTGGGGTTTTTTTTTCATCAAATTTGAGAGTGATATCCAGAATCAGAAAATGGAAGAATTAAATCTAAATCGGCAACCTTGAGCAAGACTGAAAAATCTATTTTGATAGTCTTAGTAGACAGTTTCTAATCTTGGTATTCAATAAACTCACGTTAGTCTGGCACAAGGCCACAAATAAAGGGCACCAAGAGATAATTAGTCATACTAGGCCAGTCTATAACAGTAATTTGTTATGCTTTTGTCAAGGCGCAGTGCGACAGTCATTTGTTTATATATATATATATATATATATATATATATATATATATATATATATATATATATATATATATATATATAACATGTGTCATTAAAATAAAGCCGTTCGAACGATTGCCATTACAAAAAAAGTTTGGTATATTCATTGTGTTTATGTAGTCAACATCCTCTAGAAAAACAGTAACCGTTGAAATACCAAAGTCTTCTATCATTTTTTTTTAAATTCACGTGTGTTTTTATATATGCTCTTGTCTGTGTTTTCATAGCGCTCCTGGCCATACAGTTTTTTTACAGACCTCACAATGGGTATCAGTATTTCACTATGCACTTTTTCAAAATGAAAGTATTTGGGGGGAAGAGCTCTTTCAACATTTTTTGGGCCCTATTTTCCTGGATGTAGATCTTTCGAAAAGTTTTTTTAAAATTTTTTTTTACCCTACTCTAGATATTGTTCAGTGGAGGAAAAACCACTGATGTTGCGATTAGAATTTATCCAGGCTATATGTATTCGTTGATCGAATCTTTTTATATGGCATAAAATTTTGTAGTTTTTCCAATTATTGACTGTGATGACGATACCTGCTTATATTTCGTTATTCATTCAGTTTACTTAAGCTGATAGGAGTTTGCAAATATGTTACCTTACGCAGAGATCAAAGTCACTTGATTTTTTCTTGAATACCTTGATAGCTAACGATCTTCTTCATAGTGTTCCTGTATTCTAAAACAATTCTGTGGCACCAGATGAGAATTGAAAACAGAACAGTTATAACAATACACATGGCTAGCATTCTTTCGATTACTCCATGGACGGATGCTGTGTGTATACAAAGCTAGTTTTATCCCCATGTTTTGGGCAACCAGTAAAATAGTTACAGGGCAATGCCGGTTGGCTACGTTACACTGGTATCTGCTACGCCACTCGGCATCTGGCCTAACGGTTGTCGGCACTCGTAGCAGAATTGAGTTCGAGTTTCATCAGAGGCTGTTGACTTCCAATTAACAATACGAACTTTCGCAAAGTCAAGAATCCACTTTTCTCTCCAGTCGGTGGTATATAAGACAACAGCTGAAGTCCTTTACCCCTGTGACAACCCATCTAAGCAAAGGATACTCTATTTCTTCAGTTTGGAAGTTGAAAAACGGCAAGTTCGGAAATGATGGTCCGGAACTCGTTCGAGTGATGGAGCAGATTGAGTGTCGGGCCAGTATCCCAGCTCCGTAAAAAGCTACAATTTGAGCATAAAGAATAAGTACATCTCCAATGAACGAATACCATATCATTCAGAATTGGGCATCCATAGCCTGATATGTATTTTTACCGGAGAAGGTCTTCGATTGATTCGTGTTGCTGGATGGCAAACGTGTAATTCATGAAGGATCACCTTATTCATTAAAAACTCACTCGAATTAGTCTATTGTGTTAATCATCATCGACAGCTTTTTAGCATCCGTTGTTGGACATTCACTTTCCTTTGGATTCACCAGACCTCTGTATCGTGGGTGTCACAGCATAAGTACTTCTAAGATTTATCTATTTTTTCACACTATTAGATATTTGGTTAGTTTTTGCATGTGATCTCTGGAGACCCATGTTGTGAGTCATGATGTTCGGCGGTTGTTTGTCTATCTTGCAACTTGATCAGCCCATTTACATTAAAGTCTAATTATAGATTCTACCATATATTAGACTCTTGTTTGATATATTGTCGAATATATTGTGCTGACTTGTGATCTCTCCATGTTAGGTTGAACCTGATTCTCTCTTGTGCCCATTGCACGGTCCTCACTTCAAAGGTCAATTTTTTGGTCAAGTTCAACGTTTCATCTCTATAGGTGATCCTCTGGAGGATGGATTGGTTTCATACCTTACTCATCAGCACAATCGGGATCTTAAAATGAAAGAGATTAAGTCGGAAAGATTATGTCCAAATAATCTCCCTAATAAGAAAGAGCCTGCCAACACTGTAAAATCAGCATTCTGATTCTTCAGATTGAACATTATTTTTTATCTGATGATCGGATATATATCTGTACCCCTTCTTCTGAACAAGTTCACTTTCCTTTATGTTTGCTTTTTATTTTTTCCATATTCATTTTCTTTCATTTCTATTTTGAAGCAATCATCAATTGCTTTATATTCCCTGATGTGTTTGTGTGTGTACGTGCGTGTAGTGATCGATGGTAGAGACTTCCTTAAAAGTAATGGATTGGTTGAAAAAAAAAGTATATTTTTTGTCAGTTAATTAGTTTCCTTTCAATAATATTTTATCTAGGGGTAGATTTTCAGAATTCTCTATACCTATACATTTTTAAAAAATCATCTATTAACGCAAAAGCTAATTTAAATTTTTGGCCATTCCGTATCTTTGAAAAATAAACTCCCATAAAAAATATACCTAAAACTATAATTGATCATGTTGTCCAGTCGTAAAAGCACAAAAGAAATTCCCCAGTGAATCAAAAGATAAATTCTGTCAAATCTTGATATTCAAACGGATCACTTAATTATAGACATGAGGCCAGATCTATTCATTCTCAACAAAAAAAAAGAAGATATGTCAGATAGTAAACGTCGTTGGTAGGGGCAGATTAAGTCAGTTCAGGCCCTATATATGCTCTAAAGTGGTCCCAAATAAAAGAAATACGCATTAATATGAGAATACATACATATTTTACTTGCAGAGTACTTGTTTTTTATCACTTGCTATACAGTCATGAAATACATCAATTCTGTCCAATATATCAGCGGTTTTATTGCTTTGATCTAGATTTTATGCTCTCGTAATGAATTCAGTTTCGAATACCTTCGTATTTATGTGTCATATATGTATTACATGCATATCCCATTTCCGTTAAATACCGTATCAAAATAATTATCCTAATCAAAAGTAGTGATTTGCTAAAATCTTAAACACCCTTACTTTCATGAAAAGTTGAGGGCAGTATCGTACCAAAACAATACAGACAATGAAGAATCAATGGAACCTAATCGACAGAGTGCAAGCATTTAGTGAAGGACCCTAATAATACGGAAAACGTGGTATTTGTTACATTTGTTACATATTTAGACTGGCACTGTACGTAGGATTATGAAACATATTAAGAAATATCTTTCTGGCTTGCACCAAAGTTTGGCCCTTTGAATTTTTGCATTGTTTTCCCTCAAACTTTATAAGCAGAACAAAAAATGAATAAATGAATAAAATAAAGACGGCAAGATTGACCATGATCATGACAGTATAGTTTAACCCATTCTATTTATCCAAAAACCCCTGAATGACAACAATTCTGTTGTAGTGTATCTGCAGACATTCTGTTTTCTTTTGTCTTTAATAAGTTCCAGTGAGTGGAAAACAGCGAATATTAAAATTGCTTTGAGGTTTGTGTACAGCATAAAGCATACTTATCTTTCTAGTAGAATGGACATTAGTTAATTTCGCCTGTTTCTGAATTGGAGTGTGGATAATGTATTCATGCATATATATATATATATATATATATATATATATATATATATATATATATATATATATATATATATATATATTCATATATATATACATATATATATATATATGAGTGTGTGTGTCATTTTTTTGTATGATGCGTAGGATTGGATTGCTCCAGCAGCCTTCGGGAAAGCATTATTCAGAAAAGCATACAACGGAATATATGAAGAATTTCCCATGTATTTATATTTTCATAGATGTGTTCCCAGAATCAAACCAAGAGGGAGATTTATTCGGATATCTTTTCACATGCATTGGTCTGTTTGACTTTCTCTCTTCCTCTCTCTCTCTCTCTCTCTCTCTCTCTCTCTCTCTGTCTCTCTCTCTCTCTCTCTCTCTCTCTCTCCATATATATATATATATATATATATATATATATAAGCCGATCACAAGCCATACTGGGATTTGCAGCAAAATATTTACTGTGGTATTATAAGAAGGCAAAAACTGTCTTGCCTTAGGGCTCAATGGAAAAAGGCAAAAGTGTGTTGCTGGATTCTGAACTGGGATTGTTACATTCTTATCACAGAAAGTGTTTGTGCTGTTTGTTATTGCATAACTCATCATTGCAAGCTGAATCCCATGTTTATGACCAAGAGGAGAATTATGCTCAAAATTATGTTCTAAGAGTTTTGGTTCACATCCACTTGGGAGGATAGATGTATGAAGATGTGGCAGAGCTTTGGTTCTCAACATAAAATTCTGTATCAACAACAAAGTTGATCGTCATGAATGTGTTTATGGTTAGTATGTTGAAGCAACATGATATCCATAACATTTTGGTGAGATTGAAAAAAATACCTGCAGAAAAAATAACACCCAACTTACTATTACATCCCGGGTGCTAACCTCTGCACACCTTCATTAAGGCCCTTCCCTCAAGTAGCTCTCCAAAAACAGTACTTGTGGTCAAGATACAAGTTGATGGCTCAGGGCAAAAACAATGGAAATATCATCACTGCTACACTAGAAATTCTGTCCATCATCTAATTAAAATCCTAGCCGTCAGTTGAGTAAAACATTGTCGCGAAATCATCTCGAATGACTATCGAATTCATTGACTGGTCAGACTGATCATTCACTGTTTTAAAGTGAAAATGATGTTGATGATTTCAATTTTGGTTCCAGATTTAACCAGTTTACTAAGTCGTTAGATACTAGAAAGTCAAAGTTGCAAACTAATCGATTAACCTGCTATAGCGCTGAACGCGTCAGAATGGCCCTCAAAAGGTTGAAAACTGGAGAATTCCTTCTTGTTAAACATTAATATCAACGCCCCATCACCCAATGTATCATGCTATGAATAAACTTCCAAATTAGATGCAAATATCATATAACTATGATTTTCACACCATGCAGTCTGCATAGGTCTTCCCGGAGTATATAGGGGCCCTACTAGCCGAGGTCTGCATACAAGCAAAACCCCATTATTTGGTTTTATGAAATCTCTATAAAACATATGTTGTTTTTCTGTAATATTATATTTGAAGGTAGTTGCCATAGATATCTAAAAGTTAACTACTGGACTAAGGTCTTTCAAATCTCCTTCCATGATGACTGTGATTGCCCTAATCGGAGCCACATTTCTCCTAGAAAGCTCTTCTATATCAAGTTTTTCGTATTTGATCTGGTATTGTTTTTTGTGATTTCAATTGATCAGCCAATTTCTCTGTCCTTTGTCTTTCTTCCTTGCTAAATAGCCAGCCTATCAGTAGCTTCCCTGCTCAATCATTTGTATGATATCTTTCATCCGAGTCCTCTCTCAGACTCAGTTGCTGAGAGTTACCCTTACCTCCATCCATTGCCTCTGTGTGTGTGTTTTTGAAATATTTTGTAACTTTGTAGGTTTTATATAATGCATCGATTGCAAAATTTCTGGGGGGGGTCGTCAATATCAAAGATATTACTGATGTATTGATATTTAACTTTTCAGTATGTCTATTTGTACCAAGTCTCTTCCAACAAAACGTTATTTTATGATGTTCCGTAGTTTTTATAGCCTGGACTAGATAACTGAATTCCCTAAGTTTTACTGAGACATCATTCATTATTCCTACTGCCTTTTTCATGACAATATTACTGAACATAACTTTTGTCTTTAACTTTATTTTCCCCTGTCTTCCCTATACTAATCATTCTATAGATCATTCAATATATATATATATATATATATATATATATATATATATATATATATATATATATATATATTCTTCTTTCGTGCTCTTCCGTTTGTTACCATTCTTATGCAGATGGGAGTGCACAACTCCAAACTTATTCACATAGCTTTAGGCGTACTCAATTAGCTACTGAGTGAACTAGAAAATTCACCCTAATGGAAAATTTTAAACACTCGTTGCAAATACAGGGAATTGAAACCGGATCCTCACTGCAGGTGAGGTAGACGTATAAACCATTACACCATCTTGATTCAGTAGTGAATATTAATCACATAGAGAGAAGATTATTCATTAAAATTCCAGATCAAAGTTCAGGTAATAACTTTGTTTCTCTGCACGTATTCACATCCACCTTGGTTTTGTACTGACATAGGCGTCTTTAAATAATTGCTACCTTTCGTAGAAAGGTGGTTTAAAGGCTAGCTTCCACACAGCACCTTATACCATAATTTCGACTGTGCCAAACCAAGCCGAATTTAGAAATCTCCTCCAAGAAAGCTTCCAGCAGAATCACTTTATGAAGAAATAGGTATACTTAATCACTTAATAGAAACTGTCTTGTAACCGACGTCTCTTGGGCGTATGCCGTGATGAGGGTGATCAATAAAAAAATTGATAAAGAGGGGTGATAAATGAATAGGCTACTCCTCGTGCCATTCGATGGTAAATGATCACTAAAAAGTCTGAGTTAAAAAAAAGAACATGTGAACATCAGCCTGGAGATCACTTGAAAATAAACATAAATGTTGAATGGAATCCCTTTCCAGGGAAAAAAAACCCAACGTTTTTCTAGACATCATAAGTAGTACATTTTCAAAATTTTAGTACTTTGGCTCCATTGGTGTGGCTTGTACTCGTGATACATACATGATTGCTGACACTTGAATACGAGTGTTGTGGCTTCATGGAGCAGTTGGAGCTCGAATAAAGGACCGGGAGCGTAGTCAGATCCTATCTTGACAAGATGCTCTGATGATCGGTGGCAGAACATAGACTGAGATGGCTAAAAAACGATTCCGATGCTTCACACAATATCTGGTCATATATCTTGGTTATGGTCGGGCTTGGTAATGGTAAACTTCAGTGATCTTTCAAGAACCAGGGTATCCAGTGCATTTTCCCAGTATACATACATACATACATACATACATACAGCTAGACCAGCTCAAAAACTGGAGAGTCTGATCTTGACAGATTTAGTGACAGTTTTGGTTTACGGTCCACTATGTTTCACCTCGAAGCATTTAAGAGAAAAGTCTATCGGAATAAAGCATTTTTGATGATAACTTTTTCTTTAACTTTCTCTTTCATTTAATCTATCCTAGGAACTAAGAGGAAGGATTATTCTAAAATCGTTCCTTCTTTAAAAAAAAGAAAAAAAAGAAATTATAGAAATAACAAACAAGAAGAATCTTTCCTGAAAAATGCTTAAAATCCCAGATTTGAACACAAGTCTAAATTAATCTCTGAAAATGACGTTACCGTTTTTCCCCCTCTGGATTTTGCCTCATGACCTTATGGAAATAGGTCACACAAATGATAAGAGTGTAAGATGCTGTTGGGCTTCTCGTCTATTCTCTTTGTTTCTTGTTTCTTTCGTTTTTGTTTTTGTTTTTTTACATTTAGTTCTTTTCTATCTTCAGGGATGTTATAAATGGGTCAACAAAAATTGCTGATTGGATACTATGAGGCCGTTCAAACTTCTCTTTTGTTCTGGCTCTATTTCTCCAGTTTGTTTCTATTAAACTTGAATTTTTCATTGAAATTCCAGAAAAAAAAACCAAATTAACACGCAGCTAGTTTCTGCTTCTAATTGTTCTTTCTTTTCTTTTTTGTTTTCTTATCTTGAGAAATTGCATAAATAGGCCAAACAAATATGGCTGATTTGGTGTATGACGTGGTTTACGCTTCTAGCGTTCCTTTTTATTCTGATTTTTCCTTTTGCTCTTGTTGGATTCGCTGATAGAATATTATGAAATTAACACGCAACAAGTCTTCCCCGTGTTCTGTTGTACTTCCCATATTTGACGTTTTTTTTTTTCTTCTTTTCATTTCGATTAAGCCACACTGCGTTTTTATACACAGTAGTGCAAAAGTCAGAATCCACTTTAAAACTCTTATAGCTTTCTTGAAATCTAAAATTTTAAAAAAAAGTGGAGGGGGTTCCTTTTTAAATATTTTCATTTAGGACCTTGGAAATTATATTGAACTAAATGTGAAGTATAACATACGGGAAATGCCTCAAATTTTGATCGCTGCGGATTCAAAAGATCCAGAACAATGTTCCGCGACTCGTAATGTATCCGATTCTAAATGCTTCATCAATTACTAAATATTATCTTCCAGTTCTCAGGGTGTTAAGAACTTTCTTCAATGTAACCCTAAAGGAAAATAATTGATAAAGCAAAAGAGGTGTAAATAACAACTAGTCTGTGTAATCTTTCAGAAAGATGGCTGTATAATTAATAATATGATGAGAACTGTATAACATGAGTGCATGTATATTAGACAACAGACTTATCAATCAACCTCATATATCCAACAGATGTATATATTAGTCAATGCCTATATAAGTTTTTGAGTTTAGTGTGTTTTTATATCACACAAAGACAATAATAAAGCTTGAACTGACTGGCCTTCTTTCAGTACCATAATAAGTATTATTCAAAAAAAAAAAATGCCTCGCATATTTTTTTCAGGATACGAGACTTCGTGACCATGAAAACAAAAAATGGGGAAGAAAAGACAAAAACTTTATTTTAACTTCCCTTGCATGGATTTATATAATACTAAAATTATCATTTTGCTTCTCTGTCTGTTTTCTGTAATTAGCAAAACCGGTTCTTTTTGGGTGATATGGTGATCAGGCTATCCTGAGATAGGTTTATTTGAGTGACACGTAGAAAATTGCAATATGAAATGATTTTTTTGCATTCTTCCGCTTCCCAATGATTATCAAAGGATTTCAATTATTAAATGCCAACTATTCAGTTTTTGATGCTATTTAGTTATTAATTCTCTTATATAGTCGTGAAATTCTAGACGAAACAGGGCCAATAGGTTCGATGTTCATTCTGGTCACATCATATCACTAAAATGTGACCCAACTGGTCCTTAGCTTGTTTAGTGCCGATTAAGTATCCCCAGAAATAGTATCCTGCTAGAAAGATTTACCTATCAAATATCCAGGGAAATCAATGTTCTGATGTGATCTTGAATAGCATGGAAAAGACGAAAACAATAATGTCACAAACATCACAAAACAATGTCCAAGCAATTTATAACGGTGCCAAAATAGCACCCAAAAAACTAATTAAATGGAATCCTACACTCACAAAAAAGACACATGCTCATACACACACACACACAGACACACATATATATACACACGAAAACATATATATGTATATATATATATATATATATAGGTACACACACACACACACATATATATAGTATATTTAGAATAAATCAGGTTTGCAATACACCATAATATAATGTGATATATAGCAATGTCTGATATGTGATGGATTCATTTCATAGAGTGCTCGATACATTCAGCAATATACTTCAAAGGTTAAGTTGTTAGAAGTAGAGCTAAAAAGATAAACGGAAGTTAAAGCCTTACACGAACAATATATATATATATATATATATATATATATATATATATATATATATATATATATATATATATATACCAAATGCATGGACATTATATGATTTTTTAGACTTTTTCACCGGTTTTAGTATGAATCAATGGATAAAGACAAGCAGATTTGTTTTGCAGTTATCAAACAATTAGTAACTTAAGGATTTATTCTCAGTTGAACCTTTTGACCAATTAGACAGTATCTCATATAAACCTGTAAATGAAAATCACACTATTCTGAATTTGGAAAAACCAGCTCTCCAAGTTTTGTGTGATGGCTGTTTTGAATTTTTATTAAACTAATTTCCATGTTTATGATATGATTATTCGGGATGTAAAAGCTGTACAGGAACTCATAAAATACTAATTACTTTGTTTACGGTAATTTTAAGGGAAGGAATTCAAGGCACTGCTGTATATGAAGAGTTTTCATGCTACTTGCCTCAATCAACCATCCATGGCGCGTAACAAAATATTTCCAGTGATACTCAAGATTTTTTCACCTTTTTCTTGTTCAGTTGCATGGTTCAGCCGTTTTCATTGAGCTATAACGAAAAACCATTGAGGAAAACAATCAAAATCTTTCAAAATAGGTTTTTCTTCTGTTCTCACGTTGGTTCAGCTGGCTTGCAATGTATATACATACAGGCCTCTTGAATTAAGCTATTGGGCTGAAATTTTAAACATTCACTTTTTATATCTAAGATGGACGTTCTCTGCTTCTACAGAATCCCGGCCCCCATATTCTTTCTAAGAGGATGATCAGTTTACAATGGGAGTTTATGTCCGCTTTCTGGTCGAAACTTTATACTTTTTCAGTGATCAATGCCCAATAAAATCAGCAGTAAATTGATCATTGTTTATCACAACTTCAATTCGTTTAAATGATTACACCTAAAATGTTATGTTGCTAGGTTGCATCACGGTTTCTTTTGAATGACTAACCAGACCTGAATTTATGTTTCGACCACAAACCCTCTGCATAATTCTTGTATGTTTTTTTTTTTTTGTTTTGTTTTTTACTTCTCTCTACCATTTTTGGGGGCCTTGTATTGCAACTCAATCCTTACAATCTCTACCCTAACCAACCACTTTGACGGACGGATGTTCTTAGTACACGATGCTTATCATAATAGGGACTTGTCAAACGTGACAGCTAACGTGACGGGTAACACCTTTGCAGTATTACGGTACCAAACTAACAAATATACGTTATCTGGATCTTCAGGCAAATTCTAACCAACGGTACTGAAGAAAAAACAGGAACCATGCCACTTCTCGTGTTTGCGTTTAGATGTTTTGTATTTCTCCTCCCTCTGGCCTACGGACGTGTGACAAAGTTGAGCAAGTTAATCGAGCATGACACAGCATCTAGGGACAACATTATACCATACACGCAAATCTAATCTCTCTGCCTCTTTCTCCCCTCTCTCTCTCTCTCTCTCTCTCTCTCTCTCTCTCTCTCTCTCTCTCTCTCTCTCCAGGACGAAAAATAAAAGTTACTTCACGCATCTTCGAAACAACTTCTGACTTTCTTTGATTGCACAATTCTGTTACCGGATTCACAAGACAATCGCATATCGGTACCTGTCGAAAGCACCGGTTGAATCGTACAAAGATAAGAACTTTTCAACATTGAATTGAAATCCTCGTAAAACGTTACGCCTCGTTAAGCTACGGAAATTGAAGTTTGTTCCTGGGGGTTTTTACATCATAACAACAGTTTAACATACCTCGAAACCAATTGTCCGTACAGCCAAACAGTGAAGTCACTAACCATGATTTATCGAAGGAAACAAAATTGAAATACATTAGCCAGATTTGAGCAGGGGACAAGATCGAGTTATTGTGAACTTGCGCTGCATGGAGGTGTCAAAGAAACAACGACACCTTATATGAATTTTTTTAGATAAATTCAAGCCAAAAGTGATAGGATTAAAAGCGGGAGTCGAGTCAGTTTTAATGTTTGTGCTTTTGTTCCCTTAGTTTCAAGTTTTTGTTGCTTTTTTTTTTTTTTAGTTTGCCATAAGGGGATAACATGAATCACTGATTTGTTGGTTTTTCTTTTTAATAATTTCAGGTTGCATAGTACTCATGTTAATACGGTAGTTGATTAAATATATTTTAACTCCTAGTGAGCTTTCCCCAGTGGCAGACAACCAACGGATATTATGACTCTCAACATGGATCCCCAGAAGATCATGCACGTAACTAAAACCTGCAACATACAAGATGGAGTGACAAACTAGACAAATTCAGAGAGTACTGGCTCCGTGACGCCCACGATAAAGAAGTGTGGCGAATCCTGGGGGAGGTCTACTTCCTACAATGGACATTAAGATACTGATGATGAGGATACTTTTCCTTATACATCCATGATTTTCCTGTCAAGGATCTCCAGTGGCATTGAGCAAGTGAAGCCATTAAAAAATTTCGAGGGATTTAATCTTTTTTTTTTATGTATGCATGTTTGTGCTTTTCTATTGATATTTGTTTATGTAGCTGTGAGTTCCAGCGCTCTTGGACATACCATTTTATCTACAGACTTGGGAACTGGTATCAATACTCAATAGACCCCTTTTTTTCTTTTTTGGAGAAAAAGTTTATTGACTTTTCGACGCCTTTTTTGACGGGTTCATCAATAATATCTAAATTTTGCAGAATTTACATATCAAAAACATTTTTGCTTTCCTCGATTTTAGATTTTTTTTTCAAGTGGAAAACGCCAGTGATGTCCTAGATAGATTCTTTTCTGACTATAAAATTTTTGTAATTTGGAATCTGTTACAAGGGTCGACGCTACAGTTGTTCAATTATTGACTGCTATGGTGAGTTGTTTTTTTCCCCGATTAGTCCCTCTATCTAGCGTCATCCACTGCTTTGAGCCCCGCTACTCGATGTAACTGATTCATTTTATACGTGCAACAGTAGCTCATGTGTATATCATCAGTCAGTGAAGGTCTACGTCAAGTATTCGAGTCACAGTCTTGGTATTTTCTTTTTAGACATCAGATTTTGGATATAACGACATTTGATCACACATCCTCATTTAAGTTGACAATAGAACGTATATATTTAGATCGTAGCATTTTTCAAAGCCCCATCTACCATGTCTCTAAAGAATATCCCTGTTAACAAACACAGCCAAATTTAACACCATTGTTTCCTGTTCAAATAAAAAAAAAACGAAGAGGAGTTACTTTACAGCAGACAGTAGGTTTCAGTTTAAAATGACACACTGTTATTAACTTACATAGTAAGAAAAAAAAGATTGCGGTTTCTTTGCAAGTTGTTGAACGTGCACTGAATTGGAGATAGTGATATTTTTCACCCGGGAAGAGGCACGATATCAATGAGAGAACTACTGGTCAGTAAGATGTTGAATCTACTGGACCAGGTAAGAATATATTTTGGAAAATAAGTGGTAATCCGAACAAAGGGAAAAGCAAACACCTCTGCCAACATTGGACTTTCTGTATATTATTCAGATAATAATAGTGTCTCATGTCAGTGTCAGTATATTTATTGGATGGGATAATAACAGTGTCTTCGATTAATACCCGTTTTAGCCTATATAGTTTAAGGTGTTTGTTCTGAGAGTACACTGACTAGAACGCCTCTACATGAGTATATAAATGTATACGTGTAACACATCACAAGATAAACATATATATATATATATATATATATATATATATATATATATATATATATATATATATATGTAAAGAGAGAGAGAGTCAAAAAGCTTTAAATAGAAAACATTATAAAACTTTTCCATAGAATTGTTGTGTCACCTATTTCCAAAAATATGTCAATGCAATTTATGTCATCTTCCAAAATGTTTTCCCTGTTTCCCGAACACACACACAAACACATACACAGACACATACACACACACACATATACATATATATATATATATATATATATATATATATACATATATATGCATATATGTATATATATATATGTGTATATGTATATAAATAAATAAATATATACATATATATATATATATATATATATATATATATATATATATATATATATATATATATATCATGTGTATATATAGAGTGAAAGGATTAGAGAGAGAGATGGACGGACCATAATTGTTAGAGAGGTATGGAAAGCCTAAGATATAACGATAGACTGAAATATGAATAGTCTATGATAATTGGATATATAGAGGGAAATATGTGAACGGACTAAGATGAACTCATAAAGAGAAATATAAATGCAATGAAATCAATTGATGGATAGATATAACCAGTTCATGATGGTGAATGGGACAATCGAATAAGTGCTTACTTTAGAAAGCCAAACTTCAATGATAACGAACTCGAATAGGTAGAAGATCTGATTTACTAGCGATAAAAGATGATTAAAAAGTATGTTGTGTAGGGCCCTACATATATACATTTATGTATGTATGTATGTATGTATGTATGTGTCTGTGCGTGTAGATTAGTTCTGGATATCTCACCATGTATTCATTAACGAGTTATACGGTTGATACAACTCCTCCCTTTTCCTGGATATCTTCCACTCATAAAATCATGGAACCATTATAAAATTTTGAAAGAATCCTCGGTGGATGCCTTTGGTAAACTCTCAGATGAACTATGCTTCACCATGAAACTTGGTTCAAGTTTTGATTTGATGAATTATCGGAGGCATTTTTCAATAAATCTTAAACTGTTGTCACTACTGAACAGATAACTCGTATCGCATAAGTGTGCGAAAAATGATACTATAGGAAGGGTTTATGGTCCATCAATCCGTGCTGCAATGGATTTGAAACATGAGGACGCGCCCTGTTATACAGCAAAATCTCCGATCAGCTTCTTTTTTATAGTAGAGTACCTCTATATTCCAATGTCAACGTTTATCCAATCCGTCGGAAATTGGAACTGAAAAAACTGACTTATTGATTCCATTCAGCAGTGAGTGATTAAACTAACAATGCTGATCGGGATGAAGAATGAGTTCCTATAGGGAATCAAACTCACGGCTTTCCATGCCGGTTGTTGGTTCATCTAAAGCGCAATTGTTCTTACCACTGAGCTACTGGAACTTGTTGTGTGTCATAATGCGATGTTGAGTTTAGAGAAATTCAAAGTGTAATTTGATCATTAAATTTTTTGTTTTACCGAATTTAGATTTGATCTGGGCGTGTATGTGAACAATTGATACAACATGGAAATATTTCGAAATCCATCAGCCGAGATACGAAGATGTCAAATCGTTTTACCTCGACCGATCTCCCTGGAGAAGGTTAGCGTCTTCATCACTGTTGGCGTCACGAAATCTGGCCTTGGATTTTAAGTTGCGATGCTCCCTTGTCTCTGAATGATTCACTGATTTTTTTTTTTTTTTGCATAAGAGTAAAGCTGCTTATTAGAAGAGGTCACGTGCTCCTCAAGTAGCCAATGAATGCATAACTTCGTTGTCAAATTAATCTCCGAACATTTTTTATTCAGTCAGTGTAACACCACAATTTGAATTGGAAAGATTTTTTCTAGCACATCCGTAATTTCCGTTTGGAGACCAGTGAGCCAAATTTAGAGTCTCCATCTCACCCTCTTTTGGTCTACGAGAGCGTAGATAATGGATGTCATTCGGGCATGATCCCGAATCTGAGGTCAAAGTTTCAGCTCACACTTAAATGTACCCTCTCTTTTTATTATTTCTTGTTTTCTCTCTCATTCTACTTTCGTCAGTCAACACCTTTATCCCTTCTCCTGTAAGATTTACCACAATATTTTGACCAACTGTTGTACGGCCACCGATGTCCTTTCGAAAGAAAAATAAAAGTGGCTCTTCTCATCTTCAAAACAATTTTGCACCTTTGACAGCACACATCTTACCTGATGTACAAGATATGTGCGTATCAGTACAAGTCAAAAGCGCCAATCTAATCCTATCAAGCTGAGACAAGAATCATCCGCCATTAAATTCAGTAGAAGCTGAGTTGGTGAATGTTGTCTTTAATATCACCACGATTTCCATCGGTTCGGATCCTTGTGAACAGACGTGACTATCGTTTCCACGTGTTAAGAAAGGCTATAATGCTAAGAACATGCCTGCTTCCTCTTTTTCTAACATGAAAGCAGGTTAACATCCCTGTACACCAAATGCTCGTGCAGTGGAACAGCAAAATCTCAAACCATAATTTATCCAGCGAATATAATTCAAACAGATCTGCCAGTCAAGACCAGGAAATAAAATCTTGTTATTGGGAACCAAGATATCAGCCAAACTGACAATGGTATATCTACAAACAAGAATATGTCCCCAAAAGCAAATCACATGAAACGCAGGTCTGGCAAATCAATCTCTGGAAACCGTCACCTGAACAATATCTTTTAGTTTGGTGCTCAATGAATAAGTTATTTTTTTTTGCTGTTTGTTGTACAGGGATCACTACGAAAGATTGTTTTTTTTTCGAAATACCAAATGCTGCATGGATTAAACTAAGGGACCAGTCAATGAGAATTTATTTTCATTGTTTTGGCTTCACAATAGAAAATTTTTTTTTTTTAGAAAATATATAACCCCCTCTAGATTTGAATAATCAAAATTGAATGCTTTTTTTTCTTTATAGGAGTCAAAATGAATTACAAATCATTATTAGGAGTCAACATCAAAGTGCAATTTTTTCATATTTTGGTGGTTCAAAATCGAGCAGGAACATGTACATTTAGAATGGGAGTTCTGTTTCATTTATAGGGGTTAAAATTGCAGAGGAAATTTCTTCTAATTCAAAGGGTCAAATCGAGGTGGGGAGAGTATTTTTTTTCTATTTATTTAATAATTCATAATATTTATTAATCTATCCCTATTAATGGTTGAAATAGGATGAGGAGCTTTTCTTCCTTATAACACCATCCCTCCCTCTTCCAGCATTATATTGCAAATTGGACTCCAAATTAAATACCTATTATATGGGTTAAAAAAACCGGAAAGGCAAAATTCTTTTTAAATGTAATTGTCTAAATTGTAACTTCTCAGACTCTATTAGTGGCATAATTCAAGAAATATTTGTAAAAAAATTGAATAAAGGGTTGACAGTATTTCATATATATCGAAACTTTGTGAATATAATATCACTAAATCAAAATTATATTGACTCTATCTTTGGAATGTTTATAGAAAATTTGCGTTGCTTTTTGTCTAAGAAGTATTCCGTCTGGATAGACTTAATTATAGAGTGTTGCAGGCGCCACTATTGGTGACGGTTACAAACAGAATTTTCAAGTTGTGAAAAAAAAAAATAGTGACTTCATTTTGAAAAAAAATGGCTGACAAATCACGGATTCGTTATTGACTTTCTAAATTTGATTTTAAGTAATTTATTGCAGTTTCAAAATCCCTGACGCGCAGTTCTCGAAGTATTTGTATCTAATAACTATTCGAAGGTCAGTTTATAACAGTTATTCTGAAACCTTATTAATCGACTGCATACTAAAACAAAGACGTAATGCATCAGACCAAAAAATTTCAGTGGTCAATAAACAAAACATTTATATCAGGATACTAATATACAAACTCATAACATCGTATTCCTTTCATCTGTCGCTAGAAAGCTTGGGATCAAACGAAATTTTGTGACAAAACCACTAGATCTACAACTCTGTTGCAGAAGCAGGGCCGACATAATAAACTTACTGGTTACGCTCTAGGCTCAAAATACACACAGTTTGATATCTACCGATTTATGATGTGGAAATGGTTTGGGTTAAGCCTGGAAGTAATATAGTAAACAGACTTACAATATGAACGATACCATCCAAAATAGACCAGGGAAAAGATTAATTCCCACTGTCTGAAACATGATATAATAGAAAAATTGTGGCTGTTTGGGATAAATACGTGATATCATTTAGAATATTAGCAAAGTGAAAACATAATTATTCATTTCATCATCATAATCATCAGCAGCAACCTATTAAGTTCTATTATCAGCCATGAACCTCGTCCAAATGCTCTCTATCAAGGCTTTCGCAGAGCCAGCTCTTTCTGAATATGTTTAGCTCATTGGACCATTGTCGACTCAAGTTTTGCATATAACCTCTGCAGTGAGTTATGATGTCAAACAGTTTGTTTTTTATCCAGATACCATTTTGGTTTTTCTAATGATTTCTATGATATCTCAGACTCCTGTCCTTTCTGTAATGTATTGTGTTATCTTATGATCTCTCCACGTGGGGTTGAGCGTGATCCTTTCATGTTTGGGGGTCACTTTTTTGATTGGGTTCCATCTTCCAGTACATTGCTGGAAATATAGCTTGATTTTTGTACGATGTGAACAATGAATTGCAATATCCTTTTTCATTTAGTATAAATTTATTTGGCATCATGACATTCATATTCAAAAGAATTGTGTATTTCCTCCAACATAATATATGCACATATATATATATATATATATATATATATA
>OY735221.1:8652721-8690221 GCA_963457665.1 Thysanoteuthis rhombus
TATCAAGTCATGTGCATTACGACCGTGTGTGCGTGTGTGCATGTGTGTGAGTGTGTGTAATTCTGATGGTATTATCGTTTGGTTGTAACAAAACATTTCACAGTTGTCTTTTTAACGCAAACAGACACTTCCCATTTGCAATATTAACGGAAGACATTTCCGTTCGTTTTCACAACTCCCCCGCCATTCTCTATGAAGCTTAGTTTTGTGAATGCACAAAAAGATGTCAATGAATGTGCGTGAATCACCACGAATTGTTGACCTTTCTCTCAGCTTATCTTTTCAGTTACAAATATAACTAAAACTCTGAATTACTATCTATCTATCTTCCTAAACACACACACACACACACACACACATATATATATATATATATATATATATAGAGAGAGAGAGAGAGAGAGTAGAGGAATATATAAACGCACGTACATTATACATATATATACGTGTGTGTATGTATGTGTGTGTGTGTGTGTGGACAGAGGAAGTGATTGATCAGCAAATTGTTTGATAGATTGATTGGTGGGTATATGGATAGATGGATGGATGGATTGATTGTCAATATGTTCATATCCGTCGATCTGTCTATTTATGTATATCACATCGATATATCTGTCTATCTATCCATCCATCTATTTACCAGTCGATCACTCTTTCTGTTCATATGTTATTATTTATTCACTATCTTTATTTCTATCTCTCTATCTATCTATTTATCTATCTATCTCTCAATCTGTTTGTCACACTCTGTTGATATCTACCTATTTATCCGTCAGTCTATTCATATATATTTAGATTACCATCTATCCTCAGTATGTTTGTATCCATATATTCATTTACTAGTCAATCTCTCTCCCTGATCATCTCTCTATCCATCTATCGATCTATCTCTCTATATATCTATGTTTGTCTCAGTTTGTTCATATCTATCAATCAATCAATCAAATAATATATATATATATATATATATATATATATATATATATATATATATATATATATATATATATATACATATACGGTCTGTCTGCACGTGGTTATAAATGTCGAATCTCTGACCTGAGTGCCAATATATGTCTTCAACATTTTTTTGTGTTTGCTTTTCACTATTCTGATCACAATCAATCATTTTATCAGAAAAAAATATCTGGGTGCAATGATGGCACTCTGTGCATTATTTGCACGCTTAAAGGCTGCAAGAGAGGTTGCAAAACGGAGGTGAAGTTAGAGAGAAGCAGAGAGGAACTCTTTCTATCAATAGTAAAAGGCCAACATATATAAGCGTCTGAAACAGCGTTAGGAAATTTAGGAATACTGGATGTCTATAAATTATCTTTACATCTTCGAGAATCTATTCAAAATACAAATATTGACGGTGTTTGAAAGGTCTTTTTTTTTTTGTGAGAGCATTAGTAAACTTATATATTTGTAACGCATCTTGGTGATGAGCTATTTTCCCCCAGGTATACGAATCTCTCAATGAAGCATTTCTTAACTGGTAGATCGAAACAGATTGACTGATTCCTTTGCTGCCTAGGTCACTCGATGCAACTCTATGGAATTTCTGTGGGTTCGCTTAAATAATGATGCACTGAATCTACCTAGCCACACCCACCGTTACTGAAGATTTACTCGAACATACCTGTCTAGAAAGTAGATATTGTCTAGGTGTTGGATGTGTGAATAATTGGGCCCGTGGGGATGTGTTAAAAAAGACTTTGATACTTTGTCTTTTTTTTCTGCATAAAACCATACATGTTAATATTTGTTCTTCAATTGATCAATCAACTGCAAGCTTGTTGATATTACATAATAAGTGCATGTGAAGCACAAAGTCAGTAATTTGAGAGTGATTCGTATGTCAAAAAATATGTGTGTACTCGTGCTGAGGTGCCTGCGTGCGTTGATTTTTTTCCTGTTCCGATTCCGTCCTACAAGAAAATGAATTGAGCAAAGGGTCAACAACAGCTGACTTTTCCCCCAAGATTACTGGCCGGAAAGGGATGATTCGAGGAAAATGGAAACTCAACAACAGACAGAGACAGGATTGTCGAACGTACCAAAGAATTCTACCAAAAACTTTATTCGTCCGAACAAGGACTGCAAAACAATGAGCAAGACATGCAAGACACAGTCAAACAACTCGAGGACTTCCCAAAAGTAACCCCGTGGGAGGTTAAAGAAGCCATTAAACAGACAAAGAAAGGGACTGCCTCTGGACCAGACAACATCACCATCGACCAACTTAAAGTAAAGTCCCAGACGATTGGAACACTGCTATCATAATGCTTTTATATAAAAAAAAGACACCCGAAAGACCTCAACAACTATAGGCCTATAAGCCTACTCAACTGTGTATACAAACTTTTCACAAAGATCATCACCAACCGAATCACAAAAACACTCGATGAAAACCAGCCACGTGAACAGGCTGGCTTCAGAAGAAGCTACTCGACCATGGACCACCTGCACTCGATAAATAAACTGAAAGAAAAAGCAGCAGAATATAAACAACCACTTGCCGTAGCATTTATCGACTTCAAAAAGACGTTCTACTCAGTAGAAATCCCGAAGGTCATGGAGGCCATCAGTCGGCAAGGTGTAGATCCAGTATATGTTGAAGTGTTGAAACATATATACAATCATGGCAGCTCATTTATAAGGCTACATAAAGACTCGGACCCCTTCCAGCTCCAGAAAGGAGTAAGACAAGGTGATACCAGCTCACCTAAACTCTTCACAGCCTGCTTCGAGATGATCTTCAGAAGACTAGATTGGAAGAGTAAAGGAATTAAAATAGACGGCGAGTATCTGAGCAACCTCAGATTCGCAGACGACATAGCCCTTTTCGCAGAGAACCTACACGACCTCCAACTAATGATAGATGAACTAAATGAAGAGAGCAAGAAAGTCAGCCTACACATGAACTTCAGCAAGACGAAGATCATGTGCAACAACCACATTGAAGATAAAAACACTAAAATCGAAATCGAGGACACAGAACTTGAGAAAGTAGACCACTACATCTACCTAGGGCAACGAATCTCCATGAGACCCTCAAAAGAAGAAGAAATCAGGCGAAGAATCACACTGGGATGGCAAGCCTTTGGCAGAGCTAGCTCAACCTTCAAAAATAATAAGATCCCATTAATCCTAAAGAGAAGGGTGTACAACCAATGCATCCTCCCAGTAGTCACTTATGGAGCTGAAACATGGAATTTAACCAAGAGACAGACCCGTAAAGTGAGAACCATGCAACGTGCACACGAAAGAATAATGCTGGGCCTCACATGGAGAGACCACAAAACAGCACAGCATATCTGGGAAAAGACGAGAGTTAGAGACATCATAGAATCCATAAAAAATCCCAAATGGCGGTGGGCTGGCTATGTTGCAAGAATGGCTAACAATCGATGGACATCATGACTCACAACGTGGATTCCCCGAGACCACATGCGCAACCAAGGCCGGCAAAATGTTAGATGGAGAGACGAGCTAGACAAGTTCAGGAAGTACTGGCTCCATGACGCCCATGATAGAGAAGTGTGGCAAATCCTGGGGAAGGTTTATGTCCAACGACGGACGCTGAAAGACTGATGATAATGATGATGATGATGACCGACAGGGATAATAACGGACAAAAAAAGTGGGTGTAATGTGTTAATGTCTCTATGTTATCAGTGACATACAGAAAAATAATTGGGGAAGCAACTGTGTTGGTAAGGATCAACACGTGCATTTGAAGAGTGATGAAAAAGGATTAGGGATCGATTTTTGAAGTAGCAAGTCAAGATTGATAGCAGTTTGCTTCTGGCCTCTGAGACCCGCGGGAGTGTTCAAGTATATAGGTGCTATCTAAAACTAAATTTTGCATATCGTTTATGTGAAATCTGATATGAAAATTGTGGGCATTTTACATGACGGAATCTTCCAGGGCTGTTTCATTAAGAGAGAGATGACTATACAAAACATGGATTGTTTTTATATTCAGAATCTTTGTTCCTAATATTGGACCTGTTTACATCTTTATGCGAATACAGTGTTTTTCCCTCTTCGCAGGTTCGTCATAATATTTCCCAGCGATCAGATCTGAACGCAACAGAATTTCCAAATGATTGCATCAACGGTGTCAGCTCAAGTATAAAATGCTCATGCATCGAAAAAAACACGCTATTTTCCTGAAGGTTATCCAACATGGATGACATTTGCGCGGTGTAATCTTACACTAACTTGTTCTAGGAGAATCGGGGCTCTAAAAATCAATCTCAGTAGATTCAGTACTTGGAATTTGTTCACGGAAATTATGGAAATATTCACTTCTAAAAGACTGATGTATAAAAAAACGGAAGATTGATAGAAGACCAATATATAAATATTGATGGTATAATACTGATAATGAATCGATATTAAATAATGAAAGACTATTATTAAGTAAAAGCCAGCATTCTTTGAAGTAAATGCTCTCTACTTTGGAATACTGGAGTAACACAATTTCATCCTCCACACGTAACTCTTTGCCGTACGAGGCTTTTTTTAGCAAATGTGTAAATAGATGTCAATGTATGAATGCAAATCACGAGGCATTGTTGATCTTTTTGAGTGTCTATATTTACAGTTACAAATATTACTCAATCTACCGGTCATACTCCAAATTAATCAATAAGTATATTGTGCATATTCAGATTTTGTATGAGTCTGAAACTGCGGTAGAAAATGAGGTAGTATTTTGTATCGTCTGTCAGAGTCACCATCGAAACGAATTTGCCAATTGGTGCGAGGAAAATCCGATCTCAATTTATTTGGTCTTGGAGAGTTCAATCTTTAAGATCATGAAAATATAATATAAGGAAACTCTAGCATTCAGAATTATTGAGAAACCTTTACAGGAACATAAATGCTAAAAAATCAAACTTAAAAGAGAGTGAATCAGAGATGAACCATCGAAATATTAGGTTTCACCAAAAAATGTTGATTCGTTCTTTGATAGGTCAGGCTCATGTTTTAAATTTCCAAAGACCGAACTGAAACAATTGAAATTCAAAAGATAAGAAATGATGAAATGCTATAATCAATTCATACTGTTGTCCAACTGTTACTAGTGAGTTTTGAATTTATTTTTCCATGTTACAACAATGACCGATGAAAATGACCACACTAACGTTAGAATAGGACACATAGTTTTGGAATAACATTGTATGGAGGAATTGGTTCTGTTTTTTTCTGTTCTTTTTAGTCAGTGTGTCTGCTAACGAAGTTGCCAAACCATGTTTAGTTTAGTGAGTTTGCTCCTCAATGGGCGTTATATTAATTAAATGTTGTACAGAATCATACTGAGCAAAGCCCATGGAAATTTATAATCCACTGATTGTAGAATTCACTACAAATAACTTGCTGGATAACTTGTTAACTATTTTCTATACAGTTATATCACAGTGATCGACTTCACTGTGAATGGCTATCGAGAGAATTTTGTAATCCATTACTCCACGTTTGTGCATTTCAGATTGTTTTTCTTCAATCGTCATTTTCCTTCTTCTTCTTCTTCTTCTTCTTCTTCTTCTTCTTCTTCTTCTTCTTCTTCTTCTTCCTACCGTTTTCACTCTCTTCCTTCCTCATTTTTCATATATGTTCTCTGCCTTTCGTTCTTTCTCCATTATCATTTAACTCCTGTTGTTGTCGAACTCACATAATTTTGGCGTTTCTTTCGTATGTAACAACATTGACGGATGACAATGACTAGACCAACAATCTGTGACGTCATGCATTTACGTACACAAGAACTGATGGCAAATCTACTTCCATTTCTGATGCCGAACTCAGGTTGACTGGTTTACTAAGGGTTGCGATTCGAATATAGACTACTATAGAATATAGAAAATACCGATACGAGAGTTGAAACGAGCACGTAGTTTTGGAATGATATTGTATCGAGAAATGGATTCTGTTTTGTCCAACTTCAAGTGATGGAATTTGACCTTAGTGCAGCCGAGCATGTACTTTTTTCATCTTGAACTTATTCCTCTTTTGTGTCCATTCAGATATCTTTGTTCTTCTCATTGTTCGCGTTGTCTTTTATTCATCTCTTCAAATTTTTCACCAATGTCACTTCAGATCAAAATAAAAAATAAAACTGTAAGGTTAAAACTAAATAAATGATTGAACACCAATTGTTCATGTCTGGACATAATACACTTGCCATTGGCGTATTATTTCTTCTCTGATTTCATTTCTTTTTAGATGTGATACTATCTCTAGTATCGATGGTCTTCACTGAATGACATACCAAAATTACGTTACTTGCTCCGTGTTGTGAATTAAAATTTGGCTATGTTACTTCCTTTGTTTTTTTTTGTTTTGTTTTTTTCTGTGGAGTATGTAATATTTCGTTTTGATTTTACTATAATGAAATAAGTAATATCTTTCATAAATCAAGAAATATTTTGATAAAGTAAATATTGAAGATAATCACTGGACATCAGAACTCACAATGTGACTCCCATGAGATCATATGCAAAATAGTGGCCAACAGGAAGTAAGGGCGTGAAGAGCTAGAAAAGTTCAGAAAATACTGGCTCTGCGATGCCAAAGATAGAGAAGTCTGACGAATCTACAGAGGGTCCATGTAATATTTAATATATACATCAGTGTAATATATCTCCCATATATATATATATATATATATATATATATATATATATATGACTGAAGAATGTAAATGTTTTTCACACGTTTTGAGGGGTTTTCGACTCAATTCAAATGTGAGTTTAAGAGTAGACACCACCCTTGTATGATCCAGTCACATGAAGAGATCGAACGCATCTATGGTCTGTCTTGTTAACATTTCTCAAAAGTGATTCCTTTTCTGTGTTATTTTCCTGCTATATAATTCGTGCCAATTTTTTCTGTCATGTCAGATTTATTCTGTTTTGTTCCACTGCTTGTTATCGAGATTCAAAAAAGAAAAATGATACAAGAATCGTTTGAAAACATATTTAATTTTGATTCTTTTACATTTCAAACTAATTCTTTTCCAAAATTTGATTTTGCACTGTGATGTCTCACATAACACCTACAAAGGAAGAATGAACAAAGAATCAATGTAGATTGAAAAATTCTAGAAAAAAAGAGAAACAAAAATCCTGGCTGCTGCAGGGTCAAACTCAAATCCAACTTTTATGCAGTCTGAAGATCATTTTTGTAACCTTTGTATTTGCTGTATAACAAATGAAAGACTATCAAAAATATTCTTTTTTAATATGAATTTATTTATCCATCATTCTCTTGGTAAAAATTTGTTCTTCTATCGGAGTTGAAAGGGTCCGTACTATAAAGTAAACAGTCATTGAATTTTTTTTTTATGTTTCTAAAAAAGGAATAAGCCTGTGTGTATTTCTAATATTGTTTTCATAAAAATTTAAAACTTCAAAATGATTGTATGATTTAATATCATTTTTATTTTCCCTACATTATACCCTAAACAAAATGTGCTCAATCGGTATGTGACACGACTACAAATCAGTTTGCCGTCTTTTGAAATCACGGTAGGAGCATGCTAATTTCTTCTCCACAATATTTGATGAAGTTTGTTCTGGTTACAGTTGAAAAAACAAAGCAAACTGTAAGCTTTGGCTGTACTTTGACAAAAATCTAACAGGAAACAATTCATGAAAAGATTATCAGGTAGATACGAATGCGATTTGGAAGTTTGGATGGATGTAACAGTTATCAGTAGAGAAAATAGAATCCGTGGATTTGGTTCGAGTTTTAACCAAGGCTGTTCAAGTTCACTTTGCTCTGATGCTATGAAGTAATAAATCCACTTCTCTTTCCCTTTGATAGCTATTGGTAGAGTATATTTCAAGGTAAATTGTTACCTTCAAGTAGAGAAATCCAATGTCTCAGATAGAGAAACAAATATGAATAGTCACATTGCCAATTACATAGATATCAAAATCATCACCATCATTATCATCATGATACGTGTTTTATCATCTGTCGTTTGTCATAGGCTATCCCCAAGATTTGGTACATCTGTCTATGATAAGTGTTACGGCGCAAATAAATTTCTGAATTTGCTTCATATGTCTCTCCATTTATACTTAGCCGACTTCAGTTATGTATGTGGTCTCAGGGGACCCATATCGTGAGTCATGATGTCCATCAGCTGTCTTTTGTTCTCGAAAAAAGACCAGCACATTGCCATTTGAGTTTTTCAAGGGATGTTTCACACTCTTTTTCACTCCCTGGTGCATTGTGTTGTATTGTGATCTTCCCGTATGAGATTGAACATGATTCTCGCATGTTCACGTTGCATGTTTCGCAGTTTGCGGTTCAGTCCCTTGGTTAGGCTCCATGTTCAATCTCCATAAGCCGCTGAAAGGAGGATGCATTGGTTGTATAGACTTCTTTTTAGGACTTTTGGGATCTTCTGGTTTTTGAAGGAAGGGCTTGCTCTGCAAAATGTTTACCATCTTACAGCGATTCTTTGCTTGATTTCTTTCTCTTTAGGATTTCATAGAGATCCGTTGTCCAAGGTAAATGTAGTGGGCTACTTTCTCAAGTTCGGCGGTTTTTTTTTTGTTTTAATTGTCGTGTTTTCACCATCCAGAATGATTATTTTACAAGTAACACAACAATAATTGCTTAAATCCCTTCCAAATATATTTTGGGATATAATTTCATCAGCAAAATTGATACCATTTCCATTGTTTTGGACGGAAAACCTTTGAGAAATTAGAGTGTTTATTTTATGAGTAGAACGATACTAAATATAAGCCAAAGACTGCTTTCTAGTTGAAATAGTAGGGAATTTCCGTAGAGTAGCTGATGTTCAGCTAACTAAAATACTGGCGGACTATGATTTGTGAAGTGAATTCGTTCCACATTTTTTGTATTCTTGAAAATGATCGTATGATTTAATATTGTTGTTATTTTTCCACACATTATACCCAGATTCATTGAGCTGTACAGCAATAACGTAACCATAGGGGCGACTAGGGATGGTTGCAACAAAGGGAGCTGCAACAAATTCTATACCTCAAATCAGAATGCTTGAATGATACTTCTCTTACTGCATATGCACAGAAAGAAGAATATGTAATGAAGCAATGAAAATGTTTGTTTTTTGTATGTGCTGAATTCTTATTAATCTGTTCTTAACTTTTGCATGAATCGATCAAAACCTACTTAACTGGAATTACTGTTTCCTCGACCTCTTTGCAACATTGTTTGCATGCGTCAAAGTCAGTTTCTTTCGCAAGAACATGGTGTTCTGTCCTAACGGATAGGGTTGAAGACGGTTGCAACATGTTGCTAGGAATGAGTTTTCTCAAAACTTTCAAATAAGTCGATTAGTTATGATATTTTAGGATTTCGGCTTTTTTAAATGAGTTTTTAAAAGAGTTTGCAGTTCACATTCACAGATGTGAGACAAAAGTCATTTTTTCAGAACAGTTGCGTTTTGTACAATAAATATATGTTTAATAAAAGTTTGTTTCATTAAAACATGTTCAAGTGTTCTGGTCTAACACTGAAATATGGAAGAATTAAATAGCAACTCAAACATCTGTAATTAATTCAAGGTGGGCTTGTGTTGTACGCATCGCACAAACAAAACTCAGTAACTGTTATTTGATAAATAAATAAATGAATAAAAAATACTGTAATATTGTGTGTACATAAATGATTTTATGATATTATTCTGAAAGAATGCGTATTTTAAGAATACTGTGCTCATTGAAATGAAGAGCAAAAAGTAAGTTGATAGGTAGAATTTGTTGTATTTTTACATGTTGCAACCGTCCCTATGATTAGGGTCAGTTACAGAATCTGATTTGTTCCATTAAAATGAATATTGCGGATGTTACGTAATAGTCTTTAAATGAGAGTCGCAATAAACAGGCATATATATGTTTAATGCACAAAATTTGGATGGTCGAAGCCGAATAACGTTTGACTTACTACGAGGAATACAAAACGTGTTGCAACCGTCCTGAGTTACCCTACTGCGTAAACATTCGCATTAATAATAACCCATGCAAGAAATCCACTTGCTTGAAGAATTTATCCATCAGACTGGATGAATGGATTTCATTTGAGGTCGGGTCATTCAAACACAAGGTCAAATAAGAAAAAAACCGTACTAGAAAATCTTTTTGCGTTTCAATCGGTGTGAACCTGCGTTCCTTGGAAATTAGAATCCGAATATTCTGTTCTCTAACGCTTACTAGATGGAATTACGCAACTGCCTTACACTGCAAGTGGGGTGCTTCAGTTTCATCAACATAGTCAACATAATGTATTATTGATGGAAGTATAACGTCAAAGACTTTCTTTGAAGTCATCGATTTCTGCATAGATCAAGGAGAAGAAGTAAGATCACCATTTCTACCTTTAGAGAGATCCAATGTGAAATGTTTCATACTTGTTTTTTTTGTTTTTTGTTTTTTTATCATACCAGCTGGATTTTCACGTTGGTAAATATTGAACTGGTGTTCTTTTGGCATATCTTTATGCTTATGTATGATACCGAGTTTTACTTGATCATATAACAGAATTTTCACGCTAATTTTGGCGTAACATCCAATTATATATATACGTGTGTGTGTGTGTTGTGTGTGTGCGTGTTTGGGTATGTAGTCGAAGCCTAACTAAAGAAATCCATCAGACACATAAGTTCTACACACAACACGAGTAAATTTGATTATGCAACATCAACTGACTCAACAGCCATGTTAGATACTAACATATACGTAGATAATAAAATAACTTTCTAGATTAACATCTGTACTAAGCCTACAGACACTGACTACTACCATCATTCTAAATCGGTCCACCCCAAACACTTTCAAAAATACCATTTTCACTAACACTTTGAATGAGTAGAATTTGCTCTGCAGATAGTGAACTTTCACAGCATAACTTGCAACAACCCTTCATTTGATCAGGATATTCACAAGAAAAAAGTAATTAAACAAACCAAAAAACGCTTTTAAAATAACTAGTGACCAAACCCTTCAAATAAGGACAGACCCAATTACATACCACTCATAATCATCTTCCATAACACACTCCCAACTCGATCATAATCAATAAAAAAAAATGGAATATTTTTCGTTTGGAACAGAATTTGAAGAAATATTCTGAGAACCCTGCGTCCTAATCAAAATATCGAAGATATGATAAGTAATAACACCACAATAAATAACAAGGTTTCACGAAATTCTATTCCTAAAACAACCAAACTCTGCGAACTTGAAACACTAGAAATAGTGTAGTCAGCAACTACGTTGAACACACTGACACTTCTACTAGGTCTAACACTGATGAGGCCTTCTACACCTACCACTATTTTACTAGCAGAAGCAAAGATGTCATTCAGTCCTTAGAATGAAGTAAATGCAAACTGTTATATTGGTAAATCAGAGTGGCAGTTTAACATTAGACCCAATAGCTGTTGGTGCAAAATCAAATCATGCAATCATATGAACCTAATTAAAACTTTCTTCTGATGCATCCAACGCAAAACTTAACACTCCTAATCACACTGAGCTCTATCCTCATAATACCAATTACTCACGCTTAAGAGCTCATTATCTTTACTTTTGCAACTAATACTATACATCCACACCCGTTCATACATATGCATCAAAACACCCCATAATATAACATAACTTTGATAAACACATACCTCTGTTTTCCAGAATGAGCTCAAACTACACATAGTTGATATTACAAACTTATCTTACCCTATCCATTCTGAACATCATATATATATATATATATATATATATATATATATATATATATATGTGTGTGTGTGTGTGTGTGTGTGTGTGTGTGTGTGTGTGTGTGTGTGTGTACATGAATGATTAAGATTGTGACATAAAATCCAGTACTAGACCCCTACCAATTGACATCTGTGTGCTCCATTTGTATTATCAAAAGTTATCCAAATTTTCAGAAATGTCTACAATAAACTTTATATATATATATATATATATATATATATATATATATATATATATATTGCATATGAAAAAAAATACCGTTTATCGACAATGGCTTAAGAAAAAAGTAAGGACCACTTTGTATTCCTCAAAACTACGAAGAAAGCAAACCCTCTCTCGATCTAGATAAACGTACGATATATATATATATATATATATATATATATATATATATATATATATATATATATATATATATATATATACATATATGTGTGTGTGTGTGTGTATGTGTGTGTATCCTGTCAGTGTGCCAGTATTTGCTTGCGTGGTTCAATCAAATTTTCACCGGTGGTAAGTGGAGCAGCAAATAGCGTTTCCCATTCCATGATATTGCTGTCCAAATGGACATAAAATTACAATTATATCTGTCACCACGAGGTAATCTTCCAAAACGCTTCGAACCATTTACGAGATGTATCAACCTTCATAATGACATGCTGTGAATGTATGGGACGGCATCCTCTGATAATTGCGTAATGGGAACTGCATTCATTCCAAATTTATACTCTATGTCAACAGGGAGATCCATTAAGATGACATCAGATAATGATAATTGATGGAATTCTTCATTTCCCAATCATTGAAACACTGTTTTATGTTATAATATTTCACATCCAATCAAGAGCAACGAAAAAATGAATTTTGTATCATTCTGATATTTTTTTTTAAATCATATAACATCTTTTGAAATTTATTACGAATACTTTTCTTTTTTTTTCCTTATTTTCTCATCTTTATTGCTGCATACAGCAGATGTCTACAACTCCTCTGCATCGTGGACTGTTTCAATATTGACAATATACTAGTGCACTAATCGAAATCGAGGCGGGTAATTAACGCTGGAATATAGGTTATGTCAACTATAAGTCACATATATATAAGAAATACACCCAATTTAGTTATTAAAAGGGTTCATACAATAAATGTGATATTAAGCTTCACCAAAGCTCCTGGAGGGGAAATGAAATATTCAGAATTTTTTCTCCATCGACTACTGAAATGTTTTCGTCCAATTCTGATTATTGTTATGGTTGATTTGTTGCATAAGTCAAATACATATCTCAATGGGTCGTGGGGCTCGTAACCAGGAATGAGACAAGGTGCACATGACTCATACCATTCAATATCGTGGAAATAATATCATTTCCCAGTAGTCAATTATCATAAGCCACATACGGCAAACTAAATAATTTAACAAAACAAAAAGCAACAATTAATAAACACTAAAGAATCACTGTATCTGCACAAAACGCCCCTGCCAACCATATGGGCTACAGATTCTTCCCCTTTTGCTTGTCTATGTGTATGTGTGTGTATGTGTGTGTGCGCTTGTGTGTGTGTGGATGTGTGAAGATGGTGTTGGTGCGTTGTTGTTTTTCATTTTATTTTTTTTGTGTGTGTGTCTCCAACCGCTCCTGTTCATATTTTGAGGGGCTGCAGTCTCTAAGGTTTGCACCAATGGCCAGTATCTAAACACTTTCCCTGTTTCTTATTTTCTAAAAAAGGGGTCTGTATAATCATTTAAGACGAAACAATGCCCAGATCTATTTTGTCGATAATTCTAGATGAAGGATCTATTTTTCCAGATGATTTCAGATAATGTTTCAATTGGCTACACACTCAGCACAAAATGATTTGTTTTTGCCAACCGATATTTAAGTTTAATTTGAGTTTTATATTGATCTTGAAACATAATGTTGATCCCAATATGATTCCCCCCCACACACACACAAAAAATTGGCATAAAAACAATTTTTTAGGGCATTACCTTTTAAAACACTTAAAAATCATTTACGTCAATTGAGCATCTATGAGTTTTCTCTAATCAAAAATATTCAGGAAATCAATTGTTTCTTAGGCTGGCTACATTTTCTCCCAGGTATCATATACAACAGGTTTTCTCCAAACTAGTTAGGTTCCAATGTTCGTCATACGCGAAAACTAAGTGGGAGGCAACCTGAAACCTGAGTGGTGTCGCTCGCTTCGCCCGTTATTTACCGATTGCAGATGAGTAGGGGCGGATTCATGCCTTTCTCAGGGTCATTATTGCAGATTTGAAGTTTGGATCGACTCACCGATTCCATTTTCCCCTCTGCTAACTGCTTGGTGACAGGCATCTCCTTCAGGAGTATTTACATTACCAAAACAATTTCTCCAAATTTTCTCGCAGAAAAACCTTCTATTAGATAAATGTGACCCTTGATGCAATTATGGCAGAACATTTCATTATATTCTGATAATTGGATGAATTTCCATATATTTCGTAAATGCAAGCCTCTCTGGTACACTTATTCCATGTTTATTGATTATTCATCGTTAAATTTTATATTACCTGAAAATATTTGATAAAAAGTATAACAGCTCCTCCATATTGAATGGAGATAATTTTTGTATCAGAACATTTCCAATTGTTCTTCTTCCAGATGATATAAATTTTATGAAACTCAAATTAATTAGAAAAATAAAGAAACAACCTCTAGGTGTTTTTGGTCACGTATACACAATATCAAAACATACTCCAGCTTCTCCTCGTGATAAAACATTCTAGTAAACAAACGCAGTGATTGATGTAATAAAGACAGCAAACTTTATTGAATTTCCATAATTAGTAGATTTTCTATATGTTTTTAAAATGCAGGTCTGTTATATTCTATTCCCATTTATTATTCATATTCAAATATTTCAGAGCTGATGATTGAGAAAAACACATCTCTGATTCTAAAACCAGAAGAATTTTTATATCCAAAAATTTTCACCTTCATTTTATTTTTTTGCGAGATTTTATGAATATGAAATATCATTAATTGTGATTCTACCTAATACTGTGAATCCTAGCTACATAAAATTAGTGGATCGCCCTAATTGACTAAGGATTGAACCCACAAAGCTCTATAAATGTGGTGATATCAAGAACTATAATGAACTCACGTTATACTCAACGAACCATGTTCAATAAATGCAGTGCACATGTGATGCATATAAATGTAGCCAATACTTGAACCAAATGAATATCGCAACGAAATACCATATATGTGAGAACGAGCAATTCAAAGTCATTGTCGTGAAGAGTTGGGGGTCGAAAATGATAGACAATGTATTTGACCAATTATGTGTGTTGAATGCCACAAACTACCGAACATCTTTCCACCAACATACTTCGTTATAGTGAAATTTTTCTGCGTAATAAATGATTAGATGTGTATATAACTACTATTGCTTCTAGAAGAGCATCGGTGCCTCAAACATATATTAATGCCACTAACATAGAGTTCACCCTGCAGTACGACTCAATTCCACAAAGTTTTGTTGACTCTCCTTCATTATGAAAAGGTGTTAGGAAATATATCAGGGATATATGTATTTATATCAGGGATATATATATATATATATATATATATATATATATATATATATATATATATATATATATATATATATATATATATATATAAGCATGTGCAACAGTAAGCAACAAAGATCAAGCAAATCGGAGTTGAGAATTTCTTCTGATTCCATCCGAGCAATATTTCCCCCGATCAAAGGATGGGATAATGGAAGTTGAGATCTTCTTTGTTTTGATTTCTTATAATAAATATCAATATTTTCATGTACTGCCAATCTATTGACAACACGACAATCAGAAACGAATATGCATAGCTAAAGAATGTAAACCTTTGTATCTATCTAGGACGACAGATCCCTGCAAAACTCTCAAAAGAAAAAGAAATCAAGCAAAAAATCACTTTGAGTTGGCAAACATTCGATAAAGCAAGCTCAATCTTAAAATCACGATTGACATTACGTGGAGAGATCATAAGACAGCACAGTACATTACAGAAGAAATGGAGTTAGAGATATCACGGAAGCCATCAGTAAGCTCCAATTACAATGGACTGGTTATGTTGCAGGAATTTCAGACCACAGCTGGACATCACGACCAATGATGTGGATCCCCAGAATCTGTGGTTGATAGAAAATAAGATGGCTTGATGGGCTGAATAAGTTTAGAAGAAAACTCACCCCAAAACACCCAAGATCAAAAGTCTGGCAGATCTTGGGGAAAATTGCTATGGCAAACGACGGACGCAAAGAAGAAGAAGAAGAAGAAGAAGAAGAAGAAGAAGAAGAAGAAGAAGAAGAAGAAGAAGAAGAAGAAGAAGAAGATGATGATGATGATGATGATGATGATGATATTTGAAAATATCGAATTGGACTTTTTAAAGTCTCTGAATGACGTCCAAAGGTTGACCAATGCACATGCGATAAACAACTTAGAAAGCATCAGCGATATTTAGGTATGTAATCAGCATTGTGCAGAATTTGGTACCGGGACCATCAGGATAAAAATGATAATGATGAAAACATCCTTTCAAAAACTAAACAGCAATTTCTAAAACTTGATTTCCTTGGGCGATAATACCTAACTTGAATTTTAATGTACACAAGTTGAGATATCAAGCATTCATCCTGACGTCTCTACCACTTTGCAAAACAATCTTGGTCGAGAATGCTATCGGCTGCTTCTTTGCGTTCTCTTTAATCTTGTCCATGTGTAGAAATCTCTCCTCTTTTAACATTCCTGCAGCGAAAATTCAAGGTTGCGGAGAGCCAGATCTGATTCAATGTGGAGCTGACAGACCTTGATGATATGGTGTTTTGCAAACCAAAAAAAAAAACAAAACATGCAACAAACGTGTAGGATGGATAGGATCTGTGAATGTGAGTACCACAAAGTCCACAAAGTCCACAAGCTCACTCAATGGAGTTTCACTGACGACCATATAATCCCAAATGGAGAATAATTCATAATGCATACGCAGTAAAGCCCCATCTGTGTTGTTGGCGGTGTTATATCAAGTTTGTGCGACCTATTCTCGAGATAGTGAAAATAGCTTAATACTTTTCGGACTGATCTCACATCTCAGGCTCCAAAAACCTGAGGGGCGTGGGCAGATAACACATCTGTCAATACTTGGATATCAAAACAACAACGGTGAGGATTGCAGTTAGATTGATTGATGGCACATTCAAAACAGTTGATCTCGGATCTTGCAATGTTTATTTCCATGACTATTTAATGATTTTTTTTCCTATTTTTTTATGTTTGATTAATACGTTATCGCATTTGTGTTGGGTTTTTGCAAGAACATCAATGTAAAGATTGCTTTGAGGAAGAGAATATTATACAGAGAGATAAAAAAAAAGCTCACTTGATGCATGCTAGAATAATTATAGTTAATGCTTAAGAGCTGACATCAAGTATTCTACAACTTTTTTTTCTGATGCTAATGGCGGGAGGAAGTGGGCAAGATTGACTGCAATGGAGTAATGCTTGCTATCATCAGGATGCCGCTCCCATTCTGAACGTATTTGATTTGCTTTATTGCTTGATTATAAGGCCGATCGCCTCCCGGCCTTTTTGATGTAAAGCTATTCGCAGTTAATTTTTAACAACGTAGTCCGGCTAATCGCTCCATGAAAATTATTAACAATAATAAAGAGTAACCGAGGCTGGAGAGTCTATATTTCATTTATTTTTCAATCAATTACAGTATTTTTTAGGAATCAATTAGATGTGACAGGATATAGCCTATCTAATGTCATATTAATCAAGGAATAATGGTTAGTATTAAATGGGTTTTTCAGGATGCTAACTGAATCCCGAATGCGATTTGTATAAAACGGGTCCCTTGGCCTCAGTAAGAGATACAAATAGTTTTCAAGGGCATGTTAATTCATTCTCTTTTGCTACTAACCTCTATTTCGTTTACTAGCAGTTACATAAAAATGAGCAGATAATTTTAGTATTAGACGGATAGATGAATTAAAATCATTTTAATATCAATATATTGTGTGCAGACCACCCACATAAACTATATGTCTTTTGCGAATTTTCAAAGCGTCTTTAAGAGGTAGCTAAATTCAATACCATTGATTGAAACACAGTTTTGGTTACATGGAAATCACAGTCAGACACAAAGAATCACCTTCCAAATATATGGATCTCAAGGACGAAATCAGAACATTGTTATGGGAGTGAACACGGACTGAAATTTTATATTATTTTCAGGACGTATACCGCAAAACAGACCCAAGGAACATGAATATAAACAGAAAATCTCATGGTATATACAGTGTTGTTTCTGAGTGATGCTGTCATATACAGACAGATCGACAGACATATGATCAGATATGGTAGGATGTTACGGCAACAATGGGTGAAACGCTAAGAAAAGTGAAGATCAAAGATATTTTTCCAAAATTTTTATAAGAATTGAGAGCTAAACCTGATTACAAGAATGAAAAAAAACAAGAGATGATTCCACGTCAACAAACAAAGAATTCACAATCCTGGTAATCTAATATATTTTCTGCCGTGTATTGGTTACCCCTCAAGAACGTTCGGTTTATTAAATCAGAATAAAAGGACCCTTTAAAATTTCCAACATTATCTTCATTTATTTTATTTACTGTCTACTGTTTTGAAAAGGGCCATTCACATTCAAAGAGTTTTTCAGACGATTGGAATTTGAACATCACGATGATCGGGTGTATGAGTCGGACAAGGGCAGAGTTCAACTTGGCGTGGCTTCCAACTCAGCTGGCATAAGATATGGAAATTCTGACAGGAAAAAAAGAAAAAAGAAAAAAGAAATTACCCGAATCCAGCATTATAGCTCTGCAACCATTTTATGTTGCTACCAGAGTTATGTTTGACCATCTTCATATTCAGATAATACACCTGCAGGCCGAAGAATGGATCCACCAAAACGTCTTTCAACAACCCAAGCAACAAGAAAGAGTTTGATCGTTGGAAAAACTTGTTGAAAATATTAATTGTTTTATCCCTAATATCTTCATCATCTTTCAAACAAATTCATTATTCCATTTCAAGTTATCATCTCAACTCTCTGAAAAAGAGACTACTGAAAAAAAGTCTGGAATCAATCGTAATCAGAATTCAGCGTATTTATGGCAATTTCCCGGCTGAGCTGTAACGATTCCCCCCCGACCACAACAGAGATATATGGGGCAGTTTTGTCGTAATGTAATATCACATTCTTCTGTTGACTAATTCTTGACGTTTTCTTCGTTTAGTGAGGGTCATACTTGTTTGAAAGAATGTTTTGGTTGTAGAAAAAGAGGTCCTGAGAGAAGAATCATATCATAAAAGATACCATCACTTTCTTCAGAGAATTGCCCAGGGAACAGTTAGTTGCTATTTATTACACTCCATTTTGCACAAATGATTCTCAATACCTGACGATTTTGAGTATTTCTTTTAGCTTGCGTCGATTTTGTGTATTGTTTTGTGTCGGATAGCATTGATTATTCTAAAGTGATATATTGATTTGATCGCTGTCAGCCTTAACTGGTCCACTGTGGAACATCAAGTTGTGAGACATGTCCACCTCGAAATTTGACAAAGCACTTTTGATTCGGTCGACGATTCACAGTAAATTCCCCATGAATTGTAACAGAAAAGAAAAAAATCCTGTTTTAACTACATTTCTGTCTTTATAAAAGTTGTCAAAAAAAAACATATACCAGAGATGTCTGCCTTTTTTAATGTTGGAATCAGTATATAAAAATAGATTTCAACATTTGTTTTTTTAGATACACACTGATATGACTATAGCCAGAAAACGAATGAAATCAATATGGTTAAAAAAAAATCTGCCATCACAGTCAATAATTGGGTGACCGCAGCGTCAAAATTTGAGGTCATGTGAAGCAAAAGACTGAATATGGATAGAATATATTCTACGCCTGACTTTTCGGGCGATTTTCGCTGGAAAGCATCTAAAATGCTAATATTTAAATACTGGAGAGTGAAGATGATTTTGATAAATGAAGCCCAAAAGAGGTCTGCTTATTTTTATTTTTATTTTTTTAAGAATTAAAAAAAAGGTATTTTTAGAAGGGGGTTTAGTTGAGTAGTGATACCGATTGCATCTGGATGACCAAAGCACTGAAACACAAATAAATATGCACACATATAAAACAGAATTCTTTGTTACCTCTAAAGGTTACAGTTGTTCAATGTTCCTAATATGATCTACCAAACCTTTATTTGACTTATGTCTTTTTGAATGATATAAAGATTGAGTAGCGCCAATTTTTGTCTATTCTACTCCATCATTAGAGAGGTCATTGATGTGGAGATTCGATCATTTCAGCACAAGTCCATTTGTGGAAATTGGAGTAAAATGCTTTAACTACACTATGTTCTGAGTAAAAAAAAGAACAAGTGCTGCCTGTTGTGGTGATGAGCTTACTAACAGACGCCTCGCTCGTGGGAAATGTGCAAAACCGCTCCCCTTATGAATCTCCATCTATTAAAAACTATCAACAGGAACTATCGCCAAAACTGTGAACATAGGTTTCCCAAAGTTTTTCGAGCTGGTTTGGATGGCTGACTGGTTGGTCACTTGCTGGCTATGTATGTATCTCACATAGCAAGAAGGATGACTTTTCATGATACATCTCATTATATCTAGAAAACACACATTCCTCCAAAGTTTTAGTTTTGGGGGAATCAATTAACAATGTACGTTTTTTTTTTTTTTTGCTAAATTAGCCCATTACTTTGTGTCTGCCTCTTTTCATTGATATGTTTTTTCGTGATCAGAGAAAAAAAAGAGCAAGAAAATAACTTATTTACTGATCAGCCATTTTTCAATTTTTTTACTTGATTACCCCCAATACGACAGCTACCAAAAAACATCAATTACATGACAGTTTCTGTCAAGTGACTAACCATATCTGTGTATTCATCAACTAATTTATATACAGATGTGAGTCTGTATGAGTGTGTGAGTGTCTGTTTATGTCTATTTGTATAGGTGCGTGTATGGGTTCCTCTTTTCTTTTCTTGCTTCATGTATGCATTCGTGTGTGTGTGTGTGTTTATGCACGGGTTTCTCATTATTACCCCCTTTATATATATATATATATATATATATATATATATATATATATATGCATCTGTATACGTGTGTGTCTCTCCTCTATCTTTCTCCTGCTCTCTCAATGTACAAGAGTGTGTGAGAGTTACTCTAACTTTGCTCTCTTCACTCTCTCTCACTCTCTCTCTCTCACCCCCCTCTCTCTCTCTCTCTCTTTCTAGCTTCTAACATACATACGTCGATATATTTTTTATCTGATGTAATATATTCCACCCCCAAAAGATTTGAGCGATGACTATTCAACCTAGGCGGTCGTGTCGATTTGGAAAACACACTTAAGTGTCAAATTCCAACACCTTTCGACGTGTTGAACAATCTGCAATTCACTTCCTTAACGTTTCCTTTCCAACAAATAAAAATGTGCCGAAGAAAAAAAAAAGACATCATTCATCCAAATATGTATATACCTTAATTCTAATGAGTTCTTGTTGATTTGTATGTTATTTCGAGGTGCAGACCTCTATCTATTATTGGTCACTAAACAATGAATCTTAATCGACATTTTTTGTTCATCATGACTGAACTGATGAATGATTCATGAAAAACTGGATATTTCATTCGAGAACACCTTTCTTGGCACATGTTGTGATTGTGTGAACCAACAAAGGGCCGTGTTTCAGCGAATACGATAAAGTATATGCAAGTGGGCGTAATACACTAACTTTTTCTCACCTTAGTTTTTTTTTTTTTTTGTTTTCACACATTTGGCCAAACAATTGATCGAATGAAAGAAAGCTTTGTGAAACTTGTCTCGTCAGTTGTTCTCATCATCATCTTCACATCATCATCGGTAACAAACAGCCTCTCAGTGTCTATTGTTGGACGCAGACCATCCCAAAGTTTTGTCAGATTTCTCTATCATGGATATGCATACGTAGTTCATCAAACCATTTTATTTTCTGTCAGCAACTGTTTCGTATATGATCATTTGGGATCTACTCTGTGAGTCGGAATGTCCTATTGATGTTCGACATTCTTGCAACATTATTAGCCATTGTAATATTGAAATGATATCTGATTATGAGGTCTTTGACTCCTGCTTTCACATGAATATACCATACTGCCTTGTGTGTCTGAATATGGACTCGAAATCGATTATCTCCTGCATACACTGTATGGCTTTCAGTTTGAGATTAAAACTTTCAGTTAGATTCCATGTTTCTAGTCCATAAGTGACTCTCGGGAGGATGCATCAATAGTAGAGTCTTTTTTCATGGATTACAAAGTAACTCCAACATTACGAAGCTTTTACTGTTTTTTTTTCTTTGTATTAAGGGAACCCTCAGCTTTCCCTGGAACAAATACTGTTTGTTTGTTTTTTTGTGCTCGACTAAGTGACCTCACAGGTCATTATCTGTTCATATATGTACCTCTGATTGGTTACTGACTTACATCAAGGCCGCACAACCAGTTCTCAAGATATTCCAAAAAGCTTGATTCTTTAAATCTGGTTAGACCTTGTACGTTCCTTGGTATTATTCAATAAAGCATTTTTTTCAAATAATGAAGAAATATTTATTGTCATTGTGAAAAAAACAGAATATTCAAGAACCCACAGAGTGATCTTGAATTCTTGGCTTGCCCCTATCCCATCAGTCTGTTATTCCTTATTGGATCCAAGCCCTGAAAGGCTGGAAGACATAAAATCATTGTATGTTGAACCATATTTGAAACTTTTTTTTTCGAGAGCTTCCAATATGACGCATATGTTCTTCGAGACAAATCAATTTTATTATCGTCATTTTGGTTATCGGAAAATCAAATTTTTATAAAAGAACCTCTACACATGTTGTATATCTGACTTCGTGATTGATTTTCTTGTCAACATTCCTCAGATCTATCTATAACTCCAACTCAAACATGCGTTGCTTCTTTGATGTATATTTGGCGTATGCAAAAATATCTTGTGAGGACAGAACTAGATGTCAATAGAAGGAGAGGCCGAGTGGGAGGAAAAGTTTTTTGTTGTTTTTGTTTTTTTTCAAATCTTGAGTCTCGCCGAAATGGCAATTATGTTATAATCGACATTCACAATTCGACAATTTTATTCTGGTTCGCTGTCTTGATTCTTATTTTTCTTTCTTCTTCTTCTTCTTCTTCTTCTTCTTCTTCTTCTTCTTCTTCTTCTTCTTCTTCTTCTTCTTCTTCTTTCTTCTTCTTCTTCTTCTTCTTCTTCTTCTTCTTCTTCTTCTTCTTCTTCTTCTTCTTCTTCTTCTTCTTCTTCTTCTTCTTCTTTCTTCTTCTTCTTCTTCTTCTTCTTCTTTTCTTCTTCTTCTTCTTCTTCTATCATTTGATCTTGTTCCCATCTTTGCTTGGTTTATTCCTTGTTTTATCTTACTTTCCCCTTTTTTCTTCCTTTCTTTTTTTCTCTATTTCCTTTGTCAACCATCCATTAAATCAGAATAGTTATATTACACATTTTTAATATTCACACCGGATCTCTCCGTGGAATATTGCTTCAGATTAAGTGACAGCAAGTATCTTCATTCTATCTTTTAGTTTGCTGAAGTTCCAAACTCTCCTGCCCTCATTTTCTTCACATCTTCATAAGCATTTAAGCATATGTCGATGGGCATGGGCATTCCTTTAAAGTTTGCAAGACCCCTCTATCGTAGATGTCACGGAACCAATATTTCCGAATTTGTTTAGTTCGCACACTCTCTTATACTTCACTGGTCAAAAATGATCTCTTGGAATCGTGATGTCCGCAGTTGTCTGACATTCTCATAACATGGCCAGCCCATTGCTGTTCGAGTTTTTTCAACGATTAAGAACAAGAAAATCCCAAGTGCACATGAGAGAATCATGCCCTGGTTTGCCTAGTTCTAATCCCTCTTTGAATAATGAATTTATCCATCCTATGACTAATATTCAAAGAACAGCCACAAACACGCCAATAATCATTGACTTATTAAAATAATAACTTGCAGAAAATGAATAAGTATTATATTACATAGATGTAATTTGATTATTGTAGCTAATTCGTAGCAAAATTTCCCATATTTTGCAAAAACGCACTTTTTAAAGTCTTATTATTTTTCCAGTTTCTCTGCTGCTTATAACTAGCTTCATCAATCTGTTTAGTGATACTCTCAACTACTGTACATTGAAACAAGCACTAATCAAAGCAGCTCTATTCAAGATATTATTGTATATATCATATAAGATTACACAGATTTTTGTTGTTTGTATACTTCCAGATTTGCCTTGATTTCAGGTTGAGGGAAAATTTTGTTTGATTTTTTCTTCCTCCATTGAAAGTATAACAGTGGGCGAATCTCTTCTAGGTTGAAATTCTCTCAGTTTCACGTGTTTGATGTTTAACTTCAATGCTTATAGGTTAAAACCATCACGAAAAGAAAAGAAATCCGACTGACGCCTTCTTTCAAAAGAATTTCTTTGATTTGTTTGTGTACTTTATCTATCCATTGTTGTACTCTTAGAGTGTTTTTTCTTTTTTCCCCCCAGTTCTCCTAGATTTCGCTCAGCTATTCAATTGTCCTGTGGCGTACAACATCCTAGTTTCAATACGCATTCTGATCTTGTTTTGCTTATACGACAGTTTATCACGTTCGCTTTCTGTTGGGCTCTGCATTTCTTTTGCCTCTGTATATCACTTTCTCTTCCTCTTTCTCTCTCTATATATCTATATATCTATATATCTATATATCTATCTATCTCTCTCTCTCTCTCTCTCTCTATATATATATATATATATATATATATATATATATATATATATATATATATATATATATATATATATATATATATATATATATATATCCTCTCCCTCAGTCCACAGTTTATGTACTTGGGATTTGCTGTATCATCTGACGTCGAAATAAATACATAAATAACAGAAGAGTCTAGCAGATGACACTATTTTTAAACCCCAATTTCACGCAAATAGCTTATTTCCAAGTGTAAATAAAATTTTCAACGTTTTCCAAACTCGATCTTTTTAAATCTAGGGTAAACAGGCGCCTTAGGTAATGTAAGTAATTTTCTATTTCTTCATTGCTTTCCGAGTACTTCCTCGACTTTTTATGTTTCTAACTTGTATATTTCCACCACCACCAATGAACCATTTTAACGTTTTAACGACTTGTTTTATTGCTTGTAAGTCATTTAACTCTCCTATTGCCTTTACAGTCTTTGACTGCTTGTAACACAAATGACTCTCATTTTACTACCCTTTTGACGTGAGAAGCGGCCAAGAAGTTTTCTTTAGCACAAAGAAAAGTAAGGGGAATAAATGCATCTTTTTTGTCGAGTGTGTCGAGTGTCTCAAGGGTCCTGTGCGTTTTTTTTCAATCTGTATTTCACACCTGGGATCCCCGGACTGATCGAAATATCACACAACTCACTTTTAAGCTCTGTCTCATTGATGACCGATGAAATATTCAACTCTTTTTTGGTTTTGTTTTTTCCGGATATACGGTCAAGTTAAGCAAGATCAAGTCTGGCCAGTGAAGTCAGAGAAGGCATTTTGGCTGCTTGTCGGTTTCAAGTCTATTTTATTTATTCTAAGTATTCAAAGCCGAGACAACAGTTCATCAATTGTGGGGGCCGGGTGAGAACAGTTAACGGTGGCTAACGTAAGGGCAAAGACTTTTGATAGGGGGAAACCCAGTAAGGAATGGTTTATGCTGTAGCCTGCGTAAGGGAACCAACAATCTAGTTTCGTTTTGTTCTTCTCCTCAAGGTGCATGTAACATCTTCCCTTTTCATGTCTACCAATTTTGAGGAGAATCATCCGTCTATATTTGTGTCTCCTGGTGATTCAATAATGAAAACTGTTCGTGAGCTTACCGCATTAAAAAAGCTCTATCCAAAGCTCCCAAATCGTCATGACTCAAGGTGGCAGCTGCTTCATAGCCAAACTTTCGACCCAGCGTCTTCATCCATTATGCTCCTACTGATGCAAAGATCACCTGACGGAAGCTCACCGACGGGTGCTCATGAATATATTTGCATAATTCTGAAATATCTTCTTTGCAGAAGATCTCCTCGTGCATTCAAGATCACCTGACGTATAACCACATTCTCATACGAGCACATGCTCAGGTATAAGCTTAGACACTCAAATGTATATCAACATGTGTGTGTACATACATGAGTACTCCTCTCACTCTCTCTCTCTCTCTCTCCCTATATATATATATATATATATATATATATATATATATATATATATATATATATATATATATATATATATATATATATATACTTATTTTAAAGTGCAGGTACGTTAGCATGATTTATTTCAAGATCCAACAACTATATATGTATGCACCATACAGATACATATATATATATATATATATATATATATATATATATATATATATATATATATATATATATATATATATATATATATATATATATATATATATATATATATATATATATATATATATATATATATATGGGGTGTATGTATGTGCATGTGTGTGTGAGAGAGAGAGCATTCTTGTAAGTCACTGACTTAAAATCACGAAAATCCAGCTAAAATACGTTGCGGATTGAATAATGATGCAATGAATTTATATGAATAATTGATTTTGTCAAAGAATGAACTTTGCATTAAACTAATATTTATATAGCAGTGGGATATGAACTGTTGTAGATGTTCTTTCATCATGAAGAGATTAGCCAAGTAGATGAATTCATTGGAGATTAGCAGATCAAAAAAATCCATCAAAGCCATAAAAAAGATCAGCAAATCATAAAAAATCTATTGAAGTCGTAAATGGATTAGCCTATCAAAAACAAATTCATTGAAGTCAGGAAAAAATAGCCAATCAGAAGAACTACATACACGGATACATAACTTCAATTTACTATAGATATTGGATGAAATATTGTAACAGAATATTCTGACCACATTTTACCCAGATCCCAGCACCTTAAAAACTTTTAATAAAGATTGGCATCTGTAAAATCCTCTAGTAAAGATCAACACTACTCATAATAACCAAGTGAAGGGTACTGCCATCTAATGGGACAAAGTTGGGACGGATTATATTGGGATATGATTCGATGGTAAAGATGACCCCCCCCCCAAAAGAAAGAGTTTTCACAACAATTATCGAATTTTGATATTTTTGTATAATTCTTGATGTCTCATTAATTTTGAGTAAAGGGGCCTGTGCTAGTCCGTCTGGGTGTTCACCCAATATTTTTCTGAATGATGTAAAAGCCTTAATTTAGTCATGTCAAGATCAGTACCAACTACTTGATCCAAAGAAGATGTGTAACACCATTTGGATAAGCGATGGCAGTTCTTCATCATCATTATCATGATAATCCGCCTCTCAGCATCTCTTTTGGACATAAACCTCATCCAAAATCCACCAAACTCTTGATCGTTGGCATTGCCGTGCCAATGTCTTCTGAACTTAATCGTCACCCGATTTTTTTTCTGCCAGTCAAAATTTTGCATGTGTACTATTGGGATACATCTCGCGAATTGAGACACGGAACGGTGCACTCACATTATAGCAACATAGTCCAGTTATTGCCATTTGTGCCTTTTAATGGTCCTCATGATATATCTGACCCCTGTCTATTTTCTCAAATATAACGTGTTGTCTTGTGATCTCTCGGAAATTGCGTCCTTTTCTCTGAGTCACTCAGTTTTCCACCACAGGGTTTCACCTTAATGTGTTGCCGTGAATGATGAAAGCAGATTAAAATGAAACATGTTTAATAAATGGCTAGGTCAAGCACATTACCAATAGAAGTCTAAAGTTTCCGGGCATGCACAAATGCACTCCAGAGTGGACAATGGAGCCAATGGTAGATGAAAGGGCGGAGATTACAGCGTCATTTTGTCCGAATGATGCATTGACCAAGGACTACAATAAGTCAAGTGGACATAAAATGGTCGTCTTACCTTGACACTTGAATGCCAAGAGAACGATGATGACAGGTAATTCTCTCCTCTTTCTGTCTTTTTTTCCAACGAGGCGTAGAATGAATAATTATCACTGGTCAGATATGCGTGTCCCCGTGTCCTTACATTGTCGCCACGTAGGCTGGGCTGAATTGTTCCGACTGCGACAGCACATAAAGGGGACGGATAGAGTTGAAGTTCACGAGTAAGAAAGGTCATAGGGAAGTGGATTCAAGGAAAGAGAAATAACACATATTCTAAATAAAAGAAAAAAAAGGCAAAAAGAAAGAAAGAAATGAAGAAAGGTACTGCAGAGAGCTAAATAACTGAATTCAAAAACAAAACAGTAAAGAAAGAAAAAGAGATAACAAGATATATTTGTAGAGGGAATAACTCAATTGAACAAGAAGAGAAAAGAGGAAAGGAAGGAAAAGAGAAAAGATTAAGTGGATACAGTATAAAATAAACAAGGAACCTGGATAGGAACGCGAGAGAAAAAAAAAGAGAAAGGGAAAAAAAAGAAGAGAAAAAAGCACCGAAAAAGAAAGAAAAGGTACCAATGTAATATAAATTTTGATGAGAAGTATGGAAGAGATAGTTTCCTAATTGTTTTGCAGGAAGGGTATCAGAAATGTTGAGATATCCTGCGCACGTACAGTAACAAATAAAATAGTCTATTCAGACGCATTATAAATAGAATGTCTACCTTTGAGAGTTCAAACTACAGTATGTTTCTGTCAGTCACATCTAGCTGATTCGGGAGATAAATTTGAAATTGAAATGTGTGAAGATATCCCGGGAGTCCCAGGTTAATGACTATGTATATATATATATATATATATATATATATATATATATATATATATATATATATATATATATATATATATTCGAAAGTTTTATAATTTTAAACATTGAAAATATTAAAAAAAAATTTTTGTGTCACTTCAGTCACCTGTTTCCCCATATCTGTGAATGTAATTTATATAATTTTCTTGAGCTTTTTTTATGTTTTACACGGGCGGGATTGTCGGTTATTTACCGTGTGAATGTTTCGGAGATTTAAAAGCGTAACAGTCTTTATACTACACAACATTTGTTTGTTTCAAAAGACAGGTCTTATCACATATTTGACAATGAAGGATCAAGACAGCGGATGTGACTTGATTTCCGTGTATCCTTTACTGATTGTTCACCCATGGGAGTATCAACCCCATTGCATCGGTTTCAATATCAAATAAATGTGGATTTGAACCTTCGATTTGTTACTAAAGATTTGCTGGACAAAGAAAGAAGACTTGTGGTATATATACCATTTACTATATATATATATATATATATATATATATATATATATATATATATATATATATATATATATATATATATAATCATGATTTTTCTTTTGTTCATATCTGCAGAACAACATTGGGTGTTAAAGCAACTACTATGATGACCTTATTAAGTTGAGTAATATATGCATTTTAACCATCAGGATATGTAGACACACATTCACACATGCGCAAAAAAAACATTAGCAGTAGCTGCCTTTTCATCGACCTTTACTGGTTATAGATCTTCTCCATGATTCGCCAGACCTCTCTATCATTGGCATCACGGTGACAATATTCTTTCAACTTGTTTATATATCGTTAAGCCATCTCAGCTTCAGCTGAATATCATGTCTGGGGATCCACGTGGTGATTGGAATGTCAATCGGTTGTCTGACATATTTGCAACATGACCAGCCCATTGCCTTCAAATTTTTCTAATTTATTCTATGCTAACCTGTTTTGTTACGTACATACTTTGCTCTTTGGGGTGGGGAAATGAGATTTTTGTATGATTGTCAAGCCTCCATTCTCTTCAAGCAAGCAAGTTTACATTCTTCTTGCACTGAGATTTTTCATCAATATATACATCAACAAAGTATATACATACTTTGGAAATTATACCTTTCTTTCTCCCTCAACACTCATACTCTCTATATGTATGTGTGTGTGTATATGTATATGCATGCATACATTTATCACTCTCTCTCTCTCTGTTTTTCTTTCTTTCTCTCTCCCTCTCTCTCTCCCTCTCTCTATATACACATATATATTGGATAATAGAGTTCAGGAAATAGAAATACCGACATTCAAATGATGATATCTTTCGTTGCATATCTTGAGGGTTTGGGCTGTAATATGACCTTGCAATATCCTTTTCTCGTCGATATCCATCCATGTATCCATTTGACGATAGTCCTATGTATCTGTCCGATGTACTTGTCCAAGTGTCCCTGTTCAGGTTGAGGTCTCATCATTTCATATCAAAGAATACCTTACATCGTGCACAGAAGACCTGACAGGAATTCAGAAGCCTGTGCATAAAAATGACCAGGCACACTGTGCACCAAATTCGAATTAATGGCAGAAAAATACGATGAGGTGTCAGCGGGGTAGGAATATTTGTCACTTTACTTTCGTCCACCCTTGTCCACTTTCTGTTTTCCTGTCAAAATAACGTTGATAATCCTTCCCTAAGGGAAGGGACGTAAGGCGTTGATGGGATCACCCAACCAAGCAAGCCATATTGGCAGGGTAAAAGAGATGGACACGTAAAATTCAAAATATCTCCAAAATTCGATCAAAAATATGAAACAACAAACGTAACGTATTTATTATAATCTCGCTTTTATATATATATATATATATATATATATATATATATATATATATATATATATATATATATATATATATATATATATATATATATATACATATATATATATATATATACATATATATGTATATACATATATATATATATATATATATATATATATATATATATATATATATATATGGGGGGTGGGGGTGTATGTGTGTGTATGTGTGTGCGTGTGTGTGTGTGTTAAATGCAAAACAATGTTTTTGTAAGACAAATTGATGATAACTTTTACACAATGCTTGCAATGTAAGGAATTACAACTGTCACATTTCAAATCAAATGAGAGTAATTCTCTCTCTCTCTCTCTCTCTCTATCCATCTATCTCTCTCTCTCTCTCTCTCTCTATATATATATATATATATATATATATATATATATATATATATATATATAGCACATATAAGGTTAAAAATATAGCATGATATAAAATATGGTGATGAATTTATTTCATACAATGCTCGATACATTCAACTTTATACCGTGAAAGTCAATTTGTTTGAGAGTAAAGCTGGAAATGTATACTAGAAGGTGAATTTGCTACACAGACAAGTTTATCTTTCTTCCCTTTCTGGGTCTCATCAGATTTTCACCTGATGATGCCCAGAGAGAGAAGAAACATTAATATGCTTGTGTATTGAATCCACTTTTTATCATATAAGTATATATATATATATATATATATACACACACACACACATATATATATATACACACACACACATATATATAAATATATATATATATATATATATATATATATATATTCAACTATACGTATTTACCACTCCAATTTACACGTCCTTGGGTCCTGAAACAAATGCCACAACCTTCGCTTTAACTGTCATTTATTCATTTCTTCCTTCGAAAGTCTAAGGCCTTAAGTTCACTTCTTGATGATTGTAGTTGACTGTACGTATATGGACTGATAACATAGATAATCAATAATACTAATAATGAGAGATATATTCGCCCAACGTGTTATGTCAGTTAATAGGGAAACCTCTCAGTAGTCAATAAATCTCTGAAACAAAAGTCCGTGCACGACCCGTAGGAATATATATGTATAAGTAATGATGATATCTTTGTTGACAACACCTGTGGAATTCTCACGGGTCCAGCTAGTTTATAATTACTATCTTTGTTAAAAAAATGCCCTGGAAGGTTATTGAGAATATAATTTTGCTTTGAACTCTTCCTTGAAACATCCATAGTCACCAAATATAATACGAGCGTAAAAATCAGTAGGAATATATATAAAGGAAGGACACAATATTTAGGTTCCCATTACCGATTGGATTTGCTATGGAAGAGATATCTGCAAAACAAGATTGCTAACCAATTTTTCTTGGGAAAATTTCCCTCCTCATTGATAAAAGACTACAGTCGTATAAATTTCTATCACTCTTCGGGTTCGTGTGCCTCAATTACTCAACAACTAGCCAAAGTTAACTTTTATCGGATATGTTAGTCTGCAAACAAAGCTGTAATGAGATGGAATGTTTGTTTGGTTTTTTTTTAGATTTGTAGTTCTCCAGGGATCTAATGAGAACCTATAAAATCTAAAGAGTACAGATCTCTCTACATGTTTTTGGTGAATTACCATCCCCTTGTCTTCATGTCTTTAAAATTATCTAAATTTAGATGAGAAATAACTGAATTGACTGACACTGGAATGAAGTAACCGATATATTTTGCAGCTATTCTTTCGTACGACAAACGGAGAATTATTTGAGTTGATACTTATGATATCAAAGTACAACCCCTTCTAAATATGGTCCTGTTTAACAGTCATCGCCTTTTTAAATCATCATCATAATCAGTAGCCTGTCGTTGGACATAGAATTTCCAAAAGATTCACCAGACCTCTCTATCATGGGTATCGCAGAGCCAGTACTCTCTGAATCTGACAACCACAGCGTTACACCTGATTTCTGGAGATCCACGCTCTGAGTTGTAATGTCCAGTGGTTTTCACATATTCACACTCGTTGAAAATAGAATTTATTACGGTAGGGAAAGTATATTTGATATTGCATCAGTAATTCCCCTTACAGATATCAACTGATCTTCGCCTATTCCGCCTCCCCAAGTAATCAGCGAGAATGGGGCTCAGTGCTGTAGAAATGATCAGCGGAATTAACACATACATAGATACACACACACACACACACACACACACACACACACACATATGTATACATATATATATATATATATTCATATAAACATATGTATGTATATATATATATATATATGTATATATATATATATATATATATATATACATATATATACATATATATATATATATATATATATATATATATATATATGGTGCTTCTCTAGGTGTTTCTCATTCTATCTTACACGTCTCCCAGTGGAAAACACCAGTGATCTCAGAAATAGAATCTATTCTCATCCTGTATATTCTTCGATGTAAATATTTTACTCGATTTCGATTCTTGACGTTACGGTTGTTCATTTGTTGATTGCGTTGACGAGTTTTCATTATAGCTTTTTAAAAATCATATTCAAGATACAAAAGTTTCAATGATAATCGACAGTCCAAATAGATGTTGGTAGCGGAGTTTGACCCAGCAACATTCAAGCTTGTTTTTATATAGAACATACGTCTTCTTTCGATCTCTTTATAAGTATACATCTTGCTCCCGGTCTTTCATGCAAAGATAAAGCAAAGAACGTGTTTGATTGTACGAAGATATTACTGGTGATTTATCAAAGTATGGAAGTCAGACTTCGAAACATTAAAAGAGCATCAAATCTATAAGATAATGGCTTGTCTTGCAATCTGATACACGGGAATCATATTACTTAATTCAAGGGACTCTCGCTTGTCATACTCTTTCTTTTACGTCTGGGTGCACGGTATGAATATTCACGAGCTGGGTAATATGCATAACCATTTGAAAAAAGGGCTGTCTGCATAATTGATCGTTACACTTGATTCCTTCGGCTTTTTTTTATTTCGTTTTCTTCTCTTTGATTAAGTTAGTCTCAAAAAAAAACACGAGTGACTGTTCTGGCATGAATATCATACTGTGATGCATTTTAAGTAGTTAGGGGCCTCAGGATTTTTATAATTGAATGGTTATAAAATTGTCCTAGTGATATCAATAAAACTGCTGATATCTGCATTTATATAGTCCTGATAGCATACATTTACGAGGTGGATACTTCGAAAACCGGGACATAGAGGCAAAAAGTCATAATTTCATAATGTATCTTCACTTGATCTTCAATGGGAAAAAAAAAACAAAGTAAGATATAAACTCGTTAGCACATTCAATAAGTGAGAGACTGTTGTGTCAAAGTTTGAAGTCATAAAAATTCAATCAAAGATTAATCATGGTCAAAATAAATCTTATGCATGGTATAATTGATGTTTTCCACTGGAAAACATCCAAATTAGAGTGAAAAAATTACTAGATTCTAAATAATCCAGATGTTATAAATAAACTTGTCAAAGTAGGGTCCTCAATTGGTCATAAAAGTATTTTTTCCAAAACTTGGAAAAGAGCTCTTACAATGAGCTTAATGGATTACTGGTGCCAATTTTGAACTTGTTAGATAATCGGTTTGGCCAGGAAAACTATGATACATAAAGAAGCACCCACACATATGAAAATACCTTCACCATCTTTAGTGGCTGCGATCATTGAATAATATTTTCCGTATATATCCGTATACATGCTATGCCCACCTTGTAATTTGAAAGAAATTTGAAAGAAAAATCAAATTATTTATTGGTTCAATTGATCGTCGAGAACCATGCCGGGGACATCCAAATCATGACCAAATCCTTCAAAGAATATTGCAATGGTCTGTTTCTATATTATCTCAGACGGTTTTTCAGATTCCATAAACCTCAACTCGCTCCAAATCTGTTTTTAAGTGTATCAAGTTGGCACGCTGGAGACAGTTTATTCATATGTCACACGTATAGGTTGCATAGTACTAATGTTAAAATGATCCTTGAAATATTACCTTTGAGATGGAGAGTTACATATTTACTTACATGTACTAATATAATAAATAACGTGATTTATTTGGTTCTCCGTCAGTAACCATGGACTGTGCAAATTGGAAGTAACTATTTTAACACTTCTTCTATATCAATTAGTTTAGTTCATTTTTTAAAATGAATATTTCAAATATCAAAAATAAAGATAATAGACTCAATTAACAAGTTATTTTACGTCACTTTTCCGCTTTTTTTTTTTGTTGTTTTTTTGACAATTTGTGGAGAGCGAAAAAAGCGGTGAGCTTTTGTTTGGGGCGAGCCATCGTAGAAGCAGCAAGCCACTTTCTCTCTTCAACACCACAGTCTCTTGTATATCTTACCCCACGGTTTTTGATAAGTCATCTTCTTAAACTATTCCAAACAGTTTTTGGTCAAGGAACACTGACAAAATATTCCACATACAGATAATGGTAATTGCATTTTCAATCTATGCCATTTTGGCTTTCAAAAGGTTGTTGTGTTTTTTCAAATTGCAGGTAAATCTATATCAGTAAATTGTCCTCACGGGATTAACTAGTATATGTATATAAGTTGGTTTTCAGTAGGTAATTTATTGCTCTATGTATTGATTGTATGCTTAATAATCGTGCCTGCGTTCCCGAACGTGACTGAGCCTCAGCGATGGTTGTAAACATTCCTTTAGAAGTGAAAATTCAATCCGTGTAGCACGCGTAAGATGACTAGATGGAATTTGTTGTTATATTTTTTCCTTTTAGATTTTCCTGCCTGGTATCTGATTGTGCATAATACTTAACTCAGAGGATTTCGCCGACTCATTTATCACCCAAGCAACTTTTTTTTCTATAAACTTACATCCACTGTGGATATCCGAATAATATTATCGCAATATTGTACCCAGACAAGATACGTCATCGCGAAGGCATGCCATCAGTTTTATTGCTTTAAAAGTATTCAAATATATTATATATTAAGTTTCATCAAAAATGGGTACTTAGTTATTTTCTATATCAATGGTACACCTCTGCCAACGAAGGCATTGGAAAATTTCAAATATTCATTTTGCGTCGCAGGTATGATAGAGTACTCAGTAGAAACGGACATGTGACCAACATCTTTTTAGAACCACGTCACGCTCAGCGTGATAAACAGAAACAATTTTGGAGAGCGGTGATCAAAAAAAAAGTTAATTATCTTGCCATTTGTCAATGCAATAATCATCAAAATGTTTAAATTTTCAAGAAAATCGGCAAAATTCAGAATAAACTCACTTTGCAAATTGGATCCATCACTCTAAACCTATATAGAAGGATTATTGAAAAATAACAGAGAAAAATGTTTTTTGTGGGCAGTAAGCAATAAATGTTTTCAGTATATCTCTGAATTTTTGAGATATTATTATTTCTATTATTATTCGGACCATCCTCATCTTGGTTGTTTTTCATACATCAAATACCAAAAACTGTCACATGAGGTTTAAGGATGCTAAAAATTAGCACTGGTTGTCCACACGGACACATAGCGTAGTGGTTACAGAATCAGACAAAATTACTGCAAGTAAACTGATGGTTCTAGGTTTGTGAGAAACCAGTGTGAGACACTAATAATTCTACTAGTGCTAAGAGGGGAGTGCAGTCAATATATCCCAATCGGTTAAATAAAGGGTTCGGTTCGTTACTTCCCCACACCTACCAGATGATACCTGATGAAGGCCGTAGAGTACAACGGCCGAAACGTTGCATGAAAAACAACCAAGATGAGGATGATCCGAATGAAAATAGGAATAAATGTTTTCAGCTTTAGCGCAGTTAGTGTGGCCTGATACTTACTCGGTTAGCCATTGGAAGCTGAAAAAGTTGATGTTGACAGTTTCAGTCAACGGTTTCTGAAAAAACTGACCCGTGGTATAGGTTGTAGAAAAAGATGGTATTCAAATAATTTTCAATGTATTCCTATTCTAAAATAATTTCTAATTCATTACTGTAGTATATCAACCAGCATTCTTTAATGAAGTACTTTCTACTTTATTTCTACAGTAAAATCATTCCAGATGCATTTATATTTACGCTTTTAGCCATTTTCGGCTTTGCTATATTCATTCTACATCACGGATTGAGAAATTCCGTCGATAAATCTTGTCTATGTCACCGCAGGTCATATAAACAGCAGTTTCTTGGATCAAAGGCTGACAACTTTAGTTGTAAAACACAGATCTCTCTATGAACGTCAGGAATGTCAGTTCTTACACCAAGGTTTCCGAATGAATTTGGTTTTGATGAAACCCATCATTATAATCCTCGTCATCGGCAGGAATTTTTAAAGGCCGATTGCTGAACATAACCCTTCCCAAGGATTCACCAGTTCTCTCGTCCTTAGTCCTTGATACTATTTAGTATAAGATCACAGGGTATCTGCATTGTAAGTCTTGATATCCAGCTGTTGTCAGACATTGTAGCCCGCCCATTGCTACTGACCTTTCTGATGATTTGAATGATACATCTGAACCTTAATTTGAACTGTATACTCACTAATGCAGCTATATAAAGAGAAAAAATGGGACGTAAGAGATCTTTGAAACTTCGGGCCAATATGTTTACTTATCTACACACACAAATAGCCTACCAGAGTGATCACCAACTGAATTACTAATACGTTAGAAGGGAACCAACAACAGGGACAGGCTGGCTCCTGGAAGAGTTACATGAACGATGACCCTATTGATTCAGTGAACCCAAAGCAAGAAGTGGGGTTTACAAAATGCTGCAATATAGTATTTGTTGACTTCAAAAAGCAGTTAGATTGGGTGGTAATTCCCATAGTCATTGACGCAGTCATACATCAAGGAGTGAATCCCGTGTATGTCAGAGTTTTGCAACATATCTACAAATACAGCAT
>OY735221.1:8692721-8697721 GCA_963457665.1 Thysanoteuthis rhombus
TTGAATAAATAGTAATGCATTCATTCAGATAAGTGTAATATTAGTTGCCTTTGCACGATGACAAATCCGACACATTATCTTCCTGGTGGAGGAGCCGCACTATTTTGCCGGATACGCTTCCTGAAAAAATCACCCATATCTGTTGTCTTCTACTGTAAACAACAGAACTGGTCGCTGTTCCGAACCTTTCAATCAAAATATGAAACTGGTGCTGGGAAACCCAGTCCCATAGATTTAAGCTTTTCTTTTTATTATTGTATTCTTTGAATCATCACAATCCTCCGTTTGGACAAGGAAGGATAAATGTTATTTGCTTCAAAAGATTAGTACGGAATCAACCATCTCCGTTGCGTCTTCACAAGTGTCCTTCTCATCCTATATAGAAACAAAAAGATGGGACAGGTTTGATTATTAACTCAAAATAAATCATCACACGATCAACATCTTTGGGTAACATGTTACATTGAAGGTGACCAACAAAAAAATAGAAGAAGGGGTTATTAATAAATAAGTGACTTTTCTGACTTGCGTTGGACAATGATCATTAAAAATGTCTAGATTTCTTCTGGCATTAAGGGATCAATTTAGCAAACATTTACATTGTAAATTGCATCCTGATCTAAAAAAATGTTTTTTCTTATGATAAGATGTAATTGCTTGAAGTTTTAGTCCTCAAGTTCGATTGGTACGGTCTGTACGCATGATATACAAATACAAAGCCAGGCAGACTAACTCGAAAACTGAAAAAAACATACGAATAAACTATGTGGACAATTTTGGTGATAGTTTGTAATTATTTGAGTAAATTTGTAAATTCGTCCTTGCGTTTTTTTGCTTGTCTGGCGCTCCTACTTAACTAGCTTTTAGTCCCAGGGGGCTCTAAGTCGTATAATCTGGTTCAGTGAGAGAGGTAGGCAAGTAATAAGCAGCAGCAGAAGAAGTATTTCAACGTCCATCGTTGGACATAGACTCTCTCGCAGATACACTGGCCGTCTCTATCATGGTTGTCGGTGGGCCGATACCTTCTGAATTTGTTTAGCTCGGCAAACCATTTTACTTTCTGTCGGACCCATCGAAGTTACAAAAAATCCCCGGGAATCCACTTTGTGATTTTGTTATATATCAGACGTCTGTCTTTTATTTTCAATATATGGTAAGTTTTATGATTTTTCTATCCGAAAATGAGCACGATTCTCTGATGTGCAAGTTGCATAGTTGTCAGTTTGAGTCTCAGTCCTTTGGTTCGAATCCCTGTTTTAGCCCCATAGGTGACTATCGGTAAGATGCATTGATTGAAAATCTTCTGAGGACAAATTAACTTAAAAGAATCGACTAATCGAGACGTGTTCATGATTGTATACACGTGCAAATCTACTCTTCCCGTAAGAGGGAACGTGTACACAATAGACTCTCTCAATAAACTTCTTCTGCCAACTGACTTATGTTACGCCATAGCAAAGTGTATGTTCATGTAAGGACGAGTTTTATTGGTAACTAAGCTACGTCAAGATCATCCGTACTATTCCCAAGAAATCAGAAATTGCTGTAGCATCTCTGACCAGACGCTTTATTGTTTGTCTCCGACGGTAAGAGATAAACGACAATAGCCGAATATTCATATATTTCAGGCTAGTTGCATTGTAATTCTGAGAAGATTGACCAATATAGTCTGGCAAATATTTGAATTTTGGGGGTGCGTCTTCTCATGTCAATGAGAAACTTCTGTGTCGGTCTGTTTGTCCCTAATATGTTATAAATCAATGTTCTCGCACGCGCTATGCTGGATTTATTTTCTAATGGGGTTAGGTAGGATACGCAATTTTTTCTTTAAAATGCTTGAAGTTATATTGATTTGATATCAAGGCTAGACCTCTACGTCAATTGGACAGAACATCTATATCTCCTTCCGTAACACCTTCATCTTCGGTCGATGGCAAAACACATTGGATCAAATGATTTAAAGACCAAATATTCTCTCTCTCTCTCTCTCTCTCTCTTTTCCCCTCTCTTTCCTTCTCTCTGATTCCTCATTAGCGAAGGAAAGTGAATGTGCCAATCGTAAGAAAAATACTTTAAACAGTAACCAATTTTAGATTGCTGGAAATGAAAGCAAGCATATGGTCAGATATCGACGTACCGATGGTTGATGTATCCTTGAACTTACGGTTCTTATTTCTCATTTATATTTTTTATATTTTTATTTCTCATATTTGCCAAGTAAACCATGCTCGACTACGTACATTGTTCCTGGCACGTGTTCATTAGAATAAAAAAAAAGAAAAAAAAAGAAGACATTCAATCAAATTCTTGTAAAATGGTCGAGAGCTCTCCGTACTATTACTTCTTTTGACAAGTATCGACAACAATATACCTAGCGGCCGCTTCGTTGTTAACCTGATAATCAAAATGAATCTCCGGTCGAAATGAACGACTCAGAGGCTTGCCCGCTCCTTGAAAGGACTTTAATGTACACTCAATTAAGGGTAAACGTATTGTCCACCTTCTCCGAAGCAGTGCTGTAATTCTGTATTGACACAATGGCCAGCAGAGAAAGACGCCGAGCTCAGGAAATTAGCCCAGCACATGACAGGGACACTTGAGCAATTTGTCCAAAGTCGGATTCCGTTTGGTCAAATAGAGCTTTCGTGACTCGCGCTTGGGCCATTCATTGTGTCCAGTCACCCAATAACAACAATGACCAACTCAATCACACTGACCGATACCACCGACATCACTTTCGATTTATTACAGCATAGTTGAATCTGCGTACTGGTCACCGGCGTCCAGTGGTAGGGTGTTCACCGCTGGTTCGTAAAGCCGTGGTTCAGTATACCGCAGAATTATTCCAAAGACTTGTAGCTTGTCCATCCGTTTTTTTTTAATTTATTTATTTATTTCGTTATTGGGTGATGAAATCTCGTGCTCCTCTTCTTGTAAAAATTGACGAGATTAGGAATAAACAATATGTAGATGGACGTTGCTTCTCCGTGTACAGACCATTTTGGGGGGATTATCAGAACAACATTTCATCATCCTGAAAAAATTATTTCATGTCCTTGTCCTGAGTTTGCATCTCTCAAAGGTGATGGGTTTTATTGCCATTGTCATACCTGTGAAGAAAGTAAAAAAGTAAGTCTGCTAGATTTTGGTCGGCCATTTTAAATGGTGCTGAAATAGTTTTGAACAAACAAAGTTATATTATGCTGAAATTTACATAAGCATCTTATAAAATTGTAGGTCTATATTTTTATCTGAACGACACGTAACGTGATTCTATTTGTAAAAAATATCTTGTTGAATCGTAAGCAATATCCTGTGTTTATACACATTTTATCCAACACGAGAAATATGTAAATATATAAAGAACAGTGCAGAAAAATATCAGTAAGGCGCTTCCTCGCATGGAGAGGTGTCCAAAATTTAGAGATATCACTGGATCCAGATCCATAAATGATAGTAGCTAAAACATCTGAAATTTTGTAAAAAAACAAAAACAAAAAAAAACGAAAATCTCAAACAACAAGCAAGATAAAATACATGTATGTGCAGAAATTAAACGAGCTATATATCTCATCTTATTGATTGAACTGAATAAAGTATTTTCCACGAGCTTTTTATAGAGTAATTACGTTTTTTTTCTTCCGATGATTGGAGTAGTTATCCGAGTAGTTAATCATCCAAACAAAATACTACCTATTCAATTCATTCAGATAATTAACGTTCGCTTGTATTTTATGAATGAATCAGTCTCTACTTTGGCCTGGATATGAGAGCACACAGTGCAAGAGGGAAAGTCTGCTTTCATTGGCCGAAAATATGAGAGGCCATTCAAATAATGACCATGTCATCAGTTCATCAAGAAAATACCATCCACCAGCCGGATGTTCCCACATGAAACGAAGTGTTGGGCCATTCCATATCAGAGTTGTCTATTCTTATATATATATATATATATATATATATATATATATATATATATGTATATATATATATATATATATATATATATATGAAGATGTAAATACACACATATATATGCACACCTAAATTGATATGCATTTATATTATATCAATGTATGAATATAAATCTTAACCATCCGACAATATAGATTGAAGAGACAGAATAGAAGTTACAAATGAAATTTCTTTATTTTGATAAGGGCGCTTCGTTAGTCCAATTTGACACGTTCAGAAAATGTGACAGTGCACGATTGAATCGATTTATTAACTCAGTGGCCTGATGCTGGTGGGTGTCCTGGGTTTTGAAGGGTTTGGGTCACTTTTTAATTAAACCTGATTGTTTCCAAGTGTACCCAACAAGCTGGCTGGTGTTTTTTTTTTATCTCAAAACACACACACACACACACACACACACACACACACACACACACACACACACACACACACACATATATATATATATAATATAAGCATGGCAAGTTTTTACTAAAAAAAATGGTATCAACTTTTTGTTGAGAAATAATAATTTGATAAATAAAAATGACCAAATTGGTTAATCACTCAGTAGAAATCATCGAATGGCTAACCTTCTTGGTAGCATGCTGCGTTGAAGATGATCAATTAAAATATAGAAAAGAGGAGTGTCCAATTATTAAGTCAATTCTTTTCTCTAGGCAGTGGTCACTGAAAAGTCTGAATTTGAAAAAAATAAGTAAATATCAGGTCAAGTCTAGGGGATCACACCATCAGAAATGTTGTATACTGAACCCCTATGCAAATTTTTTGTTAGGGGTATTTTCAAGAAACAGATAAATATTTTACGCTACAATAAAATGTAAGCTGTCAAAGTTTAGACCCTGTCATTCCATTTGTGCAGCCTGAAAACTAATGAAACCTTTGTTGACAGTTCTATTTAAATTTTCTAAAACTGTAATTACCAGAAACACAGAAAAAATTAGGCAAATTTCTAAGCGAACTCGTTGTCAATCAATGTAATTTAAATTGGCGTCAAATCAGGGCTACATATATATATATATATA
>OY735221.1:8700221-8710221 GCA_963457665.1 Thysanoteuthis rhombus
GTTACTTTTAGCCTTTGGGGATTTTTTTTCTGAGTTATTTTAGTTTTTTAAGTCTTACGTGCGATGGCTCAAAAGAAAAGTAGATTACCTGGCATAAAAAAAGTGAAAAAATAAAAACGAAACCAAAATTTCACGAAAGACTAAATTGTTTTCCTCATTTAAATGCTGGGATTTTTTTCTGATCATCTTGTCTGACACATTTTGAATTTCAAAGCTTTTTGACTCTTATAGCAAGGGAGAAAAGGGCAGGAAAACGAAAGGGGAAGGAAAAGAGAGAAGGAAAGACTGAAAAAAGACAGAGAGAGACACACGCAGGAGATATAAATAAGCCTGAATACTGCAGGATCGAACTTTGCTGTAACTGTTCAGACTAACGATAATTTTGCAACTCTCGTATTGTATATGATAGAGTAAATACCTGCCGTAACAGATGGTGGACATTGTTGTCCAAAAAAGTGATATAAACGATGGATGAATGGAAATCAGATAGAGTTAAATTCAATTTGTTTGTTTTTTTAATATTTAATACTACTCTTTACACTATTAGAAAAAAGAGAGTAATGTTTGAAAAGTGGGTTGATGATTTAAAAAAAAAGGTGTTTGGCTTATGCGAAAAAGAATGGGCTAATGTAAAAGGAGTGACTAATATAATAACTGGTTGATATTGATAAAAGGGTCATCGGTGCCAAGTTAAAAAAGGGTGTTAGTGCTAGAAGAACAATGTTAATCTCCAAAATGAAGGCTGATGATGAAATAAAGAGGGTTTTGATGTTAAAAGATGATAGGAAGTTTGAATTGAGAGGTATGATGGTAAAAATAAAGAAATAAGTTTGAGAAAAGAAGGATTTAAGTCAAAATGATTAAAACAATGGAAGTGAAATAAGATCCCATAGATTCGGACACTTCAAATTGAAAACTCTCAACATGGATACCCAGAGAATATATGCAAAATTGTGGTCAACAGGAAGTAAGTTAGCGTAACGGAGAAGACAAATTGAGAAAGTACTAGCTTTGCAACATCCATGATAGAGAGGGTTGACGAATCTTGGGAAAGGTGTATGTCCGACTTCAGACGCTAAAAAGCTTATGATGATGATCTCATTAACCATTGAAACATACGTATTTGAGGGGAAAACGAAAACAAGCATGTCTGTACAGGGTTGAAATCCACTTCTACGTGAATTCTGATAGATTATGTTCACTGCAATTTTTTGTCCTGATTATTGGTTAAAATAGTCGAGTTTCCAAAACATTTGAAGCTAATCAAATAATAGGAAAACATATCATTCACGTATGGATGGGCTTTATTTTGATGATTACAAGAACAAAACATTTCGTTGTTAGCTGATGAGTGCCCAAGGTACGAAATATTGATATCCACCGGGTATATACCTAGGTATTTTTTTAACATATCAATAACTCTACTGCGTTAAGTAATGAGTACTTTGATTAACCATCAAAACTTGACAAACTGTTCACAAATTGATTATATATATATAATGATTTCATAATAATCAAGACTTGTAATTTTGGCTGAGTTGGTAAAACAGCTGTCAACTGATCACTTGGTGATGATTTCAAATCACAGTGAGGAAAAGTAATCCGTTGATTTAAATTAATATGAGTCGACAGAGAATGAAAACTTTAGTATGAGGATAGTTCTTGCTTATGTTGTTTCTACTGTTTTTAAACAAAGTCAACCCTAGTCTGTTTGGAATTCAGTTGACAAAAATGAATGAGAAATCAGAGAATAAATTGGCAAAAAAACAGGGACAACGACATATATATATATAGAGAGAGAGAGAGAGACAGACAGACAGACAGACAGACAGAGAGGTTGGGGCAGGGGCAGATATAGACTCTGAGACCAAGGAAGAGACTGGGACTTCGAGATTGTGACTGACACTGAGAGAGTGTGACTAGTCGTTACACTCTCTTGAATTTTTATGAATGCAAATGTAGCAAATATTATGGGACTGAGGTAGCATTTATCTCAGAAAATTCACCAAAACCAACCAATTCTTTATTAAATCAATAGAGACTGTGTAAAGCAAGTCTCCTCGGGCAGATGTTTTGTCATGATAATCCAATTCGCTTCTTGTCAGTTCTTAGGGAAATTCCTAGAATGGGAGGAAAGAAGCATTTGTTTCAGCTTTCATTCACATCCAAATGCATAAACCTAAGAAAAATGAACATTATTGGATGAAACCCAGAATAACACCAAGATATACATGACGGTCAACAGAACAGCAACATTAACTAAGAAAGAGCTCAAAGGAAAGTGTCAGGGATAGTTATGGCTCTAATCGTTTCGAAAGATCACTGTCATGAGAATCCGATGCACCCCCTATTAACAATTGCATCATATCATCGGCTTTTCAGTGTCAATTAGTGGATATAGACCTTTGTAGGATCTGCCAGATATCTTTATCGCGGGCGTTGCAAGCCAATATTCTCTGGAATTATCTATTACGTCATGCATATCATTATATTTTGCGGGATACAGTTTCACAGGGAGATTTGCGGTATGAAGATGTTCGTCAGTTGACTAACATTCAATAATATCCCTGAATCCTGTTTTTTTCAATTGCTCTACTATATTACACTATTTTGTGATGTATCCGTGAGATTTTGAGTCTGATTCTCCCGAGAGCACCTTACAAGGTTTTCAGTTTGAGGATAAGTCTCTTGGTTATGTTCATTATTTCAGCTTCATATGTAATTATCGAGAGGAGGCTTAGTTGTGAAACTATTGGCATTTTCTTGTTCTTAAAAATTGAGCTTACTCTACCGGAAGCTTGTCATCTCAGAGTGACTCTTTGCTTAATTCCTTCAATTTTTGAGGATTTTATAGGGCTGGTTGTCTTGAATAGATGTAGTAGTCTACCTATTCAGGTCTAAGACTTCACTCTATCTTACACCTGTTGTATAAAATGGCTAGGTTCCCAGTGATGACTTTACGAGCTCTTTTGAGTAGGTCAATGGTGATGTTATCCTGTCCACAGGCTGTTCCTCTTTTTTTCGGTTTTTCGACCGCTTGATTCACCTACAACTGAGTGAAATCGGGGAAATCTTCAAAATTGGTTACTCGTAAGTTGCAAGTCTTGTTCGATGCCCTGTGATATTGTTCAGAGGAAAATAACAGGTCGTGGCAACAAAGGCTCTGAAAAGATAGTCGACGATAAAACGTATTCATGCTTTGCCTGTACTATTAATTAGTGGTTCCCAACGTTTCATTACCAAGAAACCCATTTATTTAGATTAATTTCCCCAGCATCCAAAGCTGTCTACTGAACTAGCTCAAGGACCCACCGGATTCTGAAAGCTCTTCGTACTGAACCAGTTCATATATCCAAAGCTTTTTGAATGACAGCTTACTCAGCAAGCTCGCAGACCCGCGGTAATACCCATGTGGGTCCCCATAATCTGCAAAACCCCGGTTAGAAACCACTGCAATAAATGGATCATTTCTCTTGAGACATTTTTCATCATCACAGATCATTGTCCGTCTTCTTCAGTACTGCAAATCTCTCATTCAAACGAATGGTCAAACTGTATATAACTCTGAATTGTATAATTTTTCCCAGTATAATGTTCTGGCCGAGTTCAAGCTTTTTTAAACATGATCAATCTTGAAGATTCTCTTGGTACTTATCTTCTTTTTCTTTTCTTTATTTTCTCCATCACTAACTAAACTATTCTCATCATGATCATGATCAATGAATCCGAACCAACAACGAGGTTCAATCTGAATTTGTTTAAATTGCCAATGCAATCATTTTTCCTCAGACAGAATTTAGCATTATTACATCTTGACATTCAAGTTCTGAGTCGTGTTGTCCATCCATTATCTCAATTTCTTACAATATGGCCCGCCCATTGCTATTTCAGTGTCTCATTGTTAGTTTTATATCTATGAGCCCTGTTTGTTGTCTGATATGATGTGCTGTCTTTTGATCTGTCCATCTTATGTTTCGTTTTGGTTAGTTTCCATCTTTCATCTCCGTAGGTGACTATCAGGATTAAGCCTTTGTTGTAGAGTCCTCTTGCTAAGATCAATCGGATATTCTCATTCTTGATAGGTGGGCTTTACCAGGCAAAAGCTTGCGTGATTCTTCCTTTGATTTTTTTCTTCTTTTAAAGATTACATGAGGGTCATTCTCCCAGGTAGACTTGGTGGTCACCTTTCTTAACTATGGATTTCCGATTCTGATTGTCTTCATCCTTTTCTTAGTCGTGGTACATGGCTCTCTGTTTAACTAGGATCATGTGAAACTACTTTTGTGTTTTTCTTAATTCAGATTGTCAAACATTTTTCGAGTTATGATACTCACACCAACCGCTATCCACAAAAGAACGAACAAAAAAAGTTAAAGTAACAACAAAAGAGCCACGTAATGAACGTTTTAATTGACTCAGGTTAAGGTTAACAACTGAGATCATATATAAATATATATATATATATATATATATATATATATATATATATATATATATATATATATATATATATTGGTATTGGAGTACATATGCATGTACTTTTCAATCTGTGCTGTGCTTTTTTTCTGATCTTTACTTTATTCCATTCAGCCTACCTAAAGATGATGTGAATGGACGTATACTTCACGGTTTTTATTGTGTCTTCTTTGTTCTGCATAGCCTTTATAGTGCTAGCATTTTCTTTTGTTTATCATCTATCAGCTAGATCTAGTGTCTTTATTTCTTGTAGTTGGAGATTTTGCAGCTATCTCTTCCAGGTTGTTACCATCAATCTTCTTAGCCTAGCTATCGGTATTGAGTGAAGGCAATGATTATAGTGGTTACAGTGATGCTTATAAGAATGGTGATGATGTAGACAGAGGGAGAACTAAACTGGTGTGCATGTCCATAGGAAGACAGAATGCACCTAATCTGGTTATAGATGGTTCACAACAACTAGTTCAAGAGCTGAGAGAAAACAAATAATAGTAATACACAGACGACAAAAAAAAAAGAAATTCAAGACAGAAAGTCACGTGAATAATGCCCCTGCGGACGGTATGACTTTTGCCGTTTTTCGGCTCTGCCTAAAACATATCAGCGCACTTGGTCCGTTGATAATGTTTGAATTAAACCTACACCTGAATTTGCATGACTCCCTCGTGTCAGTTCTGTGCTACACGTAACTAGGAAAAAAAAAAAGATGGATGGATTCATGCCATCCCAAGGGGTAATAGTGCCATGTGGACACAGAATTACCTCAACTAGAGTCTGATCTCGACTGGTTGAGTCGATTTTCTGAGCTATACCTGCACGGCAATTTTGTGCCTCCTGAGACTGATTTGACTTGGTTCTGTATTTAAATAAATCTTTATTGAATTATTCATTTTGACTGTAAAAAGGAACCTAACCTAATTATCTAATTTTACCTAGAAATATTCAAAAAGATTTGAATCTGATTTGAATATTGGGAAAATAATGACGAAAAATATATCTGAATTTTTTTTTCAGTTGCTTAAAAAAGAAAATACTTAAAAATATTAAATCAATTTCTATAGAATTACAATCAATGTTTTTTAGTATTTTTTTTTTTTGGAGTGAGGGGCGGGGTCGTTAGTCCCAACCAAAGGCTTATGTCTATAATATCAGAGTAGGGAAGCCTCAAAAGAGAGAGGTAGGGGTGAGCATTCTTTTCTTCTCAACGAAAATGAGATGCTTACTCGAAAGTCTTCCAGCTGCCAAACTGACTTTTGACATACATTGCAAATACCATAATGTATATCACGCACTTGCAAGAAGTCAGGGGCTCAATTCCTTGTAAAAATTATGAATGCTGATTTTCAAGAGGTTTCCCTTTCCTAAAATATTGGCGAAACACAATCTTTATAACACTTTTCTTTTCACATTTAAATGGACATGTCCGTACTAAAGCGAAATCTCAATGAATATCTGTATAAAAATATCATGAAACAGTCATTACCTTTTCTTAATCGTATTTCGACCTTTATTTTTGTTGTTGTCAATCGCAATAGATACGTGAGGGAGTGCAGGGCATATCTGAAACAAAGGATAAACTTTAAGGCGTGACCAGTTATCCTTTTCATTTATCAGAGCCTGCCTATGTACAACGACCGTACTACCAACTGGACTACAAGAGTCCTTACAGCTCAAAAGCTAAAAACTCCAAATTTCCCGGATAGTTAGGCCTCATATTTATTATTATTTAACGCTTAGTAGTAGTAGTAGTAATAGTAGTAGTAGTAATAGTAGTAGTAGTAGTAGTAGTAGTAGTAGTAGTAGTAGTATCTAATCTACTACAATATCTGATTTTACTTTAGTTGCTTTTCATCATCATCATCATCACGACCATCGCCGCCTTTTCAATGTCCCTTATGTTAAGTACATCCTCCCAAAATTTTGCTAGTTCTGTCTTGAATTCCGATCACAGTATAGAAATCTTCTGAACTTGTCCCAATAATCACACAATCTTTTTTTTTTTAGCCGGACACAATTTCGCAAATGATTTGGGGACATTCCCATTGTGAGCCACGATATCTAGCAGTTGTCTGATATCTGATATCTTGTTAAATGGATTCAACATAGCCATTTGAACTTTCTAGTGTTTTATAGTTTGATATCTCTCTGACATTTATTTGCTATCTCATATATATTGCGATGTCTCGTTGATCTTTCTATGCAATCTTCAAGTATGATCCTTTGCGAAATTAATAATGTATGTACATCTTGAGAGAAAACAAGGGGACTAAATTAAATTTATATGGAGAGAAGCTTTATCGTGGACATCAGAGTTCAAGATTGAAAGTTAGATATGAAATTGATGTGGAATTTGAGTGAAATATTAAAATTGGGTATTGAAAGTGAATGTTCTAAGATTGTTTTGAATAAAGTTGTTAACATAAAAAGCCTGGATTTGAATGAATAATAGAGAAAGTCAAAGTCTGATAAATTGACAAATGGTGTAGGATTATGCTTATTACCAAGGGAACCGGTCTTGTCGGGGACAATAATGTAGTAAGTAATGTTTGGAAGAGAAAACTGTGTTAACAGGAAGAATGAAGGGGTGATGTATGGAAAACAGATTGACAATAAGGAAAGATAGGGAGTGAAAGAGTAAACAAATGAAATGAAGAATGAAAGAAAGAGAAAGGGACAAAGACAATGAAGAGATAGTAAAGGGGGTGGACAAATAGAATAAAGGGAGAAAACCCCAAAAATAGTGTAAGAAGAAAGACGGCAGACTAAATAGATAAATGAATGAGTTTTAAAATTGAGAGGAAAAGAAAAAAAAAGAAGACAACAAAAAAAAAGTACTTGTTGGGTATATTATTGAGAAAGGAAGAAAAGAAAGATAGGACTCCAAATTAAGAAGAAAAAAACGAGTGATAGATTTAAACCAAGAGAGGAAAAATATAGAAAGGGAGGAAAAGAGAGAAAAAGTTCAGAAAAATGAAAAAAAAAGAAAAAAAGAAGGTGAACAGAGGTTAAAAATTGATAACTGAAGAAAATATATGGAAGAGAGAAAAGCTGGAACAGAAAGATGTCTGAGCCATAGAGAATAACGAATGAAAACATTGATTAAAAAGTCAAAATGATATTAAAAAAAAAAAAGAAAGAAAAGAGGAGCAACAATAGTGATTTGAATGACGAGAATAAAAGAGACGGAGGGAAAATATAATGGGAGAAAAGAAAGAGAGAAAGAAAGAGAGAAAAATAGAAAGGAAAAATCAAGAGAGAGCGGATGACATGAAAGAAGGATATAGAAAAACGGGAAAGAAATTTTAGAAAGAATAACAGAAAGAAAGGAGGGGATAAATGAAAGGAAAAAGTGAGGAAGAATGAGGAAGGAAAGATCAAATTAAAAAGAGAAAAAAGAACAAATGGGAAAGAAGAAGGAAATGATGAAAGAAAATAGAGGGAAAGGAATGATGACAGAAAAAAAAGAAAAAGAAAAAGAAAATGAGAAGAAATAAGAAGGAAAATTAAAAGAAAAAAAAGGAAAGAAGAACGATTGATACAAACAAGAAAATTAAAAGAGAAGTGAATACGGAAAAAAAAACTTCAGAAAACTGAAATGGAAACCCATTAAGGAAAGCGTGACAAACGATTGGAACAGAAAAAAAATGAAAATGACAGATAAGCCGTCTTATACTAAATAATCAAGTGAAAGACATTTTAAGATGCAAACATACTTTCTTCATAAATTTTGAATAGGATGCATGATAACAGACTGAACGTTAGATCTTGTGACACAACAATAGATACAACTTTCTATAGATTAGTATTGAAATAAGATGATCCTTTGTAATGTGTGGTTTCGGGGACTTCATTCTATATTGTGAATAGAGCAAAATCTCAAATAAAAGCTATAAAATCATCGGCATCTATATATAAGTGTGTGTGTGGAAGTGCACATGTATTTGTGTGTGTGTGTGTGTGTGTGTGTGTGTTTGTGTGCATACATATGTATTGGTGTGTGTATGTCTATTTTTATATTTGTTATTTATCATCACCGGATATCGAACACTGATCTATTGAATTATTGTTTACCTTTGATGATCCATTACAAAAATCTGGGCCTCACATGGAGAGACCACAGGATAGCACAGTACATCCAAGGAGAGACAAGAGTCAGGGACATCATAGAATCCATTAAAAATCTCAAATGGCGGTGGACTGGCCATGTTGCAAGAATGGCAGACGTCCAATGAACATCACGACTTACGACATGGATCCCCCGAGGTCACATGCACAGCCGAGGCAAGCAGAATATTAGATGGCGAGACGAGCTAAACAAGTTCAGGAAGTACTGGCTCTGCGACGCCCATGATAGAGAAGTGTGGCAAATCCTGGGGAAGGTCTATGTCCCACGACGGACGTTGAGAGACTGATGATGATGATGATGATGATGATGATGATGATGTTTCTGTGACAAATACAATATATATATATATATATATATATATATATATATATATATATATATATATATATATATATATGCATTTATACATGTATACGCCTGTGGGTGTGTATGTGTGCAGATATATAGTTATATCCATTTGAAGCTATAAATATGCACACACACACACACACACACACACACACACACACACACACACACATATATATATATATATATATTCATATGTATATTCAAGAAATGTATCGGTGCAACTACATGCACACACACACACAATATATATATATAATATATAAGATATGACCTGTAAAGGGAGAGACAGATTTGGAAGTAAAGTGTTTAATGGTAACGTTTATTTATCCTTAGATGTTTATGGTCCAGACATGTTTCGGGATTTATTTCCATCTTCAGTGGCGTGTGATGTGTGACTACGTGTGTATAGATTTAAAGTTTCCATGTGGAACCAGAGTCCACTATCAGGAGCTTTGCCTCGTGGGTAAAAGATTTTGTAAAGGCTCCCGGAGGCATCCTGCTGTGTGAGAGAGAGAAAATCCAGCTAGTGATGAAGTCTATGGTTAAGCAGCAGCAGTTGGTCTTGGAGTAGGTTGAGTGAGTCAGGGTAGAAGGGAAGTGATGCAGAGTAACATTTTTGTGATATGTTAGGAATAGTGTAATTGAAGGGGTAATGAGGTGGAGGAGTTACATAGGTATCAACCTTAAAAGTAATCAAAAATGTGTTGGCTGTGATTTGGATAAATGGTACAACTGGCTAAGATGGATTTTTCCTATGGGTCTGAGTGACTTTGAAGCTCCCTGTATCGAATGCATCTGGGGAAGGGTAGATATGGTTGTGATGATATTGTTGGTAGGAGTTTTGTGATTTAGATATCTGTGTGATTAGGGTTATTGAGTTTAGTGTTTAATCCATTAGGACACAGAGTTTTGAGTTTGTTGATCTACATATCCTCATGTTTTTCTAGAACTTTAGTTATGTCAATTCGACTATTTTTTCTATTTTTTCTAAAATGGTAAAACTAGCGTCTGTGGCATAAATTCATATATATATATATATATATATAT
>OY735221.1:8715221-8725221 GCA_963457665.1 Thysanoteuthis rhombus
CGATGATGATGACGACGTCTTTTTTCATTTGTTTACAGCTTTCACATTGTTTGGTCCTGCATATGTTTTATTTGCTCGTGTAGTCCTTGGAGGTTGCTTAAATCTCTTTTCTAACTACAAAATAAAATGACAACATCGGAAGGGACTTCAAAAAACCTGTCATTCTTTTTTTTTTTTTTTTTTTTTTGGTTTTAAGCTCCTAAAAGGTTATGGACCATGACACAAAGCTAGGGAAGGCTATACAGTACAACTGCCGAAAAGTTGTTACGATAACAAGCAAAATTGTCCAAGTAACTTCGTCTATAACAATGAAGATTCATAGTCCCAAAATTTTATTGTATAATTCTCAAGCCGGTTATTGATTTCATGTTGGTATATATGAATAACTTATTTGAGTAATGGTTCATCAGTAGCGATGAAATATTTGCCATTACACGTAAAATAAGTGAATTTAAGAATATCAAAAGTGAATCTAAATTGTGAAAGGGAATGAAATTAACGTAAAGAACAGTCGAATGGGAGAAAAAGAAAATAGGAAACGAGTCTGGTTAGTCACACAATTGAGACCGTCACATGACTAACATCTTTTTGCAGTATGTCATGTTTGGGGGGATTAATTTTTTTTAATTTGGAAAAAAATGATCAATGTGTTAGTCACATCTGTAGTTATTTGTTAGGTGGTGATCAGCAAACAAAGGAACCGGAATGTTACAGGGAAAAAACGCAATTTAGCATAAACCTATATCATAAGGTGACGGTACCAACACTAGCATTATAAACCACCAAAATCGATTCTCAAAAAACCTTTTACTTTCAAGATATCATAAGGAGTAAGTGTTTAAATTTTAAACCCCTTAGCTCCATTGGTGCAGCCTGTACACACGATACGTACATGCATACATGCATACATACATACATACATACATACATACATACATACATACATACATACATGAGCAGCAAAACCAGCTTGACAAATTCCATGTGGTCAGTTTTTGTGACGATTTTGTTTACTGTTTCAAATAGTAAGATTGAAGTGTGAAATAGAAATGGCATCAAGGACGGGCTAAAGATTTTCCTCAACAATTGCTGATATTTCCATCCAAAAGATAATAAAAAATATTTTGATGATTCATGATACAAGAAGGAAAACAAGCAAACAGGGTTAGAAAAATCTTTAAGAGATATAAAAGAAGAAATTAAGAGAGAAAGTTTGAGAGGGAAAGCGAGGGAAAAGAGAAAAACGTTCAAATGTTTTGAAAAGAAGGGAGGTGTTCGAAATTGTAGGAAGATTTGTGGCCAGCTAACTTCCAAGTACGATGTCTCGACTAGCCTGCAGTAATCAAGGTTTAAGGTGAAGCGTGTTTGTTCGTGTGTGTGTGTGTGTGGCCGACCTCATTCTGTGAATCAAGCTTTCATTCTTCATCTTTAGCACGATGATGGTTGCTGTCTCTTTCTCTTAGTCAAACTGGTTGTAGACGACTGCTACCCCTTCAAGGGAGTTATCCAACAGTTTGGCTCAGCTGAGTAGCAAGAAGATTTGATCTCGGACACTCCATTAGATTTACGATTTTTTTTTGTTATCACTATCAACATAACTAATGTTATTATTAGCACCAATTAAAAAGCAAAAAAGTTTACCTACATATGACCCTCGGTAAAACAAAAACCATGTGCAATGATCACATGGAGAATATGGACATAACTACCAAAATCGAACATACAAAACTGTGGAAAGTAGACCACTACATCTACCTAGGACGACTAATCTCTATGAAACCCATGAAAGAGGAAGAGATCAAGCGAAGAATCGCCCTAGGGTGGCAAGGCTTCACAGAGTAAGCTCAACTTTCAAAAACAAGTCGATCCCAATAACCCTAAAAATAACAGTATACAACCAATGCATTCTTCCAATAATCACTTCTGGAGCTGAAACATGGAACCTAACCAAGAGACAGGCTTACAAACTGAGAAGCATGCAACACACACAAGAAAGAATCACGCTTAACCTCACAAGGAGAGGTCACAAGACAGCACTGTATATAAGGAACAAAACGGTTGTTAGAGACGTCATAGAATTTATTTAAAAAGATTAAATGGCAATGGGCGGGCAAAAATGACTGACAACCGATGGATAATATTTATCACAACATGGATCCTCACAGATCACATGTAAAACCGAGGCCGAAAGAATTCAACATGGAAAGATGACCTGGATGAATTTTGAAAAATAAAATGGCTCTGCAACGCCCACGATAGAGAAGTGTGGCTAATCCTGGGAAAGTTATATGTCCAACGACGGATGTCAAAAGAGTGAGGTTGACGATGATGATGATGATGATGAGGACGAATATGAAGATTATGATGAACATTAGCAATAAGTTTGTACTTTGAGGTTCCTGCAGAGTATATCGCTTTCACACAGCGGAAATCTTCTCTTGATTCTCGCCCCCCACCCATCCTTAGGGCAATTACTATAGCCTTGGGTGGTCATTTCCAGTAATTTCTAGGCAAAAATTAAATATTTATGGAAACAAAAATTACGAAGATTGGACAACACATTTTTTAATAGAAAGAAAAAAAGAATTTAATTATTTTCCCTCTAGGATGAGAATTACACTTCTTGATCAATGTTTGGCTTGGGCAAAATATAGCAGCTGCCTATTTCCTCAAAGGGGTCGCCTAGTACATTCAGCAGTGGCTTGCTTCTTTTGATGCCTGCTAGTTAACAGAGAAACGGTCATGAGGTGTACTAGAAAGAGAGTCATTTGTAATTTTCAAACGGAGTTTACGAGTACCTAGAAGCGATTGAAATATTGATAATATCGATAATAATTGAGTTGAACGAAATTGGTCCAATGAATTGAATCAAGAAATTATTTACCTTCCTCAAAGGTTGTAATATATATATATATATATATATATATATATATATATATATATATATATATATATATATATATATATATATATATATATATATATAGAGAGAGAGAGATATCATGAAATCAGATTAATCTTTACACTGAATTATTGCTGGAGATGATTCCACCAGCAACTGTTCTAGGTGTCGTTTCCCTCCCTCCACTCTGTTCCTATATATATATATATATATATATATATATATATATATATATATATATATATATATATATATATATATACATACATATATATACATATATATATATATATATATATATACATACATATATATACATATATATATATATATATATATATATATATATATATATATATATATATATATATATATATATATATGTATATAAATTTTCTGCAGTCCCATTTCTTCTTCTCAATCTATCGAGCAAGTTTGTGTTCAAACGGCTTCTCTGAGCATTGTACTTGGTGGACTCTACTACCGTAAATCAAGGTGATTTTGTGAAGGTGTTTCTCAGTCGTTCATAACCAGACATGGATCTTCGTTTTCGGACCACTTTTATTTAGTATGGAATAGCGTTGTACATTAGAGCCTTGTATGAGATTAGTCTGTTTGGCCACGTCTCCCGTGGTTATTCGCAGATGTTTGCAGTGGCAAGCTTATCCTCATGGTGCCGCCTAGCTGTCGCAATTTTATATCATCAAAGACAAAAATTGTGTGTGTATATATATATATATATATATATATATATATATATATATATATATATATATATATATATGTTCTGTTATTGATACAGTTCAATATGTTCATTTTTTGCTTGGTTATTGAAAATAGTCCTCGATTGTTTAAATATACACCCCTTTCATAAATTATGTATAACGCTGTTGTATATTGAAAAGAAAAATGTATTTTAATTTACCTGTATTATACATCATTTTATTAAGGGATAATTATTTTTTATTGGCGATTCCTCATTACTAAAGATACACTCAAGTGTCAATTCCTTATTTAAGGATTACGGTTAGTCTAGCATAGTCACACTGTATAGTCATTATCTAATTTTTTCTTTCAACAAAAATAAACATTTTTAAAAATGTCGTTTTTTGTATGGGTCCTCTTAAAACATTTCAATGCTTTATGGATAATGATTTTAAATATATATCTTTTTCAGAGTCAAAAGGTAAATAAAACGGAGATATCATTGTCTGTTGGAGGACATTCAGACCAATATTTCATTATTCATGAGTTTTGTTATCTACATATCTCTTCACTATTATATATGGGCAGTACGTTAAACATTTCTTCTTTCTTTTATTTATGTTTGTCAAGAAAATCCTGGAGCCGAAAAAGAAAACCACTTTGAACCATTCTACTTCTAAAGCAAGAGTTGACCATCAATACAAATTAAGAGTGAAGAACAAAGACAAATGTTGTTCTCACTTATTCACAAAAAATGCTACAAACGAACAAGGATCTGTCCAATTTAGCACGTGTCAGAAAACATGGTACGCAAAAGAGCGCTGCAGTCAATGTTTCAATGTTCTCTCATCTATTTCAGAACTTTTGGAGGATGAAATTTCATTTTACATCCAATATTTGTCCATTTCTGTTCATTCGTGTTGCTGTAATGCTGCAATAAGTAAATATTTCGAAGCCATGCATACCATTATTGGTAAATCATATAGTAATATTTACTCAACAATTATGAAGAACCATGCAAAGCAGGGCATTCATATATATATATATATATATATATATATATATATATATACATATATATATATATATATACATATACATACATATATATATATATATATATATATATATATATATATATATATATATATATATATATTGACCTTAGAAAACACTTTGTCTTTGAGTTCATCTCTGAACTTGACTTTAACAATATAATCCTTTTTGCAGATGTTTTAATCGATGCAAAAAAAAGAGGATTCAACCATATCAACTTGAATCCCCCAACTGAGAACAACAGCCTTCTCAGTGACAGTAGTGACTGCCCTCTCCATCATTCATTTGTTGTTGTTGTTGTTGTTAAAACCTAATTATTAGAATCAATTATACTGTATTCTTCGAAGAGCAAATGCCAATAAACAATGGTTTCCTGAACTATACAGTCGCCAACCCAATAAAAGCCTTATAAATATCCAGAATGATAACAACTATAAACTTATACTATTTCTATTAAATACGCAAAAAACAAGAAGATTACGCTTCAGCCCCAACTGCCATTTACATACAATCGATAATTTACTATAAAAATTATTGAAAACGACGATTTTTGTAATGTGTTACAAAACTTGCCAACAATTAACAACTTTATAACTAACTAATGTAGTGCATGAATTCACTTGCACTGTAGGAACATATTTCTCATTCGTAATCATTCAATGCATACATTGGACATACCACGTCAACTTTAACTAGACGTCTCAACTGCAAACTTTCTGATCAATGAGAGACCACAAGGAAAAAAGTATGCACCATCTGAACACCAATATGCCACATTTTGGTCAACACCCCACGAATATTTCATAAATCCAATTGCAAAGATGATCTTGTGATACTTGAAACTATTCCAACGGAATCAAAACAAAATTACTCTTAATAAAATATCCTGTGGACATGGGGGGAGTACTGGATGAGTTTAGTAACTAATCTACCATCCACCAAATATAGTGACGGATGGATAGAATTGAGAAAAAAAAGAAGAATGGTAAGATGATATACGCAGTGACACAAACCTGTCGTGGTACCATCTGTACTGAAAGAAAAATATTGCTATCTATTTATATTACGCAAGTTATGATACACACACACACACGTGTATATATATATATATATATATATATATATATATATATATATATATACATATATATATATATATATATATATATATAGATATATATATATGTTACATAGAACATATTAAGACAAATCGATATATCTATCTATCTATATCTATCTATCTATCTATCTATCTCTCTCTCTCTCTCTCTCTCTCTCTATATATATATATATATATATATATATATATATATATATATACATATATATATATATAAGTACATTTTGCTCCGATGATGAAAAATACTTTTGAAGAATAATCTTTTGGTCAAAATAACTTGATGAAAAATTTTTAGTGCATTTGTTTACTTAGTCAAACTGGTACTGTGATGTAGGATCCATTCAAATCTATTCCAGGAGGAAATTATTAAAGAGTAGCTCTCAAAGACAAAATCTCTAGGACGGAAAAGTCGGGGTCCAGTTTAAATCTATACAGATAATAAGTGAATTATCTCGTACAACCTAAGAAAAAGTCAAAATCCTCATGTCCTCAGACGTGAATCGATGTAATGTTATGCATAATACCAGCATTTTAGATGCATGATTATGGTTTACAAAGTGGAACAGACTAACATGTGGATGCTTACAATGCTTGTGTAGTTTACTCCTGTATCTAGAAGGAAAAGGAAAATGATTGATAGAATCCTATTAGAACTGATATATATATATATATATATATATATATATATATATATATATATATATATAAACATATATATATATCAATCGTAGGATTTTATCCACGATCAATTTTGATAAAAAATGGTAGTACAGTTAAAATTTTAAAATTTAATCGTTTCATCTGATTAAAATTGTTCATTATATGATTAATACAAGAGAGCAACATTTACTTGAGGAGGGAAAGAAAATATCCAACACATGTTTCATGGTTGATCCATTTATCAAGAGAAGTAGAGTAGTTTTAGTCTTAATCTAATTATTTGAAAGATTTCCGTTAGAGCGCAGGATTAAAAATTAACCCAAATTGATTTTATCACTTTGGTTTTGCTCGGGGAGAGAATGACTAACATGGCGATATTGTTGAGCCACGAGTAAAATTCAAGTAACCTGAGCATTTTTTTTTTTCATTATTATTCATCAACATACAAGTTATGTATCAAACCATTGTAGATCCATTGAGGATCAATCTCATTAAAAATTGCCAACGAATTTAGGTTGCCAATTATTGCTATATGATAGTTTATTTTTGATATTTTCCTGACATCATATAGTTCAGTATCAGGCCATCGATGGCAGGTAATCCAATGAAAATATAACCAACTGGAAATGATTTTTTTTTTTCATATTACTTCCTTGATTAAATCAGTATTTCGATGGATTTTTATCATGAAAAATACTGAATTTCCTCATTGGGACAGAAGTGGAATTTAGACTGTTTGATAGGAAGTTTTTCCCGGCAAAACCTTCACACCTAACAATGACAAAAAACCAGGTGTTACAGACAGCAAAGCAAATAAGATCCCACTGCTTATTATTCAGATACATGGCCATAAGACTTAAAATGACATGCAAAAGATTTATATTCAGGGTTTTGTTAGATATATGAATAGTTAAGTTGATACGTGCAAGGTCACATGGAAGGAATATAGATGCAAGTAGAAATATTGATTCGTCAGACGTCACATAGATTTGTCGATAGGTTGATAGACACTATTTCTTATCACATCATCTTTTCTCCCACCTGTAAGTAAATATATGCAGGGAATTTACATTTTTCTGCATGTATGTATATTTCAATCCAGAATTTATACAAATGCACCACCGTAATGTCCCTCTTGCATGCTTACATATACACATGTCGATCCATTGTTGCATGTAACTGTATATCTATATAATCAATAATGCATGTGATTATGGATATTTGCAAGTATGTGTAGGTGTGTGACAAAATACAGGATCATTGATTTAATCTATAGAGTCACAGAAATCAACCTAGTATTGTGATCCCTCGTGGCATACAGTTACGCAGGCAAACATGTTCCTTGTGCATACATACATACATATATATATATATATATATATATATATATATTTATATATATATATATATATATATATATAGAGAGAGAGAGAGACAGATAGATAGATAGATGGATAGATATGTTTGTATGTATGCGTATACATACGTGAGAGGCCATCGTTTGTATACGTTTGTATGCATGAGTGTAAATAAATGAATGTAAATGAATACATGCATAAAAACATATATATGTATAAATGTGTGTGTGTATGTGTGTATATATATATATATATATATATATATATATATATATATATATATATATATATAATATATATATATATATATACCAAAAGTTAGTTATCGAATATCCGATGAGTGATGGGTTTATTCGCTCAACTGCTCAATACAATGAACAGTAAGTGGGAGTGAAACATAGATATGTTTATGTGACGGATCATTATTCCACTATATATATATATATATATATATATATATATATATATATATATATATATATATATATATATATATATATATATATATATATATATATATATATATATATATAACAGAGAATGATAATTTACAGTATTGAATATACAGCAAGCATGTTTATCTTAAGGAGATTTTCATTTAAAGATCTTTCCCCAAAACAACGGAATGTACAGTCTTCATGGACCATTGAAACAACATTATTTGCCCATAATTTGCAAATCATAATATAATTTATTTGAAAGAAAATGCAGTTATTTCCACAACAAAGTTTCATTTTATAGTTGTAAAACTACGCCAAAAATATTAAATACATTTGATATTTGTTGCGAAGTTTTTATGGCTCTACATACAGCAAAATTATTGGTCCTCTTGTCTCAATAAAAAATCGTGTATTCTGTATTCTAGTTAATTGGCTTCAATTGACAAGGTATTGTGTCCCATTCTTCCCTGGCAATAGCTTCTTGTTCCTCCGAATTTGAAGGATTTCTATCTTATGCTTTTTTTTTCTTCCTCGATTAGGCCCACAAATTATAAATTTGGTGTAGGCCATGACTTTGTGAGGGGAATGCCAATACTTTAATTGTACTGTCTTTTAAGTAATTTGTAACGATTTGTACTGTTTTTGGTTCATTGCTATGCGGCAATGTTTATTAGAGACAGCTTTAGGGCACTTTGTTTTGTATTGCTCCCAATAATACCTAAAATACTGCCCTTCATTCATTGCCTCCCCATTAGTTTTCCTGGTCTGCAAGCAGCAAAACATCCCCAAAGCATTCTTTCACCACGGTGCTTAATTGAAAGGAGGGTATTTTTGGTTTGTGAGCGTCATTCAATTTCCTTAAAACATACTGGGAGTTCATGTGACTAAATAAGTCTAGTTTAGTCTCAACTGACCATAAAACAGGGTTCCAATATTCACTCCTTTGTTTCACACAGTTTCTAACTCGAGCAAATCTGATTTTTAAGTGAGTAGCCCCAAGAAAGGGTCTATTTTTTGGACAAGCTCAGAATCGAGCTCAATGACCCGATGCAGTGATATTGATACATTCATCCTTTCTGTCTTTCATATCTTTAACAATGTCTCTTGCCGTTGAAAAAAGGATTCTCTGAGACATATCTTATAATCTCCCTATCATTTCTCTCAGAAATTGACCTTTCTGCCATTCCTTAACTCATTCTCAAAACAATGAGTCATATTGCATTTCTTCATGATAGTCTAAAATTTCTATCTATTGACATTTGGACGCTTGGTAACTGCTCTATATCCATCAGCTCGCTTGTATGAATTAACCGTCTTCATTCAGATATTTTTGTCAGGTTTGGCAGTCTTGGTGATGGTTGTAAAACAAATGAGTTACCGTGGTTCGTGGCACGTTGTCTTATTCAGAACCTTCTAGAATTTTTTAGAATCAGGCCATAGTATTTTATTTTCATAGGGTGCTTGCACTAAATCTCAATTTGAAAAAAACATTACAATTACTAGAGAGGAATTACATTCCATATTTTTGATAACAGGAGCACAGATTTCAGAAATGTTTGAAACAATGGTGTAATAGATCGGACTTTCGAAAGAGATTCCCAAATCATTCAGAACTTGATACAAAAAATTTATTCATGGCAAATTTAGTAAGTATTGGAAAACGTTTGCTTTTCCTCTGAGAATATACGAATATTCTATAGGAATGGATAATTCAGACAACAACTGCACGTGTGTGTGTACGTGTATTTTTAGGTAGATC
>OY735221.1:8730221-8760221 GCA_963457665.1 Thysanoteuthis rhombus
GAGAAAAAGAAATATGAAAGATGAGAACAGAAGGAAAACGGGAAAGAAAGAAAGCAAACAAAGAGAAAAATCAGAAAGAATGAAAGGGAACGAGAAAAGAAGAAAAATTGAAGAAAGTGAGATCGGATTGGAGAAAGACAGGACGAAAAGAAGGAGGCAGAAAGGGGCAAAGAAAGAATAAAGGAAAAAAGGAATTAAAGGAATGAAGGAAGAGAGATTATAAAGAAGGAATGAAAGAAAAAATAGTAGAATAAAAACGAAAGAAAATGGTGAGAAAAAAAGATAAAAGCAAAAAAAGAGTGTAATAAGAAAGGAAGAAAGATAGAAAGAAGAAAGAAAAGCAAAAAGACCGAAATGAACCAAGGTAGAAAGAAAGTGTGTAAGAAAGTGTTGGGGGATGAAAGAAAGACCAGAAAAAAAAGGATAGAAAAAAAGAGATAAAACAAAAACGGAAGGAAGAAAGTAAGTAATAAGGGAAGGATGAAAATATATAAAAGAAGAAAGAGAGAGACAGGGCCAAAGAAAAGCAAAGTATAAATATTAACTGTAACGATCAGACTTAGAAATTTCATATATTTCAAGTGTCATTTTGTCTACATCAAGATTTTTATAACAATGAGCCAACTCTTCAGTAGAAGAAATATCCACTTCAGAATTTCCCTGTCTTAGCAAATCAGAAGAAAGATGAGTGTTCAAATACATTTATTTATTTGAAAAAAGATTGTGCCAATTTTTAATTGACGGTTTGGACTAAAAAAAGGATTGGAGAAATATGAGTCAAACATTAATAATTGTTGACGAAACTTCGTTAAAAACAATCCAAGATATAACTTCAAAAAAAATATCACTGCTATATGCAAAAACAAAATCATCCAATATGTCAGCGACTTATTATCTACTTAGAGAATACGATAAGTGATGGTCTATATATTTTGTCTGTGACGTCTGCCAGGGAGATGAATATTACATGTTAATTATGTACCCCTCCCCCAACTGAATTACTTTTTGATCGCTTTATTTTTGAAAGCATAACAAATCTGATATCTTTTGGTTGAATATAGACAAGGAAGTGCAGAGCAACTGGATAATTTCTATGTTTTTGTGTACAATATAAGTTATGAAATTTATTTGATTTGCCATCATTTTATGATGATATGGATAAAGAGTAAGTTAATCGTTAGATGAGATCGTCTGCCTACCGTAAAGCTCTTGTGAGATCAATCAGACAGTCTTCACAAGGGCAAATAAAGATGCTGGTTCAAATTTTGTCTGAGGGTTATCTTTCATTTCCGATCCTACTGTTCATTGATCGACGTTGACAGGTCTGTGCAGTTGCAATGAAAAACAACTAAAGTCAAGTTAAATCTTAGTTATATGGTTCGTCTTTTTCCGTTTGCTTTGTTTTTTGGTGGATCTCTGGGGATAAAGTTTTTAAGTCATGACGTCCGATGGTTGTGAGACTTTTTTTCAGCATGGTCAGTCTATTCCTTTTTGATTTTTCTAATGGGTTCTATTATATCTCTGACTCAAGTTTGTTCGGGTTTTTTTTTTCATATAAACTGTGTTTTCTGATGGTCGTTCCATATGGCGTTAAGCATGACACTTCAATGAAATACTAGTAAAAACTAATACATTACCATGAAGAAAGATTCAAAATATATTATTCGTGAGCGGTTCAGTTTTGCAACTGAACCCAGTGAAAACACCAACTGCCACACTTGATAAAATATTAAATTTCTTTCTGCTATTGAAATGGGAAAATGTATATATAATCACCTCATTTTGTCTGTCTATCAACATAATATCACCAAAAGTTTTCGTTGAAAATCAATTTAAATTTTTATGATGTTAAGTGACGGGCTACTGTAAGAGTGAATAAATATTTGAGTAAATCCAGGACTTTTCCTCCCCTGCTTTGTAGCTCTATCAAAATTTTAGAAAAAAAAAAGAAAATAAAGATTACGTTGTTCATTACTTACTGTTAACTGTGATTGTGTAATCGTCAGGACTCATATTTTGTCAAATTTTCACTCATGTCTACCAGTCCCCCTGTTTGCCTGCACAATATATACCAAAGTACTCAGGGAAATTCAGTTGAATTCTGTCGCCATTGGCTCAGAAAAAATGTGTTTAAATTTGGGTCGAATACAGAATTTTCATTTCGGCTGCATTGCAGCTATCCGTTCTCATTTCACAATATCTCCAAAAGTAATCCAAAAATCTAAGTTTCCTGATTGGGCTGAAAATAGACCGCAGGAAAATGATCAATTCTCCTAGTGAATCCAAAATTTTCCCCCACGTGGATAGGAGCAATATATAAACGACACACAATACTTCCAGATTTTATTTTCAATGGTATTTTATCGGAGAATTGGCAATTGGCCAAAAATGAACTGATTGAATTCGGGAGTGGATCCTGGGAATGGTAAAAATTTGCTTTTGGCTCGTTAATCCAATATCAAAGGAAGTTAGAGGATTACGTTGTGGCCAATGGATTTGCTACCACTGCAGCTACTGCTACTCATATACCAAATGAGTGGAAACAATGGATTTGAATATTAAAATGGAATTTTATTTGATTCAAGTATAAATTTCTATTTTATTAAAATTGATCACTAAGGATGCACATTGAGGAGAGTTTTGGGGTTAGCTTTAGGGCGAGAATTAGTTTTAGGGTTAGGGTTAGTTTCAGTGATAGGATTAGTTTTAGGTTTTAGGGGTCGGGTTGGGTTTCCAAGTAATGACAAACATTTTTTTCGTACATATAAAACTAAAAAGAATAAATCCTAGCAATTTGAAAATTCATTAGAAATTTTTTTTTTATCTTTGACATTGTCCATCAACATGGATTTATATAAATAAGCAAAAAAAAATCCCACATTTCCCTTTTGTCGCTATAACTTCCGTCCTGCACATTTCAAATGTTTCTGTTATCTGCTTTCGTTCATTCCGTAGGTTAGGTACAGTAACAGCTTGGGTATCAGATGTATAAGCCAAAATGTATTCGCTTAATTCCTTTTGATATCGAATTTACAAACTGATCGAAGAGCTATACTTTGGAAAGATATTACAGTTACCTTCATAACTATCCGGCGACTGAATCTTTCCAGTATTCACGTAAATCTGACCTAAAACATCCAAAAAATAGATTTCAAAACTATGTTTGAACAACATTTTTGAAAGAAAACTGGCGCTGAGGGGGAGATTTTTATAATAAGGGAGCATCTTATTAAAGAAAGCCCTTCTCTTGAATTCTAAGTAAATCTGACTTTAAACAACTGAAAAAATCGATGAAAAAAAATTAATTTTAAACGCCATCATTGCCAAGCCACTCGACTCCAAGGACAAATTTTTCAAGTGGGAAGTATCTTATCAAGTGATGCTTTTCTGCCGAGTTTTAAGTAAATCTGACTTGAAACAGCTGAAAAACAATACAAGGAAAGACTGACTGATGAACACAGCATCTTATAAAAAGGAAACATGTTTCTGTTCCTTATAGTTACAAACAGTTTCCTCGCAGTCTTTTTGTTTGTTTGTTTGATTATTTCCTTAGAACTGTGCCAATCATATGTTCTGTCAGATATATTCATGATATTCGTCGATAAAAATCACATTTTGCTTTCTTCACATCTTTGTTTTGTTTAATTCCTGATGAAACTGTCCAACATTCACAGCCGTATAAGAGATAAAACATTACATCATTTTTCTTCGTTTCTGATATTTTTCTGTTTGCTCATTTTTATCTTGAATATCTTGCTCAGTTTTAGGAAAGTGTCTTCCATTGTTCTTTTTCTCCGCTGGATTTCCATGATAAAAACGTTAAATCAGGAACGTTTATCGAGATATGCGAAAATAAATATGTTCCGTGGGCAGGTATGTTTTTTGTCGTCAGAATACAAGATGCTGTTTTGATACTGAATTATTATGTACTCTCACATAAACACACACACAAACACACACACATATATAGTTATTCTCAAGCCACAATACCGTATATATATATATATATATATATATATACACACACACACACACACACACACATATATATATATACACACGTACACTCAAGCACAGACACAAACAGACATACATACATATATATGTTTTAAAACCTCCATATATAAATATATATATATATATATATGTATATATATATATATATATATATATATATATATATATATATATATATATATATATATATATATATATATATATATATATATATATATATATATATATATATATATATATATATATACTCACGTACGGTATGGTTTATTAAAACTACTACTTCGCAGATATTATCAAATTCAGAGATAGGAAGAGAGGGATAGATAAACAGGTATATCCATCGAGATACAGTGGGAGATCCATGAACGGTTGGGAAATCGGAAATAATGGATTGAGTGGAGGGCAACATGGCATTGATATGAAGGAAGCGAGATAAAGTTTGAGATACAGAAACAGAGAAAATAGAAAAAAATGAATAAATAGATAGATATGAGCAAATTGAGATGGATAGACAGAGATACAGGGGATAATGAATGGATAGATAAGCACCATTGGATTCCCATGAGGGAAGTGAGATGATGTAAGAGATACTGAAACAAGCAAGAGTGGGGATAATACATAAATAGATAGATAGATAGATAGATAGATAGATAGATGAATAAATATAAATAAATTGTAATATATACGTGAATATTGACAGACTGCGATAGATAGATAGATATATTGATTGATAGATATCCATGAATTTATAGAGATAGATAGATTTGAACAAATCAAAATAGATAGCTAGATTGTTAGATAGATTTCCATGAATTCATATAGATAGCTGGATAACTAGACAGATAAATGGATAGATAGATAGATAGATAGATAGATCGATAGATCGATCGATAGATAGATGGATAGATAAAGAATGATAAATTTAGATTTATCGATGGATAGAAATGAAAAAATCAGTTAGATTGATTGATATATAAAAAAGATCGAGTTGATGTAGAATCAAATAGTAAAAAGAGAAAAAAAATAGTAGATAGATAGATAGATGGATACATTCATACATACATACAAACATACATACATACATACATACATACATACAAACATACATACATACATACATACATACATACGTGTGCAGCACAGGATTTATATAAAGAAATCGAGATGAAATTGCACATCGAATTTATGTTATTATCGCAATATAATTCTGTGCATCAAAAGAATCAAGTCTCGCAATGTAATTTACCATCATTGTTAATACTGCATGTCGCTTAATGGGAATCCAGATAATGAATCCTTCCTTGTTAGTCATCCAAATCTGTGACATCAATTTGGCTTGCCTTCGGGACCAGTCCCTCCCCGAATCTCCCGTTCATTAATTGGGAAGGATGCTGACTTTCATGTTGTCCCCCACGACACCGACAGACGCCAATCACGGCTCTTTGGCAAATCATTTCACTATGACTGTGACTACTTGTCTGTCAAAGGCTGGCAGAAGCCTGGCATGGAATTGCAGTATTTAAGCAGATGTACGGTGCTGGCTGGCATCCAGCTGCAAGGATGATTGGCTCTCTAGAAGTGACGTTAAACATCGCCATGACTTCAATGACAGCGGTTAGAAAGTCACCGACTCATTCCGAGCAAGATGAGTGAAATGATAGATTGGCCGACCTCACACATTCCCAAGCATAGCCACAAATGTATATATACATCTATATGTATGTGTGTGTGACAGAATATTGTGTATCAAGCATTACGAATGGAAAAGACGATCTAGTAACACAGTTAAATACGAAAGTTATTTATTCATATTTCTGGTGATGACTTCAATGGACAAATGGTTGATAGAATGATGGCATATATATATATATATATATATATATATATATATATATATATATATATATATATATATTTATATATGTGTGTGTGTGTGTGTGTGTGTGTGTGTGTGTGTCCGTGGTCTTCATAATGACATGTCATATTTTCATTTCACTGAGCAGATATTTATTTTTCAATAAAATCTTTTTGATTTTAAATGAATTTATTTCAATGGATGACATTGAATACATAGATCGACAATATGAGTGTGAACATTTCAGATTAAAGTCAGATTTTATTGTATTCTCTTGAATTTTTAGTTAACCTTGCGGTCCTTCTTTCCAGGAAGTTGCCAACTTTTAACATGTAATCATAATTGCTTCTCAACTCACAAGTCAAATGGGACAAGCAAACTCGAATTCCGTCTTGTGATTATGCGTGATCATGTATCCTTAGGAAAAAAAAAGAATTAGTGATAAAAATGGTAATGCCCTTGACAAAGCAGTTAACCTCACGGAAAATAAACTTGGTGCGTCGATTCCAATTGCAACCACGATCAGTGGATATGGGCCTTCCCAGAGATTTGCCAGATCTCCATATCATGGGCGTTGCAGAGCCAGTACTTTCTGAACTTGTCTGGTTAATCACGCTATCCAATCAATTTTGTATTTCATTTCCGGGTAACCACGATGAGAATCATGTTGACCAACAGCAGTCTGATATTCTGGAAAGATAACCATTTGAGTTTTATATATTTTCTATGATATCTTTGAGTTCCGTTTGCTTCATAATTTACTGTGTTAAATATGATTCTCTCCTTTGCACGTTGCAGAGTTCTCAGTTCAAAGATCAATCTTTTAGTTAGCTTCCATGTTTCAGCTCCATGGGTGACTATCGGGACGATTTATCAGTGGTATGCCCTTTCCAGAACCAACTGATTTTTTTTTGTTCTTGAATTTTGAGATTTCTCTATTGAAAGCTTGATAGCTGACAGTGATTTCTCGATTGGTTTCTTCTGATTTCGATAAAATCATGGAGATCGTTGTCTTAGGTATATGCTGTGGTCTACTTTCTTTTTCACTGCGTGTCTACTTTGTACTAACAACCCCAGAAAGACGTCGAACTATTTTATGCAGATGTAGGAAGACTGGTACCGAATTGAGTGAATGACACGATGTCAGACGCTTGACACCTGTGAGTGCATTTCAAAAACAGCGAAAAAGTGCTGAGCTTCTGGATTTCGTGATATGTAGAGCCCAAACCATCGCCAGCTTCAGGCAACTACTTACTTACTTTCATGATTGCAAATGCTGGTTTACGTGCAATATTTCCCAAGAGTGAAACACTAACTTGACGTCATGTCTATCATTGATCTTTGAGTTAACCCTGTAAATAAAAAATACACTGGCCAGTGTGCAGTTCAAAATAATATATGAAATAATCCTACGCCCTAAGAGCGTAGTTGGAGATTTTGGAGGCCGGGGGGGGGGAACCCTAGATTGCCCACCCCTTTCATTCAATAGAATAGTTCTCAACCAAGGCTTTTGGCCAACGCTGATAGCCCACATTATAGGCGCCTGTTCGAAAACTTTTCAGAAGTTTGGCGTACGTGAGCTTGTTAGGTGGAGACAATGACATAACAAGTGATAAAAGTGTCAAGATGAAAGGGGGACTGACTCTTTGATTGCCTCCTCAGTGAGATTTATCATTGTATTATGTCAGTAAAAATACGGTAGGTGGACTAGTATTCCTAAAGCTTTTTGAGAACCCCTCTCCGTTGGGGACACTGAGAGTCTTTCGAATTCTCCCCAAGAAACCATCTCTTCCCCTGTTTCACCTAATAGCTTTCGTTGTCCTTTCCTGAAAAGACCTTTTATCGACTTGCAATTTCGAAAAAACAAAAACAACATTTATTCAAATATCAAGATTGGAACATTGAAGACATCTGATTTATCCCCAAACCTTAGCAAATCATGACCATACGAACTTTTCTACGGACAAACATACGTGTACCATATTAGACAGCATTGAGGGCCCTTTTTTACGGCTCCAAAAAGGTGCACACAATGCATCCTCTTCCACTTTGCCAGATATTGATGGGGAATTTGAAAACAAGTTTGAAATAAGGAACTCATTTTCTCATTTGAAGATTTTTATTGCCAACTTTAACAGGTTAAAAATTGAGGCAAATAACATCTTAAAACATATAAAATTACCTACATTCCAAGATATGTATTTAAAATCTTAGAAAACGATACTTTCCGATTCAAGGTTTTATCGAAATTGATATTTTTTCAGCTCATATTTAGTTACAGTAATTTTTAATGCAATTGGTTAACAGTGCTTTATCAAAACCAGCTCAAAACTGCAATATTCAAGGTATTTATCTTGAAGATTCTCCTCAGTACTTTCAATCTTCTTTTTAGAATGCAGTTTCTCTACTTTTGTCTCCTATTTCTCTTGCTCTTTCATCTGTTTGAACGTTTCCACGTTTGAAAGCTATTTGCTAATCTATTCGGAGAAAAAAATAGCATATTTTCGAGCTGCAAGGAATCGTAACTGGTAACAGTGGCTGGCCAGACATTTGCCCGTTGGTCCTGACACGTCGAAATCGATTCGAACAGCGTCAACCACTATTGTGATCTGCTGAGCTTAGCATTTATTAGGTGTCTGCTAAAGTTTTTTAAAAAAATTCTGGTGCTCGGAATAAATAGTACAAGAAAAACGGTTTTCGGTCTTTGGTATTCAGAAGAGAATGCAAGAAACGTTTGGTCGTGCCCAATATAAAACCTGGTGCACATAACTGAAATTAATGAAGTGAAAAGGTGATCAATTGATATTTCCCTTCACGGAATGTATATCTGCATGTTAACTTTTCAGTAAAACATGAGTCGATACTTGACACACCTAATATATATATATATATATATATATATATATATATATATATATATAGAGAGAGAGAGAGAGAGAGAGAGAGAGAATGAAAGAGAGGGAGGGATAAAACAGATAGTGGGAGAGAAGTATATACATATATATCACATTATATATATATTATATCATATCATATCCCTGATTAATATCATATATATATATATATGTATATATGTATGTATATACCACTTCCACCTTGAATATATATATATATGTGTGTGTGTGTGTGTGTGTTCAGGTGTGTGTCTGTGTGTGCCCTTGTGTGTGTGTATATATATATTTCTGTATCTGTGTATGAACCATGAGTATGATTTGATACTAGTCATATATGTATATATGTATGTTTGTGTTTGCGTGTGTATAAATATTGAAGCTCGTCAAGATTTGTCAAATTCTCTCAATGCTATAGTATATCTCCAAGCGATTGATCTCTTTGTCAGAAATTTTTTTTCTTTTTTTTTCCCAGAGATATCTTCATTAGTTAATAACGGAGGTGTGGTGTACCATGACTTTCTATCATTAACTGGTGTAGATATTTGTTTTGGTAGAGAAAAATTAAAGTCTCCTATAAATTAACTCTACAGAAATCAAATAAGCCAAAAACGCAAATAAAGTTAATTCAAATCGTTTCCTCCCTTCCGAAAATCCCATCATCAATTTTTCTCCCACAAAAAGGAAGTCAATTGAAAGTCTCCGAAAACAGTTGTGTGTATGTGTTTGTCTGTATACATGTACGTTTTCATCAGTTGTCATGTTCGTGTATGTTTCTGTGTGTGCACGCATATGCTGGTGTGGTTGTAAGTGCATGTGTGAATATGTGTGTATGTGCTTTTGAGGCCGTATATGCGAGATAACGGGCATTTGCCTGTGTATCTAAGTGTAAGTGTGTGCTATTGTGTGCATATACATGTCTGTGTACGTTTGTGTTTGTATGTGCATGTGTGAGTTAGGTTGTATCAGTGTGTTCGTTTACATGTTTGTTATACGTGTCTATGAGTGTGTGAGTGTGCATGCACGTATGTGTTTGCGTATTACCGCATGACTGTGTTTGTCAGCGCACATGCCTATGTGCGCATGTGTGTTCCAAGCAAATATTCTGCAGGGGGAAGCTGCTCAATCTAGTGGTCCAATCGGGGGTATCGGCCCAATGCGATGGAGACAGCCAGTCGAGAGCTCGTCGAACCTTGCGAAAAGGTTCGTTTGATGTGTCCACGCGCATTCACAACAAGGTCTGTTTGAACTTCCCCGCATGCAGAAATCCTCCGTTGTTCAACTGTAGCACTGGACAACAACGTCTGTCTAATGGCCAATATATCTCGCTGAATGGTGCCCACGGCTTGATTTAAGACAACGTGTTCATCCAAATTTGCCAATCAATCTCCGTCAGCTAATTTGCAGCCCTTGGTTGCTATGGTAACTACAAAGAAAATTGCAGAGCTTTTCGCTGGCTGGCTGGCTGACTGGCGGGCTGGTCAACTGCCAAGACTTATGCGTAGAATACAATGCTACAGAAGGGGGTGAATACAGATAGACGGCTTCCCATAAAGTCACGCAGCATTTGACTAGAATATAATTAAATGGACAGACTTATTCCTGATGAATACAGTACATACACCTACATTTAATTATCATTAATCAATAGATGAATAAGTTCACGAATATTCAGGGACACTTAAATATCATTATTGCGAATGTTATATCGGGAGTGATAAGCTTAAAACCTGTCCTACTTAATGCTGTTGAACAAAAGATTAAGATTTTGTTCAGGTAACCCGAGAGACCCGGGGAAAGGGTCCAGTTTAGCACTATACTTACACCATAAATAGAATCCTTCGCAAGACAACTCCCGAATACTATAATGCGAATCATATACCCTGGGGTCCAATAACTGACTGCAAAAAATTTGTTGGCCATAGTTCTTGTCGTCCTTGAATTATTTTATGACAAACAGACGGGCGTACAGGCATTTGAAGAATTATTAAATAATGTTATATTCGGTTGTTTGGGAAATTACATTGTATTTTTAGAACCAAAAAAAATCATTAAAATGACTCAGAAGCTCATTTTAATTCTCGAAAACATTAGCAACGTTAAGGAAAATGGAAAAGCCCATCTCTGTGACAAATTCTTTTAATACATGTGGAGAAAGTCCAAAATCGAAAAGAAAAAAGCTATTTCAACATTGGATATTATTGGTGAACAGTAGTTGCAATATTTTAAGTTTTGTCTCGGTTTTATCTATTTCAGCCTCAGATAATTAGGTAATGCGACCATAGATAAGTTATGTGTTTAATAAAGAACAGAGAGGAAAGAAAAATGTAAGAAAGCTGGGATTTAGGCAATAGGGAGGATGGTGCATCATTTCGAATTCCAATTCTAATTTATGATATAAAGTAAACTCAAGAGACTGTAATAATTTAGAAATGGGAACAAATGAGAATTTTTTTTCCTAATGAAATAATATAAAGACTTTTTAATGAGTTGCTCAGTAGTAAATGTTTATCTTTGTAAATGATTGTATGTTATTCAAAAATTCGAATAGAGATATTAAACATATATACACACACACAAACACACACTTGCACACACACACGCACACACACATGCACACACTCACACACACACACACACACACACACACACATATATATATATATATATATACGTTTATGTGTATATGTGTTTGTATGGTAGTGTGCAATTCGCTGACTAAGTATTCTATGTTTGAGACAAGCAAAGGTCAAGTGCACTAGCCCTGACGGGCGAACCAGGGTCATTATTCATGGTCCAGTGCTGTAGAAGCTGATTTTTTGCCCATAACCCCCCCAATGGCAAAGGCCCCAATATAATTATGTCTACAAATTGTTTCAACGAATGTATTTAAAGTGATGTTTGTGTGTCGTTGACGCAATATGGTTAGACTAATCAGCGCGTGTTGATGCTGGCTGATATAGTTTTTTTCAAGAAGTTTTGAGTCATTCGAAAGGTCACTCTCAAAGAAAAGACAAGTGAAGATCAAATTACTAGCGCTGCGTCTCAGTTAAAATGGCTGTAAGGCAAAACGTAAACAACAAGGAAATTAAGCCTGCAGCCGACTGCTACTTGACCCTACTTATACGGGTAACGCCACGAGACACTGAATCAAACACCACTTGTGTCAGTTGCAGCAAAACTATTGTAGCTGACCCCTTGTATTTCGCCTCACATGACGAAAAGAAATTCAGCAGACGATCAACTCGGGTTCGTCCACCCTATCTATGCCCCGTTCTCTCTGTCTTTCTGACGTCTCGACAGAAGAGAACATAACTTGTTTTCAAGATTAAAGACCTATTAAACAAGGCATCCATGCTTTTCTGCTAAATATCAACCCTGCCTGTCATATGCAAGTAAATTTTTCTGCCATAATAGAGCTAAGGTAGTCAATTAGGAAAAAAAAAATTTGCACTAGTTCGATCTAGAAAAGCGTCAAATACCGCCAAATCACACCAAATGACACTGTTAGCCATTTTATGGCAATTTCTAACAGCCGAAAATCTCTGTCTCTGTCTGTCTTTCTGTCCGTTCTGCTGTTTGTGTATTTCTCTCTCTAGCTCTCTCCATCTCCCTCTGTAGCCCTCCCTTTCTCTCTCTCTCTACTTACCCCCTCCCTCGTTGTCTCTTTATACATGTGGGACATAACTTAAATTTGGCTTGAAATATAAGTGTTGACTTTTAACCCCGCCAAAACAATAAAAGCGCTAAATTGGCAGCAATGCTGTCTACTCAGAAAGACACTACAAAGATATTCATTTGACAATTCAATACAAGTTGATAGTTCAATCACTTCCCCACGTTGTAACAAAAAAAGTTTTTTGGTTTTGAAGGATCTAAATCAGACTTCATATCCATTGTATTTATCATCTATTTCTTGTTTATTCAGATCTTAGTGAAAAGAGCTTTACAAGATAGGATTAGATCAAACAATCTTCATCGGAATTCCAGTTGCTTTCAACGAAAAATTTTAAAAAATACCTCAGAGTGGGATTTGGCAGTTCTAAAAAATTACTATTTGAAACATTTGACTTGGTATTCAATAACCCTGTTATATAGTTCATCTTCACTTTCAGAAACTTTAAATTAACATGTAAGATATTTGTGAAGATTCTTTTTTCCTTGAAACATGAAGAAGAAATAGTCAAGTGGGTTGAATATATCAGAATTGACCTTTTTGAAAAAGCCAAGTCTTCAACTTGACCTTTTGTAGACCCCATTGATCAGTGACACCTATCCTATGTTCATCTTCTAGTCAAATTACTTTTGTAAATAAATTAGCAACCAGTAGAGTGCGGCAGATCAGGAGGCCGTAGCGTACAGCCATCTTGTTATCTTTGAAAATGTCAGAATTGACCTTTATCCATCACCAGAGGTCATTTGTGATCTTAATTAGTCTTGCACGCAGATGATCACGAATTAGGGCGCAGCAGCCTCTGTTTGATTCTAAAATGCCTCTGAAAATTGCTCTGAATTTTTAGCTTGTCGAGTGCTGTGGTCTCCGGATTTTAGGTCTGAAAATTCAAAAATCAACGTAATCCAACACCAATTAACTTGGCCTCAAATTGACCTTTCGTAGTCACCAAAGGTCAATACCACAACTTATCTGTTCATCTTGGGGTCAAAATACCCTTGTACACACATTTGCAGCCTAATGGTGCAGTTTTTCTGTTTAATTTGAAAATTAATTGACCTTAGCCAAATTTGAATGTTCCTGTGTGTTTGTTGACTCTGACTTTATTATGATATTTACCGTTTCCTTGTATCTTGAAAATACGTCATAGCGTCTTCCAAAGAAAAAAAACATTGCTTAATGTGTGAACTCTATGACATCAAGTTTTATTTTTCCTTCACCTCTACTGAAAGTGAAAAATAAAACGCACTCTGGATATTTACCTGCAACAAAGCCCAGCATAAAAAGCAGCTTCTCTCCTGAAAAGAAAATCGATTCTGTCAATGAAATGAGAATATAACGTCTTAAACTCAGAACCTTATCTAATTTTATATGAATTTTCTGCAGTATCTCAATCTTTTTTTTAAAAATGATTTGAATCAACCATCAGCCTGTTTCATAGTCACTTCCGAATCGTATATTATAATCCAGTACTGGTTTGCTTGGATATCAGAGCCTCACCAGATTTCTGTCAACAATGCTTTCTTTACTGTATCTATTTTCAGCCTCATACGACTCTGAACGATGAGCTGGATTTTCTCAGTTTGAATTCAGGTTTCTCAGTTTCCTAGACTTTGACAACTAAGTCTGTGAGGCCTAGCCAACTGTTTGTAACTGTGATATAGAATATGGATTCACACCTTTCTTGTGGTCATTATATCGAAAGTGAATGCAAATTATCTCAGCTGGATTTCGAACTCAGCTGGCCGGTACTATTATCGGTGCAATTAACAACCTGGCCAACGTTCTCGACTACACAAAAAATATGTTAAATTTTTCACATCTTTATTTTAGTTTTGAAATGAACTCAAGTCCCTATTTACCTTCCGCTTGATTACAAATCGTCCAGGTCTGAATTTGGGTCACCAACGCATCCTCACTATAGTCACCTACAGAGCTGGAACATTGGATTCAACCAAAAAATTGACCCTAAAACTAACAACCATGCAACGAAAAAAATCATGCCCAGCATCGCATTAAGGGAACAAAAAACAGCAAAGTACATTATAAAGGTAGCCATTAGTCATCACAACTCCGAAAAATGATAGACAGATTTAATTTTAAAAAAAGCGAGGTAGGTAGTTTTCACAGTGAAGCAAATGTTATTTATAACAAAGAAAATAGAAAATGAAGAGCTTAAGAGAGTAGATCAATACATATACCTCCGACATCAAATTTTGATGAAATCTTTAAATGAAAGGGAAATCAGTCTAAGAATCATAATGGGTGGCAAGCTGTTGGTAGAGCAAAATTGGCCTTCAAAAAAGCAAAGATGCCAATAAGGAGGGTACACACGATCCCGATAGCCACCTAGGATGCTGAAACATGGAACTTTAATAATTTACACAAGAATGGGTCCCGCTTAACATCACATGGGGTGATTACAAAACAGAACAGTATATTAAAAAACAATCGGGATGCAGATGTATCATAGAAACAATATAAAGCTCAAATGGTAATTGGTTCGTCATTTGGCAACCATTTCAGTCAACTACAGGACATCTAGACTCATGGCATGGATCCTCCGAAGTCACATGCAGAATTTGACCAGGAAGAAGCAAGATGGCGTGACAAACTAGAAAGTCCAGAGAATACTGGGGCTGCAACGCCCATGATAGTTTCGTCATGTAAAGCTTGGGAAAAGCCAGTGTTCAATGAGAGACGCTAAGAGATTGATGAGGATGGAAGTAATTTGTTAGAAGTAGAAAATAATGAAGTTACTGCTTTCAATAAATAGTCTTCGAGCATTTCGACCAAAGAAGCTCCCAAGTTTAAATTCTCATCTTATAGATACTTATTTTTTCTCAAGATCGATCTAATCTCCCAGGGGAAATGCCGTTGGCCGATCAGTTAGAAAAAATTACTGGACGAGCAGACTTCAAACTTTATCTGAGACTAAGACTTGTAGTAATACCCTAAGGAAATGCATGAATCTGTCCCCTCCCTCAGCCATGAGTAAAATAACGTATGGTGAAGCGAGTGCTTGTTGCCTTTACGTCTATTCCACATATAGCAAACTTTGCAGGTCTAGCTGTTCCAGGTAGGAACTGCTGATGACATAACAAGAGTAAAGGCTCATATCTACTCAGAATTAAAAGTGTTGAAAATGACGGTTTTCATTGAATTGATTTTGTAAGTTTTCAATTTCAAGTTTTAACATGCCACATATGATAGTGACATAAGATGATGAGTGATTTTATCAGAATATTGACAGGATATTTGTTAATGGACAGCTGAAATATTTCGGCTGGTCCATTTCCTTTTTACAGTTAGTGTAATGCGTAAACCAATGCATTCTTAAGTGTGCCGTAATTCAGTAAAGTAACGGAGAGTCAAAGAAATAAACATATAGACATGGCGTATCGCTTATACAGATATGACTTATTTCTTACTAGAAATTATAGTAGAAATGCTATTGATATGTATTGAGGTTCCAAAATTAAATATTTGATCCTAAACATTCTAATATCAAATCCAACTGAATTTCTCAAGGTATGATGTAAACCATGCAATTTTGTGTTTTGCCGGTGTTTTTTTCATTCTAATGTTAAAGTTTTAACTATGTATGAATCGAAACATGACATAAGAGTTTATAAATAAAAAAACAGTAATTTCTACTATAGGTTTATTTCTCTAACAGAAAGTAGAGCTTCCGTCTGTCAAAATGGCATCAAACGAAAAAGTAATTACCATCAATTATATGAAAAAAAAAATTGAACGTTCCCAGAACCCCAAAATACATTTACATGGATTTTTTCTGTACGATTACTAGTGCCGGAATGTTTACAGGGAAGTATCGTTTTAACTTTGGAAGGGTCTGCAGGCTGTTTTTAGTTCCAGCAGGGGAACTGAGTGTTAGAAAAATACGTTTTTTCTCAAACATACTATCGTATTTTAAGCCCTCAGCCACGGAAGACAACTAACTTCAGCCCTTGACATCGATGCAGGTTGACAGATCAAAGTAATTTCGGGGTCCCAGAACACACCAAAGCAAATTTTTATTAAATAATGACAGTTATCGATCTGCTTTACACCATATCAGAATGTGGAGGAAACTTGACCTAATCTAAAAAAAAAATGGTAAAACGTAAGGATATATCTTCAGAGTGAAAAACAGGCGAGGTTTATTCACTGAAGAGTAGCAGTCTAGTGACCCATGTTTTTGGCAACATACCGAGTGGGGATGATCAATTAAAAGTCAGAAAAAGAGGTTATTAATAAGTTGATCATCTTGCCTATTCCATCACTTTAAAAACAAACGACACACACTAAAAGACCAATTTACCAAGAGCACAGATTGTGAATTGCCCCACCCTAATTATTTTTAAAAGCATTTTCCCAAATCCAAAATACTTATTCCGTAAACATAATAAAGAGTGTACGTCTAACATTTCAGCTTTTTAACTGCATTAGTGCGGTGTATGTGTGAGATAGGTAGATAGATAGATAGATAGATAGATAGATAGATAGATAGATACATACATACATACATACATACATACATACATTATTGGATAGGTCTTGTTAGTCAATCGATAGAAGCTATCATGTGAACAACGTCGTTTTGACAGCATGTCGTGTTAGGGGGTCATCAATTAAAAAATTGATCAATGAATAATTTACGTCTTTTGGCTTTTGCTGATCAGCGATCGAGGATAACATCTTAATTCCGGAAGGATTAATGGGAGCTGGCACGAAGTGAGGATTGATTTAGCATAAACTTGCACCACAAATTGATCCCCTATTGGAACCGTATTCAGTGGGTGACAAAATAACCTTTTTTGAAGACATAATAAGGATTGAATGTTAAAAATGATATCCTTCAATCTCCTTCGGCACGACGTGTACGTGCGATACATATATGTTGGATCAGCTGGACCAAATTGAAACCTTGACAGATTTATTTTGAAATTTTTGTTGACAGCACGGTATGATGGTTTCTAATTGATAGATAGATAGATAGATAGATAGATAGATGGGTGGATAGATAAAAAGATAGATGGAGAGAACCACTTGAAATCTGAGAAAAGCTACTTTGACTGTGTTGACAGTCTCTGTTGACTATTTTTAACTGTACTTACAATTCTACTCTGATAGATTTCATTTATATCCTCTGTCAGGTATTTTCTCTCTCTGTTTTTCTGTCTTCCTTTCCTTCTTGCTATCTGCCCTTTCCATTCCCTGGTTCTCTCCCCTCCATCTTTTTTTTGAATTCATTGAATCGGAATAGATTTTTAAGATCTTAAGTGTTTTCCTATTTTATTCCCTCTTGTGTACCTCTCAGTTCGTCGTTTATGTTTTGAAAAATGTTTCATTTTATTTTCCGTTTGCATCCAAGCATGTGATTTAACGGAAAGCTCCATTTAAGGAACTTTTACGCATTTTCATGTCTTTAATATTTTTTTTTCGTTAATACTTTCGTATATTTGCGTTTTCTAGAAGAAGTATTGGACTATTTTAAATTGAGAAGCGGAAGAAAAAGGATAGATTATATAGGTGGAGAGCTAAAGAATCTCAATCGAGTCGCAGGAGCAATTATTGCCATTAGTTGGTATTCAAATTCAAGCAAAAACCAGGATTTCAAATTCTGATTTCCAAGGTAGGCAAGTTATTGCCACTGGGGAGGTTGGCCCGATTAATTCTCCCCTCTTTCAAGTGTGGCCAATTTTGCTATGTGCTGAGATGTAAGCTAGCATGATGGTTATCGTTACAGAAAATGGATCTTGCGAACTGAGTTCCAATTTTGCTGAAGGTGGTTGTTGTGTACTTGTTAATGATCTTGTAGACTTGTCTTAAACGTCAAATGCGGTTTTCCGCAATTAGGTATCTTTATCTTTAGGTAAATGAAATCGCAATCCCTAATTGGTTTTATAGTTCAGTTGTTAACCTATTAACAGTGGATTCTATGACTAACGCAATCGTTTGGTGAGTCAAGGCTTTTAACTTACGATGGCTAACTAGAAATGGATTATCTCGGAACGCACAAAGGGCAACTATATCACTGGCCACTTTCTACTGTTAATGGCTTTGTTTTGGTTAACAGTCCCCAGAAACGGGAGCTGTGATGATTTACTTCGGAGCTGATCTCGTATAAGATCTAATACTATCTAAAATGAGCTGAACTCTGATATGATCTCCAGTAAGGGTCTATTTGCGTTGATATATTTACGATGGTCTCTTCCATTTACAATAATTGGAAGGTGTGGTGAATCCGAACGATGTTTTCTCGCTTCTAGTTGATTACACAATCGGTATTTGCTATACACAACAATCCTCATGTCAAGCCTGGCACTAATACTCATTGGAAAGTTATAAATCCTTGTTTCTATGTTCTGTCCTTTCAAAAGATATCCTGACAAGATATATTGTATCCGGCAATCAACGGTAGAGAGCGGAATACATAGTCGTTTGGTGAGAACTTGGGGACACCAAATATCAATAACTACTGACCAGGCAGTAATAACTGAAAAATGATGTTAAAACTACTGTCAAAATCGACAGTTTTGTACTGATATATATATATATATATATATATATATATATATATATATATATATATATATATATATACGTATATATGTATATATATATATATATATATATATATATATATATATATATATATATATATCGCACAGTCGAAATCAGAAATTCAATATAATATGATATTATATCCGATGTATGACGGTTTTATTTCATAGAGTGCTTGAACATTAAGTTGATTTAGAGTAGAGCTTGAGAAGGAGCCAATACAGGAGATATAAACCTATCTTTATAGCAAATGCTCACTCCATATATATATATATATATATATATATATAGAGAGAGAGAGAGAGAGAGAGAGAGAGAAAGAGAAAGAGAGAGGGGGAGAAGGGGGTACTGAGGTAGAGAAATGTAATGCCTTAATTTTTGGAGCAAGGATATGGTAAGAGTTTCCACGTCCTTAAAGTTACAGTTGGTCGGTCCTGCATGTAGATATTCCAATTGCTTATACAATATCGGTTTGTGGAGCATGCCATGGTCAACCAAGTGCTTGTGTGCTATGGTATGAGGAGACAGAAAGTATTGAAGTAAAGTTTTTGGGTTGTCGGTCTTTAGTTGGAATTTCCTTACTCCTTCCAGATATTCGGAACCAGCTGTGTGGGTCGTTGCCCGCTTTGGAAACATATCCCGACAATATGGCAGCTAAAGGCTCAAGTCGTGGACATGCTGAAGTAAGTAGATAACTAAATTGGCTGGTTTACAACCCCTTGGAGAAGTACAGTATGACGGTGGAGATTGAAGGCCAAGTCTGATACACACCACGGAAAGTAGATGCAGGAAGTGACTGTTTAGGTCAAGTTCCCCTTTAGAGGAATACCCATGGAACGGTGACCTGTGCAGATCTGACTATGAACTCTTTTGTGTATATTAATTACTGATCTCAAAACATTTTTTCAACGAGGCTCTCCAACATCCTTGAACGAAAAAAGTATATCAACTCTGAGAATATTTGCAAACAGACATTGGATTCGGTTCAACGAACAAGGAATTAGGTACGAAATAAGTGAGAATTATAAGAATAAAAGTACTGATATTAATGAAACTTGAACTCCTCGCTTCAATGAATCTTTTAAAAGAACCGTAAGTTCCTACTTGATGAGGAAAATCTCACAATTTTGGACTTGATAACGAACGCCCACCATAATTGTTTTGTCTTTTTCCTTCTTATCTTTTTTATCCACAGCATTTCAAAGAAAGAAACATCATATACCTTTTTATCAAAAAATTGACCCAGGGGGAGACTTGGTCAAAAATACTGATTGGTTAAAGTTGGATTATTTCTCCTACAAACAGGTATTATATGAAAGTCAGATGCTATCACTAGTTTTTGACACTGTCGTTGACGAACTTGCCTCCTGTTCTTCTCTTCGTTAGGTACAAAAGCTACGGATGACGTAGTTTAGCAACGAAAATCTGTACCATATTCGGTTCGCGTGTACTGTTGGAATTCAACGAACTTTCAGATAGCAACTATATATATATATATATATATATATATATATATATATATATATATATATATATATATATATATATATATATATATATATATATATATTGCATCATCTGGAGTTATTCTGATAAGGAAAAGCAACCAAAATTTTTTCAAATCATGTTTATTTCTTGACAGCCTCGTCTCATTTTCTTTCTGAGGCTATTAATCCAGTAATTTATCATTTCAAATAAGACAATCAAACGGAATATAAATAAATTTATTAAGTCTCAAATCCGATCGTTCCTTCGCATTCTCAAATGAAATAAAATGAAAAATACCGTAAATGGCAATCATCCCATTCAAAACAAATGAATAAAACAGCTTTTTTTCATCATGCCAAGAAACCAAGATAAATTAACAAAACCTCTAATAAAAGCCCAATGCATTAATCATTTTTGACCGTTGTAAATATATATATATATATATATATATGTGTGTGTGTGTGTGTGTGTGTGTGTGTGTATGTGTTTGTGTGTGTGTGATTGTGTTTGTGTAATACATGTATCTTTATATATATATATATATATATTTATATATATATATATATATATGCATATATACATATATGTATGTGTGTGTGTGTGTGCGAGGGAGACAAAGTTACAGCATATCAATCAATGTGCTTTTATGTGCGTCTATATTGATGTATGTTTCATATCTATCCGTCTACATTTCAATCTACCTTATATATGTCTATCCAAGATTTTGTAATCTTTTGCTGTTTACCTCTGGATTCTAATTTGAATGAAAATGTTCATTTCTTCAATCCTTACCTCCTTGTTAAATTAGTGGCACTCGAATAGTATACGTTGAAGGAAGGACATCTGCCGACACCCCAGTCTGGTTACAACTCTCGGTGACGTCCTGGGGCATCTGACTTCATACATCCTCCCCCAGGTGATCATCCAGTGTTGAACACACTCAAGTTTGTCCTGACGGCTAACCACTTGCTTCCCATGCTTCTCCGTCCTTTAAACCACAACCAACTTGAGACTCTCTTTTTTCCAATGATAACGAAAATGGCTCCCTTTTTTTCTCCTCCGATTCGTTGCATATTGAGAGCTCTGCCACGAAAATGAGCAGCAGATTATATAACGTAGCGAAAGTACATACTTTCGTATAATTGCCTTGCCTGTGTATCCCTGTGAGTGGTGTACGTGTCCATTTGTGTGTGTGTGTGTGTGTGTGTGTGTGTGTATTGGTGCGTTTGAGATATATCGGTCAAATTGGCAGGTGTGAACCGATATTAGCTGACTGACTGACCTAGCAATTTATTGCCCTGTGTTCATGGTATAATTCAATTGATGCACCTGTGCAAGTGTGATGAAAAAAAGGTCGAATCTGATAGTTAATGAGTCCAAATAATTTGAGATGAAGAGTGCAGAAAATAAATCCATCCTCCCATAGTAAGGGGAGATAATCCAATAAGAAAAACGACATTTTTTGTCCGAATCAATTAGTTTCTCTGAATGAGACAGTGTGCACTCAATTAGACTCTTTCTGCCCTCGTGAACCGGCATCTTTGTCTATTAACATTTAAATGTGGCTTCGATTTTGTTGTTGTTTTTTGTTTTTTGTTTTTTTTAGTTTTTGTTTTTTTGAAAAGCAACTCTTTTTTGCAAGGAGTATTATCAATATCTTTGATCGATTTCCTTCTGGGAGCTTACACCAAATCCAACCAAATTTCAAACAAGCAAAGGAATTGCAAACCTTTGTTTGCCTTCCAATGTCTGTAACACTCTTTTAATCTCACAAAAATGCTGCCGAGAAGCCTCCATTTTTTGGACAAAAAAATGATCTCAACAATGCCCTTTGTGTTTCTGGGGGGAATTCCTAGTCAGGTAAAATTTCTGGATACATGCCAAATCTATTTTTCAGTAAATAATTCATCTTTTCCAAATGGTGTGCATTTTTGGGGCGGCACACGTTATCCTTTTTTGACCATTGAATCAGCCACGACAGCCAACGAAAAAGTCGAATAATCATATTTGCATAATGGTTGCGTCAGAAATGTCAACGAAAAACACAGAAGACCACTTGCACAAAAGTCTCTTCGAAAATAACTGGCACGTTCTTTCCAGAGAGGAGTATTCGGCTCCAAAATTCAATTTTCGTTTCACTTGTTCCAAACCATCATCAAGTCGTTCCAACTTTTTTCTGTAAGACTCCTCATTTTTTTCAAATCAAATCCCTCTTTTTCCAATTCATGTCTTTCATCTCCCTTCATCATTTCCACATCTATAAGGATTTTTCTCTTTTTTAATTATTCTTTTTTATCTACTCCAGGTAACTTGACTTTATTTTCCCCGTATTGAGGAACTCTCAACCAAATTTGTCAACGTAGATCCTCCAGTTTTCATTGTTTGGGCTGGCTGGAGCTAAAGGGCTGAAATCATCTGCTTTAACTCCATATTATGTCAATGAAGAAAGGTCATTTTGTTTTTAGTGGAGTCCAGTTCGCAATGTAAGTTTATGCTAAATTGGCCCTTTGAACGAAATCATTCTTTGAAACTTTTAAGGGATTATCGCCCAACAAAGGGCACCGGAAGTAACTTAATCATTGCCGATCCTTTCTGCAATGTTTCACTTAATCAATCCATCTGTCATGCTGCCAAATTTGGTCACATGACTGTTTCTTCCGAGCGACCAACCAGCACGGTTCTAAATTCAATTCAATCCCTTTCTCCCACCAGAGGTTTTCCTCAATTCCATTTATCCAAATTTTTCAATTATTCTTTTCACCCTTAAAAGATTTTTGAAATTTTTTTCCCTCTTCCTGATCTTTTTTATTCTCTTTGTCTTTTGTTTTGCTTTACTTTCATTAGCTCAAACTTCTTCAGCTCAATTTTGATTTTATTTCCTTTCTGCTTTTCTCCGATGAACCTTTATCATCAATCTTCATTTTTGACGACTGTTCACCTGGATCTGAATCGTTTAGTTGTTGTTCATCACAACCCGAGCCAGGCTGCCAATCTAAAATCAGGAGAAAAAAGTCGTGGTTAGGAAAAAATCTACTTTATCGTCCTATTGCACGGGGAATCCATTTTGATATCCAGCTTCTATATCAACTTAATAACGAGACCAAGATGACTCAAAGAAGTGAAACCCCACCCTCCAAACGTGACTTCCATAACGATACCCCTGTGCCATACTTTCTTTGATTTCTGCACCGGTAGTACCCGTAATATAATTTGATCTTTCTTATGTTGTGATGAATAACAACCACAAAATTAAGACGGCATTAAATACTAGTAAAAAAACATTTATAAGAATTTACAATATTTCATATACTATAGAGTAGATATTAAGATAGGTCTGGTTAGTCACTCAAAGAAAAACGTTGCATGACCAACATCTTTTGGCCACTTCGTTTTTGTCCAGACATAATAAGGAGTAATTGTTCAAATTTTCGGCTATCTAGTTTCATTGGTACGGTGTGTATTCGAGATATATACTCTATATATAGCCAGACTAACTAAAACTGGATAAATCTATGCTTACAGTTTTAGCTGACAGATTCTAATAATAACTTTAATTTTGTTCTCAATTTCGCTTTTTATATTTTTCTATCTTCATTGATGGATTTTTCGGTTTCTTTCCTCATTTTCACCATACAATCATAATCATCATCATCATCATCATCATCATCATCATCATCATCATCATCATCCTTTTAGCGTCCGTCGGTGGACATTGACCTTCCCCAGGATTTTCTGACTCTGTCTATTGAGTTTCGTCATCTTGTATTCCACCGGCCATAGTTCCTCTTGGGATTCATGTTGTAAGCCATGATATCCAACGGTTGTCTGAAATTCTTGCAACATGACCATCCCATCGCCATTTGAGTTTTCTAATAGATTGTCCGATGTCTCTTGAACACTGTTTTTACATAATATACCGTGCTGTCTTGTGATCTTTGCATGTGATCATGAGCATGATTCATTCATGTACATGTTGCATGCTTCTCAATTTGAGGGTCTGTCTCTTGGTTATGTTCCATGGTTCAGCTCCATAGGGGACTGTTGGGAGGATGTAGTGGTTGTATACCTCTTTTTCAAAGCTAATTGAATTTTGTTCTTGAATGTTGACCTAGTCTTCTGTAAGTTGTCCATCCTAGACTGATTTTCCGTTCGATCTCTCCTTCTTTTGAGGATTTCATGGAGATTGATGTTCAAGGTAAGTTTAGAGACCTATTTTTTTCCACTACGTTTTCGATTTTGATTTGTGTGTTTATCGTCAACATATCTGTTGAACATGACATTCGTTATACTATAGTTCATGTGGAAACAAATTTCACTGCTTTCAAATTCCAGTTCTCTTAGCATTCGTTGGAGGTCATGAATGATCTCTAAGGTCGATGTTGACTGAGGTTGCTTAGGTATCCGCCGTCGATTCTGATTCCTTTATTTCCGTAGTTTAAATTTCGGAAGGTAATCTCTGGGAAGGCCATGAAGTGTTCTGTTGAACTGATATGACCTTGTCTATCGCTTTGTAAAGTGATAGCAACAATGACCTTGGGAAGTCAGAGACCTTCTTGATATCGATAAACACAACAGAAAATGGCATTTTATATTCAGTTGCTTCCTTTTTCAGTTGTATCATCGAATGGATGTGGTTGGTGATCGAATATGTTGAGCCAGGTAGTCTCTTTAGTTGGTTTTAACCAGGCGTTTTAGAGATTCAGTTAATGTTAACTTTGGGAGAAAGCTTGTAGATGCAGACGGGTAGGCTTATCGGTCTGAATATATTCTGGGTTCTTTTTTATATATAAGGGCATCCTTTGGAACTTCATTTTGTTTCAGGCGTGAGTCGAAAAGAATTGTTAGATTCCTGGTGATGGCATATCTTGCTCATTGCTTTGTGATTGTTCGCTTTTCCTTAGATGGGGTCATCTAGTTGATTGATTTATTCTCTCATTATTAACATTACACATTACAGCTTGGAAACTCTTAGCACTTTTATGTCTCATCATCACATATTTAAACAGCTTGATGTTGGTCGAGACTTTAAAAAAAAACTGAGATTGGGATATTTTGATTATTAGAAATGATTTACCTTATGAAATAGTTTTGGACTCATCAGTACAGATCCATACATAAACAATTTCCTCGTTTTAACGAGTATGATGTAATGGCTTTGCATCAATGATGAGAGAGGTCTCGCGAATCTTTGAAAAGATCTTAGTCAAATGAGGGACACCAAAATGTTGCTACTTCTGATGATGATTCTCATGGTATTCTACGATGTCGTTGTTGAGTCTCAACAAGATGGAACGGTTTAGTTATGTATATATCATTTGATTGCAGGTCTCCAGAATTGCAGAAATATTACTAAATGTCAGTATATTTTGCTGTATATTAAATCATTGTGTCCGTTAATATGTGCGCGTGTATTCTTATACCCATAGTACATTAACCAAATTGTACACAAGAGAGTTATTTGGGAGACTATCCATAATGCTTATCGTAGCCATTATTTATTTTGGAAGTTTCTTGTGCACCCCTTGTTCTTACCTGACATATTGGAAACTGTCAACCCAAACTGTCAGCATGGTTCTCATCAGTTTTGAAATTGAATCAGGCTGTAAACGTGACACAATTGCAGACCACACCAATTTTGATTGATGCTGAGATCTTAAACATCTAATCTTTTTTTGTGTAGAAAAAATCTTGAAATCCTCGAAAAAACCCTCCAAATAAAAAAAAATCTTTTGAATACAATGTAAGTTTATGCTGAATTGGCCTATTCCTCTATATCAAAAATAATTCAAGCTTTTTTTCTGAAAATCTGGACTGTTTCGATTATCACTGCACGATAAAAGGAGTGGGGAGTATGTAATACATTGAACATACCCTGTTCCAACATTTTACTGATCACCCTCAACAAATCATGCTGCTATGCCAATGCAATCATTTCTATTGAGTGACTAACGGGCTTTCTTTTTCATACTTCAATTTCTCCTTCAACCTCTCAATATTATAGCTAGTGGGTATCCATCATTATCCAATCATTTTCCCTTACTTCCTTTTTTATATTCTGCTAGATTTTGTGTCAATTAAGTATTTCTTTTTTGGTTTGTATTCGAGTTTTATCTTCGAAAAATGGTTACTTTTTCATCTTCCTCATATAACAGAATTTCATTTTTTCTATTTCAGAATTTTCCAACAGTTCTAGTTGTAATAATTTCAGCCAGTTTTCATTTGCCCTATAGTCCTCAGCGGAACCCTTTTTAGCTATCCATTTATATTTCACTGACTATAACTAAGAGCTTTTTCGAAATCATTGCCAGGTAGTTAAAAGAGAATGCTAATCATCTCACAAACTATTTTGTCAGCTATCTAGTCACACCCATGAGATACTGGCTGAACTTTCAGTTCAAAGCACAGGAAGGTCAGCTAATATCATCAGTTTATGCATGAACTGTGTATATGTACACATATATACATATATATATATATATATATATATATATATATATATATATATATATATATATATATATTTATAAGCATATGTATACACATACATATATGTATATATGCACTCATACACATTCATGTATACAAACATATGTATACCTTCATACGTATATATATATACATATATATACATATACATACATATATATATACATATATATACACACACACACACATATATATATATATATATATATATATATATATATATATATATATATATATGTATTGCTGTACAGTCTCTCCCTGCATATCACAAAGGGTAAAAGCTTGTTGTCTGAAGTCTTGTTTTTCCTGAACAGTACGTGAGGACTAGAGATTTATCTACATTTCCTTGACAAAACTTGTAAACTATGCAAGAGTGACTACTTGGTTCAATTATGTTTTCTTTTGTTTATGCTGATATCAGCTATTTAGACATTGTCGGCCTCCAGAAGAATTTTCACTTCAATCTTTCCTTCAATACTGTACATTTTTACTTCCAGTGAGCCCAACCAATAACTACTAAAAACCCTCATGAAATAATATTTAGTTCAGATTCATATAGATAGTATCCGTAGCCATTGTCTCCTGCCTCCAGCTTATTCTGACCCCTGCTTATTAAATTCTGACGGATTTTTCAACTCCAGCTCATTCAAACTTCCTGCTGACAATTAAGCCCCTGGAAGAAATAGAATGATCAAATGAAATTACAGAAGATTTTCTACCAGAGTCCATCACGTGTCATATAAAAAAGTTGTTGACAGTTGTGTCATAGCTTCGCTATAACTGCCTCAAACCATTAATGGGCCACGACATGAAGTCTGAATTGGACCTCAGGGCGAGATTCTTTTTTTCCTTGCTTGTAATCACAACACCATCACGGCCTTTCGAAAAATCATCTTCTTTTCCAGTGATGACAGCCCTATAAAAGATGACAAACGTAATATATTCATTAAACAACCCCTTTTCCTATTTTTTTTTTCAAATGTATTGCTCCAACGTAGCATTCTGCAATGAGATGCTAGTTACATGATGGTTTCTATTGAATGATTAATCAAACCCTCTTCACGTTTTGTTCATTCATTCCTCACTCCTTCCTTTCTTTCGTTCATTCTTTTTCTTCCTCCCTCTTGTATGTTGTTCAATTTTATTTTTCAGGTTTCCTTTTACATTCTTTTCCCGTTTTTTGTTGATTTTTCCCTTCTTTTGTCAAACTCCTATAACTGAGTATTGAGTTTAGACGATACTCGCATATAACGAAAATGATGGATCACCATGACCAAATGCTTCCCAAATGCACCAAAAAAAATTTGACATCATGCATGAGCTTTAGTGACCCAGTGGCGTAAAAACGCTGATTACAATTCCCTTCTCCGTGTAAAAGCCAACTCAGGTCGTATTGATTTGCTTATTTTTGCATATCCTGTTTACAGGAACTATCAATAAAGAAGTTGAATAAGTATTTTGAAGTTAATACGGTAAAGACAAATTAATTCTGTTCTGTTTAGCTTTTTCTTTCTTGGGATTTGATCGAGCAAGGGAATCAGACCTCAACGTAGCCAGGCTTTTCTTAGATCTGCTCGTTGGTTCTGTCTTCTGTCTTCCTTGATTCAACTCTCCTATTCTCACCTATAATCCAAATGATTCCGTTTCCTAACTCAATACCTTGGTTCCTCTCATTTTTCTCCTCATTTTTCATCCATTTTCCTCTTTCTCCAAAAATCTCTTCCCCATTCTTATGTTTCCATTCTTTCATGATACATTAAAAGTGTGATGACGGTAGATCATTTCAAATAAGTTTCTATACAATAAAACACGATATATAATAATTCTGTTGGATCATATATGTCTGTTTCAGTGTCCACTTTTTTGTGTATAATTGATTTTTTCTCCATATCCCACTTTGCTGAAAGTACATCAACAAGCTTTGAAGTTCAAGACCGTTAACTAAAACCTCTGAGAGTTGGTTTCTCTCAGTTTTTGTGCTGATCTGGTTGGCCGTATGTATGCATGTATGTATCATGCGTATTGGTCACGTAAAGGTTATTATCGAGTGACTAACAAGACCTGTACGTGTTTTGTTCTTTTCATTTCCCTCATGAATGGAAGTTTCTGTGAAATCCACTGAGGGGTATCTCTTTCATTTTTCTTTCAATTGCTAACAGTTAATTGAACAATGTGAACGTGAAGTAATTAAAACTGAGCTCACCTGAAGCAATGTACTTCGGATGTACCGTAATCCACCTTGATGCATTTTCACCTTACAGATCTACCCAAATCCTGATAGAGTGAAAAGGGGAGACATCTGAATGAAACACATATTCACGTCAACAATATTTACGAGAATCGATTCAAATTTATAACATGTGCAAGTTTATATCTATACAGGGATATTTATATATATATATACTCGCTAACATTTATTTTCATTTAAGTATCAATGATTATATGAACTACTGCAATACGAGGTCATTAAGGAATGAACTTTCCTCTGGCTCTGAGACAAATAGCATTGTTGTCCTGGTGCACCCGAAAGCACTTTGATATATCTTTCACCTTATGAACCAACTGTACTTTTCGTTACAATAAAATGAAAATAGGTTTTTTTTATGAGTCAGACACTCATCAACACCTAGCACTGTTCACCAAAAAGGATACAAATTCATAAATACCAGAACACACAAATTTATAACTGAGCAATATATCTATATATACGTGTGTGTGTGTGTGTGTGTGTGCACACTCGTTCTACAAGAATATCATGTCACTTGGAACTGAACTGATCGCAGGAACACGGCATTGTAGCCCCGATGCACCGGGATACTTCCAGCTGAAATTGAGTGTCTTTTGAACCAATCCTACTTCAGTTCACAATAAAAGTACAGTTCACGTGATACCCACAGACACACGCCCATATGTACACGCACACACACACACACACACACACACACACACACACACACATATATATATATATATATATATATATATATATATATATATATATATATATATATATATATATA
>OY735221.1:8765221-8847721 GCA_963457665.1 Thysanoteuthis rhombus
GGCAACTTGATCTGACGGTAACAACAATAAACGGGATCCATTACCTCAGAATTGCATTTGAAATAACCTCCCGTTGTTATATGGTGGACTGTTTTGCACATTGGTAATGATGGTAGGTTCGATTCCTGCAGCAGACCATTTTCTTTATTTTATTCGTGCTGCTCGAAGTAATACAACGTATTCATATTATACGCCTGTAATCATATTTTTGCAGATATGTATACATGCATTAAACCCATTGTTTCATTTCTTCTATCTATGATTCATTCAATGTGCAACTACGAAAGGTCATTTCAAATTGATAGAACGCTTTTATTATTGTTTCTTTCGGATTATACATCCATTTCTCATATATACGTATATTCTACATACATACATGCATACAGACATACATACCACTATATATATATATATATATATATATATATATATATATATATATAATTGTGTCGTCTACCGACGGCTATTTCGTTGTATTACTCTAAAATATCCCATCAAGTACCACAAGTTAGGATCAAGACGTTTGCTTCAGACCCAGAAGATGGCATTGTACCCCAGCCCTACGCAGAAATGGACGAATTTAGTGATATATTCCCTTAGGTACCATTATGCATCCACCAGAAAAAACATTATTTTACGCCACTGAATTCACCGATGTATTAAAATTTTGATAATACATTTTTTTTTCATAGAAGAAAATACTGAATTTGATTACGTCGGAGAGTTCATCGTATTTAATAGTGAGCTTGAGATATTTTCATCACCCGAAACGCTATCTGCACACAGACAGGCCTACTCTGAGGTAGAGAAAAACAACAAATTCATTTGTTTATAATCGAAATAAACACATATTAACAAATTTGGTTTTGGTAGGATAGTTCATCTTAAGGCTTCCTCACCCGCAATCTCCGTTGGCTATCGCGGAACGACGATAAGGAGACTTTTCTTTGGCTCACGGGTAATCAACTAACCACGAGACGAGCTAAATTCAGTATTTTCATGAGATTCATCTTTTGTAAAGATTACATATATATATATATATATATATATATATATATATATATATATATATATATACACACACACATATATGTATATATATATATATATATATATAGATAGATAGATAGATAGAGAGAGAGAGAGAGAGAGAGATGGATAGATATGATATAGATGTAGATATAGATATAGATGGACATATGTTTTGTAGAAACTTTTTTGAACCAACACAATATTTTTACAATGTGAAAATACATCGATCAGCCGAGGCGGCATATATAGATAAACAAAAAAAAAATTACTGCTGTTGGTATCGAACCAAGGAACTCATCTCACCGGTCTAGTAAAAACAGGGTGTCGGTTCAAAAAGACTTCCCACTAAAAATAACGTCTTCATAATTATTCTATCAGATTAGATACCTATTCGTCTATAATATACCACTTGGCCATATATATATATATATATATATATATATATATATGTATATAACCGTGTGTGTGTGTGCGTGTGTGTGTGTAAATATGCAGAGCACTGAAATGTATTTTTATGTATCTGTAAGATTATATATCTATGTATTCATATTTATACATTGAAAACATTGTATTTTGAGCTAACGAGCAAGATAGATCAAAGAAAAGGCAGATCTTTTGATGTCTATGTCTCTAAATGTGTGTATGCGTTGACGCATAACTATACGTATGTATGTTTTTGATAAAGAATGAAATTAATACGGAAAAGCAAGCCTGGAGGTAAACTCCGTTTGATCATCAAGCCGAAAGATTCGTTTGTTTTTATTAATGATTGGATGCGTATTCAGTGTCTACAGAATTCGTTGTTTGTTTCTGACATATTAATTACATGGATATCTCTTTGTTTCTTTCAATGCCTTCATCATTTGTTCTTCCCAGTTGTGCCATGCTGATAGCACATGTATATCCGTACATTGAATAAAAAATCTTCGCGGTTAGTTCTCGTACAAGCAGTGGCTATCTAAAGAAAATTTGTTAAAGAAGAATTGCAGCACATGATTTAAGCATCGTTGGTCCAAAATGATCGCAAAGACCAAGAAAAAAAAGCACTATTTTTAAGAAACTTGACAACTGATTTTTAGATGGTGTTTAGTAGAGCACTTATACGAATTCCCAAGCTTGCAACCCTAAATGTGATCAGTAACACCCAGAGAAAAATAAAACACAGATGAATAGACACATACATCTACAGAGAGAAGAACTTGTGATCAACTTCACTGGTTGGTCGATTAAATTAAGCACAAACTGCTGCAGGCATATATATAGATATATATGAGAGAGAAGGATACAGTGCAATGTTTAGCATGTTATTCTGGTGAGCAATTCCTGATTGGTAGTCAGTTTGGAACTTGTTAGTTGTTCCACACACGTAGCGTTGCCGCAAACTCAAATGAGTTTACGGAACATATATATCTCAATGATAGAAAGAGGCTAATGAGCTCATCTTAAAATTATCGTAAAAAATGATAACTATAATCTGCTAATATTCTGTCATTAGAATGTCTTAATGTTATCAACACACGATCTCACTACTCTTATATTTGTACGGTTTCAAACGTGCAAGTCACGTTCTCACAGTACGATTCAATTAACTTGGTCAACAATATATATATATATATATATATATATATATATATATATATATATATATATATATATATATATATATAGTGCCGCTCATAAGTATTTGTACAAAATAGAAAATCTACTTACATTATTTGGTTTTGAGGGTCGTTAATTTTACTCAAGGAGAAACAAATTTCATTGCAATCATCACAACATGGCAAACATGTTTCCTGGTTCTGAACAATAATATTTTTGGAAAACTTATCTGTTTGCAAGAATGAAATTGTAAAACATTTGAACAAATCAATGATTTTTTTATCCTACTGACGAGTATTCAGAATTGACCAATGTGATTGAAAAGACTAGCTAACGTTGATATTTTGGAGTATTGAGATATCTTATCTGCTCGACCCTCGAAAAGATATATCAAGTGGGGCAGGGAAACTAAGAGATTGATTTAATAGATACAAAAATAACTGCTAACATTTTTATACGGATTAAGTTTTTGTTTTCCTATCGAGGAATGGAAATTTTAATGTGTTTAAATTTTCTGTTAAAGGGCTTTTTTGACCTGTTTCGGGCTTTATTTTGAGAGGTTTAAGAAGTCTTGAGAATGCAAGGAAACATTTTTGCCGATTCGAGATTATTATGCATAGAAGTGTTGTCACAAAAAAATGAGTTTGACCATATTGATTCCACGATGGGTGGGATTTTTATACGTTACATCAAATTTTGACGCTAATGTTCACCAATTATCATATATATTTTTTATTTGATGTCAGCACTCAAAAATTAATTCCCGTGTCCGTTTTTTCTCTCACAAAAGGCAAAACCTAAAAAAACCTTCCCTATCTCCCTACCACCCTTTCAGTCTTCTACTTCTCTTACCCTTCATCTATCTGACGTTTTCTTATATTTTTATTATACTATGACTGTTTATAAGGATTTATATTTATATTCTATTTGGCTTTATAGACGTACCTAAATCTGTCTATGAATCGATCAATCTCTCTTCTTCTCATTCTTTTCCCGATCTCTCTCTCTCTCTCTCTCTCTCTCTCTATATATATATATATATATATATATATATATATATATATATATATATGTGTGTGTGTCTGTGTCTGTGTCTGTGTATGTTTGGTTGTGTATGTTGGCCTATACACCTATTTCTCTTTGTGTGCGTTTGTGTTTGGTATTATCAGATTCTTCAGCATTCTTTCAAGAAAATCTTTTATTCATGTATATAAATATCATCGTTTTTCACTTATCAAAGTATTTCTTTCGGATTCCTGAAACCTTACGCTAATTTCTATTTTGATTATGTATTCCATATGGAACGAGGCTTCCAATTTTGATGTTAACAGTGCTCTGATATCATGAAATACTTCAAAACGCTGACCTGACAAGAAGTACTACATGGAGGTCGTCACGTGATCTGGAAGACATGCGCTTGTGGATGTACTTCCTGTTCAAATTCCATGATTAATTGCAGGATGTGTGCCCAGAATTGATCTGGTCATCGTAATCTATCATTGTTTCACAGAAAGAAGACTCATTGCCTATAAGCTGTAATTGTAAAATGCGGCAAAATCATCACGTTTTGCAAACAAATCTTTGAGAGTATTGATATATGATCCAATAAAAGCTAAGTGATCTTCAAAAGCATTTCTAAAATTTCCATGTCAAATATAGATTTGCTTATGTGTATGAGTGTGGATTTGTATTGTTTTTTAATGATTCTTCCTTTAGTTTAAGACGAGTGAAACCTCGTTGCAGAGATCAAATGAGATGGTTCAAAATGGTTTTCAACGTTTATTTCACCAGCTTTCTGTCATGGCAGTAATAGGATGAATTCTAACAAAGGGTCGAAAAAACGGGAGCAATAGAATAATGAAATCAGGGTACATATATATATATATATATATATATATATATATATATATATATATATATATATATATATATATATATATATGTATGTATATATATATATATATATATATATATATATATATATACATACATATATGTAGCAATATATGACGAACGAGAAACCTTAAATTCAATGAATTATTTGTAACTTCAATATATATATATATATATATATATATATACATACATACATACATATATATATATATATATATATATATATATATATATATATATATATATATATATATTACAAATGGGATTTATTTATTCAATTTAACATTTCTCGTTAGTCAGAAGTGGCAGAAAATTTTTAATCATATATGTAAATATATATATATATATATATATATATATGCTAGGTTAACAATGTTTCAGAGTTCAAGGAGGGACGGTATCCCCATCACATTAATGAGGAAGTGTTAAAAACAATTTGTAACTTGGAATTGAACTCGGTTGACCAACTTTATTTTCCTGATCTAAAACCCACACATAAGCAAATACACGCATATATATATATATATATATATATATATATATATATATATATATATGTGTGTGTGTGTGTGTGTGTGTGTGTGTGTGTGCGTGTTCGTGTGTGTGCATGTGTGTGCGTGTGTATGAGTGTGTATCTATGTGTCTGTGTGACGTTGGAATCTTGAAAATATCCCGAAAGTTTACTGATCTCTTTATTACTTGCATATGTATACTCCAAGATTTCTTTCATAAACATGATAATAGACAAGTGAAAAGTTGACTGAGAGTAATTGTTGTCCATAGCCTGCTAAAGGTTGCAAGGAATCCATGGTGAGATGAAGCCCTGACTCACTGGTTCGGACTTATCAAAGTAATTGAACTCCACCAGACCTAATTCACTACCCCGTCAAAACTACATCCCTAATTAAAATGAAAAAGAAGTCCATTCCCAATTTCATTTTACGTGGAAGATTGAAAAATAAAATCTCTAATTACTGAAAACTATGAAAGGAAAACTGTCTCAGCATACAAAACATCGGAACTGGTTTCAGCATTAAACAACCCATCAACAATTGATATGCAGTAATATCAACCCGCCAACCAACCAACTCACATACAGAACAGTGTTGCTATCGATAACAATAGAACAGAAATTCTAATGATTTAGTTTGAGGACATCGATAACAGAAAATTCCGTCATTTGCTGTATGTTGTTTAAGATCCATGAATAGTAATTAGAATTATTTTATGAACGAAATACCTGCTCCATAACAACACGGTAATATATCGATTTTTTATTCTATTCCCTGACACCTTGCTTCCTCGAATCGACTCGCGTTATTATATTGATATTTTGATATCACAAGGCACTGCATCTAATTATTTACTTACTCAATTTTCATTGATTCAATTTCACTGCGTGTACTATAATGATCCAATTTAATCTTTAGATTCTAAATACTACATTTTCATGGCTCTGCGATGATCAAGTGAAAAGCGCTCATCAACTGAAATATGTTCTGCTTGTGACTGCAAATATCAGATATATCTACACTTTTTCCGAAAGTGAACAAGAGGTAAGATAGTGTAAACAAAAACACCATGCAATACAATTTCCTGGGCTATTTCTCTTATTTTTTTGTTGGGTAAAAATATCTTAGAACATTGACTATCATCTTTTCCAAACTTTGATTATGCCACCTGGATAATTATCTGATTAAAAATATGTAGATTTTCCTGTCGTCTAACTGGAAATAGAAAGATATCAAATGATAATTGTCGTGGTCAGAAAATGCAAAATTTGAAGGAAATAACTGATCTTTTTAGTACTCTCTGTACATAATCAATCAGAAAAAAACTCTTATTCGGGTCATGATCATACTTAATTTTACGTGTAGTAGATCACAAAACAACAAATATTATATTTGACAACAAACAAAGGGGCTAAGGTATCATGGAAATCTTATAAACGCTGAAAAAGCAATAGGCTGGTTATGTTGCAAGAATATCTGACAACATGGATCGCAAGAGATCATATGCAAAATTATTACCGACAAAAATGAGACAAGTTCAGGGAATAATGACTCTGTGATTGAAAGGGGTAACGAATCTTTGGAAAAGTTAATATCAAACGATGGATGTTGAACGGCTGATGATCTAGTAATGAAAGAAAAGTATTTAGAACAGCACACAGTGTAATCAGCTCTCGATATCTACAATGCATTGATTAGTACAGCACAAATCCACCCGGATTCAGGACTCAATGAGAATCAAATCACCAGGGATGGTCAACGGTTCGAGGTTACAAATCAGTGTTTTATATTAAGCACCCCAAACGATAATACGCTCTTGATATTCTCAACAGGTTGCTATTGATAGGACGAGACCCAAAACAGTGCAGGACTCCATGAGAAACAAACTAACGGCAACAGGAATGGTCTGTGAAATTAGGTTACCAATCATTCTTCTATGATTCCTCAGATTATGGTGGATCTTTGATATCCAGGAAATTTAATTCAGTAAGGCACAAGGCATAAGATAGGTATTAGTTGATGAAAGAAATCGCAGCACATGCTTCTAAATATGGATACTCTGCTTTATAAGAAAATCGAAGATCTAAAAACCTGACTTTTACATGTGTTTGTACACTAAACACTATCATTTGCAGACACATATATCTACATAGGAATTTTGTTTTTATACGTCGTCAGGATCGATATTTACTGTGATTAGTTTAATGTGAGAAGAGGGAAATGCGCTGGGCGAAATGTTAAGTTGGACAGTGTGTGCCTGCTTTGAAAACCAGTTTTTGGATTTCGCTAGTGCTATACATTAAGTACTTGCGGTGATGACGGATGCACAATTACCCAAGACACCACGCACTTCATTCTTATATAAGTTAGAGTAGGAATTTTAGATTCGTTTTCTTTAGGGGACATGTAGCCCATCAAAGTTCTTTGCATCTTCGAAATGATAAAAAACAAATTTTTATCCATTTGTTCGTTTTTTTTTATCACTGTTTGACTAGAGTTGCAAAGAGGAGCCGTGGTCAACGTTAAGGTTGAGAATGGCTAGTTTAGAGCAACCCACTCCAATATTTCCCTGTCTTTTTTGTCCCATGTGAACAAAACTGACTGTAGTTGGTATTAAGAGTAAGATTCATAGCATTGTAACATTTAACGAACTTAGAAAAAAACTCTGAAATAACTCTGACGTGCTTGAAAATTATTGCGTTTTTTAGTATGTTTTTCACAATTTCAGCATACTTTTGTTGTATTTTAGCAATTTCAGGCCTCTTCCAACTGCTGTTTTTAGCAGTTTTTTAGCAGTGAAAAGAGATAAAAAATAGTTTTTTTTAGCCACACTACTGAGGTATATGGGAGCTGGATATTCCCCTTCGTAGACCGATTTCCTAGTTGGAATCTTTAAAAGGGTTATTTGGATAATGTTTTTTCACTGGCTACGGCTTCTGTTCCTGTTCCAGGCTTTATAAATAAGTTTCCTAATGTAGGCTTTGGTTTGCTGTATATGAAACACACATAGTGGCGGGAAACGAGTGCAGATAAGTCAATGACTTCATACAGTGCTTTTTTTTATCATAGCTTATGGCAGATATTGATTCATATCGTTTCTAAAGGCAAGGGATCAAATAAAACACCAACCATTCATGCTGGAGTTTGAACTCGGCTCGCTGAGTTCATTTGCTGTGCAGTTGCCAGCTTGGTCACTTTTGACCTCAAAAGTTGAGATGGTTGGCATGAAACTGTTTGAGAAACTGAGAACCACAGGGCTGAGTTCTCCCCCACTGTAGTCCAGTCCCTCACTGTGGGTCATGCTAGTGGTTTAACGTGCGTAAGCAGGCCGAATATTATAGTATTTTGTTCATTGCAGATTTTAAGCTTTCTGCTGAGGTGTGTAACCAACTCAATAAATGTATATAAGAATTTTGTGTTAACAGATTTAATATTCATAGTTTTAGTAACCGTCGACAAAAACTGTCGTCAATTCTTTCAACATATTTATTTCAGTTTCCAACGTGGTCTGGCTGGTTTGGTTGCTACGTATGTATCACGTGTCCGGGTCGAATCATTAGACTCATATTTTCAACATTCATTCCTTAGTATTTCTCAAAAAACGGTTTGCTTTTATCAAATCCCTTGCTGCATTCATATTAGGGGGCTCATTTGATATCGTAAAGTGATGCTGAATTGGTCCCCCAGTTTATGCACACGCTTTTTTTTTTTTTTGTAAGCTTTTTCGTTGATCATGACTTGACAAGAAGCGTGGGAATTGACTCATTCATTGATTGGCCATTTTTCTTTTCAATAGTTTAATTGATCACCTCCAGCAGGGTATATCGCCAAAAGACATTGGTCACGTTACTGTTTCTATAAAGTGACTAAGCAGGTCTGTTTTGTTAAATGCTTCATCATCTTTGGCTTCCTTCTCAGCTCCGTAATGAAATTGATACTTCCAGATTAATGAATTCTGTCTTCGCAGGTTTCCTTCCCACATGAGATAATGAACTCGGGTTATGAGAATTGAACGCCGCCGGGCTCAAAATTTCAGCATTAAATTTTTTTTTTTCAGTTTTCTCTCTTTCTATAGAATGGCTTTCATACAACAAACTTGAAGTTAGCCTCAGGCAAAGTTTACTATTTTGACAGGTGATTAGTGCTAGTGCTTTCCTATATTACACGGGGGAACGGACACATTAGCGTTGTGAGCTAGGAGCAGGAGTTAGTGGTTAGCATCTCTAGAAAGGATTATTAAGAATTCGGTTCGATTCTGTTTACTTGCTGTATGATAAGTGCATTTGGATTTCTATGAGAGTTGTCAGTTCTAGGCGAACGTTTCCGTGATATTGATATCTCCATATCTATTTGATCAATGGTGATGAAATTAAAGAGAGTCACGAGGGAAGTTGTATGAGTGACCATGCATTATAAATGTCAAATGCAAGATTTCCAAAAGTTGATATACTCGTTATTTTCAGAGATACAATGCTCAGGGTTAATTTCAGCCGGAACACTACGCATTATCGTTTTGACTTAATTTTGATTCCAAATGAAGGAAAAAGATATTATCTAAAAGAAAAATATTTTCGTAATGTTTGGTGCGTTGGGCTCTTATCTCACTCAGTGATTCATATATACGGTTGCATTGACTGTTGCGTGATTTTTATGATTCAGAATGAGTGATTGGGCTTCATAAGTTTAGAATCAGAGTTGACTGTCTCGTACACTGATTGCCATTCAAGGCTGATGAGTCCAGTCTGCCCCATGTTAAGGAGTGGAATAAATGTATGAATTTCGAAAGGACATTAGTTCAAATGAATTTAAAGCCAGGATTTGAAATCGGTTTCCTGATTCCATTATCCACACTGTTACCTATGATTCTGTGTTTGGCACAAGGCAACGACCATGCGTTATATAGTTACGCTCGATACTTTAACAAGTCATTGGTAATTATTTGGATATGGGGTAGAAAAAATTGCCTGTTAGATTAAACCTGCCTGTTTGAAAGTGCAGCATTGCTGAGAAAAGTGATATACCGTTTAGCACAGATTTTATACATTACTCTTTTTCAGTTATCTTTTGTAATAGATTTAGCTATGTTGGAATTCCTAAATAAACGATGAGAAAATAACGCATTATGAACAATCTCTATTCTCATTGTGCTCTTCGATTAATTCACTATGTATATTTGAATAAGCACATAGGTGATAATCTTTATCTCAGAGGATGATTTTTCGACGGTGAAGCGTTCTGATGGCTCCGTGGCTACTGCAAGGGAAAGAACGAAAGAAGCAGGACTCCTGTCGAGATTCAAGTGGAAACTTTTATTTTTCTTTGGACCAAAAAGACATTGATAGTGTTTGTTTGTAGACCAAAAAAATCATCACCATGAGAGAGAGAGAGAGAGAGTGAGGGAGATTGATTGAGAGAGAATGAGAGGTTAATTTCTTCCTTCTGTCAGTGAGCAGAGGGCGGTGGCCAGTTAACCGTCAGATCCTTTTCTGATTTTCACGACTATACATGTCTGCTGGTCTGCTTATCTACTCTCTGGTGATCAACTATTGGTCTTCTTTTTTCAAGGCAAGAGTCCTTTTTGTTTTGCTACTAGACTGAGTTAATTTCGCCTCTTTTCTCACCAGATACCGGATCTAAATGATCATCAACCCTTTCCCCATCTATTTTCCTCCTGTTTTCTTGCTTCTCAAGCCACTAGATTTACAGCCTATCCTTCTTATATCCACCGTTAGAATACTCAAACACAGTCCAGTTCTTTTACAATCAACCCGTTTTCGGTTTCTTTCTACTAAAGTATTTTCAATTAAATGGCTGTGACTGGCTATCTATCTGCGGGGGTTCCCTGCAACTACTTTATCTTGTCAATAATTCTACCCAAGATATTTCTATTGTTCTTTTGGCGCTCGGAAAGGGTTACTCTTTAGCTCATTTTATCTCTGACCTAGTATATACGTATGCTTCACAAATATCTATGCAAAAAATATATTTAACAAAAAAAAGTGCTTTCAGGAAAAAGACTAAAATATCTAAGAATAAAATCAAATATTTAATTGAAAAGTTCCCATTAGCTTTCATGTTGTAACACAATGCAAACGAAGTGAATAAAATACGTATGCATTCAATCGCATCTGTTCGTTTGTAATCAAAATATTTTTGAAAGTGAAATTCCCTGGAATACGTGGGTTGAAAAAAGGGATGGTGAAATATCAGGGTCGGGACCCCAAATATTTCTTTTCTTTCAGATATATTTTCTGTTTTTTTCTTGGGCGGGGGTGTTTTTTTCTCTCGGTAACATTTAAGCATACGCTCCCGACTATCCACACGATATCTCCGAAGGTGTCAATGGTATTTTATGAAAGGGTCGAGAATTGGCTATTGGAAGACATCAAATTCTGGTGCAGATACCTACCTAAACAATTTCACTACATCGGTTCTATGTGTCCAAATAAATATTATTGCCAAAATACCAAGTTTGTCTGAACAATATCTCAAAAACTTCTCAATGAATTTCAATATTTTTGGAAAAAGCTGGGCAGAGGCTAAGGAGGAGGTGATTATAAATTGTGACGGATCAATGTATAGTTATTTCTTCGATAATGGTTTTGCAGAAATTACGCTTTCAGAGTCCTTTCTAGTTTACCATACAGTAATGTGTATCAACATCCCTGGGACTCCCAAGTGATATAAATTGCACTTATGAATAGCATCTTGAATAAGTTCAACCACAATAATGGTTGGTACAATATTTCCGATGGTCTAGCACTATATATACATAATAATTATAATCCTATTACATCATGCAAGAATCCATGAAAGTGTATCAATTATGAAGACCCCCGGAGAGCTTAGTTTCGTTTTTCGTTGCATTTATTGAACGTATCAAGGTAGACAAATGAGGTATCACTGCATTTGTATTTGCTCTCTGAACACTTATGTTAATAAATAGGAAATAAAAACACAATACTATTCCATAAAGATGTTTTATTATGGCTGCAAATCCCCACTTTATTTGAATTCTACGTGTCAAGTTTATCACAAGAAATGTCTTAATAATGAAAATCCAATTAGGATACTAACGTGGCAAATAGCAATTGATATAAGTAAGGCCAATGGGGATTATCTCAGACAAGCTAATCCTAATTATGATATGAACGCCAACATCGGCACGCTGGATGTCAAAATTAACCTATCTAATGAGATTATGTACGTAGTATCAAGTTCACGGTGATTGATAATACCCTCAACAATACTGTTGATATAAGTAATGGAATCATCGAATGATTGGAGAGTAATAAATTAGTTTATATTGGAAGTTGGATCAAGTCAGACGTACATTGGTATTATTTTTTCGAAAGCAACTCGTGTATTGAGTTGAGTTTTGGTTTCAAGATAACTCCACGTCTCCATATTGGTATGAAATTGTAAGACAAGAACTATAAGTTCAACGGTGCGTGCTTTATTTTTGATAGTGGTAGAAAGAGAATGGAAGGAGAATAGAGCAAGTAGTATTTCTATAATCAATTGAATCTCCTACTTGTAAAATATTGCCATATGGAAATTCCCAGCAAGTACTATTTCCAGTAAAAATCGAGAATTGCTTCGTTGCATTTTGTCTGGACTTTTTCTGTTTCTTTAATACAAAGAAAAAAACAGATCTTGGAACTTTTATAAAGACATTATTAGCAGCTGATAAAAAAAAATTAATTGTCTCAGCATGAACAATGCTTTTTGTATTTAAGTCCTTGGGAAAAACAATGTTCTAAAAAATAAGTCAATATTCAATGTATACTTGCAATTACTAGTGGATCGCTGTGAATGAATTCATGACTATGTTTGACTTTCCAAACGATCATATCACTTATCCCTTTCAGTTGAAGAGGCTACTGTTTAACACAAAAGATAGGATATTAACAAGAATATTGCCTTTTAATGTAAGAGTCAATTGTCACGAAGGTAAAAAAATGAAATAAAGAATCACATTGTTTGATATATAAGTATATTTTTATTTTTTTTAAATCACACAATAACATAAGACATACATGATGTTGGATTCATTACTTACTATCAGAGTGTTTAACATATTTTCAGGTACAAATAGCGCCTGATATTGATAATTTGTAAACTCCTAGGGATAGCCTTGATAAAATGATAGATTAGTAGAACGAAGTGACATGAATTCGTTAATAATATTACTTGTACAAATGATGGATCAGTAAGTTGCATATTATGACCATATAATTTGATGTTTGATTTATATGAAGTGCACTGAACCATTATTTACCTCCCAAATATCCATGAGGACAGATTCTTAAGGATGCCGAATCCGTTCAGCAAGTACAACTAATAAAATGCCCATGACTGTTGTTACTGCTCCCAACAAAGGATCCAACCAAACCACCACAGATACCTCCAAAGACACAAAACAGTCACTACTAATTCCCCTGTGTAATCTAATTTTTTTATTTCGATTTTCACTTGCCAGTAAAACATCTGATACTAAATTTGTTTTCTATGGAAACGTAAGTACTAAAAAGTACACACATTGTACTGACGATTGGAACCCCTCCCAAAAGATCTTCAGCATGTTAAATAATTGATCAGAAAATTATTTGATCAATAGATAAATTTTCAGGTTCACCCGAGTTTTTCATATTCCCTATTGCTCATTCTCTCTTTCTCTCCCTCCGTCTCTCTTTTTCTATACCTCTCTCCCTCTATCTCTCTCCCCTCTCTCTCTCTCTCTCTCTCTCTCTATATATATATATATATATATATATATATATGCTGTGAAATCTCTCTCTCTCCCTCTCTCTCTCTCTCTCTCTCTATATATATATATATATATATATATATACATATGCTGTAAAATCTCTCTCTCTCTCTACTATATATATATATATATATATATATATATATATATATAGAGAGAGAGAGAGAGAGAGAGAGAGAGAGATTTTACAGCATACAAGTTGAATATCGTATCGACGTAAGTCTGATTTGACAAAAAAAAACATACAAATAGATAGATTGATAGATAGCTAGATAGAGAGAGAGAGAGACAGGGAGAGACAGAGGGAGACAGACAGAGACAGAGAGAGACTGAGAGAGACTGAGAGAAAGATCGATATTATCAAACTGAATTAAATTTGTGCAGCTGCAAGTTGCATAAAATAATTTTGAGTAAATATTTGATTCGACAAAGGAACCCAATAAATAAACGGATAAATTGATAGATAATATTATTTGCCATATTACTGGTGTTGCTGGAAGTTGCAAATTACATCCACGTAAGTAAATGTCTGATCCGACAGAGAAACCCTGCAAATAGATGGATAAATAGATAGATAGATAGATGAATTGATGGATAGATAGATAGATAGATAGATAGATGGATGGATAGATAGATAGATAGATAGATAGATAGATAGATAGATAGATAGATACATACATACATACATACATACATACATACATACATACATACATAGGTAGATAGATATTATTACTTGCCATGCACCTAACGCAGGCAGGAAGTTGTGAATGATATCCACGTAAGTAAATGTCTGCTTTGACAAAGGCCCCCTGCCAGGCTTTATATATCCGAGATCAGATCGTTTTCTGGACGGACAATGAACAAATAGGGGATGTCGGTAGGGCTTAATTTGTATTCACGAAAAAAACAAACTGGGTTTACGGATGAATCTACAAACTTGGTGTACACAGATTGTTGGCAATATGAAGGATTTTTTTATTATGGTTGAACTAATCGGAAGATAAAAAACAGAAAAAAGTGTAATCTCAATAAAAGTATTAATAATAGTTGGAGTATAGGGCTTGAGGAGGAAGAGACAAATATATATATATATATATACATATATATATATATATATATATATATATATATATGTGTGTGTGTGTGTGTGTGTGTGTGTGTGTGTGCGTGTGTGTGTGTGTGTGTGCGTGCATGCGTGCGTGCGTATGTGCATAAAATTTACGCTCAGGCTGAAAAAAATTCAATCGATGAATTTTGTAATTTCAATTTGCACCCAATAAGCAACTGGTCTGTTAAGCTGGGAAACCTTTCGTGCACAAAAGTCCACAAATTTCTTTAAATCTTAAGAAATCAACTTGCACAAAGACTTGCTGCAGTACGGTCAAATTCTATTATATTCCGATTGGAGATGATTACTGTAACTTTTGTATTGTATATATAAAAGAGAATTATAAAAATGTATTTCTGTATATTTTTATTTACTCGTTAGAATGAAATGAGATGTGCATATCTGTACAATACGTTTTCGTTATTATCTAAAACTCATGTTAGCTCAATCAGTGTGTCATGGGTTCAATTCACGATATAGGAACGGGCATTTAGTATATGAATCATATAAAAAGAAGTGTGTATGAATCGTCCCAATAGTTACTTATGGAGCTGAAACATTGAACCTAACATAGAGACAGATCTGCAAATTGAGAACCATGCTAAGTGCACATTATGCTGAGCCTCACATAGAGACCACAAAACAGCACAGTACTTCCGGGGAAAAAGAATCAGGGACATCATAGGATCCATTAAAAATCTCAAATGGCAGTGGGCTGGCTATGTTGTACGAATTGCAGACAACAGATGGACATTGTGACTTATGACATGGATCCCCCAGGATCACATGCAGAACCAAGGCCAACACAATATAAGATGGAGAAGCGTGCAAGACAAATTCAGAAGGTACTGGCTCCGCAACACCCATGATAGAGAAGTTAGACGAACCTGAGGACGGTCTATGTCCAACGACGAACGTTGAAAGACTGATGTTCATTACAGCAACGTTTGTTTTATATATATATAATAAATGGGAAATTATGAAATTGTTTTTTCTTTATAAATGTATTCGATTACTGAAAGGAAATATGCCTGTACATAGATCTATGATGAAAAAGAATTAGCTTCCAATAAGATTTGAACTAGCATCGAGGATAGTGAATTCAAGTATCAGAGGAGACTAGTTTTGCTACTGCTGCTCACTTGACCTGGTGTTGGAAAAACGACAAAATTACAATGAACAAACTGGGCTGCTGTAAGATCAAACCTCACACCCCTTCTATCCCGATTGAAGATAAGTACTCTAATTTCTGTATTGTATGTATAAAAGATAAAAAAAATCGTAAAAAATGTTCTGTTGTTTATTATAACGTATTTTACGACGTATAAAACCTGTTTTTTGTCTTCTAAGTTATGTCTAGGGAGGAGAATGCTGTATCATTGGTTTGCAAATGTTCTTATTTTTTTCCCCGCTGTGCAGATGATGTGAGCAGCCTGTCACTGCCGGGGTTAATATAGATTTGAATATTTAAGAGCATTTGAATAACTCAATAATATATAGGGCTGTGAAGATCTGGGAAAAATAGGGGCGTTTATTTTATTCAGGAAAAAATTTCACTGTATGGAAACAAAATGAAATGCGTCTATTATGCCTTAGAATTCGGTATTTATTCAATAGAATGAAATAAGTCTGTACTTATCTGGAAGATGAATTTTCATTCATATTCATCTATGGTTGTTTTTATTCAGTCAAGGGGACAACTTCCCGGGCAATCGGTTGGTCGTGAGTTAGATACGAGATAGATGTGTGTGCGTTTTAAACATCGGTTTACACCTTTCATCCCGGTGAGGATCATTCTTACAGTAGTTACGGTAGAAAGATCAAGTTAACCCGAACATTTTCACTGGCCTCATAAAGAGAACAAGATCCCATGTGGCCCAGTGGTTAACGACATAAGGCGAGTTATATCTCTGATGAGGCAGCGTGTGTTCACTTCGAACAAATGCCCTTGGGAGAGGTGTGAATACATCCTTTCTCTGACATAGGGGCAAAATGATGCAAAGTCTGGTGCAGATCGAGTAGGTAGTTATTTGATATCTGCAGTCAAAAAAGACCGATGAAGGTCAAGGGTTCTACCCACTTAATACATGAAGACGATGATGGTGATGATGGTCAGTTCATAGTATGAATTGGAGAACATCTGACAGGAAAGGGGTAGAGCTGAACTGGAGTTAAAAGAGGGATGAGTGGAAATAGGGAGGAAGAATATGATTATACAGAAAAATGATGAAAAGAGGGGTGATAAAAATGTAAGTTACAAAGGGCAGGCATCGAACGTATTCATATTTGAACAAAAATATGACCAAAGCACTTTCCACCATGTGAAAGATTTTAACATAGAAGCACATATCCAGCCAAAGTGGTTTGGAGAGAGGTTTGGACCACTGAATGGCAGTGGTAAGCCGTCAGAGATGAATGGAATAACACTGCAGCAGCAAACTGTGAACAATTAAGGGACAACTTCACCTAACAGCTCATTTTCTGAAGAAAAAACGAGGGGAAAATTATCCCATACAAAAACATACTCGGCTCTCAAACACTGCATGCACTGTTATATAGAATTGTCGAATATTTTGACAAGAATTGTTACAATGATTGCAACAACTTTGATGAAAAAAATCTATTTAGGGGGAAAATTCATATCCAGCTATCTATCTATCTATCTATCTATCTATCTATCTATCTATCTATCTATATATATATATATATATATATATATATATATATATATATATATATATATATATATATATATATATATATCGAAATATATATATATATTCAAGTAAACCTGTAGCAATCAACTTAATTACGATGAAGACAGAAAGGAGAAATGAGAAACACAGAGTAGACATGGAATGAAATGTGAAAATAAACTGAGACTTTTTTTTAATGGAAGGAGAAGAAATCAGGAAAATTAACGAATGAATGAGTAAGACACTGTATGAAAAAAGAATGAATTCAGAAGAAAAAAATCAAAATAATCGGCCTTCCATTTCGAAACGAGATGCTGTTAATGAGAAGGAATAGAGAACTGAGAGAAAAAAATTGATTCAGAAGGTATAAATGAAGGAAAAAAAGGGTCGAATGAAAGGAAGGAAAAGGAGAAATAACAGGGACTAAAAGCAGATTGGTTATAGAAAGAAGTAATAAAGCGAGAAAAAAAGGGAGATAACTGCAGACAAAAGGTTATTGTAATCGCCATGTCGGAAAAAGATGGTGATATCGTGGAAAAAAGTAAGAGGCGAAAAAAGATATCGACACAGGAGGTAAAATAGAGCTAAAATAATATGGATGGTGGGAAGCATCCTTATTCATAACAATAAACTAGCAACAATAGCCAGAAGACCAAAAATAACACCAATTAGATGAATGGAGAAATACATTGTGTTCGAAAACGCTATTCTGTATATCTATATAAGCAATACAAAACTGTAATAGCTGAATGAGTTAATAATCACGTTTTCTTTTCTTTACTTATCATTCGATTGTCCGATACGAGACGAAAATAGTTGCATCTATATTTTCGAATAATTTGCTTTGGCTTGTAGGATCGGGTAATTTACATCTGTCATCCGCTTCAATGGTGTAACGGATAGCACGTATGTCTCACACGCTGAGAGATCTATGGGTTCGATTCGAGTGAAGAGCATGGGTAACTCGTCTATAGGATAAATTTACTTACAGCTTATTTAGTACCCTTACCAGAATGAAAGCAAGCATGACTTTAACTGTGGTAGGTAATTGACAATAGGCCTTTATTCCTGCTGCAGTACATCACTGGTAGAAAAAAGGCAGAAGTATATGTATTCACCCCTGTCTGGTCGCTTTCCCTGACCGTTAATCTCTCCATACGATATCACTAAAAGTTCTCGATGATTCACGGTTGAATTATCTGGATGAACAGGCGATGGCTTACAGAGAATTTATCAGATTTTGAATCTGCTTTTGATGAAGATATATTCATTATTCGGCAGGACACCAACGTTCGATAGGAGGAGTAGATTAGAATTTAAAGGTGATATGATTTTATGACCAATTCAAATTACATCATTCAGAGAATTTTTTTTTTTTTATTCCTATGATACTTTTAAAATTCGGAGTTGAAACCGATCTGATGACATTTTTTTTCTTTCAGGAAATGAAATTACATCATCCCAAGAACAAAAAAAAAACAATATCCGATGGTGTCATAAAAATTTGAGAAAACAAAACGATCTGATCAGATATCTTTTCTTTAGGAAGCCGCTTTTTTATCTGACCTTTTATTAAATGGGAATCTTCAGAGCCTATCAAAGTGAAAAGATGTAAGTAAAAGACTTATTGCATTGTTATAATCACAGGTGGAATGTAAACATATCGTAAGGCAACCGTTTTTCTTCATTTATACTGGTTTAGTATTCTTCTTTTCTGAAGACGTGGCTTGCACTTCTCCCCTACTTTTCTTTCTATTGATAATACAAGCCTTTATCATTCGAAGGTGACACGTCGATTATAATCCAGTTACTCCAATCTTTTCTCTTGAAGGTCTACAAACAATGCACCCTCCTAAATAGTCACTAATCAAGCTGACACTTTGAACTATACCCAAGTAGTGACCCTCAAGCTGAGAAATATGCAACGTACACTAGAGAGAATCACACGTCACATGAAAAGATTGCGAGACAGCACAGTATATTATAAAAATGACAAGAGTCGGCCATATCATTGAAATCATTAAAAAAAACTCAAATGAACAAGGGATTGACATGTTGAAAAAATGGCGGATAACTGCAGGACATCCGAACAACGTGGACCCTAAGAGATCATAACCAAAAACGGGGATGGCAACATATGAAATGGCATGACGAACTCCACTAGTTCTGAGAGTAATGACCTGCGATGCTAATGATAGACAGTTATGGTGAATTTGGGAGAAGACCTTAAAAAGATGATAATGGTGAAAGCGTTTATTTAGATTAAAGTTTCCCCCTCTGTGCGTTATCGATAATCTCTTGGTGTGTCTTGTAATTTCCCTATTCAGTCAAATATAATGTGATCTCGAAAATAATGCTCCCTCGGTTCTTTTAGTTGGAAATCTGTAATAATTACATGCCGTAACTGGGTTTTCATCTGACTTTGTGACAGATGAGCTCGAAAAGAAAACATCTTTTACATACGAAGCTACGACTGCGATGGAAAACTATACGCTTTACTTAGTTTGAATCATCAGCAGCTGTCATAGTTGACAACAGAAATCATTTCATAAATGATAAACTCAATTGAAATAAAGCCGGTGTCGATCTGCTCAGATAAGTAAGTTATAATACTTGTATATATGTTATTATTTTTAACACTCGAGAGAAATCCTACTTCCCAGTTTCGAGCCCGATTTCTTCATATTAAATTTCTTGCATTGTATGCGAGTAAATATGTTACGCAGAATAGGTTCATTTTTAACAAATATTATTATACAATCTTTTTCACTGGAAGCATCATTTCAGATCCGATATAAGAATAGGCAAAAGGAAACTTGACTAATGTGTTGGATTAATTTCCGAAGGCCAGTCACTTATGTAAATGGTTTGGAAAGCTTTGCTTTAGATCCAAGTGTCCTAGTTGTATATTTCCACAGGTGTTCTCTCGTAGCTGTTGAATATTTACTGAAGATTGGTTTTGCCAACTCGTAGCCCCTGATTTCTTTATAGTAACCCTCAGAAGATTCAACTTGCTCAGTAAGCCTCCGTTTAGCATATTCCTATTGCACTAAAAGCGGGTGTTTTGCTTTTCATAGCTCCAGAGGTTGCAGGGGCTAAGGCTGTGGTTTCCAAATTTGGACCCACTGACCACTAGGGGTCCATTAAACAATACTCAGTGGGCTGTAGCAGCGCCCCTTCGGAACCAAATATTGTGAATCTTGTAGTAGAGAAATACTATCATCAATTGCATTTTTATTAAAAAAAACATCATTATTGAACACAAGCCTGTACCATATATGAACTTTCGAATGAATGTAATCAATTTTAGATGAATAAAGATTGCTTCCTTAAAGTAGATCATTGTACAATGGCGATTTTTAGAGCGTGGAGAACCTCTTATTACATCCACCTTGTGTCACACTCTGTCCTTTTGGAAAGGCTTGGTTTATAAATACAAACTTTCGCTTTGTAAAGCTTCACGTTGGAACTTGCTTTAGCAAGTCGTCAGCCTAGTGCTACGAAAGAGATGATTCATCTTACAATAGTGTATTATCATCATTTTGTTAAGTTATCAAACTTGAGGTCCAGAAAATAGACTGGTTGAACCAAATTCAGTTTCTGACTGAGACCGAAACTGGTCTTGATGCCCTTGGGAAATGCATGGATCTGTCTATTCTTCTCCAGCAACGGGAAGAACAAAGTGTAGTGAAGTGATTGACAGGACATCTGATGCTTGTCTTCTCAAAGTCAATTCCACACACTGCTAACCTCGGAGAACTATCCAAGATAGAGAAATGTGATATGTGAAGCAGCTGATGATGTAGCCTGCACAAGGACACTATTTACAATACTTTACATTGCCAAACAATACTAGAATACGTGAAGTATGTTCATAAAAGGCACCACACTGAGAGCGTAGATACGAACCCACTCGATGTTGCGAGGTTTTATATGTAGGTCCATGCACGTTTGGATTATTAGAATATTCTATTTTGATATATTCAAGTGAAAATAAAACTGTTTTAAACACGTAGTGAAGACTTAGTATTTTCATCATGAAAAAAAAAACCTCCCGGAGTTTACATCGTTGAAAAATTTCTAGGCAGCGAAGAGAGTAATTTTTTTAAAAATCTATAATAGACATTCTTATGAACATTCTTGTTTTGGTAAATAAATAGATGTTTTGTTGTCACCGAACCTGTCCAAAAGAAGGCAAAATGAATCAATATTCCAGTACTTTCAAAAAAAAAAAAAAAAAAGATAGGGGTAATGGGCCTACCCTACCATGCTGGCCCATGATGTGTCAAAATGGAGCGAGGGAGATGGATAAATGTCTTTCCAAGAAGGTATTAGTGAGAAAGAACGCAAACTGTCCTAGCCTTGTCTCGCCGATCCTAATCCCCACACCTTTCACGGCCTGACCACTGAAAATTCTCTCTGCAGGCTTTAGCCACTGAAAATTCACTTAGAAACGTACATTTACTGCATGGGAACCAAGATATCCCGGGCTTCAAATGTGTTGTTATTCCATTTTGCTGAAGTGCTTTCTACTCTGAGATAGGTGGTGATTTCAAGCAAAACATGACATGCTGGCAGAAAATGTGATTAGAACGGTTGAAATATTTCAATTACCATGAATATAAATAAGTTTATATCCCTTTGAGAACATACAAATACCCCCCACACAAACTTTCGCAATAAAAAAGATTAACATTGTATCAACTCATGACATCATCAGTATCACCATCAGCCTTTTAGCGCCTTTCCCCAAGATTCACCGGGCATCTATCATGGGCATCGCAGAGCCAGTACTTTCTGAATTTATCTACCTCATCACGCCATCTCACTTTTTTTCTCAGTTTTGTATATGTTTTCTGGAGATCAAGATTTTGAGTCGTGACGGCTACCACTTGCCTGCCATTCTTGCAACATGTCCAGCCAAATTTCTTTTGAGTTTTCTAACACTTTTATATGATATTTCGGACTCTTGTATCCTCTCTGATATTCGGTGCCGTCGCATGATAGCTCCATATGAGGTTGTGCATGATTCTTTCATATGTACGTTGCATACTTTTCAGTTTGTGGCTCAATCTTTAGGTTGGAGTCCATGTCTCAGCTGCAAAGGTGATTATCGGTAGGATACATTAGTTGTCCACCCTTCTTTTCAGGTCTAGTGGAATTTTCTGATTCTTAAAAATCGAGCCTGGTATACTGAGACCCTGCAAATATAGTGTAATTCTTTGCTTCATCTTTTTTTCTTTTGATGACTTCGTGAAGACTCGCTGTCTCAGGTAGATGTCGTTGTCTACTTTCTCTATCTCTGCTTTTTTTATTCTTATCCTTGTATCTTTGTCCCTGACATGTTTGTTGTATATAACATTTGTTTCCTGAGGTTGGTGTCGAGGCTGACTTCCTTTTTGCTCAATTTAGTTTGCTTAGCATTATTTGGAAATCGTGAAGGTCCTTATCAGAGAGGACAATGTTGTCAGATAATCTAAGGTTACCAAGGTATTCCATGACGATCCTGACTCCTTTCTAAGCACCAGAAGATCATCCCAAAGTAGGCTGTGAAAAGTTTGGATGAGAATATATTACCTTGTCTCTCTTCTTTCTCATCTTGAAAGGACTCAAAGACCTCATGTAGTCTGATGAAATAACAGCTGTGTCGGTGAAAATTGGTGTTTCATAATATTTTGTGGATTTCCACTGAATCGAAAACCTCTTTAAAGTCAACAGCTGCTTTAGCTATTGGCCTAAGAAATAAAGCAGATGAGAAAAAATGACATGCTGGTAGAGAATTCTGAAGAGATGTATCAGGTCGCTGGTGATCCTAATTGTAGGCAGAACCTCCAAATAAATTGCGTATTAATAAGAAACACAATTAGGTACCGATTATAAAGTAATGTTTAAAAGCTAATATAGCCATCCATCTTCATCCGGGGTGCTTCAACATTGTGACTGTGCACCAGGTTAATCTAACCAGGAGATATATTTCAAGTGCCCAACCACTGGAGAATGGAAAGTAGTAGTTATATTTTCAGGCTTTTGCGTATTTTGATGAGGTTGATCTTAACAGTGTGTCTTTTTTTCTGCACCTACAATATAAATCTCAACCTTGGAAATATCTTATTCAGGACTCTTCCGTAGTTTGGGGTTCAGTGGGTTTACAGTTGCGATATTTCAGTTTTTTCTGAGCGCTTTCCTACATAGCAGGTTAGTGCAATCTTTACATCCAGTATCTGATACAGAGCGTTCGCTGCTATCTTTTCATAGGGATTGGATATATTTCAGGGGAAGGGCACAAAAATATATTAGGATTAGCTTTGTGACATCCCCTAACCAGAAACAATGATACTTTACATTTTTCATGTTGAAGCATCAACTTGGGGTCGTATAAAACTATTGTACTACGCAATTATTATTCACTGACTAATGTTTAAACTTTCAAACCCTTTTGACCGACCCTTTTGAGCGAATACCTTGTCTGCATCCGAAGTGGGTGCCAATGATTGTTGCCCTATAGTAGACCTAGCCAAGCATTGTAAAAATCCATTGCATAAATTTCTAGAGTTGGGGCTACAAAAAGAAGTTGTGTTACAATTTTATTACAGTTGCCAAATCAAACTACTGTTGTGTATCAAATTGAAAACTATGCTAGCTTTTGGTGGTGTCGTTTTATTGAAGGCAGTGCGTATTGTTGTGGAGCTGAGTTGCTGGTGTGTATCGAAAGTTTGGAGGCACTTTCCGATTTTCTATGGTTGAGGAATCGCTGGGATATGTCTTCTACAGGAGATGCATCCTATCCACTAAAACATTTTCAGTAGGGAAATGCTAGAGAAATGGGTATAACTAAGATATTGATTGAGGACAAAAGACGCTGAGCACAGCGGGTGTAATTCTGCCGTGTACTCCTGCTGGAACATCAAATGAAACACGATTTATATGATATATAATTTCATTCTGTGTGTCAAGCGAGAGACACCTCATTTCAATATCCGAAATAATACTGGTTCGAAAAGGATGGTCTCTGAGGACAAGATAATTGATAAGTATTTTTCATTGTATACGTGTGTGTGCGTTTGCCTTGTACTGAATCATTTTTTCCTAAGTTGTACGCAGAATTGTTGTATCTTTTCTAGAAAAAAAAAAAGAATCTTGATCGAAATACATATAGATTCACTTGTTCGCGCGTGGGAATTTCTGCTATCAATCTATTTTTGATAGGTATATACATATGATCGAATAAGATAATATTGAAGAGACAGAATATATAGTTACATATGGACAAAAATATGATATGGACAAGAAAATGAGATGAATATGGAAAGAATGAAGTAGATAGATGAATAAGAACAAAATTACACACACACACACACACACATATATATATATGTACACACATATATATATATATATATATATATATATATGTATATATACACATATATATATATATACATATATATATATATATGTATATATCTTTCTATGTCTATTCGTATCGATGTATGTTCAAATCTACGTGACACGTTATGTTAACATATGAGCATAGTTTGATATATATATATATATATATATATATATATATATATATATATATATATATATATATATATATATATATATATATATATATATATATATATATAGACAGAGAGAGAGAGATATGAACATAATGTGTCACGTAGATTTAAACATACATCGATATGAATAGACATAGAAAGATTGAAAAGATAAATAAAAATGTAGTTTTTGTCATGATGTTATTACAGGTTACACGCGGAGCTTATAGGCATCAGCGTGATAAGGGTCCTATGAGAAGTTACAGAAAGCGTAATCTCGTTTAGGGCATATTTTTCGACTCAAAAATGAGATAAACTTCTTTGTTTCTAAATTATACATGGCCGTATATGACCCAAACTGATATTGACGTACCAGAAAGCCAATCATGTTGCTGCTCAAATTTTCTCCAGACATAATCAAATTTAGTTTCCCCATAATTGAATTTGTCTTTACAGTGATACGCTAGCCAGGAAGAAATTGTTTCTTCTTCTCCCCTACCACGTGATATCTAACGACCAATCAAATCGATGGGACGTGACGCACGAGACACTATGTTTTTTATCGTCTGTCATGTCATCAAAACAGAGACAAGGGGCGGGGTCTCTAGGTTCGTGCCTTTTTTTTTTTTTTTTCGTTTGGTCGAGAGAGTGAAGTGTCGTCTGCCAGGCTGGCTTGATCGTCACAGAAATGAGACGTACGTAACGGCACGTAGATTTTGAATTCCTGTCTTTAGTGCCGAGCCGACTGAAAATTGGCTGTTTCAAACATCTACAAGGTAATTACTTCGGTAGTATCATCTCTGAATACAACGCCCTAGTAAACGCTATAGGTAAAATATGGGTCGACACTCGATAAAAGTCTTTCAATGTTTTTCTACTTTGAAAAATCGATAATTTTTGCATTTATATATTCACTAAACTAAGCTTGATATGACACAAAGCCAAAATTGTATTCTGCCCTGTTATATCGTCATTGCGATTTTCAACGAGACAGGCTTCCTAACTATAGCTGATTACTTTCTAATATTTTGCTATGATATTTGGGAGGGTTTAGAGATACAGATACTTATATTATCTGAATATGTTCACAACCACACGACATACATATGCGTCTAGTGACGTATTGAATATTGTCTCTAACGCTCACGCGTGATCAGTCAACGTTTTTTTCTTTTCAGACGATATGAATAGATACGTCAAATCTCTAGACTAAGTACCTATCTTTGTCTCTTGGGAATGAGCAGAAATTGTACTTATATTGTTCCACTGAATGATACGCTTCTCAAACTAGCAATGAACGTGCTAAGAAGATAGATGTGATTCATAGATAATCATTAAATGATCATCTTTTATATTCATAACAACAGGTCTTTTTTTTTGTCTTACACTAGCCCCATAGATTAATCTGGCCTCCCTATCATGAATGTCGCAGGGCTGATACTTCCTGAACTTGTTTAGTTCGTCAGGCCATCTTAAATTTTTACAGCCACGGTTCTGCATATAACACACTGAAATCCATGCTGTGAGTCTTGATGTGAATCAGTTGTCTGACATTCTTGCAACATGACCAGCCAATTGTCATTTGAGTTTTCTAATCGATTCTCTGATATCTCTTACTCCTATTACTACTTTCATATTATGTGCTATCTAGTAATCACTTCATTTGAGGTTCAGCATGGTTATCTCCCATATATGTTGCGTGCAGATTGAGTGCCAATATTTTGGTTATATTTCATGTTTTAGCTCCATACGTGACTATCGGGAGGGTGCATCGGTTGCTCACTAATGTGACGTTCTTGCTTTTGAAGATTGAGCCTGGTCTAGCGGAAAATTACCAAAGTAGAGTGATTCTCAGCCTGATATTTTCTTGTGACAGTTTTTTTTTTTAGATTCGTCGTCCTTGGTAGATGTAGTGGTCTACTTTCGGCAGCTCTGTGTTTTTTATTTTGATTTTTCAGTTTTTTTCTCCAAGGTAGTTGTTCTACACAACGTTTGCTTCGTGGAATCTCATGTGAAAAACAACTTTTGACTTTTTTTTTTCTCAATCAGTTAATCTAGCATTTTTTGAGATAGTGGAGATTTTCAGTTCCCCTCCTCAAAAAAACCCCAGACTTTGACACGAGAGAAGACTTGGTAACTCTTTCACACACCAAGTAAGACATCTTCAAATGGGAAGTCTTCTTAACCCTTTATGGACTAATGTTGCTCCGTGGTACATCATATTTCATCGATTTGTTTGTGACCAACAAATTTGTATTGTTCAATAAGAGTTACTTCTTATGTTCCTTCATCGTTCAATGTTACTTGTATTTATATGGCGTCCAACCATTAAACACTAATAAACAGTGATTCTTTCTCTATCCTTACGTCCATACTTCAGAGAGATTCTAAACGTGGTGGTAGTAGTAGTAGTAGTAGTAGTAGTAGTAGTAGTAGTAGTAGTAGTGATGGTGCTGGTGGTAGCAGTAGTAGTACTAATAGTGGTAGCAGTAGTGTTAACTTTACTAACAGTTGTGGTACCAAGCATTGATTCTTCCTCTCTCCTTGCGTCCATAGTTCAGAGAAATTCAAAACGTAGTAGTAGTAGTAGTAGTAGTAGTAGTAGTAGTAGTAGTAGTAGTAGTAGTGGTGGTTGTGGTAGCAGTGGTATTACTGGTAGTAGTAGCAGTAGCAGTAGTAGTAACTTCACAAATAGTTCTAGTACTAGCAAGTGGAAAAAAGAGTAGGAAGAAAAGGGAGATATGGATAGTTCATCCGAGAGTTTTGGACTGGTTTTCATATTAATCCTACATGATACAACTGAGAGAATTAATAATTACCATAACTAATTACCTTCCTAGCGGCAAAAAGAAAAAGGAAAAAGAATAAAGAAATATATGCTATCTTGTGATATCTCAATGTGAGGTTCAGCACGATTTTCCCCGAGGAGGAGAAAGTGGAAGTTAAATAATGAATACCTAAATGCCTGAAATAAGTTTCATATCAATCAATCATGATGCAGCTGATAAAAATAAAACATTCAACGTAATCAGGGCTGACTGACCGGGAGGTGTCTTACACAGATGCAATATTGCATCTAAACAATATAATTACCAAAATATTTCATAAGTCAGGACATAAAGGTTTATCGAGAGAACGTGCGTAATTTCTTGAAAAAAGAAAAAAAGATTCAATCTACTCCTGATCCTATTAGATAAGAAAAATGGCTAAATCTATCGAAGTTTTCTTCTGTCACCTAATGAAGCTGGCCACTGAAAACTCTAATCATCATGGAAAAAATTCCTGAAATGATGATTAAGAATGGCAATGAAAAAGAAAAGCCACAAACTTCGTGACATTATTAGATTGAGAAATAACAAGTTTTATTCCGTGGATAAAAAAAAACAACAAGTCAAATAAGTCTGCCGTTAATTCTTCAGTAAAAATACACGTCAGAACAAACCAAACCTGAGACGATGTTTGCAATTAGTTTAAAGTTTATTTCAGTTCAATTTGTTTCCAGTAGAAGCAGTGAACGTCCAGAGGAGGGTATGCGTGTCGTGGGGCGTGATTGGTTGAATCATTAACAATGGCCATCTGTCACTACGAAATAAAAGAAAATAAGTAATCAAAGGAGAACACAAAAGAGAGAGCGACAATTGAATGTAATTATTCGAATTATCCCGGCCAAATGGAAGGAATAATACGAAGTAAATAAAAGGCAATGTCAATAAACAATACGATCTGAGGTTTTGAGCAAAATATAAGGTCGGAAAAAGCTTTTAAAAGTTCATGTACAAGAGGGGAATTGGATGCAAACAACAATAATGGGTTTTCTAGTATATGTTTGTTCATATATTCTTTTTATTTTACATCTGAAACACTATTCTATTATAGAGTCTTACTCAGCATATGACGATATCATTACGTCTTATTATACATGATATTTCCTACTTTTTTTTTTTATAGAAAATATATTTGACTCACCCATTGGGATCAAACTCATAATGCAAGAGAATGATCTGCGTGATTAACTAATTACCACTCAAGGGAATGTGTCCATTATTCAATATTATATGAATTATTCATGAATATACACATATATATATATATATATATATATATATATATATATATATATATATACACACACACACATCGGATAGTGTTCTGAATGAGATGACCAATTCATAAATACTCGGTCGGGTTATGTATCCATTTCCTGATAATATAATTGTCTGTGCAAGGAACAATAAATGCGATACGGACAGTGAATGAACAAAATGAAGAGGGTCGGGAAAGAGCAGTTCTTTGGGCATCTGCCTCTCCGTCAGGCTGTTCAACTTAACTGTTGAGAGTGATACTATGTCGATGCTTTTTGGCTGCTGCAACCCTATCTATAATATTGTTTATTCTATTTACGCTGTCCAGACCGAGTGAATAAATTTCTGTGTGAAAACAGGAAGTTATTACAGAAAGAATTTCGAATGATATAACGTATCTTAATTATTCTGTTAGGTCATATGTATTAATTTCCAAATAATATATATATATATATATATATATATATATATATATATATATATATATATGCTCCTCAATTCAGCGTTGAGCACTCTTTAAGTGAAGTTACTCATCCATTGTGAAATTATGCAATGCTCTTCCATAGGAATGGAACACTCTGGTGGATAGGGAATTCCTGTCTAAATAAATATATCGCTTAAATTCAGCCTTACTGACTGTCCAGTTCCTGAGTCCAGTACTGGATGGGATAATAGAAAGTCTATAGCCACACTGAAGAGATATAATACAGCGAACCAGCTGTCCGTGGATGACACAATAATATATATATATATATATATATATATATATATATATATGTGTGTGTGTGTGTGTGTGTGTGTGTGTGCGTGTGTGTGCGTGCACGCATGTGCATGTGTATAAAATGAATATAATTATGTTGGATGATAATCATTGGAGATTTTATAAGTATTCATTTATGCTCGTAAACCACTCGTTCATATTGGCGAAAATTAGGCCGCACAAACTTTTTGATTGAGGATCGGTTGTTTTTACACACGTTCAACTAGATGTAATAGTTTGCTGAAACCACCCTACCCCCAAGAACATTTTGACTGCATAACTGGGATCAGATGGTCTTCGTTGAGTTGACCATTACATTTGAGATTGCGACATGAGTCCCAAGTATTTTAGAGCAGCTGGTCGGTTTCCCTTTAGATAATGCTGCAGATGTAGTAGTCCAGGATCTTCAAATTACGAGAGCTAGGAGACCATATGTTATGCTCTACATGATCATGAAATCTCAACCAGCCACACCTGGATCGTGTTCGCCATATTGAACGGAGCAGAACCCTACTGAAACATCCATGGCCACGACTTGATCCAGGACTTGATCACCATGTCCAACACTTTGTTTGGTTGTTATTGGCGTTGTCCTGGACCTATTGGACGGACACAGCCATCCTAAAGACGCCTGATCACTGAGAATATATTTTTCTGTTGGCTACAGATGATTCATCCTCACTAGAGGCTTCCAGCTCATCCTTAACCTTAAACACGAGGGACTTGCCCAAGTTCAAGCAGCTTCCGATCGAGGAGCCGCTTTGGTTAGAACCAAGGGCCATGAAAATAGCCTCCCTTTTTACATCCTCTGTCAGCGAGGAAGCTGCCATTTTAATTTTGTTGGGACGTTTGAAAAAGAAACGAGAAATTTGTATATTATATATAGACAGGGAATACCTTTTCAGCTTTCTTTTTTGCACTGTCATTTGGGCCCTCGCGTTGATGGTGACTGTTTGTTTCAATGGTAAGAGTGACGCCATGCCAAGGCAGTTACCATATTGTTTGTAGGTTTGATTCTTCCAGCATCTCCATTTTCTTAAATTGTTTATTCTTTTTACGTTGTTTTGTTCAAGGTATCCAGTAACTGTATAACGACAGGAGATAATTTCAAATAAGAGTTTTTATGTATTATAACGCAATTTATAATCATTCTGTCGGGTCATATTTATCCATTTCTCAATATATATATATATATATATATATATATATATATATAGAGAGAGAGAGAGATAAATAGATGGATAGATAAATAGATGGATAGATAGATAGACACGGACACACAAACACACACAGAGGAAGATATACGTAGAGAGAGAGATATCCAAAGATTTAAACACTAATTTTATGAAGAAAAAACTTTTTTTACATTTACATCAAATTTATGGCATTACAATCAATTATTTCCTAATGTCTGTTAATGCAATTTACGTAATTTTTTCAGTAGGTTTCATGTTTCACACAGAGCTAGAGATTATGGTACTATATGTGAATTTGTTTTAGTTTGGATCATTGATTGATTACCAAGTAACCGTTTCAAGAATGAAAAAAAGTCATATATATATATACATATATATATATAAATAAGAATTACAAGGAGGATTATCCAGATGAAGGTCAGCATTCTTTGTCTGATGCACTCATTAATAGCCGACAGTTTGTTTAGCTTGTGAAATACTATATATATGTATATATTGAAGAAAAAAACTATCAAATTGCCAAGCCTTTTCTGTATGTCACTGGACATTCCATGCACCTGTCCAAATTATCCATTGAGGAAATAAAGAGCATTATTCAGCAATATCCTTCTTTCTCAGAGGTACCAAACTCGAGACTTAATTAATTTTTTAAAATTTTGTTTGATCCTGTAACCATAGTTTGAGACATGAGTAAATTTACCGACACTCAAGCAGACACAACCCTGTATGAAATATCTGTAAACGGACCATTTTTATCCAATGTCATCATTATCAAGATAATTTACCAGGAACAAATTGCTTGGTCTTCATTTTACTCCCTAATGCAGAGCAAAAGAACGGGCTTGTTTGTATAAATCCATAGAGAAGTGAGCGTTGCCCAAAGATTGAATGCTCATCCACCTTGGAAGTGGCCTCATACACGTACTTGGCCCGTATTGGATATGCCAAACATCTAGCTCCTAATAAATTCTCTCTATAATTATCACTATCACACACACACACCATCACACACACACGGGCGTAAAAGCTGACTTTTCAAAACATTCAGCATTTTTGTCATTATCCTCTGAAAGTGATACCGTGATGGGTACGATGTTGCCTTGTGTTGTCTAAATATTGGACTAAACTTGAATTAACACTTTACTTCTGGGATCGACTTAAAAACCGGCATAAATAATATATATTCTTACATGTATTTCCCAAGGCTACTATAAACTTTTCTTCCAAACATCTTTAATTTTCCTTTTCACTCACTTTCGTCAACGAATCTTCACATTCACGTCTTTGTTTCTCTCTGTATTCTTCTTTGATGAACCAACCCAAACTGGTGTCTTCGCGGAAGGATATATTGATAACTGGACGTTTTAGTTTATTGCCCGGGCCTTCTCTTCAAATAGTTAACATTTGTAATGTATACGCTCATAAATTGCTATGTCATGTGAATGAACCAATGTTTGCATTTCAGTTTTTCTCACGAGAACAGAGATACCCAATATCCCTGAAGGCATTGTCAAGTACCATCAAAAATTTACTGTAATCAACAAAAAGATATGCGATATAAAGCGCTCTCCTGATCAGCACAATCATCGTTTTTTATTTGTTTGTTTATCGTCGTTGTTTTTTTTTGTTTTATTTTGTTTTTGTTTTTTTTGTTTTTTCGTTGTTTTTTTGTTTAAACGATATTCATTTCCTTTGGGGATGGGGACACAAAATGCTCCATCTCAAATTCCACGAAGTCCCATCCCTGGGCAGTACCCTTCCTTTGCACTAAATAGTGTAGCGTTAGCGATCATTCCTGATGACTGGCTATTTTAAAAGGTAAGTGCTAAGGAAAGTGGACAATTTCTGGTACAAACCATGTGTAGGCAAGTTGGTTTTCACATCTAACTGGACTCGTGCCAAATTCTACTCTTGTTAGGAGCCATGAATTCCTTGACTATCGCCACTTGATACATTAGAATCAACGTATATTCACGAAAATTAATCATCACTGAATTTCTATCCTTTTTCAGTTATAATATTGAGATCTATTCACACACTTTTTCCTGTCTTCACGGTATTCATAATTTTTTTGTTGTATTTTTCTCCATTGTATTTATATACGTCTTCGTATTCAGATATTTTTTTTTTTTGCATACTTCTTTTTGTTCATATATTTCTTCATATACAACTTCGTATACTTATACTTTTGCAATTTCGTTATTATTCAATCTTTCGTTTTTCTTTTTCCTGTCTCATCATTATGTTTATTCTTAGATTGTCATTCTTTTATCATCAATTTCGGTAAGTGTTTCTTCTTTTTTTCCATCGTATCCATCTTCATTCTTGTTTCTCTCCTTTTTTTGTATCCTGTTTTCTTCTTCTTCATCTTCATTTTTATTCTTTCATGGTTCTTACTAACGTTCATTCTTGATAAGAAATATTTTTCTCTCTTAATTCTCTCTCTCTCTCTCCCTCTCTTGCCTATGATTCTACTTCATGCTCCTCCTTCTATTTTGTTCGTGTCCTTCCTTCTCTTGCTCTGCCCCTTCATCTTTTCACCCCCAATTCCTTCTTTTAATTCTGTCTTCCTCCTTTTCTTTCTGATTTCTTTCTTTTCTCCTCTAATCGTTTCTCCTTCTCCTTATCTTTCCTATTCCTCTCTGTTTCTCTTCATTCTTTTCTCTCATTTTATTCTTCCCATTTTCTTCTGCATTTTTCTTCTTCACCTTTATCTACTCCTTTTCTGTCTCTTCTCTTTCTCCCTGACACCCTCTTCTTATCTTCTTATTCTATCGGTCGTTTTCTCCCAAGGTGTATTTTTCTATTCTCTCAGATTTTTCATCTTCGATTTCTCTTTCATCCTGATTGTCGTGCCTGACTCCTTTTTTTTTTTGTTGTTTTATCTACATCAGCTTTTGTTTTTGTCTTTTGATTCGAGATATTCTATTTCGTTTTCCACTGTTTTGGCAAGCAACTCTCTTTTGCACTTTAACAGAGATCCACTTATAAACTGTTTGGCAAAATTGAGCCAAAGATGAAAATTACTGGTACAAAATGGAGACTATCCATCGTAGCTTTTTGACAGTGTCGTCTACCTGATAAATGGCCGACAAAATTGTGCACTTTCGAGTCAGCTGCTGATGTAATGTGATATTGGAACACAAGAATTTGAGGCGATATTACAAAATGGTGGATATATTGATAGGAAATGAATACAGAAACAAAAGAAGAATGAATCAAGGAAGAAAGAATTAAGAAAGGAAGAGAGAAATAAAGAAATAAAGAAATCTGTTTTTATCAAATGAAAGGAGTAAACTAGTTATGAGCTTTTACGAAGAAACATGGAGAGCAGAAGGAAGTAACGCGCAGATTTTGTTCTGCAGCGGCCGTCTTATCAGCGGCATGTAACCTCTTTGAATGTGTTCTACACCCAAGCCTATCGTACCCTAGACCCCTGACATACTATGATCACAATCATTTGGGAATCGGGGAACGTTGTAAAGATATTCTTATATTGTTTATTAACTTCACGGAACACTTTCTTGGGACTGCTGTGCGCTCGAAAGATTTAGTAAACCTGAAATATAATTCATTCATTCTTTTAGATTTTGTTAAAAGAAAACCCAAAACTGCGTCACTTTCTTCGCCCGTTAATTTATCCATAGCTGGTTGGGGAGAAATATGGATTGACATCTTTCCCAGTGACATATGTGCAATGTGAATGCAGATTCCTTTTTCCCTCCTGTCAACCACTTGGCCATCGGCACTTCCCTGAACCTTACACCTGTTTGTATCTCAACTAAATTTTACCCACAAAATAAATCTTTGACGTTTTCTAAATTTCTCTGTAGTAACTTTTTTTTCGGAAGAGAAACTTTAAGTATGGCGAATATCTGCTTCTTTGTCCTTATAAACTGCATGATGAAGATAAATATGCTGATGTCCTATGGTGACCCATATCAGTCAATTCAAGGTTGGGTCAATTTTGTCATTTTCAAAAACAGTTGAATTAGGCATCTTCAAATGTAACAACAACGGTTGGATCTTTAACAACGGAAATGAAACGAAAGAAAATGGAGGAATATAACAAATAATGACAATCGTGGAAATAAGTCCATATTACACGGTTATTGGCTCCATTTCTTTTGGAAATTTCACGATGTAATGCTCAATCTATGTGTTATTTGAGAATAATTCATTTAGGCGCATTGGCAAGAAGGGAAATCATGTGAGAAACAAAATATTTTTTTAGATGCTTTTTCCATCATCAGGCTATGGACTTATTGGATACCTTCACGTATTAGGATGTTTCCTTCTCCCGTCGTAATTTTATATAACAATCAATTCTTGGGGCTAGTAAAATCTCTTCTGTCTTTTACGCATTTATTTCGCAGAAAACTTCATCATACAATTCGTGAACAACTTTCTTTTGAGTTAATGGATATCAGGAATTAACATCCAAGGACCGAATAAATATCGAGAGAAACGTCACATAACTACGCATGCTCAGTCAATTGCATCCGTCTGTATAGTGTCCTCTCTCGGCTGGGCAATGTTTGCACTCTCCCTGATGTTGTACGTGACTGGCACCCATGTTGCGTCCAGTAAGGTAGCCAAAAGAGAGAAAGAGAAGACGGCGAGTCTAGTTTGTCAGTTTGTTAATTAGAAAACTCAGTCATCTCAGCCAAGTTGACAGTTATCCGCATTGGACTCACGAATACAAATGAAGAGGCACGCACAAATTCAATTCCAGGGGCGCTCGAAAACATCACTTGTTTTACTTCACGTAATGACAGATAAACCGGCGCACACGACAGACAGACAGACGGATACACACACACACACACACACGCACACATACCGACACACCCACCCACACACACACACACACACACACACACACACACACACATACACACAAATAAATGCATATATAAACACATTTTCTCCAGATTGGACGGAGAGACGAAATGGAATACGTAGATATTCGCATATATGCATTACGTATATTCATATGTATGGATTGATGTATTTATGTCCATGTAGGCGTGTAATATATAGTTATTTATATGTGTGTGTGCGTGTGCGTATGCGTGTGTGTGTGTGCATGTATGTATATATATGTGTTTGTGTATGTATGCAGTTTAGACTAGCTTTATTTGGTTGTTTTTAACTATTATGTATATGAATGAAGTTATGGTTCTGTTCAGCATTATAGTTTCAAATGTTTTTGCAATGGCAAAACTTTAGAATTCGAGAGAAACAGGAGTTTGCTTCAGATAGAGCCAGAATTTGCAGACACAAAAAACTGGCAAATAAATAGCACAGCGCCGTTTTCAGAATTTTCCAATACACGTGTCTGTTATGCTAGTACTATTTTGTTGTTTCTCTAAGCTCCGATAAAAAATGTTTCTTTTCTATTGACAAATGAAAGAAACGTTAAAATATGCTGGAAAAGTAACGAATTCGGACTGCTCACAACCACAAAAGAACTAAATCTAACACTGGAATAGTGTTGGAAGATGGATGTTGATTGTTGAATGGATTTTAAATCCCTTTTTTTTTTTTTGTGAAAATAGTCTTAATGAGTTGTCCTCTGCAACAAAGTTGCAATAACGAGAGCTTATTTACCCCCAGGATAGCCCAATGGCAATCGTTAACTTTCTGACCGTACAAATTGGATCATAACATTATGACGCATTTGACTGAACATTGAAGCTAAAGATAGGAAACTCAGGGCTTGAAAAAAAGCTCTATTCTAAGGTATTGAAGTTTTTCAAGAATTGATTCGAGGGCTTTAAAAAGTATTGGAAAAATATGGAAACTATAATATTTTATTTAAGTATTTCGTTCCGATGCTTCAAAAACTATGTGAATCTTTATAGCAAGAGGAGATGATAATACAGCCAGGAAAATATCTTCTCAACTTGCATATGTTCACGTATTGATTTCATTTTTATTATACAAGAGCGCATTTATAAAATGCTATCCCTATGGTTTGTTAATCTCTGTAAATAAAACAAATAACTGAATTCTAATCTTATTACATATTCTACCGTTACAGTTCACATACTTTGTAATTAATCTTAACAGAAACCTAAGATACCTTCAACATCATTTGAATATCAATATTTTTTGAATAGCTGCACAGCGGCAAACTAAAGAAAATAGTTGAAAAGATAAGAAGAAAAAATCATTGGTAATTAAAGATTCATTATAGTTGCTCTTGATAGAATCCTGATTCAAAATCCATAATTCTTTTTTAAGGTATCGTCTGAGTACTTTCCCCTGATCTTCTAACAATGCAGAGTCAATTTATTTGAGCTATGTAGGAGCTATACCAATGATGGGAGAGTAAGGGTCAAATTTTGCATAATAGTTACAAGAATACATATCTGTTATAACGGTCGGCGTAAAATGCTGTCTGATTTCAAACTTCCTATCCATCTATTTAATAAATTCCTTTTTTTTATCACCAATTCAATTGTCTGTTAATTAATTATACATCGTACTTTCTTTATACTGCTAGAGCTTTTAACACAATTAGTTTTTAAATATCTCCGTTTCTACTACGTGTACACGAAAAATTATGATCTCAGATTTCTTTTCAGCCTTTCTCTTCACCAATACCACGAAGATTCCGTCGATGAGATTAAAATTTGTATGATTTAGACGTTTTTCTTTCGTGAAATGTATGATTCCAATAAACCCTCTAGTGAAGTTCGTTGGTCTCCTGTTCAAAAGCAAAACTTTAGAAGTCCTCAAAATTGTAAACAAAACTTATTGAAGACATATTTGAAAAAGTTGGAGTTGAAAAAACTTCCAAAAAAGGTTTTTATTTAAATTTATTCGCATATTCAAGTTTGTTAGGTGTTTATTAATCAGAGCAACGTCTAACATTTGCCTACGACTTGATTAGAAATTTAAATTAATTAATTTTTTTTTTCAAGATTCATTTCTTTTTTATTTGGAAAGACTTGAGTAATCTCACACGGAACAAAACCTTGAAATGAACCTGTTAGTCAAATAAATTGTATTAAGTATCAGTGAATATAAAACGATTCAATTTTTGATATAAGTAAACAGTTAATGCTTTCAAACCCATTCTGCAATGAAGAAGCCATCGAAAGAGGAAAAAAATGAACTGACTGAACCAGAATATTGAACTCACGACCGCCAGGCAGGTTACTTGATATGCCTAATTAATACTTTCATAAAAGCCTGAAACTTATTTTGTTTGAAACTACCAATACTGTCAAACGGGTTTTTCTCATCCTTTGAGCCAGTCACACTGGCTGGCTGTATGTGCATATAACGTGTACAGAAAATACCAATGAAGCGATAGGACTGAAAATTCAGGTGTTCACTCCTCATTTGTCTGGAAGGAATGTTTTTGTATTTTCCTAAATTTGTTTCCAGTGCGAGGTTGGATCTACAATGTACATTTACACTAAACTGGCCCTTAGATATTGCCCAGCTGCGTCCCTTCCCAATTTGTGTTTGGATTTTTTTTTCTAATTAAGTGTTTTCACTGATCAAACAAGAGGCAGGGGAAGTAACTTGTTCATTGCTAATCCCATAAGCATTTTCTTATAGTTGATCACCCCCTACACGGCATTCTGGCGTTTTGCATTGAGTCGCTTTTCCCACTGGCCGAGAGAAAGTGAGATTTTGCACTACCGATTGTCTAATCAATAGGTAGAATTTTCGATTCTCAAACTTAATGTCTTTCCTTTCTTCATTCGGATTCTTTGTTGATTTTGTTCTCAGATTTATCGTCCGCCATCTCAATTTCCCTTTCCAGGCATCACGTACAAATCTACACTTAATTAGATTAACACACGCGCCATCTTGACGCTTTATACACACATATGTTCGACTAAGACGACATAATTAAAAGACAAACCACACAGACACACAAACGAATGACAAAACTATGGATGTACGTACATGTATGAGCATCCATCTCAGCTAGGCAGGTTCTCATTTCCGGCCGCCAGTTCTGTCTTTTATTGGAGCTATGATCTCATTCATCCTCTTTCGGGCCGGCCCAAAACTTTAGTCAACCACTCTCTCTCTCTTTTACATTGAATTAAATACTCAAGTGTTTCTCCTCCCACATTCGTTATCAGTAGATATTTTCATAGTACAGTGGATGCCCATTATCATAAAACCCCTTGGGAATTTAAAAATGTCATGGTAACAGAAATTGCTCTTATAACAGGTCGATTTCATGCGGAGTCGATTTATAGTGAGATCAAGAACAGGATAGACAAAAACAAACTTTTTATTACTCTTACGCAGTGTATAAATGCATGAATCCATCGGTAATAGTCTTGCTAGAACATGATAACAAAATTGTTGTTTACACGGGTCTCTCATTGAATAGTGCTGCTAGAACAAGTACTATTAAAACAAATGTTTCAATTGCGTAAGTCTCTTTCGACAGGCTCTTCATAAAGTTCGCTGAGGCTTGCACCCTAGGGTGACACTTCATTGCCTGTTGAGACAGAACGTAAGCAATACAATGTGTCTTTCTCATTCAACCTTTAATAGTATAAATCTTTTTGTTCACTATTGTGCAAGGTCCAGTATAAAGGGCATGTGACAAAGTGGATTTTTTTACACAATTCTATTACACATCACTCCTAATGTTCATTTTCTCTCTTTCAATATTCATCTTCAATATATTCCTTCCTTTTCCCTATTTTCAAAAAAATGCAAGAAGATCTCTTTTCTAAGTTTTGCATATTCTAACCTTCTTATGAGACTGAAGTAGCATCCTTAAACTCTCATAAGGTAATGTAAAAACATTGCTCTAACGCTGGCTACGACTTAGGTTGCAAAAATCACATTATTCTTCTCTGTCTCTGTTCAAAGAAGGGACGAAAACCCGAAACAGCGTCACTTTCTTCACCCGTTAATTTATCCATAGCTGCTGGGGGAGAAAGTAGGGATTCATGTCTTTCCCAGTGACATATGTGCAATGTAAATGCAGAGTCATTTTTCCCTCCTGTCAACCACTTGACCATAGGCACTTCCCTGAACCTTATACCTGTTTGTATCTCAACTAAATTTTACCCACAAAATAAATCTTTGATATTTTCTAAATTTCTCTGTTGCAACTTCTTTTTCGGAAGAGAAACTTTGAAGATGGCGAATATTTGCTTCTTTGTGCTTATAAACTGCATGATGAAGATAAATGAACTGATGTCCTATGGTGACTCATATCGGTCAATTCAAGGTTGGGTCAATTTTGTCATTTTCAAAAACAGTTGAATTAGGCATTTTCAAATGTAACAACAACGGTTGCATCTTTAACGCTGTGTATCAAGGTTTCTTAACTGCAAGATATAGATAGGAAAGGTGGTGCTGACCTGTAGTCAATTCTAAAATTCAATCTCAACTCAGTGCTCTCGATCCCTACTTTGAGATGCTCCGTGTCAAAATTTATTACTTTCCCATGCTATACTGGTTACTCCAGCGAATATATAATTTTTTAAATCCCCGAAATGGTTACGTGGTAAACAACTGATAATTTAAAAAATACAGTTTACACATGGTATAATAATTGTAAAATATGTGTGAAGCAAGGAAAGAAAAATGAAGAAAATTACATCAACAGAAATTAGAGAATAAGAGACTGAATTGAACTGTGGACCAAGCATTTTAATCTTCAATGCTTTTTTAGACTATATATATATATATATATATATATATATATATATATATATATATATAATCAATAATTGTATATTTATATATTGAATGTCGATATGCATTTGGTGAGGCTACCAACCCATGTTTCTGTGGAATTCAATTAATTTCTGTCTACTGATTCGTAGTGAAAGAAACCCCGTTACACTGGTCACCTACACCCTCATCTTAAAGTTGTTCACAACATGTGAAATTGACTTGAAGGCAACAAGTACTCACAGTGTCGTGATTCACATTATTATACAATAGTGTATCCTAATCTGGAGAGTGGATTTGGATTAATGCCTTACCCAAAGGCATTAGTGCTGGTTTCAATCACAGTTTGAACACGGCTCGCCCAAACCATTTTCCCCTGCTGCTAAGAGATCAGCAACCGGTACTTCCGCTTACATCCTTTCTCTTTCAAACTATATATTGTTAAAAACTCCAGAATTTTAAAAGGAAAAGTTCATGTTCTATTTTGTTTTATCGGTGTTTTTATATATCAGTATAAGTGTCAATAGTTTTAAATGGTGAATGAAAATATTCACAAAATTGCTACAATTGAGTAGAAATGTCCAGCATTGAGAAACACTGAAACAAGAAAAATCAATGTGTTCATTATATAAGTTGATCGTTTTTCCTAGATTGAGTAGGCTTTCGCAACACAACGCGGGGTCTCTTACTTCAACTACCCCAGGAACAGAGTTTAATTAAATTCAGCCTGTGTCGCTGAACATTGTTCAGATTGGCTTGTCCCCGGCTGTTTTATTTAGACTCACAAGTGTTTGCCCGGTCGAGGTACACGCAAAGTGACGTTGGGTCAGTCATCCCATACAATGGTCCTCACGACGGAAAGGCGACATTTAGTCCTTTAGTTATTTGGTCTTCGCTGGACATTCACGTTTTGTTTCCACTTCTACTGATGTTGCTGGCCCAGTAAAGAGATTAAAGCTAATAAAATGCCAATCGACTTTCAATCTTATTCGCAAGCTACTTCGTCGTACCTATAAACTGCCTCTATTAAAATAAATCAATGAAATCCTGTTTACTAAAGATATATACGTATAAATGGGAAATTGTTGTAGAACTATGACAAGCGAGCTAGTTTTGGTAAACCATTAATAATGATTTCGATCCCCCCACCCCAGAATTGGATATTCCTGTGGTTTAGTGCCATACTAAACTAAACCTGATTGATACCACGACCGTCTTGTAGTAAAATCGTTGTCTGCATGAATTCTCACAGACTATTAATAGTGTATCGAGATCGTACATCAATACGTGCAAAACTCTTGTATCTTTAATCATTTATAATCCACAGTTAGAAAGCTCTGATTCTATTAGTAATGAAATGCCAATCGATTTCTAATCTTGTTTGTCCTAGATATTAGAAACAGCCAATTAAAAAAGATTTCTTAAACTTCCAAAATAGCTTTCTTCCGGTTTTAAGTTGGTCCACTTGGCTTGGCATTCATTCTATGAATGCATCTTGGGAATTGCACATAAGTAATGTCGTGGTGCTTCAGAGATGTCACTGTGATGATACTGAAGCCACAACCCTGAACGTTGACTACGATGGAGTTAGCATTTAGACAGGATGGGTAATGGAAAGATCCCCAAGCAGCTATTGCACGGAGAGCTTGATAATGTACAACGTCTTTCGTATAAGCCAAGGCTTCTTTCAGAGCTGTGCATATGTATTTTCTGACAGGATCCATCCGGGTAGAAATCGACAAACCTCGCCTAAGAAATAAAAAAATTGGGACAACATGCCCGAGAAGTATCTGATTTTGAACTCACAAAGGTGACTGCAAAAAACTGTCCTTTGGGGGGTCTGACTTAGCAAACCTGGTAAGAAAAACATTTTATATAAGCCATGAAAGCAGACATGCGATTCATCAAATAGCTACAATCCGTGAAAAAAAATCTAACTCAGCAGAAGGCCTAAAAAATATGCCGTAATACATGGAAATGGTGCACCGGGTGCCTGTACTTCTGTGTGCCAATTATTTTCGCCAGAAATTGTAAATCCCTGCTTGGGTTTAAAAGCCTTCCCCGTTCTTGGAATAGTTGATTGATAGTGACATCACGTAATGACCATATTTGAATCCGAAGAGGAAGTCATCATGTATCACGCAAACAAGCGGGACTGATGGATCCAGCAGGCCTAAATATCCGACAATTATCTCTCGCTGTTTAGTGAAAAACTGGGTTTTCATTTCTCCAAAGTTCTCTCTTGAATACTCTTAGGTGGAGAACTCAGTTTCCAATGCAAGTTTATACTAAACTGATCCCTTATTTCGCGTCCTCTGGCTTTCCGAAAATTTTTACAGTTTTAGAGAACACTACCCAACAAGAGGCGAGAAAAGTGACTTATTCATTGATCACCTAATCTTCCAGTGTTTCTTTTTGATCACCTGCATAACGGCATGCTACCAAAAGACAGTGGTTGAGTGTCAGTTTCTATAATGAGACCAACGAAAATACTTTGGAACTTTATTTGAAATCATCAAATGAAACCTAACTAGTTGAGTAAACAATTATGATTAAATTGATGTTTGCCTAGAACAAAGGATTGTAAGATAGTTTAGTTGAATACTTAACTAGTGAATTAAGTTCGATCTCTACAAAGTGCTCTACATCTGTAGCCCTGTGCAAAGCTAAGTTAAACCATATTAACTTGATATCCCTGTATTTCTTTCCTTAGCCCTTTTCCTGCATTTTCAGAATAATGTCTTCTTTTGTATTCTTTCATCTCATGATATCAGTTAGTGTAATCATTTTTTTCTCCACGAGACTGAATTTTAATTTTGAAACTCCCACACATCCTTATATTTTGCTCTTTCATTCCTATCTGTGCTGGGTTCTGTAAATGCGCTTCTGTCTCTCTCGACATGAATCGTGGCCTCTTCTTTCCTGAACAATAACATTTTGTTTCCAGTTTCACCTTAGATTCAGTAAAAACATTGAATGAAATGCCAATCAACTCCCCAGCTTATTTGTATGATAATTTGTCTCACTTATTCATAGCATCATTTTTTTAATCGACCAAAGATATCTGTATTTACTGAAGACATAAACATAGGAAATTGTCGTTTAATTATTTTAAGACAGCTCGTCGTCATATATCGTGAGTAACAAGTTCGATCCATATATACTTTGTGCCGCTCTAAACTAAGCTCATTGAATAGTAAGTGTGCCATGCTGTAAGTAGATTTTAGTATGCAGTTCTATAATCTATTACTACAGTAGTAAGTTCCTCAATGACCCCCTATGCTTGTTTTCCTGAACTAATGTCAGTTTACACCGATATCAATGCTATTGAAATAAGAATTGAATCCGAATCTCTTTTTTATGTTCCTTTACATATTGAAATTATCTTTTACAATCGATGAATGAACCCTAAAGTACTTAAAATATTCAATTATTACTTGGAGGAAGAATGGAGCAAAGTTTTGCAATATTGTTGAATAATTGTCAAACTTCTGTACGAAGGAGTTTCTCTACGACAAAAAGATTGACGAGTACAACTCTTGCTAAAATGAGGGCTTGAAACCAATATGAAAAACGCACATGAACCTTACCGAAATTTGAACTCACGACTGAGTGATTGCCATGAGGCTGTCAAACTGTCTAAAATACATTAAGAAATTATAAGGAATATGAGTCTTGTTCCTTTGTGAGCGAGTTAGATAATCACGAAAGATTTCACGGACTTTTCCAAGTTAGGCTCAGTAGAATCAACATTATCTCCTCCTTATCATTCTTCTTTCTCCTCATATTCATAATATCTCTCTCTCTCTCTCTCTGTCTTTTCCTTTTTTCCGGTCTTTCTGACTTGTTTCATCGTCATTAGAGTGAATTTTCAATCTAAAACCCTCATACCTCTTTATATTTCACTGTTTCTTTCTGATTGGCATAAGCCTTTGATGGAATTCACTTGTGTCTTTCTCGGCAGGACGCGGTCTTCTCAAGAAACAGTGTTTAATTAAATTTGGCCTCAGTCGCTGAACATTACCTTGTCTCTGGCTGCCTTACTTCGACTCACAAGTGTTTGCCCGATTGAGGTACACGTCAAATGACATTGGGTCACTCATTTCATACTACAGACATCACGAAAGAAAGGCGACATTCAGTTATTTGGTCTTTGCTGGACATTCACGTTTTGTTTATTGTTTTAATATTTATGTGCTAATTCCTTGTACTTCTTTACTGCTTATTCTCAATTCAACCAATAAAATCTAGCTTACTGGAGATATACACGAATGCCCAGAAAGCTGATGTTGAACCTTAGCCAGCAATGTAGTGTTTGGGGAATCATTGGCGACTGTAATAAGATCGATCTACACATTTCAATTTTGAACCCTCGCACCACATTATAAGTTACTTGTTTTTTGCGTGGGCTTCTGACAAAATGTACTTATTTCTCTCTTGACAGGACGTGTGGTCTCCTCTTGATCTTCCCCAGGAACAGAGTTTGATTAAATTTTGCCTTGTTCATTGAACAGTGTCAAGATTGGCTTGTTCCTGGCTGTTTTATTTCGACTCGAGTGTTTGCCCGGTCAAGGTACACGCGAAGTGACGTTGTGACGGTCATCCCACACTGTGGACATCACGACAGAAAGGCGACATTTAGTCTTTGAGACGTTTGGTCTTTGTTGGACATTCACGTTTTTTTTTCCCATTTCCAACGAAGTTGCTCGTCTAGAAGAGGGATTTAATCTAATAAAACACCGGTCGACGTTCTTCCTCATTTACTTGCTAATTCGTCTTTCTTATTTACAGCTTCTTTAAAGATTACCCAATACGTGTGTTAACTGAAGAGAAAAGGGTGTGGATCGGGAAACAGCCGTAGAGATATTGCTAGGAAGCTACTCTTGGTGAACCGCTTCCTAGAGTAATGAGTTCGATTCACACAATATAATGAACACTTCTGAATGTTTGATGGTGCAAACTTGGTACAGTAAATATTAAGGATTATACGATGTAAAGCTATGGATCGTATGCAATTTCAGAACCTATCATTACAGTAGTAAGTTCGTTCCTCTTTAAATGCCCGATACTTCAGAGTTTCTCTCAAAATCAACCAATATAATCGACCCAATGAGGATTTCACCTTAAATTATAACAACCAAACGGATCTCGTGAATCATCGGCAATGAATTCGATTCATACAGGGGCTTTGTGGCTATCTGTTGCACCAAGCTAAGATCATCAAATATAGAGGATACTCCACCGTGAAGCTATGAACAGCAAATTTACTGACTCTACCACAATAGTGAAATCGTCTGTACCAGAATAACCAGCCCTTGTCTCCATGTGTAAAACTGGAGTACGCTGAATACATTACAGACAGTGAATGACCAATTGACTCCCAATATATTTCAACTTGCCATTCGTCCAACATGATATTTTTTCATTCTAAAATCATTGTATGAAATCTTGTTGACTGATAATTTCCAGTTATAACAGGGGGAATGGGCTAACGTTGAGTGATGGTTATCATGATAGTCGACCGTCCTGAAAGCTAAATTTAGCTTATTTCTCATACTGACCACTTATAGTTTTCGAGATTTGAAAGCTTGAAATATTTAAATAGGATCAATTTATTCAAGACACCAGTCGATGGGGTTTTATTGTGGTCAATACCTTAACCTCCTTCTCCTCTAATCACTACTCAGTAACATTGATCCCCTTTACCTTTTGCAGCAGTACAAAATGTATCATCATAAAATCAAATTAGACTCAAAGGAATAACCATATACTGTATTTGAGTTGATATTTATTCTTGAGAGTCTATCCCCAAATCCTAAATAGTTATTGGGTTGCTCTAATATCAGTATTATTCAGAATAGGTGATATCAGTATGTTTTACGTCTAAAAAAACACATTGATATTTATTCTATGAATTTATTGGTCAAGAAACTTTGTTGTACTCTTCCGCGTAGTAGTTAAGTTGTTCATTAGTAAATTAATTTTTATCATCGCAAAGTAGCCCACCTTTTTGACGTTGTACAGAACTAAGTTGAGCTTTTTAACGCGTCTCTGTATTTTTCTTTTCGTTACGTTTCTTTCTCCTCATATTCAAAAGGATTCGATAATTTCTCTCCTACCTTTCCAGCTAATGATTTAAACCTTCTTTTCTTTATTAGACTCAATTTTCAATTTTAAACCCTCGTATTACATATAGTAGCTTTTCTTTCTGAATCGCGTGGGATTCACATCGAATACTCGTGTTTCTTTCGACACAATGTAAGGTCTCTTCACGACCATCCCCAGTAAGGGAATTCAATTAAATCCAGCTTATGTCGTTTGATATTGTCCAGATTGGCTTGTCCCTGGCTGTCGTATTTCAACTCACAAGTGTCTGCCTGCACGTGAAGTAACGTAAGGCAAGTAATCCTATACAATGGGCATAACGTCGAAAAGGCGACGTCTACTCCTTTAGATATGTGGTCTTTGTTGGACATTCACGTTTTGTTTCGAGTTTCACTGAGGTATCGGCTCCAGTGAAGAGACTAAAACTCTTGAAATCCCAACTGACTTCCCATCCTAGCAATGTGCTAAATTGTAATACTAATTTGCAGCCTCTATACAGATATCAGTAACACTGAGATATTTTGTTTCTGTGTCAGTAACAACTGACTTTTCCACTAAAATGTAACAATTTTGCTGATGAGATGTGTCTTACCCGCCATTTGAAACAATTTTCAAACCGTTTCATATCTAAAAAAAATATCATCCCATATAGATTTACAAATATTATGTTGCGAGACTCAATATTGAGTAAACTTTGCTTGGTTTTTCCATGAAGTTAGAGAAATGATTCACCCAATCAGAATTGCAGAGATATTGGAAAAAGCTTTTTAAAGCTGTTTAAGCATTGTAGACGATGTATGTGTGGCTGTGCGTGTGTGTGTGTTTGTGCATTCATGAAAGCACTATAAGTATAGTCTAGAAAGCTTTATACCTTTATTCAATTAATATTATAAAGAAAGTTTAAAACGTTTTGCATCACTTCACTCAATTATTCATCAATATCTGTCAATTAAAATTATGCAATTTTCTTCAGTGTCTTCCCTTTGTTTCACGTATACTTAATTATTTTGGTACACTGTGTAAATTTCTTCTTGTTGGGATCAATCATGGTGTACCATATAATTGTTTTGGGGACTTTGAATACAAAACAGTTATATCAATATGAAACCAAAGCAATATTGATCTAACGCCATCTCCTTTTAAGCTATGAGTTTAATATATAGCTTATGTCATACATTTGGTTTCTTTTTTTTTTATAAAATGTTATTTTACGCAACATATCATTTAATCTTCTGAAACAAAACTTACTTACGTAGGTTACCAAAAAACTCAATTAATGATAAGGAAACAGTAAATATAACAACAAACGTGACGCACTGTTTGTGTTATTTCTATTGATGGCCAACCCATGTCAATATATATATATATATATATATAAATTTTCCCGAGTTAAACAAAAAAAGTAAATATCATGTCAAAATGAAACGAGAAAGTAAACACGAATAATGGAGTCAGATTTTGAAAATATTTTATTATTTATTCCATTTGCCCCTCAGTGTGTTCAAAAAAGTTCTCTTTGGAGCAATAGATGCTCGACTTTGAGTCTCACTTGACGCTTTTTCTTGATATCCGATCCGAGCTGTTTACTCATTTTTGTAGATTGACACCCTGAGGTAAGTTGTAATAAAACAAATGATAATGTGTTGAAGGAATTCTCAAGAACTAGATTAAGTAAATTGATTGTGTTCTGGTGATCGATAACATGAATCATGCCGAAACGGACATTTTATATATATATGTATATATGTATATATATATATATATATATATATATATATATATATATATATATATATATATATATATGTATATATATGTATATACATATATATATATATATGTATATATATATATATATATATATATATATATATATATATATATATATATATAAATGTGTTTGTGTGTGTCTATGTGTGTGTGGTGTGAGTTATTGACACATAAGAAGACAACAAAGAAATACAACAGCTCTATTGATGTTATCAAAGGAATTTCAAACCTATATGATTGAATCTCTCTTTCTGTAGGTTCCATACAATCATAGCCATTAAGATTACTTACATGTGCCTGTGTATGCACGTTTATACTATACAAAAACAATAAATATTGTTTGAATTTTCTCTTAGTTTTTTTTTTCCAGAACATCAATAATTCACTCTTTGTATGTATTTGCTTATGCACTGATGAGCTAAAACACATGACTATTTGTCGATTCAGATTTTAATCTTTTATCTGCTATCTATCTATGTAATTATCAAATATATGCTGCATGTATGGATATGTTAATATTTCAATCAATTTCAAAGTGGAAAATACACACTTCTGTATTTGACTTCTGTCTAGATGACTCTGAAAATACTTAATATGAGAAAGAGGTAGAAATATAATGACCCCAATCTTTCAAGCAGGGACAATTAGCTTCCGGGTGGTTTTCTTGATTTTGAAAGCTCCATTTTATCCAAAAGGCATAGTCTTTCTTCTTTTTCTGCTCTATGCATATATGCTAGTATACAAGTATACATTCATCTATCTCTTCATCTATCTATTCATATATCTATCGATATATCAATTCATCTAAATATGTGCCTTTATCTGTCTTTCTATGTATTTATGTATCTATCCGTCTATCCATCTAAATATATATATATAAATATATATATATATATATATATATATATATATATATATATATATATATATATATATATATATATATATGACTGTCAAAATGGATAACTGGCTTTCCATGTAAGGCAATAGAAATAGTGCTAGAATCCATGGATTTTCAACCTTTACTCCTTACTCCCTATTATGTAAACAAAAAAGCTTGTTTATTTTGTCTTTTAGAAATCCATGGGGGTCATGTAAAATATGCTAAATCATGTTTGTTCCATGGTAATAAAGAATTTCTAATGATTACTATTCAACAAAAGGGGAAATGTAACTTATTCATTATAAAATCGTCCATCCATTGTTTTAATTAATCCCTCCCAACCTGGTATTTTGTCAAAATACGTCGATCACGCAACAGTTTCTTTAAGTGACCTGACTCACACACACACGCACACGCACGCATATATATATATATATATATATATATATATATATATATATATATATATATATATGCAACATCATGCTTGTTTGTGTGCTTCTCCTGTCTCTGTTAACATAAACTTTGTTCGTTTCCTGGAAGTTATGATATCTTCTATCAACCTCATTTCCCGCCAGTATATTGCAACACGACCCAAAGCGCCACCTAGCCGCTCAGTTACCCGTCGACAATCGATATAAAAACCTGTAATCGGCCAAAAATCACGTGGTCATCCGAGCGTCCTACTGTCAGGCCGAAGTGGACAGTTCACCAGCCAACGACCGAGGCTTTGAAAGAAGGAGCAAGGGTTCTTTTTTTTTCTTTTTTTTTTTCCTCCACTGACATATTTGGTCGTAGGATGCGATTGATAAAGATCGAAATAAAAGCTGCGTTGTTACGCTACCAGCCATGACGTGATTGCAAGAGATACCGTGAGTTCTGGGCAATCGAGCGATACTGATGCAAGTGAACGATTAGCATGGGACGCGACTACTTTTCTCCCTTAGTGCACGCTTGAAATTACATTCTTTGTCTTATGTCTTCTATATCTACTGCGACATTTCTGATGGTTTATGGCGCGGCAGTGACTATTTCTGAAACATGGATCAGACGGCAAATAAGGAGATGAGATATGAGAACAGACAAAATTACGACATAAATATCTCTACGTATAAAACCCCAATGTCTGTTGATTTGTAAAGCTAGATTGTCCACATCTAAGTGTGTACATTAGCTATAGCTTTCCGATTTTACACACGTAATCCCAATATACGTTTAAATGAAATGTTCTGTAAAGAAAAGAAAACGCTTACTTAAAGCAGATTATATACTATTTTTACAATATTTATACATTAAATGGGGGATCAATAAAAATGATGGTCAGTTCCTCTAATCTTATTAAATAATAAACCTATCCTTCCAAGATTGGAACATTTTAACGCAAGATGGTTTTACAGAATATTAGAGAAAAAACAGGAGTTGGGAATACCATAGAACCCATGAAGAAACTCAAATGGCAATGGGGTGCATATATACAAGTTCAGAGAGTCATGACTCTCTAATGCCCATGATAGACAGGTCTACAGAATTCTGTGACAGGTCTGTGTTGGGAGACGTACGTTAAAAGGCTGATGATGATTATGATGAACGTAAGATGTTCCTGGATATAAAGTGGAGGACTGGTTTTTGGTATTTTATGATATACAGCCCCTCAACCCATAATTATTAAATGGAAACCTATCACCTCATTTACTGATGTTATAAAGATTATTTTGTATGCAAAAACCCAATTATTTTCGACTAAATTGTATCAGTATGAAAAAAAGTCTTATTAAAGCATGTTTCAGACTGTTTTTAAAATCTCTGTAAATGAAGTGGTGAATCTCTAAAAACCGGTTTTTCTTTATCGTTATCAAGAAAAGAACCAATCCCACCATGATAAGTACATATTAGAATAAAATTTCATGACCTCGATTCAGGAATCGGTTTTCTAATGGCATCGAGTGATAAACTGATCCCCAAACAATTAATACATCCATATCTATTGCTTCAAATAAGCAATTATCATCATCATCACCACTTTTATTAGTCCGTCGTTGGACAAAGGCCTTCTCTATCATTGGCAGCTGAATCTATCAGTCGTGATGTCCAGCGGTTGCAACATAACCAGTCCATTACTATCTAAGTTTTCTTTTTGTTTAAATATCTTAGGCTCCTATTTTTTCTCTTGTATAATTTCTTGTCTTACTATCTCTCCATTGGAGGTTGAGCATGATTCTATGTTGTGCGCGTTGCATGATCCTCTGTTTCAGGCAAAATCTTTCGGTCTAAATCCATGTTTCGGCCCTGGAGGTGACTATCCGAAGGATGCATTGGTTGTAAACCGTAATTTTCAAGACCAGCAGGATTTTTGCACTTTTGAAAGTTGAGCTTGTTTTTCTGGAAGCTTGTCAACCTAGTTCAATTTTTTGTTCCATCTCTTCAATTGCATATTTCGGGGAAAGTCATTGTTCTATGAAGATGTAATGGTCAACTTCCTCTCGTTTCACAGTATCAGTTTTGATCGTTTAGTCTTTTCCCGAACATATTTGATGGACATGAGTTGGGGAGTGGGGGGCTGAAGTTCATGTTGAGGTCGACCCCCTTACTTGTTTCATTTAGTTCGTCTCGCATCATTTGGAGATCGTGAAGGTTACAAACTTAACATGCATAACTCCAAAATGTGTCGGGATAAAATGTTTGAAAAGAATAATTGTTTTATCTGCTCACAGCAAGTTTGGAACCTTTCTAGGAATCTATTACTTGAAGTGGGGGACAAATATAATGGGGGGGTCAGTGTTCCTTACGACAAAATGACGAAAAACCAGCTTTAATTTGTGAGTATCTTCAGGGGACAGCTAAATATGGATGACAAAAAATTCAATGTTATCCAAAATGTATTACTCTATATCCAATAGTATGTTACCGTATTATGACGACTAACTGAGTAATTTATATACGTAATGAACAGTGTTATTTAGTCCATTTATTTATCCATGACAACGGACTTTTCGAATTATTGGTCACAATTGTTTGCTGAAATGAACGTCACCCACTGGACATTTGAAACAATCGACCCTTCACCAGCAACGATTCAAGTTGCTTCATTTCTTTAAAAAAAAAAAATCCAGGGAAATTTCATTATCACTGTGGATTTTTGGCAGAGGAATAGTTCATCAGAAGAAAAAAACGTAACTAGGGGCATAAGTAGCAATTCTCATTAAAATAGATGAATTGCATTAGTTTTGCTGTTTTATTATAGAATTTGAAGAGAACAAAAATTTATGAAAAGTTATAACGCAATTAAAAATATTATCATCAACATTTTGAGTAATAACCATAGTTATTCTTACATAGTATTTTTCATAGTTATTGTTATCGTCATTTTTATAATTTGATTTTGATCTATAACTGACAGTCCCATGTCAATTTTAGTTTTGGGGGGAGAGAGTTAATAACCTTTTTTTTGAATGCTGATTTTCAAAGTATTTCCCATGAGGCTCTGGAAAATTGAGTCGTATTGACGTGTGTGAGCGCTTTGAATAAGACAAAGCTTCTTTGCCCTGTTGCACGCTCGGAATTACATCCTTTGTTGGATATCCAAGATCTCTGATAGGCTATGGCGCGCCGGCAACTATTTTTTAATCATGGATCAAACGTCAAATGAAGAGAAGTGATATGAGATAAGAAAAGAAATGACAACAGTAATATCAGAAATAAACGTAACTAGAGGTAGTAATTTTAAATTCGTATATATATATATATATATATATATATATATATGATAAAATAATGATTTGATACACTAACAAGTATATGTTTCTACGCTGTTAGGACATTTTAAAGCGAAGTTTTCAGTTTATTTTGACTCCTATCTAAGACATTTCTGGAGTCGGGGAACGTGTATTCTTTCTATGTTGTAGGATTGTTCTTTCGTTATATTTGTATTTTTTTAGTTAAGCGATTTGTCATTACTTTTTCTGTCTTTCTGATTTATTTCATGCTTTTTGGTGGTTATAAATCATGAATTAAAAAGATACGTTGTAGGCATTTTCCTAATCAATATGTTGTTACACCATCAGCTCTTTGCAGTATGTGTCCTCTCTTAAGGTATTTTACTCTCACTCAAATCTGTTTCCCAATATAAAAACTCACTTCTGTACGACCTTGATCGCTAGTTTTATTATTCTGTATTTGGTCTACTTCTATATGATAATTATAGTGATTGGCTTTTTCTCCAAAGTGGCTGAAGGTATAAGAATAATGATAATGTTCATAGAAATAACAAGGGTAATGAGATATGTATGGGGGGTAATTTTTAGTATTCGTACATGTTGGGAGTTAAATTATGTTTTTGAGAGAAATTTTGAGTGACGCCTGTCTTTTAACACTACTTCATTTTTTCTGACTAATCATTCTGTTTTTATCAATTTCTTTTTGTTTTCCTGGCAAAATGGAGATATAAAATTTCTCATTAAGCATAATTTATAATTTATAACAGCCAACAAGCATAACATCCCAACTGAATGGAAAACAAAAACATAACAAAGAATGACCAAACCTTTAAACGAAAAAAATATATAAATATGATAAAATAATGATTCTACAATCTCGAAAAATACACGCCCCCAAAAATATCTGCAGAAAGAATCTGAAATAAACCAAATCATTCGCCTTATGAAGCCTCAACAGGACAGAAACATCATGGTGTTCGTGAAGCGAATCCCTATTTCATCACATTTCAATTCTATTCTGAGTCAACTTAATGTTCAATGTCTAATGTATTGAGCACTTCTTGAAATGAACCAATCACACATCAGATATTGTATTACATTACACTATATTATGCTGCATTTTTGGTGTGTACTATTTGGAAACTCATTTGAAAATGATCCTCCATCATTACATGGATGTCACATCACTCAATCCAGACAACGTAAACAGAATAATGGTAAGAGCATCGGAACGTTGAAGTGGCTACCCTATCGATGGCAGATCTGATTCCTGCAGCAGCTCTATTCTGTTAAATTGTTCCCTCTCTTGCGTTGTCTGGGTAGAGGGATATCTATTAACCGTGTAATGACGGGAAATCATTTTCCAAGAAGAGTCCATATGACATATATATATATATATATATATATATATATATATATATATATATATATACTTCGCCATTAAAACGTATTTGTGGAATGTTACATTTTCATAACATTTGTTTCAAATATAATAGAATTATTCTGTGAAAAGGATAATTAGAGGGATTCATCGTTTTTTGTTCGTTTTTATTTTAATTTGTCTCTGACATTGTTAGGTTTGAACGTGTTCACCACCATATAAAACTGTATATTACCACCATTATTCAAAATCGGGTTCTGAAAATGAAAAGGTAGTATTTGGATTCTTCGAATCATGAAAAAATCAATCATAATCACCTTTTTTTTATTAACGATGATAAAATAAATGCGTAATGCTCCTATTGCATATAGAACAAACGTTATCAACCTCAGCAACAGTGCTGTAGCAGTAACCTCAAATCTGTCGTTGGACAACGACCTTCCCATAGATTCAGTAGACTATTCAATTTCGGATGCTGCAAGGCTAATATCTCTGGAACCTGTCCAAGTCATCAAGCCATCTTATTTTCTGCTGGTTACAATTTTGCAAGTGATTGTGAGTCACGATGCGTAGCCATCGTCCGACGTCCTTGCAACATGGCCTGCCCCTTGCTATTTGAGAGTTTTTCGATGGATCTTAACATTGAAAATTTAGATGATTTCTTACTATTGAAAAATGGATGGCTATGGGCGGTCGATTGAAATACCTTGGGTGGCCAAAAAGGTTCGTTTTTTTTTCAATTGAAATGTAAAACTATTGATACAAATTTATTACATTTTATTCTTTTTTGTTTTACTGTAATTTATTCCATTTTTTCTCTCTTCTCTACTCCTCCTTGCCCAGGATACTCATTGTAGAAACTTTGCACACATACTACTTTAGACTCAGTATCTGAAATAGTTTTGTTCAAAGTAGTTTTTTTTTGTTTGTTTGTTTTGTTCTTATGATGAATAGACTCATTCTCTTGGAAGATGATAGAAAGAACTGTGCGAATTTAAAGTAACAAATAATCTTGTTATTTCTATTCAACCCCTCAGAAATCAATTTGATGAAATACACAATACCTGCATGATTAAAAAGGCATAAACGTGTCAATTCTTACGTGTGAAGCATTGAAAAAATCCTTCTTTTAAATCACCTTTTCGTTTAGCGAAAAATGTCCAAATTAAGATTAAGCTATAGAGTATTTCAACATCTGGATTCACTAAATCATTTCAGTTATATACATTTCCCGGATTGCTTTTTCTGGGAACTGGTTACTTTTCCAAACGTCATTGACTCAAAGATTCCTACTTCATTGTTTTGCGTTTCTCTTAAATCCCGCTTGGTTTTTGTTTAGGTTTTGTTTTCCAATCAAGGAACTTTTTCTTGCAGACTTTTCTGATCAAACATTTCCTTCCTTGGTTCTTGTTTCGATTCCTGTCAGCTGTGATTATACTCTCTCTTTACTCTAACATGTGTCGTCTCTTGGTCCCCTGACAGACACGTCAAGTTAGTGTTTGAAGCTGATATGTCGTCTTCCGATTTTTTGTTTCGCAGAAAACAGCATCTCTTGAGTGCAAAGCTCATTGCATGCTCATTATTTTCCTTGCTCTATGGTTCAGACCAGAAAATTAATGATCGTACTGGAAACCTTAAACCCAAAAGATAAATAAGAAATGGATGTGTGGAGATAGGAAAAAAGCAATTACCGTGGTAGGTATTTCTAATTGTTATGCACAATACATACACACACTCACACACACACACACACACATATATATATATATATATATATATATATATATAAATGTATATACACATATATATATATACATATATATATATATATAAATGTATATATACATATATATATATACATATATATATGCATATATATATATGTATATATAAACGTATATATATGTGTACATATATATATATATATATATATATATATATATATATATATATATATATATATATATATATATATATATATATATAGTACTCGTGACAAGTATTTGGACAAACAGACATTTTCCTTTTAATTGCTTATTTCTGAGAGTTTTAACCTGGAATAAACAAATTTCATCGCAATCAACATACCAAGGCATGCACGATGGCCTTATGTCAGCCTGTCGAACTCACTTGTGCCGGGGGTCAGTGGCAGGCGAAAGTCAGATCGCCTTTTCACATCTCGCAGGCCAAAGCAATTAAAAATGAGCAAAGTCTGGCTGGTCGCTCTATACACACTGTAACGTGACCAACGTATGTCCAGTAGCATGCCATATCTGGTGAAATCAATTGAGAAGATTGGAAAAAGAGGGAGAGTTCAATTATTAAGTTATTTCTCTCGCATCTTGTTGGAGGGTGATCATTAAAAACGTCTGAATTGAAAAATAAGTAAATGAATAAACATACAGGCATGAACTTGGGGATCGATTCAGTATGATCACACGGTGCAAATTGCCCCCTCTCCAAATATTTAGGAAATCAGAAAAATCTTTTTTTGTCATGCTTTTTTTTTTTTGTTGTTGTTGTTTGTTTTGTTTTTTTCGTGACATAGGTATTTTTCTGACTTTCGAACCTCTACTTCCAATGATGTGGCCTGCATGCGTGATATACATATGGCCAGTCAGTCGGACCACCAAGAATTCTGAAAAGAAACCTATGTTTATAATTTCAGAGTTCATTGTCTGTTTCTGTAAATGATTACACGAGGTTATGGAAAAACGTTGTTTATTGTAGTTTCTTCAATGCTTTTCATTAAAAGACTATTTATCAACGTAAGCATTCAGGTAAAATCAATGTATGAGAACTTAGATCTTTGGGAACAGAATATTGTCGAATCAATGTTCAAATCGTATGTAGATCAATAGGAGATTGGGAACAGGATAAAAGGTTTCCAGGATAAAAAGGTTTTGGAAAATGAGATCTTTTCTGTTTTTCGATACTGATTTTTATTGTTCGTTAACCAAGAATAGATATGGAAAAAATAAGTTTCGTCAGCAGCTTCACATTTTCAGTAGAGTCAGCAGGACAGACAGAATGAGGCTGCGGGTCAGATTTGGCCCAAGGGCCAGAGTTTGCCGACCTCTACGTTATGCTATTCCTCACGAAAAAGATTCACTTCTTTTCATTGATATTAGCCTGAGATCCGTCATTCAGCTGATGGGGTCATCACAAGCGTGTCAAAACTCTGATGGCTGTAGCTTATACTATAAGTGTGACAGGTGCAGTAGGAATGCAAAGAAAAGAGTTGGATATATTTAAATGAGAAGGTAAAAAGGGAAAAAGGAGAAAATGTCATGTAATTTAATAGAAAGGTAGCAAGGGAAATGATAGAAAAGAAGTTAGGTAGTACCGTAAGAGGGCAGGGATGCAGAAGAGAGAAAATAAAGTTAGGTAATTCGATTTGAGGATAGAAAAATTAAGTTGGCTAGGCTGATTAGAGGGCCTGCTGGTTGCTATTTATACTATGCGTGTTAGTAGTCATTGAGGTTGCAGAAGTAGTAATAGTTACAAGCGGGAATAGAAAGTGGAAAATAATGTGGAAAAAACGGCTTTATTACGTAAAAGGTACCCAAGTTTCTAAAACCCATTTTCTTCTGTTCCCATTAAATAACAAAGTCAAAAAAAGTTATTGCAGGAAAACGCCCGGAATGACTGCCTTCCGGGAATGATTGCTATCAACAAATTGTGTTAATGTCATACATTAAGAAATATCATTATGACAAAATGGCCCAGTAAACTAAGACCGGAAAAATATAATCCGTAAACATCATCACAAGATATCATAAGGATATACAATCGTGAAGTCACCTTTTTCGCTGGGAATTATCATATAAGCTAAGCTTCTTTGGAGAATTATAGTTTCGTTTTTTTTCAGAAATGACTGAAAAATTATATTCTTGCTGTCAAGAAAACACATAAGCCTTTTTTAATGCAGCACTTGGTTTCTTGTACTATGTTGTTAGTAAAGTAATTACGAATTTCACTGCCACAATAAACCAATCAACTGAAGCATGGTAAGGGTTGATAGGCACTGAACGGCGTCTCGATTCAGTCCATGATCTTTTTCATCCGGCAGTGTCTAACTTATTAAGTATAGTAAAAGATAACCCTATCAAGATAAAGATTTCGGAATGAAAAAAAAAAAGGCAGAATTTTTTATTTAAAAATGCAGTCTTTTTTGTAACGAGAATTTGTAGATCAGGCCGTTCTCATTGTTGATTATAGAGATTAACTTATTGATCAATAGTATTTATAACATTACTTACATTCATTATAATCGCCTTTTTGAAAATACATAATGACTTTCCGAACACGAGATTACGTAATTACTTTTCAAACACAAAATGACGTGATTATCTTCTGAACACTAAAATACCTAATGATTTCCCGAACGCAAAACATCTAATTACTTTCCAAACACGAAAATACGTAATTATCTCCTGAACACAAAAGTACCTAATGATTTTTTGAACACGAAAACACATAATTATTTCCCGAACACGAAAATATCTAATGACTTTCAAAACAGTCAGATACTTTTCTTTTTTTTGCCATTAAGGTAGCATGAATATCCATGCCTTCTTGTGGAGTTTAAGGGTTGACTTATTCATGAAGAAACAGATCGCGTGGACCACGGCCGGAATCACCCATGAGGCGTATCTGATCGGTGATGTTTTCCAGGAATTCGATGAACAGTTTTGGAGAACAAGAAACAAAATCCTTGCCAGGATTTCCTGGAGAAAAACAGATGTAAGAATTGAAATCAGGAATTGACATTTACAATAGAATTCATTTGATTATCCTCTTTACCCGTCCCGGAAATTTTCTTGATAATGATCGATATTTCAGGTGTTGGCTGGACACAAGAGACATGAACTATACAAGAGACATAAGTAGGTCAGTTATTTCATTATCGGAACCTAAACTTTTGAAGAAAAAACGAAGCATAGAAAAAAAACCAGCTTTTGTATGGTGATGACTCTTCTTTTTATCGTTATTTTAACCGAAGTAGAGTCACTTGTAGACTAAATTCTGTTAGTAGGTTTTTGTCCGATTCAAATCATAGGCCATCTTCAACGCTCTATCAATATTCCTGTTGCATACTGTTTCACCCTGCCCCAACCCACGATATTTTTTTAAAGTGCATTAGGTACTATTCTAAAGTCTTCAGTATGCTTCACTCATGGATTAATTTCAGATTGCTTAGGTCATCAAATTTTCCAAGACAACACACTCTTAGGTAATGACTAACTTTGCTGATCTTACCAAAAATTAGATGATTTAGTTTTTACATACTGACGCATAATTTTTAGTTCAGCCTCAAACGGCACTCGGTCAAAATATTCAAAACCAGGGATAAGTAGATTCTATTGCATTCATCTCCCTTGTCAGTAGGTTTTACCGGTTTTGTAAGCGTAGCGCTAAACAGATCTATAACAACGATCAGAGACGCTGATGAAAAAACTTCCTTACCCACCAAGCAGTTAGAAAATGCATTCATACACATGATTGTTGGATACAGTAGTATTCACAGAGAGCGCAAAAATATCCGATGAATTTCGGAAAGTTTATTGCAACATACTTATACGCCTTCAGATTGACAGAATGTAGATCGTAAATTTCTGTATAACCCGGTTTTATGACATCTGAATTATTTCGAGTGGAAAAGAAATTCAATCAAAGAATTGATATGGTCATGATGGATTGTATTTATTACATCACTGAAGTTTTCCAATGGGAAGCATCCAAAATAGAATAAAATGAATATCAAGAAATATCTACATTCTCGAGAATCCTGACGTTTTTTCCACGGGGAAACATATCAGTAGTGAAACATATCAAGAAATATCCAGATTTTCTCAAAAATGTGAATAGGAAACATTTGAAATAGTTTTAAAAATATCTAAAAATATGTATGTTCTGGAGAATCTTGAAAAAGGGCACTTTTAGATAGAGCCAAGAGATGAACTCATGCAAACATTCAAGGCTGTGGTCTCAATGATTAGACCACAGGGCCTGGTGGAATATTTTTTTTATTTTTGTGTGGGCATGTTCCGATGCATTCTGACAGGTGCCAGTCCACATTTTCAGAAAAAAAATTCACAGCTGTACAGACAAGATTTGTTCTTCACATGTTTGAGTTTGAAGAAAGAAATGGGGATATTTCTGAGTTGTTACGATATTTAGTATTAATCACAGAGGAGATGCTTGTATATGTATGGGTTAAAGTTGTTTGGTCTGAGAAGAGAAAGGTGTTGGAAGAAGGGTCCAAGGGTGTTTGTTTCCTGTCTCTGTGGGTGTTGGGCTTGTCTTATATAATAAGGGGCAGTAAGAGGAAGCGATCTGGACTGGTCAGTTCTCAGGAGTAAGGCTTTTTATTGAAAGATATGTTAAGAATATATATATATATATATATATATATATATATATATATATATATATATATATATATATATATATATATATATCGTGATAAATAATATTGTATTAAAACAATAGTTTTTGTCATCAACTTTTTTGTGTGGACGTTGAAACGGGTATTCACTGTGAAGATCAACTACAAACAAATTGTTTCACTTAAGGAACAAGATTTTGATAGATGATGTTTACAATATTGCAAGTTTGGAACAATATTTTTTTTTGTTTTTTTTATTAGGAGCATTTTTATATGAAAATTTTGGACTTTGAATTCTAAATTTTTGTAAAGTTTAAAAATATGAAATCAGATGAAATTATTTGGAAAATTATTTCAAATGCACGTTGTGTAAATATAATTTTTTTACTTTGAAAATGTTTTTTGTCCCTTTTATTTCTTTTCGGCAAAAGATGTGGTATGTTAATAATATTGGTTGAAAAAAATCAGAGAAAAAACAAGAAAATTGGATGCTAACAATACATTATTGCTAAAAAAATTGAGCCTCATATACGAAAAATGGTTTTCTGCAACAAAGTTCACTAATGAATCTCCCGCCGTGAATTCGGATTGGATCACTGGAATTATCTATCCAAGCAGGGCGGGTAGGAAAGTGGGAGACTCATTTGATTGATGTTGCAAAAAAGTTGAATCCATTTTCCGCAAAAGGCCATTTTGAATAGGCCATGTCAACCTGTTTTCACTTGCAGATGACTGATTTGCTCCAAAGTCATACTTCGTTGTATGATCAGTTTATATCCAAGAGTCATTAAGCAGTGCTCTGTTTTGACAGTTTAGGGGAAGATAGAAGATGCAAAATTCGGCATGGTAGACCCCTACATCTACCTGGGACAACGAATCTTCATGAGATCATCAAAAGAGGAGGAAATCAAACAAAGAATCACTTTGGGATGGCAAGCCTTCGGCAGAGCCAGCTCAACTTTCAGGAACCAGATGATCACAATAATCCTAGAATGAAGAGTATGCAACCAATGTATTCTTCCGATAGTCATTCGTGGAGCTGAAACATGGAACCTAACCAAGAGACAGACCTGCAAGCTGAGAAGTATGCAACGTGCACATGAGAGAATCATGCTCAACCTTACATGGAGAGATCACAAGACAGTACAGTATATAAGAAAGAAACCGGGTGTCCGTGATATCATAGAAACCATCAAAAAACTCAAATGGCAATGGGCAGGCCGTGTTGCAAGAATGAAAGACAACCGATGGATATCATGTCTCACAACATGGATCCCCAGGGATTGCATGAGAAAACGAGGCCGACAGAACACAAGATGGAGAGACGAACTGAGAGATTCAGGAAATACTGGCTCTGGAATGCCCATGATAGAGAATCGTGGCAAATCCTGGGGAAGGTATATTTCCAACAACGGATGTTAAAAGAATGATGACGATTTGTACTGATTTGGCAATAAATCAAATAATGCTGCAAACCATCGGACCTACTGGTGGACTTATCATATCAGTGGCTGAGTTTTTTTTACTGAATTTGCTCATTTACTCTGGGAATACAGTATGGATAATTATGCATGCAACCACTAAGACCTATGCAAACTCTCAGCACTGAAGCAAACAAAGAGCATTCAACATGTCAGTATCATCAGTCTTTTATTGTCTACTGTTTGGTATAGACTTTCCCCGGGATTCGTCAGAACTCTTCATCATTGGGGTTGCAGAGCCAATACTCTCTGAACTTGTTTACTCCGTCTCTCCATCTTTATTTCTGCTGACCTCAGTTGCGGCTGTGATTTTGGGGGATCCATATTGTGAGTCATGATTTCCATCGATTTTTGGCCAGTCTCGCAAAATGACCTGACCATTACCATTTAAGCTTTCTAATTGATTCTATGATGTCTCTGGCTCTCGTTTTCTTTCTGATATAGTGTGCTGTCTTGTGACCTCTCCATGTGACAGTGAACATTATTTTCTCATGTGCACGTTGCATGCTTCTCGGTCTGAGTGTCAGTCCATTAATTAAGTTATTCGTTTCAGCTCCATATGACTATCGGGAAGATGAATCGGTTTTATATTCTACTTTTTAAGACTAATTAGAGTTTTTTTATTTTATTTTGAAGATTGAGCTTGCTCTACCGGAGAATTATCATCTTAGAGTGAATATTTGCTTGATTTCTTCTTCTCTTAAGGATTCGTGGGGAGTTGTGGTCCTAGGTAGATGTAGTGGTCTACTTTCGCCAGTTCTGCATCTTCAATTTTGATCATCGTGTGTCTATTTCTGACGTTTTGCTGATTTTCATGCGAAATTCAGCTTTATTGCTCTCAGTTGATCTAGCTTTAACTGGAGACGTGGACTTCTCTGAAAATACTGTTTTGAATTCAGCATAGTTGATGAAATAGTTACATTTTTCTATACATGGACATGTTGAGTGCAGCCTTAACTGTTAGTAGAAAAAATGGAATCCCTTTTTCTCTCTCTCACCTCTCTCTCTCACACACACACACACCAATAACTCCCATTCTCTCTCTCTCTCTCTCTCTCTCTCTCTCTCTCTCTCTCTCCTTGAACATTCGGGGGAAACATTTTTTTGAGAAATTCAGCTTAGCAGCTCCAATATTCGTGTTTTTCTCTAAGTGTACGTATCATAAATACCCGTTCACCTTAGAAACTCCAAACATTGCACTTACATCTCCCGAATGAAATAAGATCTCTTTTCCAACGATTGAAATGATTCCGCTATTCATTGTATGTCTTCCGTGTACAGGCTTCGCTAATGGAGCCTTTGTGGATTCTAATCCTGTTGCAGCCAGTCTTGTTCACGTATTTGTCTGTAAAAATATTTGCGTAAGAACCCTCCCCTGCAATACACACCTAATGTTCGAAATCTTCGATCACTCCTCATTATTTCAGCTCGTTCTCAAAAAATATGCCTATTTCATAGTCAAATATTCTATTTGCCTGAAACTGCATAGACGTATCTAAGAAAAAGATATCAGCTCCCGAAGCGACGATCAATTTAGGAAACTAGGTCATAATCTTGAAGAAGTGTGGAATTCAAGCAAAGAAATATCAGCTGTTTACATCCCCTCCCCCTTAAGTCGTTTGGAATCATCAAAAAAAAAGATTCAATTTTGGAAAGTGTCCAGAAACGTTTTTAGGTAATGCAAAACCAAAAACCAAATGTTAGATGAAAAAAGGAATAGACAAAACCAGGAACGCTTGACTGAAGAATTGTTGGACTACCAACCACAAGAGTGCTTATTAGGCAGAAATCTTCATCATCTATACATCCATCAGTCCACCATCTCACTGTCTGTCTGTTCATCATCTCTCTGTCAGTTTGGTCATAATCTATTTATCTATTCGTGTTCATTATCTATCTTTCAGTCTGTTCAATATCTATCTATTATATAATCCACGTATCTGTCTGTTTATTAACCATCTAGGTACCACCGATCCGTCTCTTCATTTCTATCTATTTGTCCGTCTGTGTTAATTATCTATGCGTTTGTTTATATCTATCCATCTATCCACCAATCTATCTATCCATGTATGTCCACATCAGTAGATTGATCCAAGTTAGTTAGAACCTATCTAAGTCTGCTTGTATCTAGATATCTAAATCTGCTCAGATATAAGTCTGTTCAAATCAGTTTATTTGTTCATATATATATATATATATATATATATATATATATATATATACAAAATGATATATTAGCTTTTCGTAAACGGTCAAAAATTTTGACTATGGAAAATGGCTCACCTAGTTTTCTTATTTTTTTTATTAATAAACTTGTGAAAATAAATGTATTGAATTAACCATTACATAAATTGATACTAAAAAGGCTAAGAAACTTAAGGATGAGCAATGGCATAATGTGATGTATTTTTTATATATTCATTATTACGAGTAATGATGATCTAATATTCCGTAACAGTATTTTATTCACTCACACGGACAGAGACACACACAACGATGGTCTATCCATACAGGAATCAAAGTTTTAAATCAGCCTACAATGAGATATTTTAGCGTGCTTGTAACAGGGGTGTTATACAGCGGTGAAGATAACGTTTTCAATAAGCTGCATTGGTCCGTTTCTGAGCAATAAGTACCAGAGAGAAACTGTTTGCAGAGTTTCTGTTACTATCTCTTCTAAGTTGAACAATGAAAGATCCTGGAGAGCAACATTTTTGCAAGGAATTCTCTATAAAATTAGAGAAAAACGGAATATTTTTTTTTACGTACTGAGCCGCCCACAATGCCACGAGCGGCACTAGAGTTTTAAATACAAAAGATGATGCTGAGTCTAGACAACCTTTCACGTCAACAAGAGACGGATGAGTTAAATAGACCTGTTCTATGAGCCATCGAATGGACTATCCGTGGAGTTTCTGGACAAGTGAGAATCTGTATCAATGCTTGTCATCATTCAAATTTAAAAAAACGATGATACATTGTGATGAAGCAAAATCTGAGCCAAACTCTTTCAAAGGTTTCAAACGCCTGTCAGAGAGCAATAAATCTGGGTTTTTAACACATCTTTCATGTATATGTTTAAATTCTTTGCGCATATATTTGACTTTTCAATATTTAATAAGGATCAAGCTAATAGTATAAACAATTTAAACATGTATATCATTCATTTCCTTTTCCGTTTCACCTCTCAATACTTGATAGGAATTTACCTTATAGCATAGATATTTCAAACATACACATCATTCATTTCCCTTGTCCATTATTCATTTATTTATCACATCAATAATTTCAAAGCATTCACTCATCTAATTCCGTGAATAACAGTGAATCTATAAAAAAAAAAAGGCAAAAAACATCCATCGTCCATAGATATTGAAACAGGCCATAATCCTGTCTTATTCTCTGAAATTGCAGGGTCTCTCATGGATTTTCTTCGAGAGAGGATCAAGGCTGATTATTAATCCAGCCTAAACAGCCTAAATAGGAAAAATGATCAACAAAACCTTCCCACATCAGCCCAATTTTATTTGATTGTGAATTTTTTAAAAATTTTCCGAGATATTTTTCACTTAAAAGTCTAAGCATGTAAGATATACGCTCACAGAAAAAAAAGTTCATTAGCGACTAAACTATTGAGTCTATCCATATCTCAATCATTAGTAACAATAATTGAAGAGTGGAGTCTTCCGAAATGTTATGTCCAATAATGGCACATTAGTGTTCGGTGTTATCTATACCTGAAGTATAGGTATATACATTGAATTTTTTAAATTTCCTTATAACATGTATCCCGACACAGGCACATATAGTTTCAACTGGAAAATAGCAGTTCCATTCGAGACAGGTATGGGTAATCACTCAATAAAACATATCATGCTGTTTCAGAGGTGATCAACTAATAATTTGAAACAGGATTCATTAATGAATTAAATACTTCTTCAACTTTTGCTCGTCACTGAAAAAAGTCTATTTTTCAGACAAAAACAACCATGAACACCGGGCACAAAATAGGACAAATTTAGCAGAGACTTACATTGAAAACTGGACGTCTCAACTAAAACCATATCTATGGGGATTTGAAAAGAACAAAACTCGTTATTTTCCTAAACATGATAGGGAGTAAATGTTTGAATTTACAGTCTTTTAGCTCTATAGGTGTTTATAAATACCTACCTCAGTCAAACTTGTTAGACAAATGATTTAAAAATGTAGGTACAAAGAGCCAAATCTGATATACAAGAATATAGTTTTAATGTCCGCATAGTGCTGTCGTGGAAGAGTCAAAAATGTGAAACCTTTAAAAAAAAAGACTTATTGGGATATGCAAGAATGTTTTGAAAAACTACCACAATGAACATTTGAAGGTCAGATGAGAATCTAAAGTGATTGCTGAAGTCTGGAGGAAAAGAATTAACATAAACACTGTTCCTGAAAATATCAATAAGCTAGGCTAAACCTATTTCGACTGTTTTCATGACATTATTTTACTTTCTAATAATCGGTGTAGAAGTTCCCCTAAGGAGAGGATCACAAAAGTAATGTACCACCAAACAAAACAAAAAACAAGGAAAAACAATTATCTTCATACAACAAAGAGCTCTTCATCAAGAGAGACCATTAAGGCGGCTCAATATCCATATCAGTCAGGACGTGGGTCACAAGTTTACAACAGATCAAACTGGGCGTGAATAAACACTGGTTTGAAAACACTATATAGTTTGAACTTTATCAGCATGAAAGCAAGACATTTGTTGTATTTTTTTGTTTGTTTGTTTTGCTCATGTTTTGCTCAATTTCGTTTCTATTTTTTGTTTCATTTTTTTCCCGAAATGCAACAAGAAAAAAGAAACGAAATGAATTTCCTAGAAATGCACTAAAACGCTTTTCACAAAATTAGCTCGTCTACGAGATATCGATTGTTATTAGATTGTTGCTGAGGAGGGGTATACTTGAAAGTTTCCCATTCATAGCCGTCAAGTTAATGATATGAACCAGAAACAAAGATCAATATACACATACATATAAATGTTAATTCGTAAATGTATGTACATTTCAATACTTATACCATGATATTCGAACATATATATATATATATATATATATATATATATATATATATATATATTGGGGCGGGTGTGATTATGTACCCGACTACCAGGTCAACGGAATGAAAGTTTATGTTTCCATCAGAGATGCAAATGCACTTTTCCTAAACCCCGTTTGGTACTGATGATGAATCTGGTGTCAGTTTTTCCCGATCAGATTTTTCTAGAAACAGGTTTTTTTTCCCGTTCAAAAGCAAAGTAAGTGATGAATACTCCTAGATAATGTTTAGGATGAAGTCAATATTCATGTAGGAAGTAAGGTTGTGCGTAAGAACAGTAGAAATTGTTTACATGCCCTGTTGGACAACCGAGAGACTAAAACGAATGTAGGGGAAAAAAACATAGATCATCTTTCGAAAAGTAAAGCCATGATAAACACACACACGGATGCACACAGACAAACATGCACATGTAAACACACATACAAATACACACATACATACGCACACACATACAAATACACACATACATACGCACACACACACACATACACATACAGACATATAAATTTTAAACATCATAAATAAAACTATTTTATATACAAATATTATCCAGTGAAAATGCAGCCAGGTGCATAAACTCGGAATAAGGACTTCACACATAACACACAAACACACACACACATATACACACACACATATTTATATATACATCTATACATATATATGTATATATATATATATATATATTTATTTATTTGTTTGTGTGTGTTTGTGTTTGTATTTGTACGTGTGCATGTGCGTTACGCTGTATCATAGACATAGCATATTTAGCGATGTTATAACACTTTTCTCACAAAAAAATGAATGAATAGTTAGTTTTAATCTGATCAAAAGCTCACTCGATCAAAACAAAGATAAACAACTGATTTTCACGATGAAAGGTTTGAAAGTGAAGTAAGAACAAAGTAACAGATTTCACCAAACATGAAATTCCGCCGATTCGGCAGAACATATCTAGGCAATGAAATATGTTTTAAATCTGATGTACCATCGTGAATGTTACTCGTTTTATCATAAGACGGAATGTCATCTAACAGTAATCAGCAATTATCCTCACATTCTAAAATCTTTCATAGATTTGTATCTTGCTGAAATATATCTCTTGTTCATGAGAAACTACGCCAAGAACACCTGGAAATAAATCAAGATGTGAATGCAAGAAATGTTTTTTAAAGAATCATGCAGTAATCACCGTAGACACCTCGACAAGATTCTCATCTCAATGTCAAAAAGAAGAAATACTGCAATTGCCTCTGCAGTGAATCATTTGACGGACTACCAACCTTTTATCTCAGGAACCACGGATGATTTTTGTAAGGTTTCATATTTTAACCCATAATTATAAATTTCTCCTTAAAAGAAATTTATAGAACGACTATAAAACAGACCAAATGGATATCAGGTAACAAATTTATTGTGATCCTTTTTTTTTCCAAATAGGACTCCAAGATTAAGAGATCTGTATTTCGACATGAATATCACGTTGTGCATTCATGGTGAACTTTTACCGCATTGGAAAATTAAAAAAAGTTTAACAGTTTTTACACCTTGCAAGCTTATCATTTGCGTATAAGGGTATCCTGATATGAGGTGAAAATAAAATAGGTGTCAATGACCACTTGTGACTTCTGACGGTCAATTTGTGTTTAGGTCAATTTTTGCGTTTTCGAATCCAACCGAGATGCTTGCACCCTAAAAGACTGCACATTTTTGTACAAGGGTAACCGGACTACAGGATGGACATACAATAGGTGGCATTGTCATTTACTGAGTTAAAAGGTCAATATTAAACGAAGTTAATTTTAGACTTTTTAAGATCTGAAAGTATGTCCTACAAAATCTTTATCCCTGTAGCAGTAAATTTCGGGAATAAATCTGAAATTTCTGAATTCTAATTATGTTTGACTTTAACTAAGATATTCATTGAACCGACCCTAAAGAAATAGTAAACTTCAGATAAATCGAAGGAGTTGAATGTTCTGTAATATCACGACTGTCCCGAAGACATCGAAAGAAATAATGTTCAGGGAAATCTCTTTGCACACCCGATTGAAATATCAAAAAAATTGAGATCTCCACAGAAAAAAAAATCCCATGAGTAATCCCTTAATTTGATTGCATTACCAGGTATTTAAATCACTCTTGATGAAATTAAATTCAGTGATCAATTCTATAGACCACACTTATGTTCATATTTTTTATCTGTTGAATTCGTCTAAGAAGATGAATGTTCGACACTAATTATACAGAACATTTCTTTTTAAACTTCGCATAAAGTCCGGCTATATTCTTGTCTAAAATCCTGAGCCACGTGATGTGTTTTTTCTTCTTTTTTTCAAGTATGGAGTAATAGCAAAATTATCTAAATACTACTATGATTTTTGACGGCATCGATGAACCGATGTTATCAAAATATTCTCTTTGATGTATAGAACAAGCAATAGGGAGAGATAGTTTTAAATTCCCGCATTGCAATAAAAGAGCCTTTCAACTTTGTGAAAAATAGAAGTAAAAAGCTGCCATTCACTGACAATGTGAATTTTATAAAAAAAACTTGCAGGAAGCTCATAATATCATGACAATAACAGCGTCGACCATCACTTCGGAATGAACAGCCGAGGCATTACAATAGTTCAATTACGATATTCATTCATATGAGTTTCTGTTGAAGAAAATTCAACCCATCAAAGGAATATAAAAGATAAATCACAATATGAATGCATTTATCGGTGGATTTATTGATAAAGATAAGAAAAAAGGCAATTCAAAAATCATATATGTACGTCTATATACACTTACATACACATATATCTTTCTATAACTATTGATGCACAAAAACATACAAACAAGCCCATACATAAATTACCGCTGATGATCATACAAATACATACATACATATATATATATATATATATATATATATATATATATATATATATATATATATATATATATATATATGTGTGTGTGTGTGCGTGTGTCTGTGTCTGTGTCTGTATGTGCGTGGATAAATGTTACCAAAGACAAGCACAGACTTCACAGACTGAACTAAATCCTACACATCAGGTTGACCCTAATTATTGGTATCCCAATTTTTGCTCTCAAAGCAAGGGATCTGATGAAAGATTCATAATCTGCAGTAAACTTGTAACCACAAAATAATGCACACACACACACACACATGCACACACTCACACACACTCTCACACATCATACACTACTGAAGATGGGAATACCCCACCAATGAAACCATTTACAGATTAATAAAGTTTCACTCCTGAATCTGTCTCTCTTCCAATTGTTCTTATCATATACAAATATCAATAGAAATAGAGCACTCTGGTGGATGGGGAATTTGAGCTAAATAAATATATCGCTTAAGTTTAACATTAACATTTTTCATTTTCGTAGACCAGGGTAGGATACCAGCCTGGGGTCTGATGCGAAGGTTTCAATCCTACTTCGTAGTACTGGATGGGAAAATCGATAGTAATACAACAAATCAGCTGTCTGTGGATGACACAATAAAATGTACATACATATATGGATATATATATTCCATGGATATGTGCATGTATATTATTTAGATAAAATCGATGAACATCTCATATACACGTATGTGCATATATATATATATATATATATATATATATATATATATATATATATATATATATATATATATATATTGCTGTGTTATCCACAGGTATTTCGATGTATTACATCTTATCAGAGTGGCTATAGACTTTCCATTATCCCATCCAGCACTGCAAGGCAGAATTGAAACCTTCACTTCAGAGGCCAATATCACATTATGCACTATGGAACTAGACGGTCAGTATACGAATTTCAGTTCGTATTATTACTTTGCTAGAATCATCAAATAAAAAAGAAATGGAAGATTCATTTAAAAATCGAATAAATAATCACCGATAAGCATAAAAATTTATCTATATGTAATGTTTTTCTTGTTTAAATTCCAAGCTCACCCTCGAAAAATAAAGTAGATGCTGTTTCATCATGAACAAGTTTTACAAGTTTTCAAAAATAATACCCTGGTGTAATAAAATCAGTTCAGGCTTCCAAGGAACACTGCTGTTTAAATTACGCCGTAAATGGGGGAATGTAAAACCGCATAAACTAAAATAATATTTTGTTTCGAAACCATTTTAGTTTTCCCTGTTGAATCATTTTGTAGACTCGTATATAAGAAAGATGAATATTCATATTAAAACTTTTCCTAATGCTTTTCAAAGATTTAATCGAATTCTTAAAAATTAATTTTAAATCGTTGCCAAAATCGAGTTTTATATTTTGAAGCTCTTATAACAACTGGAATGCTTTTATCAAATAATAACGTTGTTTTTATAAGGGAAAAGGGATAAAATTTGTCTACTGTAATTTTAATAGATTTTTCTGTCAAGGAAGTACGAATTCAGATATTGTTGAGGCCAAGCAACACAATAACTGGATTAGATCACCTTTGGACATCCGTAGGTTCTCAGAGTGACTTTTAAGACTGCTGGGTTCGTTTTGGGGGTAATTATTTGATGGTGATATTTTTTGATTTTGCTGGTTTACCCTAAACGTCAGAAAAGGCAGGGTTAGATGAGTAATTTATCACTTGCATAGTACTAAACTCAAGCTCAAAATAAACTTACCAATTCTCTTTCAAAAGACTCTAATGCATTGAAATGTGTGAATTTCCTATTGTAACTGTTTTTTTCAATCAATATTGAACAAATATTACACACCAAGGTTGATGCAAGAAATATTTGCGATCTTTGTTAATTCTAATTTCGATACTGATTTTTGAAATCTACTATTATTGAACTAATTCCATTTAATATACCATTTTGAAGCATACTTTTCGTTGTATTTACGCTGAATGCCTTCTCTTTACTATTCAATCTGGTTTATGTAAAACTGCCAAATTGGAGAAAAAGTAAATTTAAGCACTCATGCTGTACGAATTCAAAATGGGGCGTAAAGTAATGGAGACTGCTCGCAATATCAATCAAGTATTTTGCAGAGAGACCAGCAACAAACGTACACCTCAGCAATAGTTCTGGAAGTCATTGAAAGGAGACGAGTGCCTTTAAGATGTAGACGTCATTCTGGGATTGATAACATTTGATTGGGGGCCATTGATGTGGTAGAACCGATGTAAGACACTTAGAGGAAATGAACGTTGATCATTTAACAGTTGTTTGACATTTGCATCAAAAGAAAAAAGCGAATACAGCTAGGTATGTCACACAAATTATCCGGAAAGAGAGGAATAAAACCCATATTTCCTGCGAATGACCCAAGAGAAATCGGACCTCTCTCCGACCAACTACAACTTTTTCAAGCATTTGACCACTTCCTTCAGGGTACGATATTCAACCACCAGGCAGCAGCTCAAAACGCCACCAAAAAATTGATTATTTACAAGATACAAGAATCATATGCCTCCAGAATGATAGTTTTGTTTTTATACGGCAAAATCTGTACATTCTGAGGATTCTTATTTTGATTGATAACTTCCTTTCTGAGCTGGGATATATCGTCTGAAAGGTTTTGTTTTTCTATTTCATCAGCTTAATATATTTGAATACACAGACATCGTTTTCTCAGGTGAAAATAACATTTAATTCAGCATTGAACGATTATCATATTTTATTGATGGAGTTTAACACAAACATACAATTCTATTTTTAGTACCACATCATTCAGCAATGTGCTTTTTTCTAGGCCTTAGTAATTTTGTCTCGATTTGGCCACTATCTGTAGATGATGGAGATTTCCGTCAGTGTAGTTCCACGATTAATTTAAAAAATATCTATTTTTTTTGTTTGATGGCAACTACTTTCTTCAGTCAGCTCGTCTACATTTTGGGGACATCCTGAAAGTTTTAAAAATGAGAGCGTTATTATCAACCATTCTGTGATTACTTTGATAGTCGCCTTAAATTCCTATTTCTTAAGCCCAGTCTATGTTCTGGAAGATCATCTTGGAGCAGACTGTGAAGAATTTTAGTGGACTGGTATCAATTAGCCTCGATCACTTTTCAGGCTGGGAGGAACTCCGGGTCATTATGTAGCCAAATAGTGAACAGCTATGTTGCTAAATATGTTGCAAGACTTCGACATATACTGGGTGTACGCAATGATTTTAGGTATTTCCACTGAGTTGAAGGCCTTATTAAAGTCAAAAAGCAACAGTGAGTAGTTGTTTTTTTTTTCATAATGACGCTTTCTCTATTAGTTGGTTCAACAAATGGAGATAGACAGCGGTATTCTATCAGTGATTCAGGGCTTTTATCTTGCAATTATTAATTTGAAATGCTTTATCTTGAAATATACATGGGCTTTTATTGCTGAATTATCCTCCGATGTCCGTAGTTAATGGGTTAATGCGAATTCGCTTCTACTCGAAAATACTTTTTAAATTAGACACACAAAGAATCGAAATGTCGAAGAGTTCTGCATGGAAGACGCGAGGAGAAATATTTGTCATTATTCTCGCTGCGGTAGTTGAAATTCTAATATGTGCCCGGCGATATTGAAATAGCTCCAGGCAATCCCGGTCAATAGGGCGACGACCCACTTTGAGCTGATTCTTTGATCATTCGTGTAAGAAGATACTTTGAGATGCTTGATTGGAAGATAGCAAAAAAGAGACAGGACGACAGAGTTCTCCTGAATGGCCGATATCGGTCCCTGGATGGGGTTATATAGGATTAGCCAATGAATCGATAAATACTTAGAGGTCAGAAGGAGCGATAAACGCCGGTCGTGTTGATAGGACATTTGAGTCCAAAAAATTGATGCTCGTATAAGAAATAAAAATTCATATATCCAACTTGCAGATACACATTTTTTATCTATGTTTTTTATTTGTTTATTCTATATCCCCGATGTTGAAACATACTCGTTGGTACAAAAACCCTGATGATAGAAAGCCACAAACTGCTGCTTCAGTGACTGAAACAACTCGAGAAAGTATGATTTGGTATACAGTTTTGCTGATTGATAATTGTGAACAATACTATTGTTTGAAGGTTGTCAACTGTTTATCGCTCATCTACTTAGCTATCTATATTTTAGACACGCTCATGGGTTGATGCAGGATTAAGGATTCTATGGAAGGGACTATTCTCTGAGAAGATTGATATCCCTTGCCGTAAGACCATTGGGAAGGTCTTCAACAAATTGTCAGCAGCTCCAAAGACCTTTAAAGAACGCATTACTTCCAGGATACCAGAATTCGATGTTTCCGGTGTAAATTGACATGTTTTTAGTTAGCAATAATGTGTATATTCTGGAAGTTCTTATTTTGATTTATAACTTCTCTTGTGAGCTTTGTGCACAGCTTTAAATCTAATGAGAGAAGACAGCAGATATTTCTGCACCATCCTGATGTAAATGAGGACATATTATTATCTTAGATATAAATATTTCGCTCAGAAAAATATATACCATCATCATCAGCTTCTGAGTGACTATTTTTTGGACATAGACGTTGCTTGATATTCTCTAGACCCTTCTATCAGGGGCGTCATGGAGCTAGGATTTCTGACTTCATCAACTTCGTCATGAAATCTTATATTTTGTCAGCCCTGGTTTAGCATGTGATATCCGTGGGATTCAGGTTTTGAGTCATGATATCCAGCAGTTGTCTGCCATTCCTGCAACCGGACCAGCCCATAGGCATTAAAATATTCTTATAGATTCTATGATGCCTCAGACTCCTGTTTTTCCTCCAATATATTGTGCTATTTTGTGATACGTCCATGTTATGTTGAGCATGATTTTCTCACGTGAAAATCACATCGTTCTCAGTTTTTAGTTAAGTTTTTGGTTATGTTCCAAGTTCCAGCTTCATCTGTGGTCATCGGGAGGATGGGTTTTTTTGTATACCCTTCATTTCAGCACTAGCAGTTTTTTTTTTCTTGAAGGTTGCTGAAATCTGCCCAACAAAGGGTTAATTATTGCTTGGTTTCTTATTCTTTTGAGGATTTGATTGAGATAAGTTGTCTAGATAGATGTAGAGGGCTACTTCCTTCGGTTCTGTATCCTCCATTTTATTTGCTGTTTCTCATTTCCTAGGTAATTGTTGTAAATGACGTTTGTTTTGTTGAAGTTCGCTTGGAGGCTAACTTTCAGGCTTCATTGTTCAGTCTGTACAGCAACATCTAGAAGTCATGAAGGTTCTCAGTAATACAGACGATGTTGTCTGCAAATCAGATGCTTAGGTATTCACGTCAATTTTATTCCTTTATATCCACAATTTAGGTGTCAGAAGTGTCTAGATGTCTGGAGACAGGCTGTGAAGAGCTACGTGTGCTCGTATCTCTTTGTCTTGCCCCTTCTTCGAGTTGTAAGGGGGTGCAACAGCCTGCTGAAATAACTGCTTTGTTGCTAAATTTGTTACAACTCTTTGATATGTACTAAAAGTTCACACCTTGTTGAATGATATCATCAATAACCTTAGGATTTTCCACGAGTCAAAGGCTTTCTTGAAGTCAACAAATACTATAACGAGTGGCATTTTATATTCCGTTGCTTTCTCGTTAAGTTAATTAGCTGAATAGAGATGGTTAATTGTTTAGTTGCTTCTTATGAAATCAGCTTGTTCCTGTGATTTTGTATCAATCGCTTTGGTGATTTAGTTGGTAATCACTTCGTAGATGAAGTTGAGTAAGATTATTGGCCTGTCATCGTTGAGATCTCTCAGGTCTCCTTTTTCATATAATGGCATTATGATTGCAGTTTTCCAATCTTCAAGAACTTTGCTTTGTCCGAGGCAAACGTTGAATAGGATAGTTAGCTTCTCAGTAATGACTTTACAAGTTTTTTTCAGCGGGTCGAGTGTAATTCTACTTGGTCAATGGGCTTCTTCCCTTTTTTTGTTCGATGACTTGCTTCCTTTCCCACGGACTAACTTATAACATCTAATTCGGCATTGAATGATTATCGAATTTCATGTAAGGTCTTCAAGCCCGGATAAATAGTATTGAAGTCAAATTTTGCAAAAAAATATCAACCAAAATATGAAAAAAAAAGTCTCTCGGGGCGTAACAAAAATTCCCCAAACTCTTCACAAAATTTTGTTATCCATTTTTATTTCAGAATATTTTCAAAAATTTAGATGATTGGCACTTACGTGATTCACCGAATTTTTTTTTTTGTCTGTGCCCTTACAAAGCAATAATGTTATATTGTATTTATTCTGCCTGTTCAAAAATTTCCCATGAGATTTGATTAAGAATGATTGATTGTGAAACCCTTGGCGAAGTTTGAGTTGACCAAGTTTTCCCCTTGAAACAAGAACTGAACACGACAAATTTTGGATAGTAAACTCTTCAATGTTATCTGATTTACAAAAGTAACCTTTTCCTACCGTGAGATCACGACCATTCAATTTGAAAGAAAACACTATTACCAATTGAGTTTAACTGGCAAGTTTTCAGTGCCAATGCATCTATTTATCATATGATAATCACTTGTTGCAATAATCATCTCAGTCAGTTAGGAGTATGGATAAATTTTGATCTTGCAGCAATAAGGGTTTCCTTAGATGTCTTTCCGTTTTGTCTAATTCTCTCTTGCGTGTAATGTTATGCACAATTAATTTCGTACCATGAACTATTATGGTCTACCCTCAAAAGGTTTCAAACAGAGACAAAAGGGAATACAGTAATATTCTGTAATTAGCAAAACAAAGAAAAAATGAATCAAATTTCCAGCTCCTCTGTCATGTACTGAAATTGACTTTGTTTTGTTTCTTGTTTTTTGTTTCTCTACGAAAGCACCAAGAAAAATCTCTACCATATTTAGGGAAGTAAACTCTACACTGTTTGTCAAAGGGGAGTAAACTCTTCATCTATAAATTAAATTACTACTTTGAATCGGTGATTTGAAATCACTGCCATCAGATTGGAAAGTGGCTTTCTTTCCAACTGAGCTGAATAGACGGATTGATTTATCATACATATACTACGACGGTTGCGGTGATTTTTTTTTTCATTTGGAAGATAATTAGGACTTGGGCTAAGAACTACAGCTCATTGTTTGTTTTATTTCTTTTGAGGTTCAGAAATTAATTTTTTTCCAGCATCAATGTTTATTGAAAGCCCGAAACGGTTTTCCTCATGAGAATCAAAAATATTTTATTTTTAAAAAAAATTCCCCCGGGTTCATTAAGTATGTATCTCATATCCGGCTGCTCTAGATTAAAGTGTTCCAGTTTTTATTGAAGGCAAAAAACAAAATCTTCCTGATTGACAATATAGATTTAAAAACAAAAAGGGTTGGCTGTTTGCGAAGAGAAAATGAAAGGTTCAAAATTACTGATCAAGTTACTTGCTCACTTGAAAGCACCAGATAACCAACTCCTTCTCCGTGGTAGGTGTGATCAATTGAAAAAAGTAAGGGAAGTAAGGGGAGTCAATTGATAATTTACTCCTCTCGCGTTTTGTTGGGCAGGTATCATAATTTGAATTTTCAAAATACATGTGCAGTTGCTGCTGGGTCCACACTTGAGATAGATTATTTTCTATGTATAATAAGGAGTAAATGCTATAATTTTTTGTCCTTTTGCTCGATTGGTAAAACCTGTACGTGTGGTACATACATATATAGCCAGCCAGCCAGACAAACAGACAGACTCACTTTAAAACTGAAGAAAATCACAGTTAACTAATTGGGTTGACGGTTTCAAGTAAATAAAAATGATGGAAATATATCATTAAGAACTTTGCTCTAGCAAGTGAAATACAAAAACCTAACAATTTCATCTCTAAGATAGAAGTCATGAGGTCAAAAATGGCTTCAGACGGGAAGGGGTAAGGAAAAACTTTCTACGACTGTCTCGAAAAATGGTCTGGAGGGAGATATCACACTTTGAACCGAATGTCGTAAATACAGAACAGTTCCTTCCTAGACTAACGCCGTATACAAGACTTGGTAATAATCTTTAACAGGACGCGTGAAATATACTCCAGATATTTTCATCGTTTTGAAAACTAAATCTAACGTCTCTTCCGAGGTTAGGTATGTTCTATTTTGAGACAAATTTGTTATTTAAAGCACTTTTTTCATGTGGAAAGAATAACATTTTTATGCAATATAGAAAGTTTCAATAGCGTAAATTTACAAATATTTACGCAATTGAATGAAATGCAAACGTGTGTATGTGAATCTGTTTGTACGTGCACCATATTATACTATGCATATTGGTAAATATATATATATATATATATATATATATATATATATATATATATATATATATATATATATATGTATATATATATATATATATATATGTATATATATATATATATATATATAAACATGAATGTACATATAAAAAAATCTATTCAATAGACGATGTCGGGCAAATGTCCATAGATACTCATATGAATCGACATATGTATAAATGTGTGTGCATTTACGTGACGATAATAATATATAAATTTGTGTATCTTACACGCACATTTACATATGTACGTGCATGTGTGTTTGTGTGCCAAACAATACAATATATATACATTAGCTGGAGTACTTATCTACAACGAGAGAGAATATTCAAGGAGTAAAGAAATGACTAACCCTTTCAGGTCCGTGAAATATTTTTCTTCAAATCAGGTGCGTTAAAGGGTATCCAGGAAGTTTGGTTCTTCTTTGGTCCTGCTCTACCATTTTATGATTATATACATAGAATAATACAAGTGAGATTCATTGTGAACTGCTATTCATAAATTCCGATGGGAACCTCTACACAGGGCATTGTGGATGTTTCAAAATATTCCTTTATTCCCCCTCTGTTGCTCCTCTGCCTTTACTTTTGATTTATGATTGAGGGGAAAAGATATCCTTCGATTCTGAACCCCCAAATTTTAGTTCCTTGATACTGGGGTTTGGGGGTGGTCCCAAATCATTACTAACAACTTACAGGGGGAGGAAGGGTCTCCTATCACTTTTGACATTTATTGAGAGAAAAGCTTTCGTGGACTTCACTATTGCTCCTTTCAGGTGGATGAAAAAAGATCCCCAATCGACGGGAAGGATCTGTTCACTCTTGACCCTTGAAGGCATGAGTGTAGCATCACTTCTGAACCTGCGAGCTGAACAGCCGCTGGTGTTACTAATAGAGTTTAAAAGTGAGTGAACATAAATGAGAATTCAGAATTCAGGGTTGAGGCAGTTATCTAAGCTTTCGCATCACCGGCGGCTGTTTACCTCGGCAGTGGAAGTACCGACACAGTAAAGTGGCTATCTATCATTCGAAGGTTTTATATATATATATATATATATATATATATATATATATATATATATATATATATATATATATATATATATATATATATACATATATGTATTTTACACTTGACCAGTTTGAAGTCACATATTACATGAGACAAGGAACAGGGAGAGGTAAAAACGGGCTCATTATGCAAGAAGGACCTTATATTTCTCATCAATATCAGAAAACATCTATCTCGTCGTATGTTTTTGGATTTTTTTCAAAAAGTGTTAGCATCACATCGAAGTTATGAATGACTCAGTTGCCAAACTTATGAATTAGTTTTAATCTCCCAACCTTAACACGTTCAAAATTCAAAAGTCCCCTGCAATATCAGCAAATGAATTCTTTTTTCCGTTTTGGCTTGTTTGAACACATAAAAAGTACTAATTTTTTCATCAAAGATGATTCTTACACAGATAAATATTTTTGATTGATAGAAAAAAATGGCTTTTCTTTGTCATTTAATTCAATTGCATTGAGCAAACTTTTGCCGAAAGCACATGACATATCTTGAAGGAAACTTTGTTATATTGATTGCAATATAACCTGATTCTTCTTGCGTATTGTTCTTTCTTTAACCCCAAGACCCAAACAATTAGAACTGGAATGGCTCTTTGTTCAGATACTTATGACAAGTACTTTGCACACACATGTACATACAGAGAAACACACACACACACACACATATATATATATATACATATACATGTGTGTGTGTGTGTGTTTGTGCAATGCTCTTCCATAGGTATAGAACACTCCAATGGATGGGGAATTTATACGTGAATAAATGTATTGCTTGAATTCTGCATTACTGACCGTCTGGTTCCTTAACTCAGAGGTAGGATATCAGCCTTCAGGTCTGAAGCGAAGGTTTAGATCATGCCTCGTGGTACTGGAAGTAATACATCGAAACAGCTGTCCGTGGATGACACAATAACACACACACACACACACACACATATATATATATATATATATATATATATATATATATATATATATATATATCTTTGGAAGTTCAGAAATCAGCTCTACGGGAAATAACCCGTTCCTTGAAGCGTGCTCTGCATTATACTTTCAGAAGTGAAAATTTTACTTCATTTTGGTAGAAAAAAAGGCTGAATTCAAAATGCACTTCAACGCTCTCCATTATTTGTGTCCAAGTATTGGAAAAGTGATAAAGAACCAAGACACTCAACGCAGCTCTGAATACATATACAATTGGTTCGATGGTAACGTCAGGAATTGTTCGAGAAGTTTAAAGAAAATAATGTTGGGTTTAAGAGCAAAGAACGTTCGGGGGAAACTCCTGACATGAAAACTGATGAATTGGTTGACCTTTCGAAATAGCGCAGGATCTGGCAAAAAAGATATTGGGTGAAGCAGTTGATTTCATTCAATGGCACATTAATTACGACCGAATCGTGCTAGATACTATGTTTTTTCAAACGATCACCAAAGTTGAGCAACGGTGTACGTGACAGAAAACACGTCCCTGGGGAGGATAATCAGGTAATATATATATTTATATATATCTACATCTATATCTATCTATATCTATCTATATCTATCTTTCTATCTATCTATCTATATATATATATATATATATATATGTGTGTGTGTGTGTGTGTGTGTGTACGTGTGTACGTGTGGGTGACAGTGATAGAAAGAAAGAGAGAAAGGAAGAAATATCTATATGAATACATATATATGAGGAAAAAAGAGAAAGGAAATGTTCTCTATACATTTTCATTGATGCATATTTTGATTGATTCAATTTTTGCACTTGTGAGACTACAGATATCATTTCCCAAGAAGTACTCGATGTGACTTGATTATTATAAAAAATTTATTATTATATAAAATTCAAAAAGAATGAGTTGGCGTCCTTGCATGTCAGACAACTGCTGTACGTCTACGTTGATTCTGGGAGATCATATGCAGAAATGTGGCAGGCAAGATATGAGATGAGGTAATGAAGGGGACAAGTTCAAAAAGTATTGGCTCCTCGATGAATATGATTAAGAGGTCTTACAAATATTGGAGAACGTCTGTCTGACAACTGATGATGATGTTGAGTATCAGCGATTGGATGAATGTCGATTCGGCTTGAGTTGACGTACGGCTGTTTTTGAACAAAATCAAAAAAATCAAATTCACTGTTCGGTAATTATTTGTGAGATTATTTTGGCAACTATCCTCCAACGGTGATGGCCCCAGTCTAGTATTAATTTTCTTCAGCATATCCCTCTGCACCATTCAGTAAAAAAGGCTACTTCGCATGCAACGACCAGGGTAGAAACTAAAGCATTGTTCAGTCGAGACATGATTCAACAATGTTTATAGAGAAATGGCCTACGAGGGCAGCGAAATCACTAGTCATTGCACTACAATATCACACTATGCCAATGGTTCGTGTCTTTAAACTTTGATTATAGCAAGCAAAAAAGAGTGTAGCTCTCAACAAGGTCCTACAATCAGACTGGGAATCAAACA